>CM060928.1:148803421-150053421 GCA_030765085.1 Allium cepa
CAAAAGGATAAACACGAAGAAAATAAACTTTTGTAGTATAATTAAATTTGAAATAATGTTTTAAAGCTACAAAAATGTTAAAAGCATTTTTATACACGTTAATGAATTGAGTAAAAAATTATTGGTGGAAAATGATGAAAATATTGATATTTTTTTTCACTATTAATGAGAATATTGGTAAAAATTGGTATTAAATTGTGTAAATAATATTTTTAGTTAAAAAATTAAGTTTATAACCTTTTTACATGTTCTTTTATCCAAAACATGAACATTGGAATTTGTTTCATGAGATTTGGAGTTTTTATCAAAAAGTTATGAAGGAATTAGTGTTAATACATATAAAAACACAACAAATTATGCTAAGTATTCTTATTGGGTTTGGGTCCAAAGATTAGCCTACCCATTATCCATAAGGTGCTTCTAGCAACCATCGTTCCAATCTTTCTTCTTTCTCATATCAGAAGAAAAAAAATATATAGAGAGCTTTAAAACAAATAGGGAAATCAATAATGGCTTCCTTCTGAAATCCAAAATCCACCTAAAATTGTTAGAATCTAGGGTTAAATTGGATTCTAAGCTATCCTACAGGTAATCTCCAACCTTTTAGATCCTCTATTCCATCCAAAGTTTGGATTTCTATTTACTGTAATTTTATTTTGATTGATTTCCTTTCTGCATGCTCCTATTTTGCAATCTACAGGCTCTTGAAGGCCATTTCCTTTCAAAATCCATCATATTGTTGCTGAAACCATTGCTACATCAAGTGGTAAGCAAGTTAAGAGTTTCTTACAGCAAGCTAAAGCTATAAAAATCAAAATTTTCTATCAATTGTTGATCGAATTGCTCATATTATCGACTTTGTTTTCTGTTTTGCTGGCTGAAAAAAAAACCTATATTGAAAAAATCATATCTTTTTCAATTTTAAGCGAAATGATCTCAGATTTTGATATGTTGTTGTAATCGGGTAGCAGTATATTTTAGGAAATTTTCATTCAATTTCGAGTTATTTTGCTATAGGAAATTATTGGTTGAAATCGGCCAAAAATTGATCTTTGTGTTTTGGCCGAAAATAGGTCATATTAGAAAAATCATATATTTTTCAATTCTTAGCAAATTAATCTCATGATATGTTGTTGTAGTCGGGGTAAACTGAATTTATGGTAATTTTCAATTAATTTTGAGTTATTTTGCTATAGGAAACTATTGCTTGAAATTGGTCAAAAACTGACCTCTGTGTATTGGCCGAAAATAGGTCTTATTAGAAAAATCATATCTTTTTACAATTCTTAGCGAATTAATCTTAGTTTTTGATATGTTGCAGAAGATTAGTTGCACAATGTTTATGAAAATTTTAATGAAATTATGAGCAATTTTTAGATAATCCTTATTTCAAAACAACTAAAAATCTTGTTTTTTTATGCTTGCTGAAAAGAGCTATGTTTGAAAAATCATAACTCTTTCATTTTGTAGCGAATTGCTCCAAATTTTGGATATGTTATTTTCATCATGAGGTTGTATAACGCAGCAAAATATCGCTGAAATCTGGGTTGTTTTGGTAACCCAAACGACTGTCCAAAATCAGCCAAAAACTCTGTTTCTTGGTTGATTTTCTTTTGCTTCTAACAGTACTTTCGTTAACTGTTTCACTACAAATTTCGATGATTTTAAATATTGTTTGAATAATTTGATGATGAATGTTTAGTATTATTATCCGACAATGGATTGGCTTGATTTTGAAAATTTTTAGAATTTAAATTTTATTTAAATTCTGTTTTAATTTAAATATCGATAAATATCGGTATTCGAAGAATTTGATGGTTTTAATTGATTTTGGTTTTGAATAACTTTCTGATTTTTTTTAATAAATTATGGTTAATTAAATAAATGTTTTAAGACATTTTAAAGGGTTTTTAAGTAATTATTCATTTTTTAAAGGTATTTTATAAATAGATAATCTATTTGATAAATAGTTTTTCCTTATAAAACTTACTTAAAAATCTCTAAAAATTGTTTAAAAATTCTGATTTCTCTATAAAATGTTTCTAAATATATTATAGCATAGTTAGATGATTTTCGGCATATAAGAATGAGAATTAAACGATTTGGCAAAAATACGTGATATGGGACATGTGTTTTCACCTCATCGCTTAATATCGGACTTGTACTGTCGAATCGGCTTTGAAGTACTATTTTATGATATTTTTACCTGCCGAGGACATGGGGCGGGGTTGTTATGATGAATTGATGATGGTTGTGATGTTTAAGATGGACTTTTACTTGTCAATGAAATGAGACAAGTTTTGATGTCACTTTATACTCATCAAAGTATGAAACACGATGAGTTGGATGCTTTACACTCGCCAATGAAATGAGACAAGTTTTGATGTCACTTTAAACTCATCAAAGTATGAAACACGATGAGTTGGATGTTTTACCCTCGCCAATGAGACGAGGCGGTGTATGTTTGATTTGGATTTTTATGAATGTTTTCTAATGTGGCATCGACTGACGACTAGTAAACCAATAGGTGCAAATGTATGGTATGGGACGTACATTAACACCTATTGGGTTCCTATTCGAGACGTTGTGACACATTCAAGATGTTATTAGTACTACAAACCGAGTATAAGATTGGAATCATTACGATGTTCTTGATGTCATTTCTAGATTCCAATCATCATGATGTTTGCTCGGATTTTATGATTTGGGTGTCATCGCGATATTCGACTATAGTCAATCAAGATGATCACGATGCTAAGATGTTAATGACCCCAAGTCATCACGATGTATGGTACCAAATAATAGTAGTACCAGTCAAGATGAAAAGCACATGCAATTTTCTGTGAAGTTTTCTATGTTCGATTTCACCCTTTTTGTGATGTTGTTATTTGAATACGGCCTTGAGTATGAAATGGGCTACATTTATATTAAGCTATATGGTGATTTCGATTATGATTGCCTTTAACTCTTATTAAGTTCTTATGGTAGATTATGATGATTTGATGTTTCTTTATGAATTTATTATATGGTTCTTATTCCTTATCCACTTTATTTAGAGATGTCCTTAAGAGAAACCATATGCATGTTACTTATTGAATTCCTTTGAAATACATAGATGAATCAACGATGTCCCCTTTCTTATAAATGATATGATGAATAACACGTCGTTCCGTTGGCAACAACGGAGTGATTCTCACCATTCCGCTTGTTATTGAGGTCCTTACTACTGATACGTTTAGCTTGCCTGACCCATGTGTTTTTCACTCGGATCAGACCGAGTTGCAGGTTAGTTTGGATTGCTTCATTTCTTGGATCAGCTAGTTTGCTCTTGTTGGACTTATCATTTAGGCTTGGATGTCGTTTTGAGTCGTCTGCTTTTATGTGTCTTATTTTACGTTATTTTGTGGGATGGGTGTATATGTGATTCGGTAGTCCATGCTACTTATATATGATGTATTATTATGGAGATGTATGGTGATGTATGTATTTATATATATATATATATATATATATATATATATATATATATACATACATACTCTGATCTGGGTTTGTTGTTCTGTGATTGATGTTTTCTATCTGCATGTATATTACATTATATCTGAAATGGTCCGAATCCACCATAGTGTGCATTAGTTATGAACTAAGCATGTCTACCACTTATGAGGTAATAAAAAAAAAATTAAGACATAATTGACATGCTTGGCTCTTAACTAACGTATTACTATGATGGTCGCCCTTAACCAGCCATATTCTCTGCATTAGTAGACAGGATTACTTAGCAATTCTCTTTACTAATGTAGATCTCGGGGTGGGGCGTCACAGCTTGGTATCAGAGCCAGGTTAGAAGTACGTACACTTCTTCCTCCTTCGGCTCATTTGAGAAAAGGACCGGTAGAAGTTCAAAAATTAGAAACAATGGCTGCATTCTCAAACCCTAGCCATAATTAATAAAATTCTTTGCTAAATCAATAGAAATTTGGGTCTACTTCAACAAGAAGGTAATCTCCATCCTTCTCTATCTTGAATTTAAGGAGAAATCCATATTTTTTTATTGTAATTTTTGTTTTGTAATTTATCTTCTCTTGCATGCCTATTTTCAACAATCATAGGTCCGGCAAAGGCGAATTCGAGTTGAAAACTTCCATCTTCAAGCCTAAATCATCATCTTTTTGCTGCTAATAGGTAAGCTAAGGCTTATAACAACTGTAAGTGAACAAATTTCAGCAGCAAATAATCTCTTGCTTGAAATATTTGGTTAAATATGTTGAATTTTACCTCTGTTCTATATTGATTGATGCTGAAAATGCCCTGTCTTGTTTTGCTCATATCTGGCTCGTCCGATGTCGGATTGATGGCACTATTTTTTCAGATTGTAGAGGACTGATTGTAGTTTGTTCAAATTAACTTTCATTGGGTTTTGAGTCCGTTTGGACCTTCTTAGTTGCTTTCAAAAATGAAAATCTGAGAGGGATTAAGCCCAGAATATTCTAGTGGCTGCTTAGTGTTTTCGCCATAACTTTTGTGTTACTTATCGGAATTTTGATTTCTTGGATGATCTGAAATCCTTGTGAAATATGCCAAAACTTTCATGTTTTCGGTTTTGACTGATTTAGAAGTCTACATAGTGGAAAATTGGCATTTTCATCGTTGTCCTGTGTTGACAGGCAGCGCAAATAATTTCTTTCTTAATAGTATTTCTATCATAACTTCTTCGTTACTGATCGAAATATCAAAATTTATGAAGTTTTGGAAACCTGAGGGTGTTGGCTACAATTTTTGTATTTTGTGTTTTGTAGAATTTCGAAGTTTGCATGGTGGAAAATTGATGTTTTACAATGTTGGTCTGTTATGAACTGCCCCAATATTGATGTAATTGTTCATTTTACTCTCAGGTATTAACTCAAAAATTTTATATGGCTGAGCTATAACATTAGTTTCAAACTCAATTTCGACCAATTTAACTGCAGAATTTCGAAATATGATTAAAACAAAACTTGTAGCTAATTGAAATAAATTTCTATCACAAAAATATTGAGTCAATTTGGATTATTCTGCCATAAATTATCGTTATTTTACTGCAGTGACTTTTTTTATAACAAATTTCCAGCAAACAATAACACAATAATCACACAAGTTTTCAACCAAATTGCATGCAATAAAATCAACAATCATTCAAATACCACTAATAAAGTGTTTTAAACTTTATTTCCCATTTGTTTACACTAAAAACCCAACTCTTAATCAGCAAACATTGTTTTATTTGAAATACGCAACTTAAACCAAATTTATTTCTTCATTACATTCTATTTACCATATTAAATTATAACTATCATTATAATTTAATATCATCAGTAATCTCCAATACCAGGGTTGTTACAAGTCCATTACCGGTGGTGGAATTTCCTAAGCAGTAAAGTTTAGATCTTGCACCACATATGTCGTCTATTCGAGCTCCTCCACATCCATTTCTAATCGATGTTTCCCCTAGCTTCTGTAGCCTCTCTTCGCTGCATCGTACTTCTTCCGGAGGTCGTTGGTTGATGTTTAGGAAGTGGTCTCTTGAGTATTCAAAAACCGATTTCGATATGGAAAACCACTCTTTTTCATATGGTGCTTTCTAGAGTGATTTCGATGACCCGAACTCCTCTAACAACTAAATTGGACTCAACCGATCCTCTTGCTTCATGTGATTCCTATGCATGTGCCAATACAATTATTCGTGCATTTTTTATACACACACACATACACAAACACACTTACACAACATAGGTCACATTTAGAGCTCAATCGGAGTGATTACTCAATCCAGTATTCTCTCGTGTAGCTCAACGCAACCAATAGTTATTGTGGCTACATGAGATTTTGCCCGTAGTGAGTTTATACGAACAAGGGTATTCACACACATACACATAGATATAGACCAATATATATGTACACATAACTACACACAACAATTTTTAACTATAATACAATAATTGTCTTGATCGATGAATATAACATCAAACACATGCATACGTATACCCGCTCGTGCATGTATATGCACACACGTATTTGAATAAGTAACTTTATCAATTATATGTAAAATACTACTTTTATTTACTAACTCTTCTCAATAGAAGTAAAACATCCTTTTCTAATATTTTTATAAAATCTCATATCATCTTATGAAAATATTATACTTGCTTATAAAACCTCTTTTCCAAAGATATTTTATAAAACATCACTTTTATACTATTTTGTAATTTCTCATACTATTTTATAAAATGTATCTTTTACTTACAAATTTTTTTCTTTACTTAATAATATTTATAAGCACTAACTAAGCTCATTAAGCTTCTAATCACTTTGATAATATGTTTGGAGTTCGTAGCTCACTTAATTAACTTACTAACTTTATTTTATAAACATTCCATTATTTTATAAAATACATTTATTCTCTTAACAACATTTATAAATACCAATTAAGCATTGATAGGCCTTTAATCACTTTGATAATAATTGTGGAGCTTCTAACTCACTTAATTAGCTAACTAACTTTTTCCAAAAATCATTCAAGTGGTTTAGTTAATGTTTTCTAATGACATGCACTTCATTTTACTACTTAATTGATCATTAACCAAACCAAACATCACACAAAAACATTCAATTAAGCCCAAACCTAACTTATAAGCTTACTAACTTTTTTCTAAAATGATGATTAATGGTCCAAACAATTGATTACCTCAAGGAAACATGTTTATAATATAAAAGTCTAAACCATAACATAAACTTCTCCATATCATTCCATATTACTTCATAATCATAAATAAATGAATCTAATGAAGTAGAATAGTCAAATTAAATAGGAGAATTATCTCACTCACTTTGCTTTTCCATAAACTAATCTCTAATCAAGAAAAACTCAATCTTTGCT
Source organism: Allium cepa (assembly GCA_030765085.1). Classification (NCBI taxonomy): domain Eukaryota; kingdom Viridiplantae; phylum Streptophyta; class Magnoliopsida; order Asparagales; family Amaryllidaceae; genus Allium; species Allium cepa. The sequence continues at coordinate 148,810,338 of CM060928.1, forward strand.
CTCTTTAATTTTCGAAGTCAACACTTAAGCTCTGATTCATGCCAATCCCCTTGTGGATTTTGTAGAGAATCCTATGAGAAGAATTATGGTGATTTTTATTTGAATGTAGAAATTTTTCTTGAGAGGCATAGGGTAAGGGGATTCGAAGTTGATTAAGGAGTGATTAAGAGGTAATTAGAGAAGAAGAGGAGGAGTGTTACATGAAATGAAAGTGGAATGGGAATTAGGAAGGGAGTTAACCACTTATAGGGTAGCTAATATGCTTAGCCCAAATTCTCTTCATTCGGCGCTATTCATCCTCGAAAATTATCGACTCCAAATATAGTCAAATGTATACTCATTTTACTCGTGTTCGAAAGCAAATTCAACTATGGGTGTATCGAGTCCCAACTTGCTCGTTTGTAAAAATCGAGTATAGAAGGCGTTCCATCACTTAACGACAAAATATTCAAATTAATCTTTAAATATTTGATCGACAAAAATGCAGGGTGTTACATACATGAACCAATCAGCATTGGAGAATTTGGACGAACAAAAAAGTCATGAGGTAAAAAAAAAGGGTACGAGCCACATAACTGAAGAATTTTCGAGACCGGGCGTTCCAATAGAAAACATGATTTTACAACACTCAAAATAGCCATTTGGGTATAGTCTTAGATTCTGACGAAACTTATACTGTTGGAAAAAAAAATTATGGTCAGTCGTGCCATCGAAGAATCGTCATAATCGACATTCCTGAAGCCGTACGACTATAAAATGCGCATTGGAATTTTGAAAATAAAAGAAAATAGGGTATATTAAAACAGTAACATCCTCTACTTTGAGGCTCGAAACTAAGCGCTATGGATGTTGCAGCCATCCATATATTAATTTGCGATAGTAAAACGTGGCAATGTTAATCATATTGAAAATACTAGAAACACGTGAATATGAAAAAAAATTAAACACGATTTTATAACAAAATTTTCACATTTCATTTCACAAATGATATTTCATATTCATTACATAATCACACTTGCAACCACATTTAGAGAAATTATAATTATTGCAAAATACTCCAAGGCTGACATTTGAAGATGCCTTCTTGGGTTGATCAGAGTCAAATACTTGGCATTACACAACTTGCCAATTACATCCATACAGCCAAAACCAAACAACATAGAGGATTAGAAAGGTACTCCTAGATTGTCTCGTTCATGTCTTCGGAAGCTTATTCGCCTAACGGGTAACCTAAAAACTCTTAGTCCAACCTATTTAAATGAGTATCTAAAAGTTTAAGGGGAATGTCAAAAACTTTGGGTCAGACAACAATTTGGTGCGAATAATAACCTTCCATCTCGAACCTAATAGATTTCTAGTGAGACCATGCTATGAAGCAGAACAGTTTTTCTCCTCACTAATACCTTAACCAAAACATATTAACCATGTACTTTGCAACAATAGTGAGAACAGTTTAAAGATTATTTACAGTTACGCAACATGTGTTGGATTACTTATCCCAAGACTACCCAGCTAAATTTTCATTGACTGTCCCTCTTATGCTTCTATGGACTACCCATCTCACATATGTTAATACTTTGGATTACCTATCACATATGATATGGACTAGCCATCACACATGGTTTCATTATCAAAGTTATGTAGACTATCCAACTCGCATATAAACATTTTCATGGATTATTTGTCCCCTTCCATATGCACTACCACTACATATGGTTTCATCTACGTAAAATGATGTGGTATCCATCACACGTCCTATAATTTTCCTAGGATGACCATGAACCCTTCATTAACTAACATTCCATGGTTTTCCTAGGATAACTATGAACCCATTAGTTATCAATTTCATTCATGTTTAGCTTACATGTTCAACCTATGTCTATTGGTGTCCCCAATTAGGTTGCTCACCCTTTAAACTTATAAGATCTCAAAATAAAATACATTGGTATCCCCAATGATTAAATTCGAAGTCATTAAACATAATATCAAAATTAATACTCGTTGGTATCCCCAACGAACAATGTTGATATCGTAAAAGAATACATCGGTACCCCCCACCGATCTATGTTGAACTTAATAAAAGAAACACATTTGTAACCCCAATGATTAAAGTCGAAGTCAATAATCATATGGCTCTCTGTTGTTCATTAGTGCAAAATATTATATTTTCGGCATTAAAACAATGTCATCCTTCCTCTACTCAAGGTCGAAAACAAAAATAAACACTTTAAGTATAAAACTTCATATCAAAAATGATGTTGTCGACTTACATAAACTATAGGTTATCTACCTATTAAAACAAAATTTTAATAAGGCATATAGACTTAACCATACGGCCTTTAAAGTCCAACGTCAACACCAAGAGTAACGACACAATGACACACGACATGGTTGCTCAAAACAATGCTGGAAAAACCTTGCCGACCTTGATGAATAGCGACAACAAGACCAATCGCGTCATTATTAGACATTATGTTTAGCTTACTTTGGCTATTATGCCGCCGAACATATAGCATTTGAAACAGGCGGTGTCTTTTAGAGATAAGTGAATACATGCAGCATTGAAATGCGACGATGACAAGCGGCAATAAGACAAGCGTCATCACTGATCGTGGCATTAAGTTTAAAACGCTTAAGTGAATAACAAAAATAGGATGTCGCCAATGATGGATTACCGCTGGTGTCCACCACCATAGATGGAATCACTCCATAACTACGTAAATAGTTATCATATGCTTTCTCCTCATCGACATCGACAATCATCGATGCAGCGTTGTATTAGGTTCGGCGATGATAAAAGCGGCATGGCTTTATTATAAATTTCATGAAAACTGATTTATTACCAATAAAAGCAATTACTTTTCGCCAAATCTTAATTCTTATCCAATTTCTATTGGATATTGCATTTCTTTACACAATTCTTTTTTGAAAATCTATCGCACATCAATTTTTACTTTTCCAAAACATTTTACAACTTAATCAATTACTTAACTAAATAATAATTTAAATGCTTTTCCAACTTGGTAAATTAATAATAGTTCATAATCACTTGGGAAAATCTCTAAAAATCATAGAAATTCGTAAATACTTTACTCTTCACCATAACCAATTTCGGGTCAATAATCCTTATTTACTTATTTTAAATAATTAAAACCCGAATAAACATCATTTCCTCCCTAGGTAATTTATAAAATATTTATTGAAATTCGAAAAATTATAAAATTAAAACCCATCTTCAAATTAATGTTTTACCCAACGTACCAGAAAATCAAAGCATTTAGAGATTTAAAACGTAGGTTTCACCCCAAAAAACCTATTCAAATAATCTCATGAAAATTCCATAAAATCATTATTCTATCCAAACAATAATTAAAAAGTCATAATTTAGCGAAAATCAGCAAAATAATTCGGATGCTTCCCATAGCCGAATTTAAGAACACGAAAATAAAGATGGTTCATGTATTATTCACCGTAGATTAATTGTTGGAGTTGAGATTTGATTAGTGTTTGGCTTCCTGATGTCCACGTAAATGCATGTATTTACATACATATGTTATCCATTTTTATTTAAATAAATGTCATATTTGGGTATTTTAACATGTTTAAACCAAAATTCAATTATTTGCAAATCACCATATTTTCATCTTCATACATGGGCAAAATGGTCATTGTTGTGCATATGCTAATTGAAGGAATTTTTACTTGGACATTTTTTATGATTTTTTTATAGGAATTTGGATGTAAATGGAAGAGGGTTTCATGGGATATATGCATGCACAAGAGAATACAAAGAAATGAAGAAGGAAATAATTCAAACTCATGATCATGGAGGACCACACCCACTTAACTAAATCTACAATTAGAAGCTAATGGATAACTAAGTGGATGTTAAAGTTTCATACATATTTGATGATGGATTAATTATAGGCTAATGGTTACTTAGTAGCCACACTTCCTGAAGGGCATTTTGAAAAGCATCTTAAAAAGTGAATTAGGGTTTTATGCATGTATAAATAGCTCACTTATGTACATGTAGATATCTTCTTACTCTTCGGAAATACTTAAGAAAATTAGCAAGCAAATTGTAACGTCAAAGTTGCATGAAATAAAAATGGCTTCATACTCTCTTTCTCTTTTCTTTTCTACTTGTTCTTATTTACATTTATGTTCATGTTTATTCCTATGCCCTCTTTCATTTCATGTTCACAGCTTAGATTTACATTTATGTTCATGTTTATTCCTATGCCCTCTTTCATTTCATATTCATAGCTTAGATTTACATTTATGTAATTAGTTTAATGTTATTTCATGCAAGCAGTAAATCTCCTTTCTTTTAATTAGTTTCTACTTCTCTTTGCTTTCCAATGTTGAAATTTACATGTATTGATTTGATAACACAAATGAGTAGCTAAACCCTTTCAATTTACGGGTAATGAACCTCCCTAACTTTATCTAAATTCAACATTTCTATGATTTATGGTCTCTTTTATTTGTGCTTCATGAAAGTAGATGTTAATGTAAGTTTATACAAGTGGGTTTGATAGTCTATATTGTATTTGCAAATGGGCTATTTTTATTCAACATAAATACAAATTACATCATCATTTGCTAATTGATTTTTGATTTTGAAATGAAAGTGAAAACAAAATTTGATGATCTATGTTACTAATTACAATAGTAAATTGATCATACTTAAAATGGTTTTTGCTTTAAATTCATTTTCATAAGAATTGATAAGTGGTTTATTTGTTGTATTATATTTTGATGGTTTAAGTTATGTTAATTAATAACATAAATAAATTATATTTATGATAAACGCAACAATTATTTCACTTAATATCAAAAATAAAGATTATAGATTATTTGTTTATTGATGTATAAAAATATGAGAGTGGATTTGTCTCTAAACTATTTTCTAATCTCATAGTTTTTAATCTTATTTCATTCTAATTTTAGCTTCATTTTGTTTACAATTTGCAGTTAACAATCTTCTCTCCATTTTGGTCTAATTTGATTGATTAGAAAATTTTAAAATCTTAAAAATTCCCTGCGGATCGGACCCGTACTCGTCACGTACTAAAATTGTATACCGTGCGCTTGCGGTTAATTTTTCTAATATTTGTAAACTGATAGAAAATTAATCGTTAAACGAGTTTTTGGCACCGTTGCCTCGGAATTTGCTTTGATTTTCTATTTTTCGCATTATTTTCGTTTGATTTTTGTGTGTTTCACTTTTTGTATGTTTGCGTTTTAAAAAAGAAAAGAAAACTATTGTGTACTTGTGTGATTTTTGTTTGCATTTGTTTGTGTGCATGTTGTACTAGTTTTCTAGTTCCATTTGCATTTACATATTTAAAAAAAGACAGCACACAATTTTACTTGAAAAAAAAAATTCATTTTGTTTCCATTTCATACATTTGCATTCTTACATTTATATTTCATTTTCATTTTCCTCTTTTACATTTACAAAAAAAAAAAAAAAAAAATTCTGTGCACATCTTTGTGCACACAGCTTGCATCCTCACTACACTTGCTTCTACTCACTGCACTTCTCTTTCTCCTCCCTGCCACTCCTACGACAACAATTCACATTGCATTCCATCCCCTACTGTCTTCATCACCCCATCCTTCTATTAACCAACTTCTACTGCCACAAACTCAAACAAAAACTCACCTGTAACCACGACCACACCAAACCCCTGCCTGTCAACAAGACATTCACCAAACTTCATCTTCAATCATATCATCTTCAATCTCCAAATACCACACTGCCACTAACATTACAAAACTCCAACATCACAAGTTCACCGCAAAAGAACATCACGAGTTCACTAACATTATTCTACCTCTGCAACAGCAAACACAGTCACAACAGTGCACCCCGCTAAGCACAGCAATTCCCCCTTCAAACCATTGCCGACTGCCAGTACCTAACTGTTTCATCCCTAACCTCTCCTGCCACCCACAATCAAATAACAATAACAATAACAATATCAATAATAATAATGCTGCTGCTGCCTTCATTTTCACACAGCATCCCACTTCACCGCAAACTCAACAATACCCTGCACCACCAACACTTCTCTCTGTCACTTCCTCAAAGCAACTACCACCTCCACTTCCACTGTCATACTTGATAGCACAACAACCACCACTCCTTAAAACACTGCACTACCTTGCGACACTGTGCACACTACTGTCTCTAATCCACTAACCATCTGCAACTGCCATCCACCCATCTGCTTCCACATTTTTTCTGCTGCTGCCTTATCAATTACACACCATCAACCTTGCTTCAAACCCCTACTGACATACACATCAAACCTTCATACCCCTCCATATCACAACCACCCTCCACGATCAATTGACCATCTAAAAACACTTCCATCCACTACACTTCAGTGCATAACTACATCTCTTCCTTCCATCATACTCAATTAAAACAAAACAAATTCATAGCAGCATTCATAGCAGAGTGCTGCCACAAAACAGAACAAATTCTCCACTTTAGTGCATAACTACATTCATAGCAGCAGCAGCCACAAACTCTTCATTATCCTAACACAGTGCTGCCACTACGCTACTTTCATTAAACTCCCCTGTTCCCCTTGCCAATTTTCTCCTATAACTACTGCACCCAGAGCAGCAATCATCTTCTACAACCCATATACTTCACCCGATCATCACACTACAAAACTCCAACAACTTCCTTGCATTTCAACCAAAACAGTCCAATCACCGACTCTAACATCCACCAGACAAAAAAAAGGAAAAAAATAAACTGCTGCATTATATCAATTGGAATTACCTGACCACCATCCCTGAACCACCAATCGAACCCTTCAAACCAAATCACCGTGCAATGAGCATCGAACAACTCCAACGCACCCAATTCGAACAGCCTCATCCAATTCGACAGTCTCCACACCACTGCGAACTCCACTTCAGACATCACAAAATCGCAACATAAGTCGATTCCGCCTCCATCACCAAAATCGAACGCTTACTGCTTGCCTTCGTTAAAACCCGAGCACCACCACAGCCCTTCGTCACCCCCCAATCACCAAACCACAAACTGAACTCCGCAATCGCCAAATCCACGAACAACCACATCGCCGAATCAACCAGCAATCAAAGTCGATTCGCCATTCTACTTTTTTTTCTTCTCTTTCTTGTTTTCGTTATTGTTATTTTCTAATTTGAAGAGAAGGATAATACGTCGTGCTTTTTTTTTTTTCGTTTAAAGTTCAACGGTTTGGTATAGTGAGTAGTGGGCCTTGGAAACGGGCCGGTTGGTTTGTCTGTTTAGTTTCTGTATTTCTTTATTTTTTAAGTTTCATCGAGAGAATAAAAAAAATCAATTTGTTTGTTTTTTTGTTTGGTTTACACTTGTTTGTTTGTGTTGTTTTGTTCTTCCTTTAATTTTTTTTTTTGGTTTGTTTTATATTCTTTTTAAGTTCCATCCGTATATATTTAAAAAAAAAAAGAGAAAAAAATAACTTATATATGTATATATCTTATTTTTAATTTTCAGATTGCAGAAAATAAAAGAAAGAATTGCTTGCTAAAAATGCTCAACTTACTTGCTTAACAAAAAGATCGCTGCTTAAAAATAAATTGCTAATAAATTCTGCACACCCTAGTATTGTGCTCTTTTCCCTTGTTTTTATTTGAATTGCCTTGTTGATTGCTTGCATTTGCACTTACATATAAAAAAAATTCAAAATCCAAAAACAAAAACAAAAAATCTTCATTTTAGTTGCATTGTAAATTTGCGTTTAATTTTTTTACATTCATCTCATCTCTTTTTATTTTCAAAGTGCGATACTTTAATTCACACAAGGTGGGGGATTTCATCATCCTTTTCTTAGCTCGCAAATCGCACTCATTGTAAAATTTGACTAATAATAAAGGTTAGACATTCAACTTATGGGTGTCGCGAGCTCACCTAGGGTTTAATTGTATCTTGACAATTGTCTTCTATAAACAAGTTTATCTCTTAGTGTCTAGGCTACGGAAGAGTAATAACCACTTATAAATATTATGGTGATTCGTAAATATTATAGTCGTTGTTCCTTGGAAGGTATTTAAACGTTCGGTCGCATTGCTACGGTGATTCGTGGTGCACCGATAACCCCTGCCCGTTACCTGGCTAAAAAATATTTTTGTTGATTTAAGACAAAGTGTGATTATACAATTTTAAGTTAGGAGCTACCAATGACAGAAAATTATACTTAAGTCATTTGCATTCATTTAGTTGCATTAGTTCATGCATATTTAAAAAAAATAAATTTGTAAATTTTACTTAGCTTAGTTTTTAATCCAAAAAAAAATCATTTTTCCTTTCCTTTGAAAATTTTCAATCAAAAACAAAACTCAAAAAAATTATAAAAACTTTTCAAAAAAATTTAAAATTCAAAAACAAAAAAAAAACTCAAATTCCCATTTGAAAAACAAAAACAAAAAAATTTCATTTTGGCAAACATTTGAAAATCTGAAAATTCAAAAATTTAAAAAGCCAAAAAAATAAAATCAAACTTTTCTTTTGAAATATAAATTTCACTTAGTAAATAGTTTCATTTCTTAAAAAAAACAATTTTCACTTCGTTTTCCAAATCTTTCATTCTCTAAACTCGTTTCTAACTTTTTTCTCTTCTCGACTTTCACTTGTGCATGAGTACTTGGACTCGTGACACAATAACAAATCGTTGGACTCGGACAAACGTCCCTCCCGAAATGGCGAACGAGAACACCCCTCCAACTCTTATGGATAGAATATTTCTCGATTGAGTTTCTATTCCATCTTGCATCATGTTACCCGCTCCTATGGGTAATCATTTCGAAATTCACTCGAATCATATTACTATGCTTTCAAAATTTGGCAATTTTGAATACGATGACCCAAACATCTTTTTGACGAAATTCGAACAAGTTTACAAAACAATGAAACTTCAACAACTTTCTGATGACAGAATCAAACTTTGCTTAATTCCATTCGCTCTTACGAATTATGCTGAAAAATAGTTGTACAACTTACCGTCAAACTCGATTAAAACTTGGGAAGAATTCATAAAAGCTTCTACCCCTTGGAAAAAAAACAAGTAAAATCCGAAACGAAATCGTCAATTTTCATCAATTTATGGGAGAACCATTTGAAAAATATTTGAAAAGATTCAAAGATTGATAAAATGTCCACACCATAACTTCGAAAAATGGAGGATTTGCCAAATCTTAGACGATGGACTAGAAAACAGCACATGAACCATGCTCGAATCAATGTGCCAAGGCAACTTTATTTCCCAACATCACGATGATGCTTGGTAATATCTTGAAAACCTCACTGAAAAGTCGTCCCAATGGGAACATTCCAACGAAAAATCAATTTACTCACGATCGAGCGCACACTCGATAGGATCATCTTTGAGTTGGAAGCTAAAATCAACACAATGATTAACAAATTTGACAATGTTTTCTCATCAAACAAAATGAATCAAGCTTCCAAACCCGTGTGTTATAAATGCAATGGTTCTAATCATATATCCGATTAGTGCCCTAATTTTGTCGAACAAATCATAGCTTTCAATAAAGCCAAAAACGACCCGTTTTCTCCAACTTACAATCCTGGTTGGAGAAATCTTTTGAATTTTGTTTGGAACCAAAACAATCCCAACACGAATACGATTCATCCCAATTTTCAAGCATTTTCGAATAATGCTTCGAATCCTCCCTTTCGTCCAACCATTTTCAACCAAACTTTGTGGATCCCTCTCACAATCAACTACAGCAGTCAAATTTTCAATCAAATTCGACTCACCATCCCCAAGACTATAAACATTTAAGTTCATTTGAGAGAATTCTTGAAACGTTGGCTAAAGCAACTACTCATAGTCTTCAATCAAACAACAATTTGCAAAATTTATTGACCTCATATATGCAAAACACAAAAGTTGAAATGCAAATAAGTCAATCAGCCACGTTTGTAAGTGAACGCGAATGAGGAACATTCCCAAGCCAGCCCATTCCAAATCCTAGAAATCAAAAAGCAAATCCAAATCAAGCCCATGTTGTCCAAGATAGCCACGCCACTCAATTGAATGCTATCACAGCTCTACATTCCGGTAAACAAATTGATAATTAAGTCTTTAATCCAAATGATTTGCTGAAAACCTTTCTCGATATTTCTAAAACAATGAACGAATCTGAACAGAACAAGGAGCCAGTCGTCGTATCGAATGCCAATTAGAATTCTTCTTCTTCTACTCAAGTAGACCTGCCCACTGAGTATCACATCCCATTTCCACATCATGAACAACCTAAGAAACACTCGGACCAAATGGAAAAGATGTTGGAAATTTTTAAACAAATGAAAGTTAACATCCCGCTTCTTGACATCGTGTAGCAAGTCCCCACGTACGCGAAATTTCTTAAGCACTTGTGCACCCAAAAGCGACACACTCAAGTGCCTAAAAAGTCTTCTTAGCCGCTAGTTTGAGTGAAGTCTTGTCCCCATCCATGCCCTTTAAATACGAAAATTCTGGCTGCTCTATGATTTCGTGTACAATTGGGGACAAGACGGTTAACAAATTTTTGATAGACTTAGGTGCGATTGTCAATTTAATTCCATACTCTGTGTACGAACAATTAGGCTTAGATGAGCTCAAACCCACAAAAGTCCCGCTTCAATTCGCCTATCGCTCCATTAAGAAGCCTGTGGGAGGAATCGAGGATGTGCTTATTAGAGTAGGGCAATTCATATTCCTCATTGACTTAATTGTTCTCGAAACACAACCTGTGACAAACCCTGCAAGTTAAATTCCGTTGATTTTAGGCCGATGATTCTTAGCCACCTCAAATGCCTTAATCAATGTCGTAACGGTTCAATGAAAATTACTTTTAGAAACATGACTTTGGATCTTAATATTTTCAATCTTGATATCCAATCGAATGAACCTCGTCACCAAACGTTGGAAGTTAATGCCATTCACGAAAACATCAAAAATCAGACGCTTGACCTTAACGACGAACCCAAAGATGAATATGAAAAATTGTTACATGAAATACCCAATGAGATTGAATACACTCTTCCTTTTGAGTCGCATCCAGTTGAGTTCGAATCTTCTTTGATTGAGAAACTCCTAAAGTTGGACTTCAAACCACTTCTCGATCACCTTACGTAAGCATACTTAGGTGATAACAAAACATTTCCCATCATAATTTCTGCAAATCTCTCAATTGATCAAGAAAACTCCTTATTTTCTATTCTTTCGAAAAACAGAAAAGCAATTGGGTGATCCATTACCGATATTAAGGGAATTAGCCCTGCTATTGTCCAACATTGTATTCACTTAATTGACAAAGCCATACTCACACAACGGAGGCTTAACCCAAAAATGAAAGATGCAGTTCGTGATGAAATTCTTAAGCTCCTTGATAACGGTATCATATACCCTATCTCCAATAGCCCATGGTTTAGCCCAATTCATGTCGTGCCTAAAAAGTATGTACTTACCATTGTAATAAACGATGCTAATGAACTCATTCCTACTCGGACTTAAACTGGTTGACGCGTTTGCATTGATTATCGAAAATTAAATGCTACAACACGAAAAGATCACTTCCCTCTTCCTTTCATTGACCAAATACTCGAACTTTTAGCCGGCCATGATTTCTACTGCTTCCTTGATGGTTATTCCGGCTATAACCAAATTCCACTACCGAAGATCGAGAGAAAACGACTTTCACGTGTCCATTCAGTACCTTTGCTTATCGACGTATGCCATTCGGATTCTGTAATACTCCTACTACTTTCCAATAATGCATGGTTGGCATTTTTTCTGACATGATTGAATGCTTTCTAGAAGTTTTCATAGACGACTTCTCTATCTTTGGTGATTCTTTTTATGAATGTTTACATCATCTCGAGTTGGTTCTAAATCGATGTAAAGAAAAACATTTGACTTTGAATTGGGAAAAATTCTACTTTATGCTCAAACAAGGCATAGTTCTTGGACATATCATCTCAAATAAAGGCATTGAGGTAGATAAAGTAAAAGTTGACGTAATTACAAACCAACCCATTCCCAAATCTATTAAGGACATTCGATCATTTCTTGGACACGCTAGCTTTTACCGACGCTTTGTGAAAGACTTTAGCAAAATCGCTTGTCCTTTGACTACTCTTCTAGGAAAAAATGTTCCTCTCGATTTCAATTCTGATTATGTCTCTTCTTTTGAACGTCTTGAAAAAGAACTAATTTCCACTCCAATAATTTGCATACCTAATTGGGATCTTCCTTTTGAAATAATGTGTGATGCTTCTAACTTTGCAGTTGGTTCTATCTTAGGGCAACGCATCAACAAAATCCTTTATGTCATTTACTATGCAAGTATGACTTTGAACGACGCTCAACTCAACATACAACAACTAAAAAAGAGCTTCTACTTGTCGTTTTTGCGCTCGAAAAGTTTCGACCTTACTTGATAGGTTCACACATGACGGTCTACACTGATCATACTGCTCTTTGATACCTTTTTGCCAAAAAGGATTCTAAATCTCTTTTGATTCGTTGGATCCTTTTACTTTAAGAATTTGACCTTATAATCAAATGCAAAAAAGGATACGATAATGCCATAGCCGATCACTTGTCTCGTCTTTCCAATGCACCATCGCCTTTAGCAATCAATGAAAACTTTCCTGACGAACAACTTCTTTCTGTCTCTGTCGATCTATAGTATGCCGACATAGTGAATTATTTAGTCACTAAAGAAACTTCTTCATTTTGGTCGAAACAAGATAAATGCAAATTCATGTCCGATGTGAAATATTTCTATTGGGACGATCCATACTTTTTCAAGTATTGTCCTGACCAAATCATTTGACATTGCATCCTAGATTACGAAATCAATAGTGTTCTCTCATTTTGTCACGATCAAGCTTGCAGTGGACATTTCGATCCTCGAAAAACTACGGAAAGGGAGCTTCAGTTTGGTTTTTATTGGCCTTCTCTTTTCAAAGGCTCATTCGAATTTTGATAAACTTGCGATCGATGCCAAATGCTTGGAAGAATTTCTTGACGAGATATAATGCATTTAAACCCCATTTCTATTATCGAAATATTTGGGGCATCGACTTTATGGGACCTTTTCCCAATTCCTTCGAAATTATACATACTTCTTGTGGTCGATTATGTCTTCAAATTGGTCGAAGCTGTTCCTTGTAAAACCAATGGTCGTAGAAGCGTTGTGAAATTTCTCAAAGAAAACATCTTTTCGAGGTTTGGCACACCTCGCAAATAATCAGTGATAACGACACCCATTTTTGCAATCGTTCTTTTGAAACTTTAATGAAGAAATACTAGATGACCCACAAGTTATCCACTCCATATCATCCTCAAACTTGTGGCTAAGTTGAAGTTTCAAATCGTCAAATAAAACAAATCTTGGAGAAAAATGTTAACAAAATTCGAAAAGATTGGTCTCTGAAGTTGACCGACATGCTTTAGGCTTACTGTACTACTTTTAAAACTAACATTGGGATGTCCCCATTTCATCTAGTTTACAGGGAAGCTTGCCATTTACTTGTTGAAATCGTACACAAAGCATTTTGGGAAATAAAAAACTTAAACTTCAATCTCAAGAAAGCTGGTGAAAATCAAAAATTACAACTCAACGAATTAGACGAACTTAAGAACGACGCATATGAAAATGAAAAAAGTCTACAAAGAAAGAACAAAAATTTTTCATGGCAAATCTATTCTAAGAACAACATTTTAGCCTAACCAAAAAGTTCTATATGACTCAAGACTTCATTTATTCCATGGGAATCTTAAATCGAGATGCACCAGACCCTTTGTGGTACGAATTATTTTTCCACACGGTGCCATAGAAATACATAACCCTAGGGATGGATCGATTTTCAAAGTCAAGGGTCATCGTTTGAAACCTTTCTTGTGATTGCCAATTTACCAAGAGGAGGATCTTATGATTCTTCATGAGCCAAACTACGTCTAGTAAGAATGTTAACCCTCTTTTGTAAATATATACATATTTTTCCCTGTTACACTCATTATATTGTGCATTGACTGTACGAAAACTGTCAAAAAATTAAGTGTGGGGAGGGGGGGTTCTCAGTTTCATTTTTTTTAATTTCATTTTCTTTAAACCCAAAATTTTCGAAAAAAATCCCATAAACATTTTCTTTTTAGCATTTCAATTTATTTTTGAAAAACACTAATGGATGAGTATAGATTCTGGTTATTAAATTGAAATTTTTGAAAATTTATTTGTCTTAACAAAAATAAAAATGAAGTTTGATTACAAATAAAAATGGTTTAGCTAGTATATAGGAAGGTTTGTATGTGTTAATTATGAAGTAAATTCCAATTGAAAATCATTATTAAAAGTGGTAAATTTAAAGTAAAGGACATAACATTTTTATCGTTTAAGTTAAATGGTCCCAAGATGATTTTGCAAAACTCTCTCTTCTTAAAAAAAACAAATATATATATATATATAAGTAAAAAAAAATGTATATATGTATATATTTTTTAACACCTAGAGTCGTGTATTCACACTGGTGTGTTCACTCACCATGCTCTGTACCCTTCTCACATAACCCCGAAAGGCAGTGCACGATCGGTATATTTGGCCTCGATTTATCTAAGTTAGGTGTAAGTATATAAAAATTCTTTTACTGATAACGCCTACAGTCAATAAGTGTTCACACTTGTGTGTTCACTGGCCACGCTCTATATTCCCCTTACGTAAGCCCGAAAGACAGTGCATGGGTGATATATGGGGCCACAGTTTATCTTAGCTAGGCATATGTAAATATTGTTAATATCAATAAAATTTTCAAATAAGCGAGAGTAAGCAATTAAAATCCAAACACTATTTTGACTTATTTGATTTAACTTGTTATTAAAAAGAAATAAAAATACAACTTTGACAAACTTTGATAATCAACTAAGGATCCATTTCATAATCACATTTTGTTATCAACCGAAACAACTAGCAAACTATACTCTATCTGTTATGACAACTTAATTTTTGTTGGAAATTTTGAAAAGTAAAAAGATTTAAATTTCTTGATAATGACTAGAACTTATATTTAACATATTAGTATGATTAGAAAGTAAATCCTTCATTCGTATATGCTTTCAAAAACTTGCATTCATCCCATTGTAAATAAATCTTGCATTTGTAAATGTTTTTGCTCTGCATTTGGATTTATTGGTAGTATCCGCTGAAAACCCTCATGAGACAACACTCATCCTATTGGGGACACCTAGAGGTTTAACGGCTTGTTGTATACGCTCAATGCAATTGTGCTGCCTACGAAAATGGATTTATCTTAGTTTTCCTTTATTCAAGGACGAATAAAGAGATAAGTGTGGGGATATTTGATGTGCACGTAAATGTGAATGTATTTACATCCCTATTTTATTTAAATAAATGTCATATTTGGGTATTTTAACATGTTTAAACCAAAATTCAATTATTTGCAAATCACCATATTTTCATCTTCATACAGGGGCAAAATAGTCATTTTTGTGCATGTGCTAATTTAAAAAAAATTACTTTGACATTTTTTATGATTCTTTTATACGAATTTGGATGTAAATGGAAGAGGGTTTCATGGAATATATGCACGCACAAGAGAATACAAAGAAATGAAGAAGGAAATAATTCAAACTTATGATCATCTTACTAATTACAATAGTAAAAAAATTATACTTAAAATAACTTTTGCTTTGACTTCATTTTCATGAGAATTGATAAGTGGTTTATTTGTTCTATTATAGTTTGATGGTTTAAATTATGTTAATTAATAACATAAATAAACCATACTTATGATAAATGCAACAATTATTTCACTTAATATCAAAAATAAAGATCATAGGTTATTTGTTTGTTGATTTACAAAAATATGAAAGGGATTTGCCTCTAAATTATTTTCTAATCTCATAGTTTTTAATCTCATTTTTATTCTAGTTTTAGCTTCATTTTTTTCACAATTTGTAGTTAACAATCTTCTCTCCATTTTGGTCTAATTTGATTGATTAGAAAATTTTAAAATCTTGAAAATTCCCTGCAGATCGACCCGTACTCATCACGTACTTAAATTGTACGCAATGTGCTTGCAGTTAATATTTAACATAAACTTTTCGGAGATTTTCTAAACCGATAGAAAATTCGTCTCTAAACAGTTCCTTAAGCTTTACCCTTGAATTCCATTGATTTTGATCCTCCCTGGCTTGATTAATGGCTGACCTCTTTTTGTTCTTTTTGATTGTTATTGGAATGAGTAAAATGAGAATGTATGAGGGTGAGAGGTTTTTTGGTTTAAAAGATGGATCTACCTATTTTGCCTTCTCATATATTCTCTTATATGCTGAGTTTTTCAAAACAATTTCATTACTTAATTTATTAAGGCACGACCTTGTTAATAATCAAAACTCATTCTCCTTCACAATTAAACATCATGTTTAATTAAACATCCTGAATAATGTTAACTAAAATTAGGATGTTACTGGCTCCCTTCCTGAAAGAATTCCATCGCAAAATTCAGTACGGACTATATAACAAGCATGTCAAACAAGCAAACAATGCTAGTAGACCCTACCAGCTACAAAGTTTATATTACAAAAGATCTAAAGCATACCATCATAATAGCTCAGGATAAGTATCCCTATTCTTATCCTCTATCTCGCAAATACAATCTTTCTCGTTGTTACTCCACTAGAGCTTCAATAATTTTACTGTCTTGTTCTTAACTTCTTCTCATCTCTTGCTACAACTCTAACTTGTTGTCTCACAAAAGTCAAAACGGGTTCTACTACTAAATCTTCCAATGCAGTCGGAGCAATAGTAGTCTCTGGATCTTGCATATACTTCCTAAGATCGGAAACATGAAACACATTATGGACACGTGCCAAACTACGCGGCACACAAGTTTCCTGATCCTTTCTATAATAGGGAATAATCCAACATATCTATGTGTCAGTTTCCCTGACTTTCCAAATCGTATTACACCTTCAATGGTGATACTTTGATGAAAACACGATCTCCCACTGAGAACTCTAAATTTTTACGCCTTTTATCTACATTACTTTTCTACCTAGACCAAGCTTCTCTTGTCTTATCCCAGATTAACTCAATCTACTCTGTGGCTTCTCTTACCATATCTAGACTAAGGACCGATCTATCTCTGGCCTCTAATCAACACGCTGGCGATTTGCACAGCCTTCCATAAAAAACTTCGAAAGGTGTCATTCCTATACTAGTCTGATAACTATTATTATAAGAAAATTCAACCAAGTGCAAATGGTCTTCCTACGACCCACCAAGATCTAGTGCACAAGCTCTCAATAGCCATCGAGTACTTTGTTGACCATCTCTGTATATTTATCCATCTTTAGGTGATAAATGGTACTCATCTTAAGCTTGGCACCTAATACCTCTTGCAGACTCTTCTAGAATTCACCAATGAACAAAGCATCTCTGTCGCTAATTATACTACTAGGAATCTCATGCGGTCTAACAATATTCTTCATAAACAACTTAGCTACTACAGGTGCCATTCTCGTTGACTTAACGAGAATGAAACATGCACTCTGGGTCAGTCTATCCACTATGACCAAAATACTTTTATTTTCCCTATTCGACCTTGGTAACCCATCAATAAAATCCATGGATATTGAATTCCATTTTCAGAATGGTATATCTAAAGGCTGAAGCAATCCGCTCGACTTCTAATGCTCGACTGTAATTTGCTGGAAATTCATACATTGCTTCACCCATGAGGTTACATCCTTTTTCATACATTCTCAGAAGAAACTTCTCTACATATCCTGATATATCTTAGTTCCCCTATGGTGTATAGTAAACTTCGATCTTGACACTCCATATGAACTGCCTTTCTTAGGTTACCAACATCTAGAACATAACCGTCCCTTCTTCCTTAACCATCCCTTCTGGTCAGTACTAAAATCCTTTAGATCGTCGATCTTGGTTCTACCTTCCTATTTTTCAATCTGTTTAGCTAGTAACTAATCTTCTCTCTTCTTAGAAACAATCCTTTTGATCAATACTGGTCGAACTTCCAAGCAAGATAACATGGTTGTATGTTGAGTAGAACTAGCAGTCGATCTTAACTACACACTACACATAGTCGATGTCTCAAAATCCTTCCATTCTACCAAAATTGCTACACCATATCAGATGTTTTCTACTAAGCGCATCCACAACTTTATTTTCTTCCCTCGGTGTATATTTAATACTAAAATCGTAAGTAACTAAAAACTCCAGCTACCTCTGTTGCCTCATATTCAACTCTTTCTGAGAGAATAAATACCTCAAAGACTTATGATCTTTATACAACTCGAATAGTTCTCCTAAGAGGTAGTGTCTCCACAATTTCAATGCGAAAATCACCCTTGCCAACTCTATATCATGAGTCGGATATCTAGCTTCATGTGATCTGAGCGGTTAAGAAGCATAGGCAATCACTCTGCCTCTATGTATCAGCATAGCTCCTAATCTAGTTCCACATGCATCCCTATACACCATCAATTCCTGATTCCCATCCGAAACAACTAACATGGGAGCATTGATCAACAAATGCTTTAATTCATGGAATGCTTCCTCACATTTCCAAACCAAATAAACTTTACATCCTTCAGGGTTAATTTAGTTAGGGGTGCCGCTATCCTTGAGAAATCCTTAATTAATTCTCCGGTAATAGCCAGCCAATCCAAGAAAAATCTTTATCTCGGTCACCATCTCAGATCTCTTTCAATTATTAACAGCTTCGATCTTAGCTGGGTCGACTGAAAACCCTTTGTCTGAAACACATAACCAAGCAACTTCACCTCTCTTTCCCAGAAATGACACTTTGAAAACTTCGCTTTCAGTTGATGGTGCCTTAACGTTTCAAGCACTATTCTAAAATGAATCTTACGATCACTTTCATCCTTTGAATATATCAGAATGTCACCAATGAATACCAACATGAACCTGTCCAAGTTCTCTTGGAAAATCTTGTCCATCAAGTCCACAAAGAAGGTAGGCCCATTAGTCAATTCGATTGACATCACTAATCACTCGTATGAATCATATCTCATTCAAAACGCCATTAAAGGAATACCATCCTCCTCCACACTCAATTGACGGAACCCCGTCACCAAATCCAACTAGGAAAATACTTTGGCTCCACTCAAATGAACAAATAAATCATCGATTCTGGGCAAAGGATATCGATTCTTTATCGTTTTTTCATTCAACTTATGCTAATCGATCACAACTTTAGCGACCCACCCGGTGTCTTTACAGATACTGCGGTCGCTCCCTAAGGCAAACTGCTTGGTCTAATAAAACTCGTTCCTACTAAGTCCTAGCTGCACCTTTAACTCTTTCATTTTGGTAGGTGTTATCCTGCTAGGTGGTCTACTTATCGGTTCAGTGCTACGTACAGGATCTATTCGAAACTCAATTGCTTGTTCCGGTGGTAGTTCTATAGCTTGCTCAAAAACATCAGCATATTCCCTTACAGCCAAAACCCAACAAAGTACAAGCATCCACAATTGAGTTTTCATCTGAGTATATAATTCGGTCACTACTATCCCGGTGTCTAACTGATATTTTTCTATTCTGGAAAAATATCCTAGTATCATATGTGCTCAACCAATCCATACCCAAAATAATCCCAAAACTTTTAAAATCAAACACATACAAACTGTAGGCGAAAGTATATGCTAGCAATTCGAATTCTACATGGTTATATCTCATCCCAAGAGTTAAATACCCTCCTATTGGATTAGCTACCCTTAAGTAAGTAACAAGGTATGACGGTTGTAAACATAACTTACATACCGAACACTAAGAGATAAATGATGTGATGCACCAATATCAAATAATACTCTAACTGATACGCTACGAATCAAAAGCGTACCTTCCGTCATAGACTTCCCTTTCTCAACAACAGTCGGTCTTGATGCATGTTACTCCAAAGCAAACACCTTTTCCTTATTAGCCTTAGTCACTTCTGTAAATTTGTTCTTATAATGCCCCCACCTGATCCCAGTTAAAGCACTTCACATTCTGCTTGCCCACAACTATCTTGCCATCACCTGACCGACATTCATTACCATAGTGTCCCTTGTTATCACACTTATAATAAACGATATATGCCTTCCCTTTCTTAGCAGCTCCATCCTTTTGAACCCTTTTTCCTTAAAGAACTTTCTTTTATTATTATGATAACTCTAGGTGCCAATTGGCTTCTCCTTTCCAAAAGTAGAAAGCATCTTCTTGTTCCTAATAGTCATTTCCACCACTATATTCGATGGATCCCTAAGATGTGGTATAGTTGCCCCAGAAATCTTCGGCCTCAACCCCCGTATAAACAATGAGATGTTTATTACTCCTTTGGTGTCAAGATATGAATCCTGAGCAGGGCTGACTTTGCTAAGATATGGTCCCTAAGATCTATATCTTGACATTTCATCAAACTTAGAAGAGTTGTCTAACACTAACATTTCCCTTTGTTCCAATTTCATGAACTTCCTGAGCAAGGCTGACTTTGCTACCTCCGATAAAAATCTTTCCTCAAATCTCCTTCGAAATTCCACCCAAGTTAATTACTCCTCTGGTACCCCTATGGTCACCCCGATCCACCATAACAAAGCAGTTCCTTGCAACTGTCTAGAAGTCAACCTCCTTTTTGGTTCGTCATTAAAGCCCAAATCAGTAAAAAAATTCAAATTGCATTAACTGGTTCTCCACTTCTATTGTATCTTCAGTTTCCAAAAAAGGATTTCCACCCAAAGTGGTGTAATCTCGGCTTAGCTTGGCACGGTTATCGCCAACTAGTGCCACGGGATTTGCTCCTTCCAGGTTAGCAGCATTTCCTCCTGCTAGTCATATAGCTGATCCAGCTTGCACCAGATTGAAAAAAAACTAATATGTAGCCCCATATCTACTGGTGGGGTCGTAGCACCTACATTGGAATTTGCATTTTGATTAGCATTTGCCTATCGATCCATATTCCTTATGGTGTTGGACCGAGAATTTCCATTCGTTGTGGTACTTCCGCCACGTAGATTCACTCTTCTGTTTCTTCCTTCCATATCTTTCTTTCTCGTAAATTTTCATATGAGCCTTAGTAAGATACAGAAGAACGGTCTAAGAAAGAGGGAGAATACATACTTATATATAGAAAATACAAGTACGTTGCTATAGAGTTATCCCATATCCCAATCTTATTTCCTAATTCCTTAGAATTATGTTTTCATAACTCTTTAGTTTTAAATTTCTTTTAAGTTTTTACGTGAACCTATGCTCTGATACCAACTTGTAACATCCCTCATTTTGAGATTCAAAACTAAGCACTACAGATGTTGCAGTCATCCATAGTATTAATTTCTAGTGATAAAATGTGGCATTATTAATCATTTTGATAATACCAAAAACACATGAATATGAAAAGAAATATTAAACGCAATTCTATAACAAATTTCCACATTTCATTTCACAGATGATATTTCATATTCATTACATAATCGCATTGCAACCCACATTCAGAGAAATTATAGTAATTACAAAATACTCCAGGAACGACATTTGGAGATGCCCCTTTTTGATTAGAGTCAAGTATTTGGCATTACACAACTTGCTAATTACATCCATATCGACAATACCAAACAACATAGCGGATCAGATAGGTGCTCCTAAATAGCTAGATCTCCTTCTACACATCTCTAAAAGCTTATACACCTTACTGGAAACTGAAAACCCTTACTCTCAACCTACTCAATGAGTACACAAGAGTTTAAGTGGAAAGACAAAAACTTTGGGTCAGACAACAATCTGGGGTGAATATTCACCTACCATCTCGAACCAAAGAGATATCCAATGAAACCATGCCGTGGAGCGATACGAGTTTTTCCTTTACTAGTACCTCAACCAAAGCATGTTAACCATATACTATGCTCCTGCATCCATAATGGTTAGAATATATTAAAGATTATTTGCAGTTATGCAACATATGTTGGATTACCCAACCCAATTAATAGAATTCGCATCTAAATTTTTCATTGACTGTCCATCTTATGCTTCTGTGGACTACAAATCTCACATATATTAATTTTTTGGATTAGCCATCCACTACCATATAGACTACCCACATACATGGTTCCCTTATCAAAGTTATGTGGACTATCCAACTCACATTTAAACATTTTTATGAATTGTCTATCCACTCCCATAAGGACTACCCATTGCATATGGTTTCATATATTTAATAATGATATGGACTATCCATCACACATCCCATAGTTTTCCTAGGATGACTATGAACCCTTCACTAACCATTTAGAGACTATCCATCTCCAACATGATGTGGGCTGTCCATGATCTCACATCCAATTGTATTCCTAGGATAACTATAAACCCATTACTTATCAATTTAATTCATGTTTAGTTTACATGTTCAACCTATATATATTGGTGTCCTCAATTAGCTTGTTCACCCTTTAAACTTATAACATTTTAGAATAAAATACATTGGTATCCCCAGTGATTAAAGTCGAAGTCATTAAGCATATAGCATGTCAAAATAAAAACACGTTGGTATCCCCATTGAACAATGTTGATATAGTAAAAGAAAACATTGGTACCCCCACTGATCTATGCCGAACTTAATAAAAGAAACACATTGGTACCGTGGTGATTAAAGTCCAAATCAATAACATATGGCTTTCCCCTATTTATTTGTACAACGTAGTATATTTTCGGCATTAAAACATTGTTTGTCCTCTATCCAAGTTTGAAAATAAAAACTTAAACTCTTTTAAGTATAAAACTTCATATCAAAAATGATGTTGTCAACTTACATAAACTATTAGTTATCCACCTACTAAAACAAAATTTTAATAAGGCATATAGACTTAACAATACGAAATTTAAATTCCAATGTCGTCGCCTAATGCCATGATAACAATGACGCATGACATTATTGCCTAAAAAAAAGCAAAACAAAACCTTGCCAACCTTGATGAATAGTGGCAACAAGACCAGCGACGTCATTATTAAACTTTATATTTACCTTACTTTGTCTATTATGCCACTGAACACGTAGGATTTGAAAACGGGCGGTATCATTCAGAGACAAAGATGAATGCATGTGGCATTCAAATGCAATGATGACATGCGTCAATAAGACAAATGGCGTCAATGACCGCACGTTAAGTTTTAAACACTTAAGTGGATTACAAGAATACGATGCCGCCACTGATGGATTGCCATCGATGTCCACCTCAACACGAATGGAATCACTTCATTAC
This sequence comes from Allium cepa, assembly GCA_030765085.1. Classification (NCBI taxonomy): domain Eukaryota; kingdom Viridiplantae; phylum Streptophyta; class Magnoliopsida; order Asparagales; family Amaryllidaceae; genus Allium; species Allium cepa. The sequence continues at coordinate 148,833,680 of CM060928.1, forward strand.
TACCTGGCTATCATATGCTTTCCTCTTCATTGACGTCGGCAATCATCAATTCTGCATTGTATTAGGCTCGACGACAACAAAAGAGACATGGAATTCTTGTAAATTTTATAAAAACTAATTTATTAGCAATAAAAGAAATTACTTTTCACTGGATCTTAATTCTTATCCAATTTATATTGGATATTACATTTCTTTACATAATTCTTTTTCGAAAATCTGCCTCACATCAGTTTTGCATTTCCAAACATTTTCCAACTTAATTAATTAATAGTCTTATTAAATCCATAATAATCCATAATCACTTGGAAAAATCCCTAAAAATCACATATATTTGAAAATACTTTATTCTTTACCATGTCCAAATTTTGGGTCAAAAATCATTACTTAATTATTTTAAATAACTAAAACTCGAATTGGCATCATTTCCTCCCTAGGAAATTTAAAAAATATTTATTTAACATACCAGAAAATCAAAGCATTTGGAGATTAAAAATATAGATTTTACCCCTAAAAATGCATTTTAATAATCTCACAAAATTCCATAAATCATTATTCTATCCAAACTGTTATTTAGCCTTTTGACCCGGCAGGCTTATTGTGGACATACTGGACGAATCATATTTGGAGTTAGCAAGGTAGAAAGCTCAAAGAGATAGCCCAGGAGTCCAGAAAGCAGCGTAGATAGAGCATGAGACAATAACCGAAACCGCTCAAGACAATAAAATGTGGGATCCCCTAAGTTGGGGATCATTACCGACTCCTACTTGGGGAATGGTACCGACTCCTAGAAATAACTTAGGTAGATCCCATTTTTTGCTTATATATTTATCTTAATTCCAAGGCTCTTTCTTCAAAGTTATTTCATTGAATAAATGCAATTCTTTATCAATCTTTACGAACACTTGAAACTACAACTTTGTTCTTCGTCAACTCCATCGTTTGGACTCAGAAATAAGCTAATAATGGTGCAAACAACTATGGAATCATGAAGCTTAGTGTAAGTCAATCCAATTTGTAGGACTGAGGACTCCAAACATAAAGAACTTGGGGATCGGTACTGACTTCCACTTGGGGATAGTTATCGACACCTTGCTTTTGCTGAATTGCACCTATTATTTTGAAAGAATGACTCTAAATTAGGCACAACAGGTAGGAGATATTGCCTGTGAGATTTTAGGCTCCCTACCCCTAAACAGGAGAGCTCATTTTCTAGGATCTTTTGCTTCAAGCTCCATTATTTTTATATTTTTACAACTCGAAAATTCTAAGTGTTGGAGTTGTACCGAGTCTTACGAACTTCTGCCATCAAGTCAAAAATAAGCAGTAAAATCGTTAAGTGGATGTAGGCCAGAGTTTTTCGAACCGTTATAATTTCTACGTGCTTATTTTTTTATTCATTTTTCATTTACTTTCTTCACTTTTATTTCTCTACTAATACTTCTAGGTATTTAGGCTATTTTTTGTTCAAACATTTTGGTGCTTTCACCGAAAACTGCTAGAACTCGTTGATTCAAGACTTGAGAAGGTTTATAATGGTTAGGAAATCGACTAAAAGGATTGTTACAACTGGTAATCAATAAGGGGTAGCTAGGATGCGTCCTTAGGATCGTACTTCCCATCAATCTACATAACCATGGATGAGATAGAAACAATGATTAGTGGACTGTAGGAAAAGATAATGGAACACCAAGAAGAGGTGATGGATAATTTCCTCAGAAGGATGGGACAAGCAGGGGCAGCCAAAGTTGCTGCAACTCAAAATCAAAGACAAAAAATGGAGTATAGATAGTTGGAGATGGGGCAGAATAGCCTACGATGAACCTCGAGACAAACTTAGGGATCAGTACCGACCTTAAGCATAAGTCGGCACCGACTCCCAACGACTCAGTGCTTACGGTTCGTCCTGCCTTGGAAAGGAATGATGTACCGCCTAAAGTTGAAGCATAGTGTTTGAATAGGAATCAGAATGTAGAAGCTGATCAGTGGATTCAACATGGATTGCCTAATCAGAATGCAGCGTTTGAATTGGAATTCCCTTGAGGATTTAGGGGCTGGCTGGAAATGAAAACTTGGGAGTTCCTTTGGATAACGACGATATACTTACTGAGATGGTAAGATGAGTTATATGGGGTGGATTTCCCAAACAGAATGTGGAAGATGCGAGTAGAATTCAGTTTACTCGAAACATCTGATATGCTAAGAATCTATCTGAATTCAAACTACCAACATTGGAGACGTATGATGGAAAATCAGATCCTATAGATCATTTGATGAGATACATCCAAGACATAAAGGCATTGGGGGGCATTCGAAGTAGTCATGGGATGGTGTTTCCCTCTGTATTTGACAAAATTGGCTGCATAATGGTTCAAACAGCTAGAGAATGGTTCCATTAGCACATGGACTGAGTTAGTAAATTGGTTTGTGAAGCAGTTTCTAATCCACATCTCATGAACCAAGAATGTAATAATGCTTGCAAGTATGAAGAAAAGGGCAGAAGAGACCCTCAGAAGTTTTCTAACATGATTCAATGTGATAACAACATCGGTTGATAAGCCAGACCCCATGATGGTTTTGATGGTGCGGTATCGGGAATAGCCACTAAGATAGATTCAAGATTTTGAGAGGGTTCCTCCTAGGGATCTCATAGAGTTTTATCTTGAGGCTGAATGGATTCCGAATAATGTAACGCTGAGGCCAATGAGGAAAAGGATAACGTTGGGGATGGCAGAGGATTGCTCGAAGAAGGAACTGGCAAAGGTAAGGGAACAGGTGTTGTCCGACATTTTGACCTGTCTATATTCGAAATGATTAGACAAGTTAGATTCGACTGACATCGATGCCAGTAGGTCTCTGGCGATGATTGTAGTGTCCAGAAGTCAAGTACAGATAGTAATATGAAGCCATGATCGAATGGAATTAAGAGATACGCAATACAGCATGTTCGAATCACAAAATACAGTTAAACATATACGAAGGATCAGCTATAATCAACCTCCACTATGGGGAATGATATGTTTCAGGAAGCAAGTGTGGTTTAATAGAAAATAATTAATATCTTAAGATCCACAAGTCCAACGAATATGAAATTTTATGAGCAAGATATAGGGACCCTAGGATCCTACCCTAAGGATAGCACCTCAAAGGGATGGAGTAAGAAGGATCGACTCACTTCCCTCAATAGGAATCCACCAAAATCAAAAGGCAATTCATATTGAAGAAAAGATTAAGCAATAACTCAAGTTCTACTAATCCATTAGCAGGAAAATGGACGCTGAGCATGTTTCAACATGGGTAAGCTACCATGTTCAACAACCTCAAATTCCTCCAAAATAGGGATCGGTACGGATCCCTATTCTTTGGGATTTGGGACATGCGATCCCTCATATGGGTCTATATGTTTCTTGAGGTCCTATTGTCGAATTTTCAGAGAGATATTTAGCTATCTTCATCTATAAATACAAGCTGGACTTTTACACTGCAGTTGCTTTGTACTCTATTATAACTAAGGATTTTCATCTGATCCCTATTGTACTCAGTTACAAAGTGATTATTTAAGCAATCTAATCAAAGTGGACGTATGCAAATAATGCCAAACCACTATAAATCATTGTATTTGCGTTCTTGCTTTGATTTTATTTAATCAAATTGCTTAATTCCTTTATTTTCATTTTTCATTCTTCATTTATTTCTCTTCAAAACTTCCATTGGGTTTTTATGCCAACTTTTGGTGCAACTATTTTGGTGCTTTCACTGAGAATCTTCATTCTCAGCTTATTCGCGTCCCTATATTGTTAATAGGTTGCATAAATCCCCAAAGGAGATCCATAACTATCTTCAGGAAACTTGCTTGCTCTATTTAAATTTGCAAAAGTCTAAATAAAGCTATCAACAATGGTTAGGAACACCAGATCTACTTATCAGAATGCAGAAGGAAACGAGAACGCTAGCATCTCGCAAGAAGGCCTGAGCAATCAACCAGTGGATGTGAATCTACCAATCTAGTTGATTTCAAGAATCCAGTTTATTCCATCACAAGAGCTAAATTCCAAAATCTAATGAGAGAGCTAGTATATAGCCGTCGACAACTGAATTAGCAGATTCAAGCCAATATTGATCTAATGAACCAACTCAGTCAACAATAGCACAAGAAAGCTAGGAGAGATGAGAGACCCTCCCCTTACTCAACATCGAAGAGTTCTAGTTTATCGGACGGGTATCATAGACGCAAGCGCTAGAGAATTGACAGATATTGCACAGAAACTTCAGGGCATCAACAGGCAAACATGCTTGGTCTGCCAAGATCGATCAGCCCCGATCCCTTCAAAGAGATCGGTACTAATCGCTCCTCCAGAGGAGGGAACTTACCTATCCATGCTAGAATCTAAGCTAGAGCTACTACAACTTATTTGGACGCTGGATTTTAAGTGGATGTCAACCAGTTGCTTCCCTAGAATGATGATAAAGTAAATGCATGTGGTATACATCGAGAGGATGTCGAACTAAGAAGGCATGGAACAGCCCGTTGACATCGATTGAACCATTATCATGAGGTGGAAAATGACCAACGCTTTGCTCCAACTATCCAAACATCAAACTTGTCGACAATGGTTGGATAGTTAGCGAGAGAGAGCCAAGGCTTGACCAATGATGACCAGTGAATCTCCAGAAGCCGTTCCTCATTCACTGATAATATCTTACATGTAGAATATCCAAGGAGGTTCCATATGCCATCAATTCCTGCATGTGAGGGAAAGACCAACCCGAGGCAGTATATTATGAGATATGAATGGATGATGGATTCCGCATGAGCACATGATGCATCCAAGTGTAGATGCTTTCCTATTACTCTCTCTAGAATAGCAACGGTGTGGTTATAAGATTATCCTACGGTCGATCTCTAGAATTGACGATTTAGCAACGAAGTTTGTGGAGTAGTTTTGTATGCATGAAACTCAGCCCAAGGACGTAGTGTCCCTATCCAACATGATCCAAGCTCCAGAAGAATCACTGAAAGATTATTTGGAGAGATTCCATAAGGCTATCGTAGAAATCAATATTCCAATTGACCATGCAATATTAATGGCGGTAACAAGAGTGGGTGATCCATAATTCCATTTTGATGACTGGTTAGTTGGAAAACCACCCGCAACATTAGAACATTTATATGCAAAGGCCGCTCAGTATTTGAGGAAAGAGGAAGCCGGATGTTCTAGGAAAAAGAATGTTTTGGAACCAAGTAAAGAGGGAGTACAGAGTAACATTGCAGTGAAGCAGTCAGGTGAAAGTTTTAGAAAAGTTCAAGTGAATGTCCAAAATAAACCGAATTGGCAAAGGAGAAGCTGAGGTAGGAGTCGAGAACGAAAAGGGATTCTAAAAGAGGAATGCATAGGATTCTGATGTACAATACCTACACGCCACCAAATACATCGCTAGAGAATGTCCATTTGTCTACCTGTAATATCAAGTAGTACATGAAGCCGCCTTCGAAAGAGCCAAAGGAGAAGAAGAAACAAACCGTAAAGTATTGTCGGTTTGAAGAATATTATGACTATAACACAAATGAGTGCATGCATCTCTTGAAAAACTGATTGGAGAATGGAATTTACAGCCGTTTTTTAAAGCCTCACAGGATGATGGGTAAGGGATATCCGACCCCAACCAAGGACAAGCATCATATAAGGTAGAGAAGCCTACGTGGACTGGTGGAAGGTTAGTGATCAATACAATAGTCAGAGGACCACATTCGATTGATAAGAGTTGGCATTAGATGGAGTGATACGCTAGTGCGATGAAGAATTTGAATTTTGAATTTTGTTCGAATACATAAGTTGGACCTCCGAAAAAATAGAAACGCACAACGATAGATAACATTGTGTTCAGAAACAAAGATGCAGACAAGGTCGAGGCACTAACGATCAACTGAATGGTCATTTCGGCCCTGATTGGCGCTTCCTTCATGAGGAGGATTTTGGTTGATTGTGGAAGCTCCGTAAATATATATTTCAAAAAGCTTATGATCAAATGAGGATGGGGACTTGAAATGGTCTAAAGCCCGCGTTCATGGCTTTTATGGCGCTGCGATCGAAGCTGTCGGTTATGTTAAATTGCTCGTGCAGTTGGGAGAAGGTGACTGTAGAGAGTGTAGAATTTTCCATTTATTATTTTGGATGTTGACTCTCTGTACAATGCTTTTCTAGGACAATCAGCCCTAGCTGAGTACCGGGCAGCTCTTGCCCCATGGTGTTTGACTTTAAAATTCTCCATAGATATTGGTGTTGGAGTTATTCATGGTGCTCAAGCGACCAAACGTGCCTGCTATGTAGTTAAATTGAGGATGCTCAACGAAAGGAGAAATGTAAGGGTGTGGACAAGTCTCTTCACATTCAAACCGCTGAAGATTGACAACCAACGCTTGGGCCTTGGCTTAGGTGCCACAGTCGGCTCTATAAAGATATAGATCCCAGGGATGATTAGGAGGAGCTCAAAGAGACCAAGGCCGCACCGACTGAGCTTAAAATTAATATTACAGTCCATTACGACGACCCATCATGGGTCCTAAAGATCGGGACGCAGCTTAGCCCTCCGATGATAAAAGAACTTGCTTGTTCTCTCTGAGCGTATATCGACGTGTTCGCTTGGACTCATTCTGACATGTGTGGGGTCTCACTTACCATTATGAGTCATGCATTGAATATCGATCCAAGGCATGTCCGGTGAAATAGAAAAGGCATGGCATGGATCCAAAGAGAACTACTGCACTTAAGGAGGAGGTGGATAGGCTCAAAATAAATTGGTTTATTCACGACACCCTTTACCCTAAGTGGGTATCCAATCCTGTACATGTGATGAAAGCAAATGGAAAACGGCAGATATGTGTCAATTACTCAGACTTAAACAAGGCGTACCCGGAAGACAGCTTTCCTCTTCTAAGGATTGGCCAGTTGATAGACTCAATTGCGAGACACGAATTGCTATCATTCAAGGATGCGTATTCAGGATATCACCAAATCCTAATGCACATCCTCGATTAAAAACATTCCATCTTCATTACCAACATTGGATTTTATTTTTATGTGGCCATGCCATTTGAATTAAAGAAAGCTGGGGCAAACTATCAGCATCTAGTCAACAGAATATTCAAAGATCGAATCGTAAAAACGATGGAGGTGTATATGGATGATATGCTCAAGAAGTCACGATGATCTAGCGACCTCATTAGGGACTTGGTAGAATGTTTGATATCCTCCAATATTACAAAAAGAAGATCAATCCTTTGCAGTGTTCTTTTGGCATTGCGTAGGAAAGTTCTTGGGCTTTGTTGTTAATGCCCACCAAATCGAAGCTAATCCCAAGAAGATCCAAGCTTTTCACAACATCCAAGCACCAAAGACCGTCAAACAAATATAGAGCTTAAATGGGAAGGCTGCCACCCTAAGTCGATTTATTTCCAAAGCTATCGATAAATGCATTCCTTTATTTGAGTTGATTAGAAGAGGGAAAAGGAATTTTGAATGGACGTAGGATTGTAAGGGTGTATTCTAGGCTTTGGTGAACCACTTAGAGAGACCTCCCATCTTTTCAATTTTAGTAGATTATAAAGACTTGTATATCTACTTAGCGGTGTCGGTACATGCTATAAGTGCCACAGTTCTTCGCGAGACAATCGAATCCAAAGACCAGTTTATTATATTAGAAAGCGATTGATAGGAGCTAAAAGGAACTATCCAAAGATAGAAAAATTGGCATACTGTTTGTTAATTGCCTCACGAAAGCTCCGCCCCTAATTTCAGGCTCATCCTATCAACATTTACACTGACCAGCCGTTACGATAGGTCCTACAGTGACATGGGATTCTAAAGGTTGCTTAAGTAAAATATCGAACCGAGGCAATTCGACATCATTTATCTTCCTTGGAGGGCTATTCAGGGACAAGCACTAGCGGACTTTATAGTATAATTTACCACATACGATGATTTCCCAGAGAGTAGTGAAACCTCTACCATACAGTGGAAGTTATAAATGGATGGAGCATCTAATGATCATTGTTCTAGAGCTAGAATTGTGCTAGTAACTCCAGAAGATCAGTCAATTTTCTTTGCTTTAAAACTTGATTTCCCTCAACAAATAATAAAGCTCAGTATGAAACTCTGATTGATGGACTTAACCTTGCCAAAGAACTGGGGATAAAATCTTCTAAAATCTTTTGCGACTCACAATTACCTATATACCAGTTAGGAGAATTACTAGGCTAAAGGACAACAACTCGCTCCTTACCTTACCTGAGTCCAAGAGCCATTGATTGAGTTTTAGTACTATGATTTTACATACATTCCTCAAGATTAAAACAAAATGGCCGATTCATTGGAAAATTTTGCTTACACCAGAGATGCGTAACAAAATTGGCATGGTCCCAGTCGAAGATTAAACGCACTAATCATAAACCTGATTGAAATCGGCTTAGTGCTAGAGACGCAGCCTGAGAAGGAATCGTGAATGACTCTGACTAAATACTATTTGATATAGGGAGTTTTTCTCGAATGGAGGAATGAAAAATGACAAGTCCTTCACAAAGTTGTACAATATATCACTTAGGAAGGAGTTATGTAGAGAAAGGGTTATTCCGTCCCCTTACTTTGGTGTATCACACATGATGAAATAAAATGAGTCATAAATGAAATTCATGAAAAGGAATGTGGCGACCATACTTAGTGGCAAACCCTGGTAAAGAAAATACTCCATTAGGGGTATTTTTAGCCAACTATCAATGGAGATGTTGATGAATATGCAAGAGATGCCACAAGTGCCAGGTATGCAAAAGTTTCGAGAGCTCCACCGACGGAAATCACACAAATGATCAGCTCATGGCCATTTTCCATATGTGGCATAGATATTATTGGTTCCTTACCGATCTCTAAAGGTGGTGCAAGTGCACCTTATCGTAGTGGATTATTTCACTAAATGAGCCAAATTTGAACCTTTAGCCATAACCATGACAAATAAATGAATCAAATTCATCATCTGAAACATCGTCTATCGTTTTGGTCTTCTATGAACTATTATAATTGATAATGAAACTCAATTCGACAATGCTGGATTCAAAGAATTCTGCCATCGGCATCATATCAAAAAGAGATTTGCAGAAGTTGCTCACCCTTAAGCAAGTGGACAAGTTGAAGCTATAAAAAAATCATAAAGTCAATTCTGAAGAAGCGTTTGGAAAAGGCTAGAGGCAAGTGGGTGGATAAACTCCTAACAGCACTATAAGCTTATAGGACCACCCACAAGTCCATGACTGGCCATAATCCATTTGCCCCTGCTTACAGCTCCGAAGCCGTAATACTTGTTCGACTCAAAGTCCCTTTACATCGATTGACCTACTACGACCCCAGAATGAACGGAGATCTCCTCTTCGAATCTCTAGACTTTGTATATGAGAAGCACGAAGAAGATGATTTGAGAGCAGTTGCAAATCAGCACCGAGGCACCCGATACTTCAACACTAATGTCCGACCTAGAACCTTTAAAATGACGGTTTGGCCTTGAAACGGGTTTTTCCTGCTCTATTACATATGAATCCTACTTGGCAAGGACCGTATGTCATTGAACATAGGCTTGGAGAAGGAACTTTTAAGCTAGCGACTGTTGATGGAGTCACGCTCCCAAGAGCATGGAAAAACGAGCATTACGACGCTATTTCACTTAGTTTATGTTCAAAGATGGATTTTGAAACGATCCTGACTCGACCTTCGAAAATGGCACCGAATACGACACTCATATTCAAATGCCGCAGATTCAAACGTCAAATCTGGTTCGCCGGAGCTTATAACACCATTAAGTACAACAAAGCGGAAGAAAATTGAATAATATTATATACACACCTGATACAATATCCAGATACAATGATGATACAGTAGATACAACTAAATATAAATACTATCAGAAATACAAGAAATGGTAACGGAAAGGAAAGAGACAACACTAGCAACGGAATCATAACTCCAAAAGAATGCTTCCCAAATCCAATGCTCCAACCCAAGGCTAGCTCGAACCAACGTCACGTTTCACCTAGATAAGCAAGTCTCGTCCTGATCCAAAGACTGAACCAACTCTAGATAATCTACTAAACCTGACTATCTAAAAAAAACCCACTCTAGACTGCCCGTGTGGAAAAATAGTGGGCACCCAGAGTTTAGGAAAGGAACAATAAACTCTTGGTCAGTCATGGGACTGGTGTGAGTAACAAAAATAGTTTTGTCTTTAAAAACAATCAAAAGATTTAAATTTGATAACCGCAATGCTTTTGGAAAATGAAACTATCATAAGGCCTCTCGCCACACACATCATGCAAACGCAGAATTGGTGGAGATTTCTCCTTATGATAGTCAAACATGCTTGATACGCGAAACCACTTTGATATTATTATTAGTGCATATTGGAAAACATTTCGAAAATATAATATTAATCTTAGCCAGCATAGACATTCCGAACTATGCCTACTATAGTTACCATCCAAACAGTGGTGACCACCATAAGTGAATGGCAGGTTATACAACTAAAACCGTACAAGGCTCGTATTGGATGATTGGATTTCCAACAAATGGTCAGGCTAAGGAACTTCCTATTGCCACATGGGAACGCCTCTGGCGGGATGCCCTGAGAACTTACCTAGCTCTCTGCTAAACAAGGCCGGCTACCCCCTTCTCGGGGAATACCTAAGATATGCCACCCCCGTCCTTTGGGACCTTTGAGGTACCTCTACACCAGCAACATCACACGGTAATAATAAATACTATAGTGCCCACATGAGTAAGTATCTGGGCTTCATACCATGATACTACCCTTTTTCAGAAGGAATGGTCACACCCTAGGGGAGCTACCCCTGAAACCTTGCTGCATCATTCATGTTTCGACCATTACCGGGTTGTGAGGCTCGATGAAGTCTCGTCCACAAAGCTACGCTTTACACAAAAGCTATGCTTTGATCAACAAATGATCATCAACACACAGCAGCACTTAGCATGCCACACTACCAAATTGAGAGTATATCGCTGATAACCTTCAACTACATAACCTTTGAGCTCGTACGTCTCAGAGAAGGGTGTTAAGCTAAGAGAATAAATTCTCCGCCACCAACAGATATGTATTTGAAAGAAATCTGCTTTATATCTCAAAGTGTAGTGTCAGACACACGAACATACAAGTCTTTTCCGAGTTCGAACAGAACCGAAGGCACTTCCGAAGAAGCCCTTGCAATCCGGGTACTCACAATCCCGATCGGACTTCCCATCACTTAGGGAATCTCTATACCAGCGCGACTCAGTGTAGAGACAATTGATGGGTTATCCTTTCGTTTTCGAAAATACCCGGTCTTCACCACCGGTCTTCAAATGCTATCCATAACGACGTATCATTATTCAAAATTGGTTATATGACACAAAGATCCTCTCCCGGCTAAACGGAATAATGAGCGTAATATTTGAAAACATATGGATATGGGATTTCAGTTAAGTCACAACTTAATATCCAAACTTTTCCTTCAAATGGTTCAAACAAATTACCATTTCCAATCTTTTAAACAAAAAGATTCAATTCATAAAGTTCACCCAGTTCACAAAGATCCATTCGTGGATTTCAAAACAATTTCCATTTTAATTGGATTAACTCGTTAAATATTTAAATCAAGATTTAACTTATAGCTTTCAAAACTCGTTTCCAAAGATTCATTCATAACCTTTCAAAACAATTCCATTTCAATTTGGATTAACTCATTTAAATTTTTAAATCAAAGATTTAACATATAACTTTCAAAGCGTTTCCATAACTTGGGAATCATTTTCATTTTAGACTTGAAATCCTTTTAACACAATTTGGAAGTTCATTTCTTATATGAAAGCTTTCATTATTTGGAAACAAATAGTTTTCATTCCAGAAGAATCTGATTATAATTGCACGAACTAAAGCCTTCGAATTTAAATTCAAATTCCCAAATCAATACATTTAAAATGGTTTAACCCATATAACTTGTATAACATCTTTAATCCCAGTTTCAAATCATAGGATTCGGTTTCAAATTTTGAGTTTAAATTTAAATCAAATTATTTAAATTTCAAAACTTTATCAAGTTATTCAAAAAACTAAATTTTATCTTGAAATTCCATTTCAAAAACTTTTCACATTTAACCCGATTCTATTTCCAAACCATTTGAATTCAAATTGTCTATTTAAAATCATTTCAAAAATCTGTGACTTAATCGATTTCCTCGTGAAATCCATATTTGTGTGTGTATGGTGTGGTCCAAGGGTTTAACACAATAATGCAACATCATTTAATCATCACAGATCAAAACACAGAAATATAGTTGATAAGCAGTATGAACTATAACGCTTATCTCTTATACACAGATAACAGATATATAATCGCAGATAATAAATTACATCACAAATCACAAAACAAATCAAGATATATCACAAAGCATCACATATCAAGGATATCAAACAATTCAACATCCAATATAATTCAAACATCCGTAAATAGGGTCAATTTAATTATCTGATGGGTTTAAATCAAATTAATTTCTATGAATAATTTGCTAGTTATGGTAAATTAACAATCAATTAATTACAAAACATTTAATAAATTATCCTTTAATTAATCATTAATTAACTCTTAACTAATAATTAATCCTTAATTAATTATGTTTAATTAATTACAATGACTAATTAATCACTCCTTAATTAATGATTATTTCTTAATTAATTACACTGGTTAATTTATCACATCATCCTTCAATTAATTTTTTTGCTTAATCACTTGATTAAATCAACTTTAATCGTTAATTAATATCTAATTAATAATCCTTGGTTTACAAATAAATTATTCCTTAATTAATTAATATTTAAACCTTAATTAATGATTTTAAACCTTTAATTACTTATTTAATTAACCCAAATCATTAATTAATTAATTAATTAATTAAATTATTCATTTGAATTAACTTAATAATTAATGAATTATAATCATCATTATATCTTTGTTAACTTAAGACAAATCTCATTCTTATAGTGATTTTACTATCACTTATAAATATGTTGACAATTCATATTCAATTCACTTTTAAATTCATTTCAAATTTCAAGATTTAAAACGAATACCAATTGATTTGTAATGAAGTTAAAACTAATCGTTGGTTTTTTTCTTTTTTTCCATGTGAAGGTAACACCTTTAAAAAAGAATTCAAAGTATACTTTAATGTTTAAACTGATTTGAACGTTTAAATTTATAAGCTTCATTTCTTTTCAAAATCTTGATTTTCGGAATTAGATTTAAACCCATGTTTCACATTTTGATTCAACTTGTAAAAATTCTTACTTTACATTTCAAATTACATTTAAAACTCAAATCCTTTTTAAAATACACTTAAATATTTAATACTTTTAAGTTATTAAACAAATTTGAATTTTTAAACTTTGTTTCCAAACTAAGTTTCAAACCGAACCTAAATACATATTTAAACTTAAGTTTATAAGTTCAGTTCAAAACTTGCTTTAACTTTGCTCAATTCTTTCCTTTACAAATCAAATTCTTATTTTAAATTCAATTTCCTTTTCAAATCCACTTAATTACTTAAATAATTCCAAGTTATTAAACTTTATTTATTTTCAAATAAGTTTCAACTAGACTTTGATTTCTATTTAACTTCGATTCAAAACTTATTTTAAACTTTGTTTGATCATTCAAAATTCAGTTTTGAATTTTCAAAACAAACAGAACAGGTTTCTATTTAAACCTTGGACAACATTTCTACCCGCGACACTCGAAGATTACTTCGAGCCGAACACAAATTTGCTCGGGAATTATTGGAGACAAATCTTGCGTACAACCCAGCTCCATGCCCTCTTCACAACATTTCCATAACCTAGCACTAGTGCACGGTGCACGTGCTCACTGCCGATGATCTCCTCCCGTCGACGCTGCAACATCTGCCAATCACCTCCAGACCATTCTCCGACCACCCAAACTTTGCCATTCTCTCGAAATTCGAATTCGAGTTAAAATCGAGAACTGGAACACAACAGAATTCGACATCAAAGCCTGGAAACGCCGTCGTTCTTGAAACCTTGACCACCAGACCACGCGAAACTCTGGCCATTACTCCGTCAATACCACCACCACTTCCTCCCAAGAACACACAGCACTCGATCGAACGATGGCGATGAACGAATCAAAACTCCTGACCTCACCAAATTAGGTTTAAAAACATCACGAGCTCGCCACCGCCACCACAACTATCTGACCACCTTCACGATATTTTTCCTACAATCCCCGTACGTTCCTCCATCACCTGACCTAATCCCGATCACCAAACTAGTGAATCACCAACAATTCCCAAAACTATGAAATGTGAACAACCCTAAACTACTCTTACACCAATGATCTAAAAATTACAATTTCAGCTTTAAAATTCATACTATAGTGTACGAATCCGGTTTACATGCCTGAAATTGTAAACTAAAATGTTTGAATTTTGACTAAGTTATAGTTTTGTTTAGTCTTCTTAAAATCCAGAGATATTTCTAGGATGTTTTATCTTATATAGATTCTTAATCTTTAATATATGTTATAACAACCAAGTTTTGTTTTAACACTAAGTTATATCGGAATTTTAGATCAAGAGAATATGAATTTTGAATTAAAACTTGGGTCTGGGAACAAAACAGGAAACAATAATACACAACTGTGTATACATACTTATATAAACTCAAAGAAAAATGTCAGAAATTCATATAAACATATTTATTTCAGAGAATAGCATGCAACCAAATTTAGTTTAAGATTTTAAAAATGATGTTACCCACTTGAATTAAGAAGTGAACAGAGCTTCATTGACACAGGCTTGTGAAACTGGCGAGCTGAACTCTCTTATCTTCAATCCTCTATTGTTTAAACTATAATGGTGTTTAAGTTTTAAATAAAACTTTCTTTAGATTTTCTTAGTTTTGAAAGAATGAACTGTAATGAGAGAAGTTAATATATATAGAAGAAGTGTACAGGGTGATGCAATTTTCTTTGAACAGGGTGATATTATTTTTTTTGTTTGTACAACTGATACAATTTTTTTCTTTGGTTTATTAAACAAGATCTCGGCTGATGATTTTATTTTTGGTGGCTAAGGAGGCTGACATGATATCAGTAAGTACATATGTCTCAATTCTTGTTTACAGCAAATCCAGTTCAAAATTTTTTTCCGACTGAGATGAAATGTTAGGGTGTACTAAAGATATTGCATTACTTTCCTTTGCCTTGTTTTATAAGCTACAGCCTTATCCTTTCTTTCTTTTTCTTTGTTTTAAAATTTAACAATTAAACGTTTAAGTCATATTAATATATTTTTATACTTTTTGAAACTAATAAACCAAATTCATTTTTCTAATTTATTTCTGACTTAAATATTTATTTTAACTTACATACTAATTGTCTTGTATGTCTCTATATATATTTATTCTTATTATTTTTGTAAGTATATTTTGTTTGTATTTATACATATTATTTAAAAGACAATGGTTTGAAATTTAATACATATCAAAGGAATTACATAGATGTATTTTATAAATTTAATCAATTTAGAAATTAATTTCACAAATTTTATTCAAAAATGAAATTAATTATCAATTTAAAAATTAATTAAAATTCGGAATCGTTACAGATTTTCTATCAAACTAGAAAACCATCGAAAAATTTCAGATTAAATTTAACTGCAAGCGCACGGTGTACAATTTTAGTACGTGGCGAGTACGGATTGATCCGCAAGGAATTTTTAAGATTTTAAAATTTTTAATTCAATCAAATTAATCCAAGGTGAGAGGAAATTGTTAACTACAAAAAAAAGATAAAGCTAGAATTGAAATGTGACTTAAAAACTATTAGACTAAAGTACAATTTAGAGGCAAATACACTTTCATATTTTTGTAAATCAACAAACAAATAATTTGTAATCTCTAACTTTGATATTAAGTGAAATAATCATTGCATTTATCATAAGTATGGTTTGTTTATGTTGTTAATAAACATAACTTAAACCATCAAACTATAATACAACAATTATACCACTTATAATTCTCATGAAAATGAAGCCAAAGCAAAAGCTATTTAAGTATGATCTATTTACTATTGTAAGTAGTAATATAGATCATCAAATTTCATTTTTACTTTCATTTCAAAATCAAAAACTGATTAGCAAATGATGATGCGAATTGTGTTTATGTTGAATAAGAATAGCTCATTTGCAAAAGTAACATAAGCTATCAAACCCACTTGTATAAACTTGCATCAAAATTCATTCTCATGAAGCACAAGTCAAAAGAGATCATAAATCGTAAAAAATGTTGAAATTAAATAAAGTTAGAGAGCTTTATCACCCCTAAATTGAAGAGGTTTAGCTACTCATTTGTATTATCAAATCAACACATGTAAATCTCAATATGAAAGAGCAAAGAAATGAAAACCAAGCAAAGAAAGAAAGAGAGAATAACTACTAACTATTTGCATAAAAATTAAAGCAACACTACTTGCATTAATGTAAGTCTAAGCTATAAACATTAAAAGAAAGAGAGCATAGAAATAAACATTAACATAAAAGCAAATAAAAGCATTTAGAAAAGAGAGGAGAAAGAGGCTTGGAAGCCATTTTTATTTCATGAAACATTGCCATTACAACTTGCTTTCTTAATTTCCTAACCAATGTGAAAGAGTAGAAGATATATTCATGTGCATAAGAGAGTTATTTATACATGCATAAAACCATAATTGCATTTTTAGGGTGCTTCCCAAAATACCCTTAAGGATTGTGGCCACCAAGTAACCATTAGCCACTAATTAATCCATCATTTTATGTGCATGAAGCTTTAACCTCCACTTAGTTGTCCATTAGTCCTAATTATACATTTAGGTAAGTGGGTGGGGTCCTCCATGATCTTGAACTTGAATTATTTCCTCTTTATTTCTTTGTATTTTCTTGTGCATGCATATATCATCATGAAGCCCACTTCCATATGCATCAAAATATCCTATAAAAATCATAAAAATTGTCCAAGTAAAAATTCTTAAATTGACACATGCACAAAAATGACCATTTTTCCCCTGAATGAAGATGAAAATATAATGGTTTGAAAATAATTGAATTTTGGTTTTAACATGTTAAAATGCCTAAATATGATGTTTATTTAAATAAAAGGAGATAAAATATGGATGTAAATATATGCACATTACGTGCATATCAGTTTATTCTTTTTAATTCAGTTGTACTTTGTTTCCAAATTTACCTTAGCATTTGATTTTGCACATATGTAATAAGATAGATTATGTCATTTCTTTCCATTTGGTAAATAAAGTTCATAATTTCCTTCATATCTTTGATTGTTGTAACATAACATATTAGTTATGATACTTGACTATTGACATATCCGAGTAGGTTCCCAATGTTTGGAGCTAATGGATTGCATAAGTTAACGGTCGAATTAGATGAAATAAGAATGGTGCGACTATTCATTCGACATTCTCGCTCACAACCCGATGGATGGAATATCCAACAAGGCATGGATGTGACTCGACATCCAATGTCCAAATTAATCCTATCAAATGACGGGACAAATATGAATTAAAAATGATCGTGGTACGACTTATTGCTCGCTAAGTTAAATCCAGACTTAGGGGCAAATCAATCAATTAAGGAAAGTACGGTCTGACTATTTTCCGAAATAACTCTAAGTCCCTAGAGCATGGACTAGAGTATAAGCATGAACGGTTATGATCTGACCGTCCGCTAACTAACTGTTATCCCCATGGTGTGGATATGAGTATGCACAAATTAACGAGTGAAGTTTGACCACTATTATTCCATAAACTACGGCCTGAAATCCACAGAAGGATTATAAAATCGCTAAGGATGGAGTTAGACCATCCACTATCTAACTCCGCTAACCCGAGACTGGGGCCAGGATATAATAACTCAAATAGCTGAACCTGATAGTGTAACATTAAGATCTAAGCCCCGTGTTTTGTACGATTTAGGGCATAGACCACATGGAGGCCTTGGGATAGAAATTACGGATTACCATCCAAATAAACGAGAAATGAATTACAAGTACATTGAATGGAAAAGTAATAGCTCGATTATGTAGATAAAATTCATATAAGAGTTTGATAGAAACCAAAGAACTTTTATTTTCATGCTAAGCTTCAGAGTTGTGGTACAAAATTTAATTAAAAATTTGGGGGTCATAGCCGCATAATCACGGCCAATAAAAGAGAAAATTGCTATACAATCTGCACGCAAACTGAGTCAGGGTCCCAGCTATCTCTTTTGCCCTTTTTTCTATTGGATTTTTAGGAATAGCATTACCAGAGCTTCCACCTGTTCTTTTCCTTGATCCTTTGTTCCCCTTGGCAGGAGAGCTTTTAGAGGTAGGAGGGAGTTCCATAGGAATTGACCCATCGGGTGAAATGATTTGTAGAGGGATGAGATTTGGATCATCAATGTCCACATCAATGTGATAACCCGGATTTTTGAACATCTGATAGTTGGATAATTATCTGGTTTATAGATTGAACAGATAAAATTTTTGATAATAAAAGATATCTGGGTATGTAAATGAATTTGAAAATATTAAAAAAGATATCTGTGATATCGCAAAAAATTTCAAGAAAATTCAAATGTGATAATCTCTTCTATAAATTATTTAAAATTAGAAAAATTATTATTTATTTCAAAACAAACAATAATGATTATTTATATATAGATATAATTAGATTTTAAATAGAATTATTATTTTCAAATTGAATTTGTGTTTGTTTAAGATATATACATATGTGTTGATTTAAATAGAATATAAATTTGAATTTGAATTTGAATTTAAAAATTCAAAAGATGATTTTTGAAAAATAAATTGCATTTGAGAATAATATATATATATATGATTTTAAAGGTATAAAATTAGTTTTATATTATTTTAATAAGATTTGCTATGAATATAAATTAAGAGATGTATTAACTAAATAGAAATGAAATATAAGGTTTTACGAAAAATATATTTAAATATATATAAACTCATGCAAAATACAAGTGTAAGATTTATGGGATGAAGCTTAACAAATGTAAGCAAGTATTGTCATACAAATTACAGGTGTCATATAGATTAATTTTTTTTCCATTTTTTTTTCAAATAAAAAAATAAAATAAATCAAAATAAATATACCTTAACTCTACTCTTCTCATTTCTTTTTTCCTTATTTTCAAAACTAGAAAACTAAAGCCTGTTAACAACTTTAAAATCAAAAGAAATTCAAACAGCAATCAACTTTTTCAACTACTTCAATTCTGTAGCCTAATTACATTTCAACAACATGAAATCACTAAAACTAGGCAAAACTTCAACTTGTAATCAAAATTCCGGATCATCTCAGTTTCAAGCCTTCAAATATTTTCCCAGCAACAAGCTTTCAAAAGATCAGGCAATTCAAGTTTTCAAAATTTTCAAACTCTCTGTTCAAAGCACATACAGGTGAGTAAACTGTTTTTACCTGATGCATGTGTTTAATACTTGAGGATATGATATGAATGATGTTTGTATGAATATAAACCTGCTTGCATGTATATAAAAAGAAATTCGTGTGAGTATGCATGGCAGTATGTATATATATAGTCTCTGTTCTTATAAGAAAACAGACTAAAAATTTTGACAAATTTTATCACACTCTTTCCAATCACCTATAGGTTAGGATCTTTAAAAGAAAATTGGATTGTAGTAACTAATTTGATTTTTAAAAATATTTTTAGGCTTAATTAGTAAGTTAATTACTGAATAATAAGATTTACAGTGAAAATCTCATTTTAACAAGGAAATCGATCATCCTTATTTTATATTTTGATTAGATAATCTGAATCGTAACTAAAAATGGTGAATTTAGATGGGCATATCATGATTTTTAGGATGATGGTTCCAGAGTAATTACGCCATGAACGGAGATTGGGATTTCGTCGATTACTGGTGACTGCGAAGGTTTTTGACTTTAGGGGTTCGGTCGAAGGAGGCCATGAGGTCAGCGAACACATGAAAAATGGTTGATGGGTTCAGCGATCATCGGGGTGGCGACACAAAGGGGTTGTAGAGTTTTATAACCTCACGGATTCGACGATGAAACAGGAATCATCGTGACGACGAGGGTGGATCGAGCTTGATCGGTTTGGGTGGAATTGATACGTGAGGTTGTGTGGTAGCTCGGGGGTGGACTACGTGGTTGATGGTGGCTTAGATCATCGACGTCATGGGAATTACTAATGGTGGATGGGTTCCAGTGGGTTCTCATATAGCTCGATTTTGATTTAGGGGTGAGATTGATGAACTGGGTAGTCGTAGCTGTTATATGGATCGTCGGCAACATGTTGGAGGTGGCGCTGTTGGTTGAAGCGACGTAGTTCGCCAGTGCATGTGCAAGAGTATCCTTTCATGTCCGATGTTGCTTTGGAGGGTTGAAGCTTTTGGGGAGAAGGATTGTACTCGGGATCAAAAATTCTGAGTCGTTACATTTAGTATCAGAGCATAAGGTTAAGCGAGAACCTTGGCTCTGGTGGGTGTACTCATTAAGGATAGGATCAATTGTACCCTAGAATGAGTTGAGTGTAAAATATATGAAATAGCGTACTTGTTATTTTCTTATATAATGGTTCTAAAAGTAAATGATTTTTATATAAGTTTATACATAAAGCAATGATTCTTCTAACCATTATATATTAAGGTAATTGGTTGTTGCATTATTTGAAAATTAAATAATGAGAATTAAGTGGTAATAGTAATAAATCAAATTGAAATCAAAATGAAGATAATTTTGAAATCGATCCAAGCTGGAACTAAAATCCTGAATTTGTAGATGTAAGAATAAGATAAAAATGAATTGGTATCCACATATGATAATCTTGGTATCATCATAAATAGTTATTAAGTTTGATAATGATATATTTGTTAATAAGTAAGCCAAATAAAGTAAACTTTTAAGATGGGTATAACTTCTAAATTGAAGTAGGTTTTAAATTGTGAAGTTTTAAAACCTAAGTCTAGAAACATTTGAATTGTTTCAAAGTGTTAAAGGAAATAATAAGTAATATAATTCAGACTATTTTGAATATAGTCTTATTTTAAAATAGGAAGTTGTTCGAAAACTTTAAAGGAATTTGTTTTGAATTAAAACCAAGGGTGGTTTAAATTTTAAAATTTGGCTTGGTGGACCAAGAAGTAAATATGTATATATGTATGGATATACATAATATCAAAGATAATTTGAAATAAACTCTAAAGTGATGAGTTTTGATTTTCCCTAAAGTGTGATGTAAAAACCCAAGGTAAAATAAGTTTTTGAACTTTTAAGTGATAGAAATTTGAAATTTGAATTGGAGAATTCAAATTTTGAGTGGGATTACTGAGATTAAATTGAATTTAACTTAGAAAAAGTTAAATGAGTTTGAATGAACAACCTGATTTGGAAATTTCAAGATGAAAATTTAGATTTAACTTGGAAAGTTAAATGGTTGATTTGAATTGGGGTTTGTGTGATCTCAAAATGGGTTTGAGATTTGGAAATTGAAAATGGATGGATGTTTTAAATAGTATGGATGATATCATTCCGTTGTTATTAATAATCTATTAACTGTGAATTGGGTTTGTTTAAATGAATGAAGAAATGGATTGTGGTAATATATCCATTATAGAGATAAATAAAATTTAACTTAAATTTGAAATTAAGGACATGGAATTCCTTTTTGAATGTTAAGAATGGAACTTGCAAATTAAAATTGTTTGAACTCTTACTTGAACCTTGTAATGAGTTAAGTAAAGATAATTTAAAGTGGAATTTTGAAATTTGGACTCAGAATAATTTTTTTTTAAAGACTTTAAATAAAGGTTAATTTGGTTTAAGAGGTTAAACCAACATTTGAAATTTAACTTGAATTTGTATAATTCGAGATGATTTAAAGTGAGGTTGAATTTGAATTTGGTTCAAATTGAAATTTAATTTAAATAATTTGGATTTGTGATTAAAGTTGAATAGTTTTAAATTCAAATGGAATTTGATTTGAATTTGGAAAGAATCAAGGATAATTCAACTTGAATTGGGATTAAATTCAAACTGGAGTTGAAATGAATTGAAAATTTAAATTGGTTCAATTTGAAATTTATTTGAATTAATTGGAATTATGATCGAAGATGGATAATTTTAAAAATTCAAATGGAAATTTGAATTGGATAAATTGAAATAAAATTGAAGTTGAATGAGTTCAAATTCAAATAGGAAGTTGATTTGAATTTGGAATGAGAATGGAAGTTAACTTAATTTGAATTGAAATTGAAAGTTAATTGGAAATTGGCAATTGATGGGAACTGGGATCAATTCAAATTGGAATTGAATCAATTTAAATAGAAATGGAAATTTAAATTGATTTGATGGGAATGGAGATTGGGAGAACATTTTGGCTCTGGACTATTTTTAAATAAATTATTTTAATTTAAACTATTTTAAATCTATTTTCCTAACTATTTACTGTACAACTTTTCTTTTTGAAACCCAAAAATATCTTATACTTATTTTACAACTACTTTTGGAACTATTTAACTATTTTAAAACTGTTTTATAAACTAATTACTACTTTGAACTATTTTGTAATTTTTTAACTCTTTTATAACCATTTGACTATTTTATAACTATTCTACAACTACTTAACTATTTTGCAGCTGTTTTACAAACTAATAATTATTTTTCATCCACTTTTAACTTTTCAAATTATTTTCTAATTTTAAGATGGTTAGAGTTCAAACTATTTATGATTAATTACCAATTGAGATAAGGATTAAAGAGATAATCCAGATGGAATTGAAACAATTATGAATAAGGCTATAGATATTAAAGTGAATGTGAATAGAAAAGGAGATTGATTTGGCTAATAATTAATAAAGATAAATACGTAGGATGTATGTATATTATTCTATTCGCATAGTGATTTGATCCATATTCGAGCGCAGAATTTCGAGATAGTACATCAATCCGAGTTGGGATTTTTCACTCGATTTTCGACGGCGAACCTGGATATTCTCTATCATAGTTATGGCTATGTAAGGAGAATGACAATTTCTGATCAAGAAACCAGATCTGAGTCCGCACTAGGAAGTCGGGTGGATGATACTAGTTCGGAAGTGAAATTTTGTGATCGAGTGAGCGATCAGATTGGTATAGCGTATGGATGATATGTGTACATCGTACGGGTTTGAATGAAATTGATATTGGGAATTTCTAGATATGGAATGTGAAATGGTTTTTTAAATGAAAGGTATATTTTGTAAAATATGTGATGAAATAAAGTGGAAATTGGATATTTCTATGGTAAAAATTTACTTTATGGAAGTAAGTAATTTGGTAAGTGACTTTATAGAGTAATCAAATTTGAATATTTGATTTAGAATAAACAAAGTTATGTATCTTTGTTATATAAGATAAATTTCCTCTTGTTGAACCTATAGCCAGAAGAAAGGGTTTTGAAAATATTTGAAGTATAAAAGGAGTTTTATACAAGTTTGAAATGATCCAAGGTTTTTTAAAAATTATATATATATATATATATATAGGATCTTAAAAATATTTTGGAAAAAGGTTTTTAAACCTATGGATTTCGGAAAGGCTTTTGATTTTTGGTTAAAATCAATATTGGAATTTGGAAAAGCCTAATTTGAGAATTATCGATTTTGGGATAATCGATTTTGAGAAAGGAGATTTATATGGGATTCATACTAGGTGTATGATTTGGAAGATACTATAAAAGTATAGTATAAAGTTTTTGGAGATTGGCTCTGGGAAAAAAGGCGCTCCCTTGGAATGGACTTCTTAGGAGTGCCACAGGGTGGTACTGCCTTGAACCCTAAGGGGGGTTCTAAAGTTGATCCTGTGAGGAGTCTGGACAAACTAGTTCCTCAGGATTATGTATAGTGTGTAGCAAAAGTCGAGGGCGCTGATGCCTACAGAGGCATTTGTGTTATGCTATGACGACAGTATAGCTCTATGTCACTGCAATCTACTGCAGACCATAGCGAAAGTCGTGTGTGCTGCCGAGAGCCAACAGTCTACGTTTCATTTTACATAGGTAGACTGTGACCTATAGAGAAATAGCGAAATTCGCATGTGTTGGTGAGAGCCAACAGTCTACGTTTGATTTTATATTCGTAGACTGCGACCGGTAGAGACATAGCGAAAGTCGAGAGGCTGTGAGAGCCTAAGGCTACATTGGGACTTGACTGATGTAGTCTGCGACCTATGTGGGAGTGGAGAAGTTTCATTCTTTTGGCAGCGAAATTCGAGGGCACTGATTCCTACAGTTACGTGGACTTTTTCTGCGATGACAACATAACCCTGGATGTAACTATGATCTGTAGCGGGTTTCATGGCGTAATCGAGGGGCACGTAGTGCCTACAGTTACATTGACTTTTGCTGTGATGGCAACGTAACCCAGGATGTAACTGCGACCATGGATGGGGATGATGATTTTCAGAGCGTTCTCACCAAAGATGTTTCCTCTATTTCAAAAATGTTTTCTATATTTTCAATAAAATCATTTTCCAAGTATTTTCACTAGGTGTTGAAAACGGGTTTACCAAGTACTTATAGATTTTCAATCTTACGTCTGATCAACGTATGACCGAATTTCTGTAAGAACAAGGATGGACTGGTTGAGACATCGAGTTATAAAAAGTACTTTTATAAAACTATTTTTGTAGTATTATATGGATTTTAAAAGTGTTTTAAAAATGATCAAAGAATAATTTTCTGATAAATAGTATTTTAAATAAATTCTGGCTTCGTTCCTTTACGAGGACGAAAACATTCAAAGGGGGAAGGAATGTGATTACCGGGATTTTTGAACATCTGATAGTTGGATAATTATCTGGTTTATAGATTGAACAGATAAAATTTTTGAAAATAAAAGATATCTGGATATGTAAATGAATTTGAAAATATAATAAAGGATATCTATGATATCCCCGAAAATTTCAAGCAAATTCAAATGTGATAATCTCTTCTATAAATTATTTAAAATTAGTAAAATTGTTATTTATTTCAAAACAAATAATAATGATTTTTATATATAGATATAAATAGATTTTAAATAGAATTATTATTTTCAAATTGAATTTGTGTTTGTTTAAGATATATACATATGTGTTGATTTAAATAGAATACAAATTTGAATTTGAATATAAAAATTCAAAAGATAATTTTCTTAAAATAAATTGGATTTGAGAATAATATATATGATTTTAGTGGTATAAAATTAGTTTTATATTATTTTAATAAGATTTGCTATGAATATAAATTAAGAAATGTATTAACTAAATAGAAATAAAATATAAGGTTCTATAAAAAAATATTTAAATATATATAAACTCATGCAAATTACAAGTGTAAGATTTATGGCATGAAGCTTAACAAATGTAAGCAAGTATTGTCATACAAATTACAAGTGTCA
This sequence comes from Allium cepa, assembly GCA_030765085.1. Taxonomy (NCBI): domain Eukaryota; kingdom Viridiplantae; phylum Streptophyta; class Magnoliopsida; order Asparagales; family Amaryllidaceae; genus Allium; species Allium cepa. The sequence goes on from CM060928.1 coordinate 148,859,243, forward strand.
CGTAGATTAATTTTTTTCCCTTTTTTTTCAAATAAATAAATAAATAAATAAAAGCTAAGTATACCTTAACTCTACTCTTCTCATTTCGTTTTTCCTTATTTTCAAAACTAGAAAACTAAAGCATGTTAACAACTTTAAAATCAAAAGAAATTCAAACAGCAATCAACTTTTTCAACTGCTTCAAATCTGTAGCCTAATTACATTTCAACAACATGAAATCACTAAAACTAGGCAAAACTTCAACTTGTAATCAGAAGTCTAGATCATCTCAGTTTAAAGCCTTCAAATATTTTCCCAGCAATAAGCTTTCAAAAGATCAGGCAATTCAAGTTTTCAAAATTTTCAAACTCTCTGTTCAAAGCACATACATGTGAGTAAACTTGTATGAATATAAACCTGCTTGCATGTATATAAAAAGAAATTCGTGTGAGTATGTATGGCAGTATGTATATATATAGTCTCTGTTCTTATAAAAACAGACTAAAAATTTTGATCAAATTTTATCACTCTTTCCAATCACCTATAGGTTAGGATCTTTAAAAGAAAATTGGATTGTAGTAACTAATTTGATTTTTAAGAATATTTTTAGGCTTAATTATTAAGTTAATTACTGAATAATAAGACTTAAAGTGAAATCTCATTTTAACAAGGAAATCGATCATCCTGATTTTATATATTGATTAGATAATCTGAATCATAATTAAAAATGGTGAATTTAGATGGGCATATCAAGATTTTTAGGATGATGGCTCAAGAGTAATTACGCGATGAACGAAGAATGGGATTTCATCGATTACTGATGACCGCGAAGGTTTTTGACTTCAAGGTTGGTCGAAGGAGGCCACGGGGTCAGCGAACACAAGAAAAATGGTTGATGGGTTCAGCGTTCATCGGGGTGGCGACACGAAGGGATTGTAAGGTTTTATTACCTCACGGTTCGACGATGAAACAGGAATCATCGTGACGGCGAGGGTGGATCGAGCTTGATCGGTTGGGTGGAATTGATACGTGAGGTTGTGTGGTAGCTCGGGGGTGGACTACGTGGTTGATGGTGGCTTAGATCATCGGCGTCATGGGAATTACTAATGGTGGATGGGTTCCAGTGGGTTCTCATATAGCTCGATTTTGATTTAGGGGTGAGATTGACGAACTGGGTAGTCGTAGCTGTTATATGGATCGTCGGCGACGTGTTGGAGGTGGCGCTGTTGGTTGAAGCGCGTAGTTCGCCAGTGCATGTGCAAGAGTATCCTTTCATGTCCGATGTTGCTTTGGAGGGTTGAAGCTTTTGGGGAGAAGGATTGTACTCGGGATCGAAAATTCTCGGTCGTTACAATCAACAGGTTCATCCTTAGCTTATTTTCTTTAGCAACTCCTCTCTCTCTCTCTCTCGATGTGCTCTTTTAAGCTCAGCTTATCGGTATGCTTGGTGGTGCTAGTAATCATAATGTCATGTAATTCATCCGGCAACGACAGGTTTTTAGCTTTATCATCATCAAGTGCTTCGATAACTTGAGTATCAGGCCCTGGAGCATCGGAGGCCATTGGAATCGCAGTAGATGTCGATTCTTGCTCCATGATGGCACTGCTTCTTGGAGTTCGGCTGGGATCCGAAAGACCTGTAGATACATGGAAACAAGAAAATAAGCCCATAACTATTGGGCATGAAGAACGAAATATCTCAAAAAGTGGAGAATAAAGTGGGATATATACATCTGGCTGACTCTCAGTTGTCGTCGGAGTGCTTCCCTGTACAGTAGGTGTTAGCATCATAGATTGATAATTGGGCCTATCTGAATTATAGCTTAGATCCTTTCCTAGGATGAGAGAAACTAATACTCAGGCTAATTGAGAAGAGGAGGGGTCATTGGGATCGGACTCAGAAGACTCAACAGTGTTTGTCCCTTTGCCTTTGAGGGTGCTAGGATGTCAAAGTATTGGAGTCTTGTAGCAGCAAGTTATAAAGGTTCATCCCCATGAAGAATCTCTAGTATTAGCTTCTCTTTATCTAACTTAGCTTCACCGAGGGCTATCTTTTTCATTTCGACAATGTATTCCCAGGCTTCGATAAGTGACTTGAGGTAGCCCTCTCAAAGAAAACTCAAATCATGATGGATAAGGACTTTAGCATTACATTCAATGATCAGAGGATCGAACATGTCCTTTCATTTCGACTGGATTCCATGTCATCTTCTAACCGAGCCCCGATTTGTTCTCTAATCTCATTGCAAAATACTTCTCTAACCACTTCCTTGAGTACTTCGATTTGAGCGAGTCATTCACAAGCTTAATTTTCAATCCTCAGGCTTCAATAGCCTCTTCGCAATATCTTTGCAACTCCTCCCGAGCTTCAATTTTCTCATCCCTTTCTTTTTTAAGGAATTCTTCAAGCTCCTCAACGCGTGGGAAATATTTTTCTCCTTTTGTAAGGTATCTTTTTCCAAGGCAAGCACACAGCTGCGATTGAGGGCAACATCCAGTTCCTCTTTATGAGCAGCTTCTAGATGATTCACCACCTCAGATGTTTCTTTGTCACTTTTTCTGCCTTGGTTAGCTTCGTTGTGAACTCCGAGATCTCAATATCTTGATGTTTAATAATATCTTTGTCATGGATCACCTCAAGCTTAAGATGATTGATTTCATGCCGTCTCTCGATAGACACCTTGGAGATCTTTTTGGTAGGTGTTGGAATGATTCGTGTTGCACAAAAACATCATTGACGCATTCGAGGGAAACTCATTTTAGCATTCCCTGGGATTGTATGAATGAAAGGAAGGAACTTAAACCCATCAAAGAAAATCTTTTGGAAATTGACCTTAAGTTCCACAATTTTTTCCACTGTAGAAGCCTCAAGAGCCGTAGTCAACAAAGATGGAACAGAAGTGATGATTGGGCATTTTCTCGACCTGCAATCATGAGACTATCTAGAGCTAGATGAACCAGAATACTGCTCAGGAAGTATAACAACTTAAGGACTATAAAAAGAAGTCTGATTGCCACTGTATATAAGAAGATTAGGCCGAGCTTCATGATAAGACGATTGAGACTAGGACTTATGTTTAAAAGATAAAGATTGCCTCGAATGATATCTTCTTTCCCGACTGTCATCTCTCCCTCCATGCCTACCCGACTCTGAACTGCGGTTAGATCCATACTATGCCGAGGAGCCCCTTAAATAATCAAAACATGTGATTGAGACATCGTGCCTGCAAACCATACAAAAGTATATAAGTGACCATTGAACAATAGATTGTTGAAAATCGTGTGGTGAAGTGCATGTGATGGTGAGTGTCATAGTGTCCCCTCAATGGACCAGTTGCTCTAGCCTTGCTCACAAGAGTTTTCTCCCCTTTACCGGGGGAAAATTGCCATCATCACTTCTAGTGAGAGAATTGAGCCCTCCAATTCTGATGTTGGGAAGTCATAAATCATGATATCATTAGGGATTGGAAGGTTCGAGAACCCTTTCATCAAACTTTCTAAATGCTGAGAGGAAGACTCTTCATTGACGGAAGTGATAACGAACTCAGGCTCTTTAACCATTTTTCTCCTATGGATATTACATGCAATCTTTTTTCTTTACCTTGTTGGCATGTGAAGTTGTGCGCCTTGTGATGGCTCAACCATGAGTGCATTGCATAGACCTATGTTAGCATCTTTAGGCTTGTTGACTTCGACAACCCAGATTTCACCCTCTTCAATGTCATCCTGAGTCCCCTCGACTGGGGGAACGAGAGGGTTATTGGAATCTCCTTCTTGTTCTGCAACATTTCTCAGTGTAGCAATGCTATTAGAAAGCCCAATGCTGGGCCCTTCTTCCAGCAGCCCAAACAAAGATAGCCATTCATCAGTTACAAGGAATCTAATGTTCCTATCTTCAAACGGGGTGGCACAAATTGCAAAATTTGCCTTTGAGAAACCATCTCCCTCTGGACATGGATGGATGCCTGTTGTTTGTACCAAAATTAGGCACGCTACTCTTTAGAAGTATTTGAAGAGATTAAAATAAAGAATAGAACTGTAAAAAGAGGATTATCTAACAAACACTTCAAAATCAAATGATGAAAACACGCGGAAACACAATGATTTAGAGTGGTTCAGCGTATAGCCTACGTCCACTATGAAGTTGATGACTTTATTAATATTCACTAGCTGATCACAACTGATAATAGTGGATTACAGTAATGAAATTCGAGTAAAACAGCAGCTTTGGAGTACAAAAATGGCTTCTGCAGAGTCTATACGTCAAAGAGCCAAAGATTCTTTTTCTGCAGGATTCGGGGTACTATTTATAGGCGTAGGGTGCTAATATCTTGCTCAGATCTCAGAAGCCTTCTTCTGGCACGTGTGTGGGCCCACGCGATCGATCCCATGCGATTTCCACTCGATCCGTGATCGATACGAATGAATTTGGTATCGATCAAGATTTGATACAATCGAGTCGAAATTTGGCAGGAACATTCTTTAGGTCGTAGGTAAGATCCTATGAAAAATTCATAGATTTGGACTTGTGGATGGCAAGTTATGATCGATGAAAATTCAATCTTCTCTAGCTTCCTCGTTCGAATCTATACGTTCGTATCGATTACTTCGAATCGATACCGAGCACATTCTCACAAGTTGACGTGGCGCTTTAATTTAGGATCGCTCCACTTTTGATACCGAGTTGACCAAGTCATCCCGAGGTTTTTGCCTTAGTCGTATCGAGGACCATTGCTTTGTTCGTATCAATGGAGGTGGCTCAATTCGTATCGATGGAGGTGGCTTAGTTCGTATCGATGGATGTGGCTCTGTTCGTATCGATTATGTGGCCTCGTTCGTATCGATTGAAGTTGCTCCAATTTGAGTGATACGAACAAATAGGCAATAGGATGGACACGAACAGATAGCGGCTCTGCTTAGCCTTGATGAATACGATCTGTGGTTTCATGATGGATACCAAATAGTGATCACCTGATGGATACGAACTACCAATGCTTGATGGATTCGAACAAGGCGCTTCAGCTGATGGATACGAAATAACGTGCTCTGATCAATTCGAATAAGATTGATACGAATTCAGATGTTCCCTGGTTGTATGGATACGAATAAGTTGGCTATTGGTGGATTCGAATAGTTTGCGTTCTCGAATTGTAAAGATCATATCTCGAGCATACGCACTCCGATCGACTTGAAACTTGGAACGTTAGCTTTCATAGCTTTGCCCGTCACGTCTTGTCAATTGTAGCTTGATTCGGACTCGGAATTTTTTTTACCAACATCCATAGTGAACTTGTGCATACTTGATATTTGGGATGAGCGATCCTTGGTTTTCAGTCAATTCCTTGATATCTCGGCCTTGCTAAAAGGCGGGATAATATTTTTCCCCCAAAGTACGCCTTGTGTGAACATGACATGCTTTGAAAAATCGCAATCTTCACTCTGAATAGTTCCATTTAACTTGTTAAATAGTTATCGTCTTCTCGTTGGAAGTTGTACTCTTTTATTGATCCATAGAGACATAAGTTATGAACTATAGACTGCTAATTTTTGTACTGTGTGTTGTTGTAACGGATTGTTGTATGATACTGATTTGCTGTTTGAAGTTGTAATTTTTTCATCAGGTGGGAATTCGACTTGTCACTTTTGAAAATTAGTCTGACATACATACATATATGTTAACCTGACTCTTGTTAACGTCTGCATGCTCACAAGTTGTTGTCGGTTTTCTCGCATCGAATTCTGTATTGATCCTCTCCTGAATCGATGTGATTGCAATAATGTTTGACGGCTGCTTTGGAATGTTCCTTCATGTCGATCCTCTCCTGGATCGACGTAAAAGGTTGAAATATTGCTCTCGCATTGATGTTATTTGCACTGATGGATACAAATTTAATATTTCGTATATCACTGGACTTAAGAGGGATGCGAATGGAGCAGCTGTTTTCTAGGTTCTATTCGTATCGATGCATATCAGGTAGATTCAAATTTCTGTAGGCTTGGAAGTTGTCGATATGAAACGTGCGTTTCGTATCGATAGAGCCCAATGATCCAGAAAAGTATTTGTTGCAAATTTTGTATCGATAAGTTCCGAGCAAATGGATACGTAAAACCCCTTTATATCGCTTTAAAGGGAAACCTGCGTCTACCAGTCGAGATAACTAGGAGGTGAATTGTCTATTTCCATCAAGTTCGAGTCCATATAAAAGTGTTTTGGACTTATCCAAATTTCCACTCGTCACCGTTTTCACTTTCCACTTCGCATCAACTCGTAAAGAGATAGAACTGTAGAAACCTTCGTCTCCAAATTAGTCAACTTTTAATCCTTAAACCAATCACTCGAAACTAGGTAAACAATCGATTAAAGCCACTTAAAAATGACGAAACTCGTGTGTTGATGCCATCTCGCCTAGGGTAACGGCTAGCTCCGACGTTGTTGATGTCGGGATAGGGATGGAGTGAGGTCGAGGAGGTATTCTAATGGCGCCTTGGCTGCTTTGGGAAGAAGGAGAGCAAACGATAGAGATGTGGGAGTCGCTGGCTTCAAATTCGTATTGATATGAGATGGTGGAAGCTGCTTAGCATCGATCTGGAATTATGGGAATTTCGTATCGATTTAAGATGATGGATAAGAAATTGCAGATTTTGGAATCGATGCGAAACATATCGGTCTTCAACCATCAATACGAAGCCAAGAATTTGGCATCGATACGAAGGGCAGCGACTTGTGGACCGATCGATACGAAACCATGGAGTTTGGATCGATACGAAGTTAATAAGCTTTGATCGATACGAAACCAGAGTTTTGGACCGATATGAAATTAAGGTTCTAGTCAATATGAACTGAGCATTCTAAGGCCGATATCAAGTTAAGGCTTTTGTAATGAATGATCGGTGTTTTGGTTTTGTTGGATACAAACTTCATATAAATTTGAACATTTGACTCCGACGAGCTTTATCTTTGTATAATTGGACTTGACCATTAAACTGCCTATTTCGTTACCCTTCAAAGCTCATCGATGGAACTGTAACTTAACAAAATTTTAACAAACTTTAATTTGATATCGGTCTCTAAAGTATCGATGGCATGGTTGTGACGGTCAATGGTGACGGTCACTCTAGTTGAATTTCAAAGTCTCGTCGTTTGAATGTTTTCTTATACTCTGTTGAACTTTTCAAGTAATTTGTAGCACTGCACTGCACAACACATTCACATACTTCACACTAGGGGATGCACGGGCTTATTATCATCTAATGATGATTCTTTATAAGTTAGTTAGTTATAGAGTCTGTAAGCTCACAACAGTAGGAAATTCAAAGTCCGCTTCCCCTAACAATCGAGATACCGGACATGGCGGTCAAAGTTATAGACCCAGCTCAGTATGAGCTACCGGGTGCTACTTTTATTGGTAATCCTCCAGATTCTGTACCATCCAACGTTTTCGAAGACATGTTGAGGCGGATATGCTTAAGGCATGGCTTGTCATTGGACGATGCGCTACTACCAGGGCGAAATGATAGGTCGCATTATCCACCGGAGGGGTTTACTGCTTTCAATCGCCATGCATGCGCTGCTAGAACACTTCCTCCATTTAACCAATACATTAGGAAAGTGCTATCATTCTTTGGGATCGCTCCATCTCAAATACACCCCAACGATATGCTCTGCTGAATAGCCTATTCATTGTATTTATGGAGCATCTCTTCCGGCCACCGACCCTACTCGAAATTAGACACCTATTCAATGTCAAGAGCCGGGGAGATAACCCTTCTTTTACATTCCTTGAAGTAGTTAGAAATTGTCAAGTGGTAACGGGGTCCTGGAACAGGTTGAGCTACTTTAAAATGTAATGGTTTTATGTTCAATGCCTTCCCGGATTTGCCAGCCGATGGTTATTCAGACGTAAGCACCACAGTCTTTTCAAGTAGCTAATATAGTGATCATAACTGATATTAAACTAATATCTCCTTTTATTTACAGCTGTAATTCCACGACCCGAAGGTGCGCATTTTAAAGAGAAAGTACGGGTTCTCCAATTCCAACTGACGTGGGAGAAATTGATTCGGTTCTGATAGATAGAAATATGAGAATCGTCGGGTTAATCGAGCGTAGCCAAAGTATAAGGCTTGAGGGAACACTAAGGGTTGCCTCGAAGAAAAGAGTGAAACGTAAGATGCCCAGAGTTGTTATAATTAAAGGGATTGAATCAGAATGAACACCCACCGACGATGAATATGTAGCCGGGCCTTCTGATGCCCATCAGGATTCCGAAGAAAAAAGAAAAGGCAAGGCAGCTGCTTTCAAAAGCTCTAAATCCTTGAGATGGAAATCCGTGGTCGTGCCTTTGCCTATTCCCAGGATTAGAATTTCGGAGGCTCCTCCTTCGTAGATGGAAAATCTTTTTGAAGGGCTCGCTGACGTTCTAATTTCGGATTATGTGTCACTTAAACATGATGCCGGATTGAAGGATCTTCAGCATGCTTTAGACTTAAGCGATTCTCTTCCCACTAGTGTGGCCGACATTTTCGGTTAGTCGGGGGGTTGCACATACATATACACTTCACGGCACTACATGTTTCTCAACCATAAGTTGTTTACTTTGGAAGATTACTAACTTTGTTCATCTTTCACTTTGCAGGTACAATGACTTGGCTAGATTCTATACTTGGAAGCCTTTGCTCAGTGCGCCAGTCGTCGGGTTCATAATATGAGCCTCGTAGAAGGGAAGAAAGTAGAAACCGCGACCACGGTTATTCTAGTCAGGAATACTACGATAGAGGTAGGAACAGGGATAGGAACTTAGAGCAGAGGTGCCGATCTCGATCGCGCTCTCCATCTCCTCAAATCCCTACACAACCTTCTGCTTATGTTACACATCCTCTGGAACCTCCACGTCACAAACCGCCTTCCCATCTTCAGAGGCCTAATCCTCACCACCGGAGACACAAGACCGAAATTCCTGTTGCCGCTGAACATGCTATTATTGAGCCCTCAGGGGAAGGGGCTATTAAAATTACACAGCTGAAAGTGGATTTCTCAAACATCTACTTTGATGGCTACATCTTTCCTCCGCACTTAATGAGAATCCCGGTGGAAGCGGAGAATACGATGCATGGTTATATTCATGACTTCTATGCTCAGTATAAAGAATGATCGAAAGCCGCAGAGAAAGCGTCGAAGCTGGCCTTTGAGCGAGCGGCCACCATAGAGAAGTTAAAGAATGAGCTTGCTCAGAAGGAGCGCATTATCCAAGTTCTTAATACTGAAGTTGAATCCTCCTAAAAGTCAGAGATAGAGGCCACTCCAAAGGTCACGAGGCTAACTCGGCCATGGAAAGGATGAGGCAGACACACTATGCTGTGGTTGAGGAGATATGCCATTAGAACACCACTGTTACCGCCGAATGGGATGCAACTCAAAGAACTTAACGGGCTTAAGGTCAAATTTTCTGAAATAATTAAAGAAAGGGATGACACCAATACCGCAGCGCAGGAGGCATGTGATCAGACCGTAGTGCTCCAAGGTGAATTGGATGCGGCGGGGGCTAAAGTTCGTGTGGTGGAGACCGAGCTCGAGGAGAGGATCTGTACGATGAAGTCCAGTCTAGAGGTTGATATTGAAGATCTCCTCATCACTTATACCGCTAATATGATGAAACACTGGAACCTAGCCTACCTCAAAAATTATCAAATACATCTTCACAATGCCTTGGGCCGATTGGTTGAGGAGGAGAAGCCGGCGCATCCTGATGAATCAATTGACGAGTTTGAGCTTGAGAATTGTATGATGAATAAAAATGAAAGAAAGATTCTCCCTGAGTCGATGATTTCACATAAAAGGGAGAAGCTCGGCACCCAACAGTTCGAGGTTGGAGAAGGTTCAGGTGTCGTGCATCATGATACAAGTCTTGAGATTCTTGCGCCAACCCAACCTGAACCTATACCAATGGTTGAACCCCAGTCTGTCCCTGCTTACAATCCGGAACATCCACAGTTATCTCTTGCTAAAGAGCACACTTCGGAATCCGTTTAGCAATCTACTAGCCTAACTGAGGTAGGTACTCTGAACATCCTTCATACATGTTTAAATTAAGAGGCTTGATTCGAAGCGTTTACTAACAGTCAATCTTTTTCTCTGTCCAGTGACTGGAGTTACACTGATAGCGCCTCCTAGAACTCAAGAATCGCATCAAACACAGGAGGCTATCATTATTGAGGAGACCACCACAACAACGACTGCACTGATTGATGGAATGCCGGGGGTAACACTCTCTTTTGACGAGCAGATAATGGAGGAACTCCTCAGTCGCCAAAGTGACCCTTTTGCGGACCTACCATTCATTATGAGTGGATTCGCACCTGCTATTGGCTCTTCAATGCCAACCATCGATGTTTTCAATGGGGCCTAATCAATTCACGAAGAAGACATATAGGCCGAAATCGATGCTGAAATGGAGGCAGCGACTCGTGGCGGTAGTTCTAGAGGTGGAATGGCGGCACCCGGCTCCGTTGAGAATGATCACCTGGTGCCACAATTATTAATACCAGCGTGTTTATTCCGCCTCCTGTAGTAGATCCAACCCCTCTGACTTCGCCTGCAGGAAGTATCCTCGTACATTCAAGCTCGGAGGAGGACGTTGAGATCATGCCCCCGCTTGGAGATCGTCCGCCAAAAGGCAAGAGCTCAAAGAGAAAACTAAGAAGCAGTTCCAACGGGCTTACGCCGAAGAAGAAGCCAAAAAAGAAGGGTGAGTAGACGTGTTTCTTTGGTTTATTTTTTGTAGATAGATAGGAATCTACTTTTGGAAATAGATGCGGGTTCGGCCCCTGCTAGTAGGAATTTTGAAAATAACTTGTACATGAATTTCTTCCACAGATAATGAAATAAAACTTTTCTTTAGCTTCAACTCTATTATTGTCTATTTTGCTTAAGTGTCTTAGTATTTAAACTCTAGTCCAGTGCACATGCGGAGTACCAACTTTTGAGTCGAGTTTGTTTTTATTTGTCAAGTCCAGAAATCACAAACACGAGTCGTGATCGGGGATTAAGTTGAACTTCGATGCTGCACTGCTTCAGTCAATGGTTGACACTTAAGCTCTGCCCCCAGTTTCAGGGATGAGTTGTAATGATTGGCCAGCAATTGCATTTCGCTTTCATTTCATCGAGCTTAACATCATCGAATCGATGCTAAAACAGGTGAGAGTTGCATGGTCGAATCACACTCGCTCACTTATCAATGATCACATCCGCACTCTGGGGATCTGCATTTGCATGTCGGCTGCCGATCACGCCTGTTTAAGTTTTAAGTATAATTCCACGCTCTGGGGACTTTAGTTATTTTGCGAGTGGTCATTCACACCCGAGTTATGTTTACACTCTGACACACTCTGGGGACTCGGAGTTATTTGCAGTCGATTCCCCGATCGCCCTCTAGGAATCTGGAGATGGTCGACCTTTACATTCTAGCTCGCACTCCAGGAACATGAAGTTGGTTGATGTTTATACTCCAACTCGCACTCTGGGAATTCTGAGTTGGTGTTTATACTCTAGTTCGCACTCTGGGAACCTAGAGTTGATATTTATACTCCAATTCGCACTCTGGGAATTTGGAGTTGGTCGACAGATGGTCAGTCACATCTATTTAGGCTTTTAGGATTTCGTCCGCACTCAGGGAACGACGGATTTATCAGGATCATGGATGGTCAATTCACATCCACCTCGAGTTAATAAGTGAAGTCATTAGATGGACGAATCCATCCTCCTCGTACTTGGTTAGGATATGGTTGAATTCGTTAGGTGGATGGGTCCACCCTCTTCGAAATCGCATTTTATAAGTTTATAATTCAGCTCAGACTCTAGGAGACTAGAGTTAGTTAATGGATTGTCATGTATCAATCCTTTTTGGCTTTAGTGTAGAGGCTTGCCCCCGAGCTTGGGCTTCACTTAGCGAGTGGCCTGTTGTATCACAGTCACTCCCTATTTGAATAAATTCCACCGTATGATGGAACTTAGCTCTTCGTATGTCGTGGTGGTTGTATGTCACATTCAATAAATCGCAGGTTTGGCTCGAAGAGATAGCATTTTATTGCTGAAATGAGAAAATATGGCAAAGTCAGTTGCCTTATCACAAATTCAAATTTCCCAATGCAGAAACAAATTGAAGATGAATAATAGACTAAAATAAATAAATCCTGTCATGTGTAGTAGTGACAAAGACTCTCGCTGTTCCAATCTCTCGGCAAAGTAAGACCATCTACGGTGGATAACTTAAATTTGCCATCTCCGAGTTTTCATTCAATCACGTATGGTCCTTTCCAAGTTGGTTTCATGTGCGAAGGAACCGAATAAATTCTTTTGAGGACGAGATCACCGAGTTTAAAGGTTCGAGTTCGAACCTTGGCATTATATAATCGGGCGTCTCGACTTCGGTATGCGACTGCCCTCAAATCAGCCTTTTTGCGCTTCTCATCCAACAAATCCAAGGATTCAGCAAGTAGTATGGCATTTGTCTTTGGATCATAATAAGTCACATGATGAGAAGGTACTTCCATCTCGATTGGAAAAACAACTTCCGAACCATAGGATAGAGAGAATGGAGTGTGTCCGGTCGTGGACTTATGGGTTGTCCAGTAAGCCTATAAAGCCATAGGAAGTTCATCAACCCACATTGCCCCTGGCCTTTTCTAATCATTTCTTTAGAATAGACTTGACAACCTTATTAACATCTTCAACCTGGCAATTTGCTTAAAGGTGTGCAACTGTAGAGAATTTCTTTTGGATGTGGAATCATAGGAAGAAATCCTTGAATTCAACACTGTCGAACTGGGTTCCGTTATCAGTGATAATGGTATGCGGGAGACCAAATCGGTAGATAATGTTGCGAACTACAAAGTTGATCACCTTCTTCGTCGTGATTGTAGCAAGTGGTTCAGCTTCGGCCCACTTGGTAAAGTAATCAACTGCGATGATGGCGTACTTCACACTACCTTTGGCCAGAGGTAGAGAGCCAAATATATCGATGCCCCATACTGTAAACGGCTAAGTCCTGTCCATTTGGGTTATCTCAGTAAGTAGGGCTCCAGGAATCCGAGCATGCTTTTGACATTTATCAAATTTTCTAGCGTAATTTGCTGCATCACAGTTTATAGTCGGCCAATAATATCCGTATCAGAGTACTTCCTTAGCAAGAGCTTTCCCCCGGTGTGATCGCCACATTCTCCCTCGTGTACATCATGTAACACTCGCTTGATTTCATCGTGGGCGATACACCTGAGCAGAGGAACGGAGTACCCCCTTCTATACATGACTCCATTCTAAATAGTGAACCATGCAGCTTTATGAAGAATCTGTCTCTTCTCACTCCTGCGCTCAGGTAGCGTTCCATGTTTGAGGTAGTTTCGAAACGGAGTCAACCATAACTCCTTATGGGGAGTGGTTTCAAATACCCAGTCTGTTTCCATCTGATCAATGTTTGGGAAAGATAGTGTTTCCATAGGAAAGAGTCCCATTTGTTGTTCTTCACCCGTATGTGCTAACTTTGCCAATGAATCAACCTTTTGATTGCAATCACAGGGTATGTAGAAGATGGCATAATAATCAAAGTGATTAAATATCTCCTAGACTCGAGCTAGATAAGCAGCCAATCTTCGATCCTTTGCCTGATATTCACCCCGAACTTGACATACAAATAATTGTAAATCACAATAAATTTACACCGCAATAATCCTCAAATCTCGGGCGAGTTATAATCCGACGAGCAAGGCTTTATATTCAGCTTTATTATTGGTCGCACAAAAATCAAACTTTAGGGCATAACATATGGATCGACCTTCAAGGGTTTCAAGTACTACTCCAGAACCCGAGCACCTGTCGTTCGATGCACCATCGGCATGCAGCTTCCAGATATACTTGGGAGATTCACTAGTTTCGGGCAAGTCCTCTGGGATGGTAAATTCGGCTATGAAATCCGCTAGGACTTGTCCTTAAATAGCTTGCCTCGAGGTATAAGTAATATCAAACTGGGTTAGTTCAATGTTCTATTTAAGTAACCTACCAGACGTATTAGGCCGCATAAGGACCTATCGAAACGGCTGATCGGTGTAAATAGTGATAAGATGAGCTTGGAAATACGGATGGAGCTTCCTTAAGAAAATAACAAGATAATAAGCCAACTTCTCTAGCTTCGAATAAGTTCTCTCAGCTTTGATTAGTTGTTTACTAACGTAGTAGACCGGTTTCTGCACCCGGTCTTCCCCCCGATCTAAAGCAGCACTGATTGCGTTTTCTGATATAGCCATTGTTCATGGTCAGTAGGTTTTGAAAAAATGGGCGGTGTGGAGAAATGTTGAATTAGTGCTCGGAATGCACCCTCGCACTCCATGGTCCATTAAAAATTCCATTTTCCTTTTCGAATCAAATCAAAGAAAGGAATGCATTTGTCGGTGGACTTTGAAATGAACCGGCTCAATGCTGTTACCTTCCCATTGAGGCCCTGGACTTGCTTTATGGTTCTTGGAGTTTCAAGATTTCTGATTGCCCGGATCTTTTCGGGATTTTCTTTGATTTCTCGAGCGTTGATGATAAACCCAAGGAATTTTCTAGATGCGACCCCAAAGTGACACTTCAATGGGTTGAGCTTCATCCTGTATTCTCGAAGGATTTTGAACATTGATTCCAAGTATTTAATATGATCAATGGAGAATCGTGACTTTACCAACATGTCGTCCACATATACTTCCATGGTCTTTCTGATCTGGTTGGTGAACATTCAATTGACTAGTCATTGGTATGTTGCCCCAGCGTTCTTGAGTCCGAAAGGCATGACTTTGTAGCAGTAGAGTCCCAAATCGGTTACGAAGCTTGTATGTCCTTGGTTGGGTAAGTGCATGGGTATCTGGTTATAACTGGAATAAGCATCCATAAAAGATAACAACTCATGCCCAACCGTTGAATCTACGAGCTGATCAATTCAGGAAAGTGGAGAACAGTTTTTTGGGTAAATTTTGTTCAAGTCTGAGTAGTCAACACACGTTCTCCGTTTTCCATTTGGCTTTTGGACAAGTACAAGATTGGATACCCACTTCGGGTATAAGGCATCTCGAATAAACCCATTTGATTTCTACTTAACGACCTCTTCTTTAAGGGTGGCAAATCTCTCTGAATCTATACCATTCCTTTTCTGTTTGACCGGGATACACCTTTCGGGTCAATATTCAAAGTGTGGCTCGCGATGTTCGACGAGATCCCACACATGTCAGAGTGCGTCCAGGCAAATATGTCGAGCTTCATTCGAAGTAATTCAACAAATTCCTTCTGTGTCTGTTGGCTTAACCGAGATCCAATCTTTACCATCTTTGAATCGTCGTCATCATCGATTGGGACATCGACTGTCAGTTCGGCCGCGGAAGCTTGATTATCTTTAACTTTATCTTCACTTTCAGTGCCTCTCGAGTCAAGATCCCTCTAGAATTTGTTGGGGTGCTCGGGCCTGGGCTTAGGCACCAATTGTCAATTATCAGCAAAACGGACGCAGTGAGATTCCTCTACGCCCTTTCCTTTCTTCTTTCGTTGTGCCCCACGTAGCTTTGCAACATAATAGGCTCGTCCAACAGCCTGATCTCCTTGAACGACTCCAACACCATGATCAGTGGGGAATTTCAGAGTCAAGCACCATGGGGTAATGGCTGCCCTAAATTCACAAGGGCCGATCGGCCCAAGAAATCATTGTAAAGGGAGTCTATGTCCAAAACAACAAACTGCAATATCCGAACTCTTCGGCATTCTCCAAATCCTAACTCCACTGGTAGTTCCACCATTCCAGTGGGTATAGTAGTACTCCCATTGAAGTCATGGATTCGAGACCGACAAGTTTTCAAATCTTTGGCTTCCATCTTTATTTGATCATATGCTCGCTTAAATAAAATATTCACAGAGCTTCCACTGTCAGCCAAGAACCTCTTCATCCAAGCAGGACCTACCTGAGCACATATGACAAGTGGATCGATAGTAGGGGCTTCGACCTTATCACCGTCTCTATTTCGAAACACGATGTCATCAATCATCGTCTACTGTTGCTTGGACGGAGCCCCATCATCACAACTACTACAACATTCGAAGTCCGCATGCCTGATAGAGCTGGCATATTACTCCATTTTCCTCCAGCTTTGGTCTGTTGTATGAGGACCACCACTTACTGTATTTATCACTAACCTCCTGCCAGTACGAGTTGGTTCCTCCTGTCTTGCCTGATCGGGTATATTATTCTGATTCGATAGGCCCGCACCTCCATACTATAGCGCCCGCACAAACTGTTCCAAATTCCTCTCTCTAATCAACTTCTCAATGAGATCTTGTAAATAATGATACTCATTTGTATTGTGGCCATAACTCTTGTGAAACCTACAAAATTTCCCTGTTTGGATCTACCTCTCCGATGATGACTTCGGAGCAGGCTTCTTGTACTGGATAGTATTGTAGGTTTATAGATATACATTCTCTAGCGACGTATTCAGAGGAGTGTAATTATCAAACATTGAAGCTCCACGTCGCGGACCATGGTTCTGATCTCGCTTTCTATTCCGATTCCAACTATCTTTCTGCCGAGTCTGTTTATTCTGAATATTCAATTGAACTTTCCCGGAGCTTTTCCCGAATTGTTTAACTGCAACATTACTTTGGATCCCTTCCATGCTTGGCCCTGCGTCATCCTGCTTCTTAGACTATTTCGCATCCTCCCTTCTTAAGAACCAGGCAGCCTAGGATTAGAAACAGTCCAATGACATAGGTGGCTTTTCGGCTAACCAGTTGCCAAATTCAAAATTGGGGTCAATTCCCTTAGTCAGTGCCATCAAAATGAAGTTATTGTTTGGGTTACAAATCTCAGCACATGCAACATGGAATCTCTCCAAATAACGTCGGAGTGTCTCTCTAAGAGCTTGAGTGACACTAGAGTGAGTGTTAACATCTTTTGGCCTTGCAAGATGCATTCTAAACTGCTCAACAAACTTGGTTTCCAGTTAGTCGAAATAGGAAATAGACAGGGGTGGAAAATGAGTGAACCACATGTTGGCTATGCCTTCCAAGGAAATAGGAAAACTACGACATTTATGCATCATCAACTCTCGCAACATTCGTCAACCACTCATACTTGAGAATGCGTTGATTGAGATCAGAACTTCCTTCATAGACTGGTAAAGCCGACATCCTGAATTGCCCAGGGGGTGCAGTGTAGAGTATTTCATCTGTAAAGGGAGCATGACTTCAAGAGATTCCCCAATCACCATTTGTGAGGCCTTGTCTCGAATCATCTGATGGATCATTGTGGGGATGTCTGGCATTTGGATATTCTGTGCATGCTGAGCCAAGGTGTGGTTGAGTTCCACAATGCGAGGCTGGAGCGGACGCGGCCGATGGCCCATATCTCGCCTCCTTGGTTCCAAGTCTTCGGGGACGTAGGGTTCGAGAGTATGTCTATGCTGACGATGGTTCAGATCTGGTTGATTCCGGGCATTAACTCCTGGTTCAACAGCGGTGGTAGCACGGCTGTCTGTGGTGTAATGAGGAAAAGTACCTCCCCGGGAGGAGGGTCCGGTCTGGTAGCTGGTAGACGGGCCAACTCTGGGTTGCCCAATGCTTAGTGCAGGTTGAAATCCGGTAGCTTGAGTGTAACTCCCATCCAGTCATGGGCGTGTAGATCTTTGATGGTAGTCGGATGAAGCTGAACCCTCTGTGGACGAGTAGGAGGCATGATCCCTCCTGGATCTCCTACGCCTTTGGCGGTTTAGCTGATTAGTGAACTCTGCATTGGCACGCAGCTGTTCAGTAAATTGTTGTTGACTCTGGGTCAACTCTTGAAGTAGCATCTGGAATTCTTGTCTGGTAACAGGGCCTGATGGATTTGATGGTCCGGTAGCATTATGGTTGGATGGAGGTAGTTACGCGGGATTCTGTTTGTCCCGTCCTTCTTGGTCTGCAACTATAGAGGCGGTCCTTGTGCTAACCATGGTAGATAATGAAGTCCTTTCCTAGATCTGATATAAATCTGAATAGGTTGGAAGGATTATGAACTTGAGGTTTGGATCTTCTTCTTAGATTTGTACAATCCGATATCGATAGTAGATCCAAAGAGCAGGAGAAAAACTGTGTATTCTCAGTGAAAACACCAAAGAGCTTGTACCAAAATTGGGGACAATACAATTCGGAAGTATTTGAAGAGATAAAAATGAAGAATAGAACTGCAAAAAGAGGATTATCTAACAAACACTTCAAAAAAAATGATGAAAACACGTAGAAACATAATGATTTAGAGTGGTTTGGTGTATGGCCTATGTCCACTATGAATGTGATGACTTTATCGATATTCACTAGTTGTATCAACTGATTACAATGGATTACAGTAATGAAATTTGAGTATAATAGCAGCTTTGGAATACAAAATTGGCTTCAGTGGAGTCTATACGTCAAAGAGCCAAAATATCCTTTTTCTGCGGGCTCTGGGGTACTAATTATAGGTGTAGGATGCAAATATCTCGCTCATTTTTCGGGAAACTTCCTCTGGCATGTGTGCGGGCCCACGTGATCGATCCCACGCGATTGCGACTCGATCCGTGATCGATACGAATGCGATCATGATTTGATCCAATCGAGTCGAAATTTAGCAGGAACATTCTTAAGGTCGTATGTAAGCTCCTGTGAAAATTTCATAGCATTAGGACTTGTGGATTGTGAGTTATGATCGATGCAAATTCATATCTTCTTTAGGCTTCCTTGTTCAAATTGATACGTTCGTATCGATTGCTTCGAATCAATATCAAGCACGTGCTTGTGAGTTGACGTGGCGCTTGAATTTTGGATCGATCCACTTTCGATGCTGAGTTGACAGAGTCATCCTAAGGTTTTCGCCTTGTTCATATCACAGACCATTGCCTTGTTCGTATCGATGGAGATGGCTCAGTTCATAGCCATGGATGTGGCTCTGTTTGTATCGATTGTGTGGCCTCGTTCGTATCGATCGAAGTTGCTCCAACTTGATGGATACAAACAAATAGGTAATGGGATTGATACGAACAAATGGCAGCTCTGCTTGGCTTTGATGGATACGAAATGGCGATCACCTGATGGTTATGAAGTACCAATGCTTGATGGATTCGAACAAGGCTCTTCAGCTGATGGATACGAAATGACGCACTCTGATCGATTCGAATAAGATCGATACGAAGTCAAATATTCCCTGGTTGTCTTATGGATACGAATAAGGTGGCTATCGATGAATTCAATCTGTTTTCCTTCTCGAATTGTAACTATCATATCTCGACAGTATGTACTCCGATCGATTTGAAACTTGGAATGTTGGCTTTCACAGCTTTGCTCGTCATGTCTTATCAATTGTAGTTTGATCTGGACTCGGACAAAATTCATCGACATCCATAGTGAACCTGTGCATAATCGATATTTGGGATGAGCGATCCTTGGTTTTAGTCAATTCATTGATATCTCGGCCTTGCCAAAAGGCGGAATAACATCTGTAGATTTTCAAAATATTAGTTGGTATAGGATATGACTTGGACTAAGGAATTTGAGAGTAAAGTGAAGATAACACTTACGTCCTTCCAACCATCGCCTCGCAAAGCCAGGCAGACATAGGACATAAAACCATTCATGTTAAAGAGTCTGAGTTTATTCCAAATGCTAGTTAAGACTTGACAGTTAGGCAAAGGATCAAGGAATGTGTATTAAAGGCTTCCTAACTGTCGTTTGAAGTTATAAGTGAACCTGATATCTTCAGGAGATGGCAAGCTGAACATAACATTCATGAATAGTAAGAAAGTGTCATGAAGAAAGGCATAGTTGTTCAGGTGTAGTTGAGCAGGAGCTATTCCGAGACATTTTTGCATCTCCTAGATAAAAGAATTGAAGGGCAACACATATTCGTCCTAGTACATGAATTTATTACATGCTATATACCCCTTTGGGGGCAAATGACCCCTGTTGTTCACTGAAGGAACTAGAACATCTCCAAACCGAATCTCGTGTCTAGAGCATAGTCTGCGAAGAGAGGCCTCTTCGATCCAAGAGGCTTAAAAATCTCTTGGATTATCTAAAAATATAGCACCTTCTACGGCATTAGAGGCTTGGCTTATATCTTCCACCGGAAGGACAAAATGTAAGAGAAAAGGCCGCTTAACGGCCGAAAACCTCTGGTTGTTCATTTCGACGATCAGGGGGATGTTTGCAATATATAATTGTGGAACTAATTCCAACTTCGGTGCTGCCATTTGTAAAGTCGGCCCGAAGGACATTGCAACTAAACACTTTTAATGTATAGAGCCCATATCAACAAAATTCAGTAGATAATCGACATTAAAAAATATTACCTATCCCTTTGTGCTAAGTGTAAGCTAGTGTAGTGCAGTCTCATGTTGGGAAGATATAAGCAGTTCAAAACAAAAGGAAAAAGTAAATGATGAGGCTTTGAATTCCAACCATAGTGACCGTCATCGCTGAGCGTCTCAACCGGTGACTAGATTGATTGGTGGTGTAATCTTTGGAATCGATCATCGGCATATCATAGTATGAAATCCATTACCAAGGTCCGTATTTTCGGTTTTAATTTAGGTTTTAAGTCCTAGGAGTTTGATCGTTCAATTTCGAGTTCGATATTGGATATGCAAATCCTATTGCTCATTATCGTCATACGTTCAAATTTATTAGGATGGGATAGGATCTTCTTGTTCAAAAAAATGCATATGGATTGGTTTTCAAGTTCAATTCAAAGCTAAGGATTAGCCAAGAACAAATAACCAACCCTTATATATACCTATCCATATTCCAAAGCAAGATAATTGATCCCTCTCTCCAAATTATTCACGCCCATCCCTTTTCGCGATAATGACTGATCCCTCCATCAATAACACGCCAACAAAACCACTGATCCCATTCCTTCGCCATACCACCAATCCCTCCACGCAAGCCAAAAACAACCGATCCATTTCCTTACATATTCTCGTGCTCTCTCTCAAAACTTTTGACCGATCTCTACATCCAACGCTCCTTTCTTCGTCCTTCCTTATTACTCTGGCAAACCCTACTCCATCTTAAATCTCATCTCCCCCAAACAACTTTGACCATCACCTCTCCATTATGTCGAGCACCAACCCATCCACCAACATAATAAAACCCATCATCTTGATACAAAATTAAATAAAAACGCAAGAAACCAACCAAGTACAAAAATAGCAAGTTGCTTGGAAGAGGATTCTCGACTTTGGGCCAAGTTAAAGATGGAACGATGGCTTGGAGCGAGAGAAGGTGTCGGATTAAAGGAAGGAGGCGATGTTTAGGATTGGATTAGTGAAAGGAAGAACGGTTCGACTTTGGGGAACTAGAATAAGGGTTCAGTCATGGGGAAGGCAAAAGTGAGAGAAGGAGAAAATGAAATGAAGCAAATGATGGAATGGAGAATGTTGGCTTCTATATGAAGTTGAGAGTTCGGCTAACTTTTTATTCCCCTACGAGGCCAAGTGAGTCGATTTCCCAACATGCTGAGAGATTTGTACCAATCCCTTAACTTGGGGATCCATCTAATCCCTATCATATTTAAAAAAAGAGAAAATAAGAGGAGGGAGGGATCGACAAGGAGGATGTTGATCCCTATGTGTGTATAGAAAAAAAAGGGTGGAGGAAGAAAAAAACGGTCGGCTATGGGCTTTTATGCATGTAAACATTAACATGAAAATTATGTAAAGACATATATACAAAGCACGAGGAAATCGCATAAGATTCAATGAAAATTGGCAACGACCCATGAGCATACAAACACGTCCAGGAGCCAATGAAAAAAACATGTATGAGTATATTGTAAAGGTTAAAATTTTGAAATCCATAGAAATTGATTCAAACCCAAGGCCTTTAAGTTCGAGATTGGATCAGATAGCTAAAGATTATTAGTCTCGTGGAACTGGACATAGATATAAGCTGATGGAATATAATCCTAGATTTATGCTATTGGAAATCGACCGAATGTCATGACGATCAAAGAGAGATACAATTCTCTGGGAAAATAATTTGATGGAACGATAGCAACTATTCAGAAGACTTGATGGATTTCTTTCTGACGATTCTAACCTGCTTCGGTTCAAAGATCGTCATGTTCGGTGCATGACGTATTATGGGGAGGAAGTGTTATATGATGTTTTGACCCGACTATATTTGAACTGATTGGACAAGTTAGATTCGATTGAAATTGAGGCCAGTAAGTCCCAAGCGATGATTATGAGGTCCAAAAGTCAAGTACTAATGGTAATATAAAGCAGTGATCGAATGGAACTGAGAGATATGCAACGTAGGATGTTCGAAGTATGGAATATGGTTTAGCATATATGAGGGATCGGCTATAATCAACCTCCACCATAGGGATCGATATTGATGTGCACGTAAATGTGCATATTTTTACCCCCATATTTAATCTATTTAAATAGAATGAATGATCATATTGGGTATTTTAACTTGTTTAAACCAAATTCAAATTATTTTCAAATTGTCACATATCCATCTTCATATAAGAGAAAAACGGTCATTCGTGTGCATATATTTCTTTGAGAAAAATTAATTGGAAATTTATATATATTTGTGTAGGAATTTGATCTCAAAGACAAGTGATTTCATGAAGGAATATGCATGCACAAAGAAAATACAAAAGAATGAAGATGGAAATAATTCAAAGTGAAGAACATAGAGGACCCTACCCACTTACCTGGATTTTCAACTAGAGGCTAATGCACATGCTTATGGAGTTTGTAGCTTCATGTATACTTAAATGATAATTAGTAGAAGTTAATGATTACTTGGCATCTGCACTTCTTAAGGGTATTATGGGCATTCTCTAAAAATATGAATTAGGGTTTAACATATGTATATATACCATTTATGTTTCATGTAACACTCTTCTTCCTTATCTCTCTTTTAGGCTCTCTTCTCTTAGGAAAATAAAATGAAAGCTCTATTTCTTTTCATGTAACTTTTTCATGCAATTTAATACATGTTCTTTTCCTTTTCTTGTTTATTTCATTTCATGTTGTAGTGTAGATTTACATTAATGCAAAGTAGATTAGTTTTAATTCTTGTTAATTAGCTTCTCTTTTCCATTAGCTTTCATTTTCCTTTCTTTTTTGCTTTCATGTTGCTAGCTGCATTTGTTAATCAAATGACAAATATGAGAAGCTAAACTCGTTCAATTTAGGGGGTAATGAAACTCTCTAATTATGTAATTTCAACTATTTTTTAATTCATGTTCTCTTTTTGTGCTTAATGATGGCCAATGAAGTGTTTTATTTGTTGTTTTTGCTTTGAATTTGATAGCCTATATTGCTGACACCAAATAGGCTGTGCTTAAACAATCACTAACACAATTGCTTCTTCATCAAAATATGATTATGACTAAAGAAAGTGATTTGAAATTAAAATTTGATGGTTTATATTTCTAATCAATAGTTAATAGGCCTTACTTAAAATAGATTTCATTTTCATTTTTTTGTCAAGTTTCATGAAAGTTGGTAAGTGCTTTAAGGGATGTGTTATAGTTTGATGGCTTATGTTGGCTAATCAATAACACACATATGTCATACTTATGATAAGCACATCAATTAAAAAAGTAATGACCAAAAAAGAGAGATCGTGATTTCATATATGTTGAACTATGTGATCTAGAGAGTGAATTTATTCTCTAAATTGTCATTTAACTCTTATATTTGCATCTGTTATCTTTTAGTTAGTTAGCTAATTTTCTGATTTTCTAGCTTAACTTTCACTTGATTTTGGTATAATTTGATTGAATAGGATTTTTAAAATCAATAATTCCCTACGGATCGATCCGTATTCGCCATGTATTACGATAGTACACCTTGCGCTTGCGATATAAATTTAATTCGAAATTAATCGACTATTTTGTAAACCGATAGAAATTCCGTCGTTATACAAGTTTTTGACGCCGTTGCCGGAGAATTACTTTGATTTTGATTTTCTTTTCTTCGAATTATTTTTTTGTTTGATTTTCATTATGTGTTTGTTTGCATATTAAAAGAAAAATTGTGTGTGTTGTTTATTTTTTGTGTGCATTTTTGTGTTTGTTGTTTTCTAGCTTCATCTTGCATTTGCGTTCATTTGATATAATAAAAAAACACATAATTTCAAAACAAAAAATATATTTTTATTTCCTTTTTGATTTTCACTTACAATTTTAACTACA
The DNA here is from genome assembly GCA_030765085.1 of Allium cepa. Lineage (NCBI taxonomy): Eukaryota > Viridiplantae > Streptophyta > Magnoliopsida > Asparagales > Amaryllidaceae > Allium > Allium cepa. The sequence continues at coordinate 148,883,461 of CM060928.1, forward strand.
AATCTATGTTTCTACTTCACAATTCTCATTTTACAATTTCTGTTAACAAAACTGTGCACTGCTTGAAACTTTTGTCATACCCACTTGCTTGAAACCACAATCCATTTGCTTCTGCTACCACTGCATCCATGCCATTGCCGCATCCTGTTTCTGTTCATCCTCCAACCTTCAGAAGTTCAACAATATCACCAAACAATTCACTTCCCCTGAGCACAAGCAAGGCCATCCTTTCTTACTGACAGTTCACTCCCCAACACTGCCTATCCCTCCACCATACTATCAACTTCACTTCCCCTCTCTGATTTGTTGCATCTGCCTCTCCATACAGCTACAGTGCCAAAATCTACAACCACATCTACATTCAAACTGTCTTCACCAGAAAACTTCATCATTCCAGCGCATAGTGCATGCAATTCCACCACATCCCCTTCAAGCTCGTTTCTACCGGTCACCATTCTCCTTCATCCACCATCATACGCTTTTGCAATAATATACTTCCAACAACCACCACTACACCCCTTCTATCTGCAACCTGATCACTTACTCAACCACTTCATCACTTACTCAATTACATTTCATCTAACCACCATATCAGAAACTCCTTGTGCACAGTCTTTTTTCTGTGCACATACATACTGTGCCACATACATCACTTCTCATCCACTGATCAACCTTCCTTTCCCTGCCTTCACGTCATCCACACTCGCCATTGACAGACAACAGCCATAATACAAAACTGCAGACAACAACTGTTGAACAATAGATACTTTTTGTAAATTTCTGTAAACATTGCGTTACCTGAACACATCAGTCCAAAATACCCTACTGCAAACAATCTGCGTCCCCCCTAAAGCATTTCAAACAGCAATTCACCCATTCTCATACACACTGCACCATACAAACTGCCATCTGCCTGCAACGACAACTTTCCCGAACATTGCTTCAAACACAACTACAACCACTTCAAACATTACTTCCATACTACCACTGCAGTGCCTCCAACTGTTCTGATCATTACGCTGTCAACCTCCAAATCATCATAACCTTGTCATTGCCAACCTACTACGCACTGCAGTTCACCATTTTTCTCATCATTGCTGCAATTGTGAAGCAACAAATCGCCTGCCTCCCTGAACCACTGCAACCAATCACACTCAAAATTGAACACCTCCTTTCTGTCATCATCTGAAATCCCCCACTGCGGCCACCACATCTTCAACATACATTCTCCTTCTCAACCCCATAAACCCCATAAAATTGCTTCAACCATACAAATACCATCATCACTGTGCTGCTTGTGCACATTTCAAACACAGACATCCGTCTAACACACATCTTCAAAACAAAACTGCCACAAAATCTCTACCAATTGCTTGCTGCCTTCCTCTGGAAAAGCTGCACTGCACATTTACCATCAATATACCATACAACTCCTTCATATCCATCACCACCAGAGCAGCCCACTGTCACCAAACAGCAATCAACAACAAACTGTTAAAACTGCCGACAAACATCCATCTTCCATCAACAAACCAACCTCAACAGCAAACAACCTGTTATATGTCTAGTGTACTAAAACAGATAGCACGCTACAATAAACTCGTCGCACAAGTTTATTAATTAGAATTCAGCTACGCTGGAATTCTGTATTAGATAAATGTAACAATAAGTTACGTTGTAAATAAATTACAACAACAACGTTATACTATTGTAAGAAATAGTATAACTTATAAACGGGAAAGATCACCGTGAATCTAACCAGTATATAAAGGAAATTTCGTCTGAGGCTTGTCGTAACAATTTCCTTAAGAATTTTATTTCAAAACTCTCCCAAGATACAACAGACGTAATCTGCACGAGATTGTAATGAGTATGTCAACTCTGTGATATATATATGGAATATAGAGCAGTGGAGTAAAGAAGCAGAAGAAATTAGATTGGAATAGGATAAGAATGTGATCAGTATTCTCTCCTATTTATAATTTCGTCCGTATCCCTTCGAACAGTCGCGTCTGCTTGACGGGTCGCACCCGTTGCCTTTTGGTCGCTGCTGTTCGTTAACGGGTCGCACCCGCCCGTCCAACGGTACTGTTTCGTACCTGCTCGCACTGTTTCGCCCGCGCCTGTTCAGTCGGGTCGAACCCGCTTGCGTCGGCGTCCGCTTCAATCGGCTCGCTCGCACCTGTTTGCTTCCAACGGGTCGCACCCGTTTACTGTTCGCGTCCGTTCATGAACAGTCGCATCTGCTCAGGCAAAAAACCCTGCGTCTGTTCACCCGCCCGCTTCTCTTTAAATTCCAGGCCCAGCCCAGTTTCAGACGAAGCCCAAAACCGTTAAACAATGGCCTAGTAAAAGGAATGGTCATTTTAGACCCGTACCCGTACCCGAACCCGAGCCCGGCCCGGTTCGGTCGGACGGACGGCGGCGGCGGCGCGCGCGCGCGTGTGTGGTGGTGATGCATGATCTCCCTCCTCACAACGAAGCATACATTTGGGAGCCCCAGGCCCCCAACCTGCACTTGAGAAAACTATATATAAACCAATATAGCTCTCAAGGATTTGGCGATGTGGGACTTTGTATATTTCCATTCATTCTAGCTTTAGGAATTCCAACACAACCATCACCTCCTCAACAAATACTTCCACATCCAATAATCGAACGACCAAAACCCCACAATCGAACAGCAGCTGCAAACCGCCTCTTCCTCAAATTCGAACAACTAGCTTGACCTACTTCCTTTGGCATCGTCCCCAAATCGAACTCTGCAACATCTCCCTGACCTGAAAACCCTGAATCGCCTCATCGCTTCTTTTGCAACCATCGCGACTACCTTCAGATCAGCAAAGGCAACTCGACAACCACCTCTTCAAATCGCAAGACAGCGCCGTTTCCTGTATCCACGATCTTTGATTTCGAATTGTTGTGATTTTTATTTTTGGGATCGTACTATTCTCGGTTTGCAATTGTTGTGATGTTGATTTCTGTGATTTCAAAATGTTCGCATGGATTTAGGTTTGCTAATTTTAAATGCAGTGTTAAGTTAATTTGAAAACGTGTGGGTCGGGCCTTGTCGAATTATTGTGGTGTTGCTCTTCTTAAGTTAATAAAAATAAAAAAAAGAGTTTGTTTTATTTTATTTTTAAATTCATTTCAAAAAAAAAAGAATAAAAAAAGGAAAAAAAGAGTCTGCTTTGTTTTATCTCTTAAAAAAAAATTCAGTTTATTTTGTTTTCATTTATTTTGTTTTGTTTCTGTTTGTTTTACTTCTTCTTTGATATAAAAATTTTAAAAAAACTTGTATATATCTTGTCTTATTTTCAGGTTGCCAAAACAGATTAGAAGAATTGGTTGCTTCGCTCTGCTGCCAAAAATAAATTGATGGCCTGCTTATAATTTTTTTTTTGCTGCTTTCATTTCTACTTTTAGCTGAATTGCATTGTTGTTTTCTTGCATTAAAAAAATTAAAAAATTAAAATTAAAAAATTCATTTGTAGTTGCACTATTAATACACGTTTAATTTCTGCTTTGTATTTCATCTTAGAATTTGTTAATAATGACGGTTAGACATTGATAGCTCTTAATTGTATATTAACAATTTGTCTTCTTTGAACAATTTAAATTCTTGGTGTATAGGCTACGGCAGAGCAATAATTATTTATAAATATTACGGTGATTCGTAAATATTTTACTGAATTATTTCTCTGAAGGTACTTAAACCTTCGGCTACATTGCTACGGTGATTCGTGGTGCACCGATAAATCATGTACGTTACCAGGCTAAGAACTATCTTGTTGATTTAAGAAAATTTGTGATGATACAATTTTGGGTTAACTTAGGATAAATAATTTGTAACTTGACCCTTGCATTCATATAATTGCATTAGTTCATGCATATTTAAAAAAAATTTCAAAATCCAAAACTAAAAAAATTGTAAATATTCCTTTTCCTTTGAAATTTTTAAATCCTTTTTCTTTGGAATTTCAAAAATCCAAAAAAAATTGTAAAACCTTTTCAAAAACAAAGAAAAAATTTGCAAAAAAAACAAAATGTAGCATTTCCCTTTAGAAAAATAAATTTTATTTGTAAATATGTTTTCTTTATTAAAAAACCAAAAACAATTTTGAAAATGTCCGAATTTCCATATTCACTTGAATTTTACAATGGTTGTGAAAATCAATATAATCCATATGATTTCACTCCAAATTCATATGGATACTTTAACAACAACCATTGTATAAACGATTCAAATTTTGAACAACAAAATTTTCAAAATAAAGAGCAACTCTCAAATCTTGAAAATAGCATTTCGTCTTTACTTGAAATCTCTACACAACAAAATCAAATGATAAATGATTTATGTAATTCGTATTTCTACGATAACCCGAGTCAAAGTTATCAAGGATTTCAAAATTTGAATTCAATTCAAAATTCAAATGATTTCGATGATAACCAATGCCAATTCAATTTTGAACTCCAAAATGAATTTCAAAATCAAAACAAAAATGTGATCCAATTTTCAAATAATTTTGGCAATGGGAATAATTTTAATTACGATACAAGTGAAATTTTTTGTTCTCAACAAATCCAAATATGAAATTCTCAAATTAATAACTATAAATTGGATCTTGTTGAGCAGACGAACGAAATTTACGATGATCACACGAATTCGTTGTTTGAAACATATATGAAACGACATGAAAAACAAAATCAAATTCCAACGTGTGCAAATTAACGATTTTCAAAAAACAACTTTTGAAATTGAAAATAACAATCTTAATGAAGTTGTTGAAAACACGGTAATTGAGTTGGATTTCAATTCCTTTGAAGGTGTGGAACCAAATTTAAAATTCGATCTTCCTTTTCTCGATTCTGAAAATTTGAATACAATAACTTTGGATTTTGAATTTGAGATATGCAATGAAGTTATTAATAATCCAACATAGGAAGACGAATTTTATGAACACGAATTTTTTGGACTTTTGGATGAAGAGTTGTTAAATTCCGACGGGGAAGATTTAAATCACCACTTTGATTTTGAAATCAATAATTTTAAAGAATTTTACAATGACAAATTTGAATTTCAATTTGGTGAAAATAAACTTGAATTTCAATTAATTGTTTTATCTACCCAAAATTCATTGAAAATAAAACAACTAATACAATTTTTAATAAAACGACATTCATTTTCCCAAATCCACATTTGATTCCAAAATCTTTTACGATCTGGTTTTCTATGCTTAAGCTATGTCTCGCGTACTTGGCAAGACAAATGAATCGGTTTTTGGAAGACCGTTCCATTTACTCATTAATGGCATACTTTCTGATGTCATGTAAATAACCATCTTTTCATTTAAATAAAGGTTATGTTTTTATTTTTCTCCTTCCACTTGGGTTGACTGTGGGGACACAGTCAAAATCAAGTGTGGGGGGAGACTCATCATTATTTTCGACTTTTTGATGGTTTATTTTTAAATTTTCTTTCCAAAATTTAAAAAAAAATCTCAAAAACAACAAAAGAATTTTTTTATCATTTTGATTATTTTTAAAGAAACATTATAAGATAAAAATATGTTTATGGTTTACTAAATTGAAATTTTTGGAAATTTGTTTATCTTAACAAATATAAAAATGAAGTTTGATTATAAATAACGATAAGTTTAACTAGTATATAGGAAGGTTCGTACGTGATAATTATGAATATACCCTAATTGAAAATCTTTGTTTTAAAAGGTGGTGAATTCAAATAAAAGGATATAACATATTTTCGTCTTCTAAGTTAAATGGTGCTAGGATGATTTTGCAAAACTATCTCTCTTTCTAAAAAACATCAAAAAAACAAACAAAACATTTGCATATATATTTTCTGTTAACACCTACGGTCGACAGGTGTACACATTTGCATGTACACTCGCCATGCCTTTCTCACGTAAGCCCGAAAGGCAATGCACGATCGGTATATCTGGCCTCGGTTTATCTGAGCTAGGTGTATATATAAAAATTCTTTTTAAAAACGCCTACAGTCAATAGGTGTTCACACTCGTGTGTTCACTCGCCACGCTCTGTATTCCCCTCACATAAGTCCGCAAGGCAGTCATGGGTAATATATCTGGCCTCAGTTTATCTGAGTTAGGCATATGTAAATATTGTAAACATTAATAAAATTTTCAAAAAAATAAGAGAGAGTAAGCAAATGAAATTCAATCACTATTTTAACTTATTTGATTTGACTTGCTATTGAAAATAAATGAATATAGCACTTTGATAAACTTTGATAATCAACTAAGAATCTATTTCATAGGTACACTATATTATCGACTGAAACAATGAGTTAAACTATAGTCTATTTGTCATGATAACTTGATTTTTACTGGAAATTTTGATGAGTAAAAGACTTAAATTTCAAGATAATGATCAAAACCTATATTTGACTTATTTGTATCAATTTAAAGGTAAATCTTTCATTTGTAAATATTTTCAAAAATTCACATTCACATCTTTGTAAATAAATCTTGCATTTTGAAAATATTTTCATTCTGCATTTGGATTTTGTGGGTAGTATCCGCTGGAAACTCTCACGAGACTACGTTCGTCCTACTGGGAACACCCAGAGGTTTAACGGCTTATTGCACATGCTCAGTGCAATCGTCCTCCCTACGAAAATATCTTAGTTTATATTTATTTGAGGACGAATAACAAGATAAGTGTGGGGGTATTTGATTTGCACGTAAATGTGCATATTTTTACCACCATATTTAATCTACTTAAATTGGATAAATGATCATATTGGGTATTTTAACTTGTTTAAACCAAATTCAAATTATTTTCAAATTGTCACATATCCATCTTCATATAAGGGCAAACGGTCATTTGCATATATTTCTTTGAGAAAAATTAACTGGAAATTTATATATATTTGTGTGGGAATTTGATCTCAAATACAAGTGGTTTCATGAAGGAACATGCATGCACAAGGAAGATACAAAAGAATGAAGATGGAAATAATTCAAAGTGAAGAACATGGAGGATCCCACCCACTTACCTTGATTTTCTATTAGAGGCTAATGCACATGCTTATGGAGTTTATGGCTCCATGTACACTTAAATGATGATTAGTAGAAGCTAATTATTACTTGGCGTCCATATTTTCTCAAGGGTGTTTTGGGCATTCCTCAAAAATATGAATTAGGGTTTACACATGTATATATACCATTTATGTTTTATGTAAACCTCTTCTTCCTTATCTTTCTTTTACGCTCTCTTCTCTTAGGAAAATAAAATGAAAGCTCTCTTTGTTTCCATGGCTACTTAGCCATTTCTTCTTTTCATGTAACTTTTTTATGCAATTTAATACATGTTCTTTTCCTTTTCTTTTTCCTTTCATGTTGCAGTGTAGATTTACAGACATGCAAAGTAGAGTAGTTTGAATTCTTGTTAATTAGCTTCTCTTTTCCATTAGCTTTCAATTTCTTTTCTTTTTTGCTTTCATACTGCTAGCTACATTTGTTAATCAAATGACAAATATGAGAGGCTAAACCCCTTCAATTTAGGGGTAATGAAGCTCTCTAGTTATGTAGCTTCAACTATTTGTTAATTCATGCTCTCTTTTTGTGCTTAATGATGATCAATGAAGTGTTTATTTGTTGTTCTTGCTTTGAATTTGATAGCCTATATTGTTGATACCAAATAGGCTATACTTAAACAATCACTAACACAAATGCCTCTTCATCAAAATGTGATTATGAAAAAAAGAAGTGATTTGAAATTAATATTTGATGGTCTATATTTCTAATCAATAGTTAATAAGCCATACTTAAAATAGATTTCATATTCATTTTCTTTATCGAATTTCATGAAAGTTAGTACGTGCTTTATGGGATGTGTTATAGTTTGATGGCTTATGTTGGCTAATCAATAGCACAAATATGCCATACTTATGATAAGCACATCAGTTAAGGCACTAATGATCAAAAAAAGAGATCGTGATTTCATATATGTTGAACTATGTGATATAGAGAGTGGATTTATTCTCTAAATTGTCATTTAACTCTTATATTTGCATCTCTTTTCTGTTAGTTAGTTAGCTAATTTTCTAATTCTCTAGCTTAACTTTCACTCGAATTGGTATTATTTGATTGAATATGATTTTTAAAATCAACAATTCCCTACGGATCGACCCGTATTCGCCACATACTATGATAGTACACTGTGCGCTTGCGATATAAATTTAATTCGAAATTAATCGACCATTTTCTAAACTGATAGAAATTTCATCGTTAAACAGATATGTTTCAGGAAGCAAGTGCAGTTTAATAGAAAATAATTAATATCTCAAGGTCCATATTGTAATGCATCAAAAACTTTGTGAGCAAGATAATGGGCCCCTATGGAGCCTACCCTAGGGATTGCACCTTAAAGAGATGGAGTAGGAGGGATCAACCCTCTTCCTTTAAAAGGGATCGGCTGAAATTAGAAGACAATTCATATTGAAGAAAGATATAGCAATAACTCAAGTTCTACTAATTCAATTGGCATGAAAATTGTAGGCTAAGCATGCTTAAACATGTGGAAGCTACCATAGGGATCGTACTCCCTAATTCCTCCAAAATAGGGATCAGTTTCGATCCCTATTTTTGGGATTTGGCCCATGCGATCCCTCCTGTGGGTCCATATGGTTATGGAGGTCCTACTACCGAATTTTCATGGAGATTATCGCCATCTTCGTCTACAAATATAGGCTTGGCTGTTCATTTTTAGGACTTTTACGCTGCTAGTTGCTTTGTACTCTCTTGAAACCAAGGATTTTCATCTGATTCCTATTATACTCAATATATAAAGTGATTAATATAGCAATCTATTCAAAGTGGACGTAGCCAAATAACGCCGAACCACTATAAATCACTGTGTTTGTGTTCTTGCTTTTATTTTCTTTAATTAAATTGCTTAATTTCTCTATTTTCATTTTGTATTCTTCAATTATTTCCCTTCAAAGCTTATATTGGATGTTTGTGCTAACTTTTGGTGCAAACAAAAAGGAAGATGGATGATAGCTTTGACAGATCAAAGCGACAGAGAAAGGAACTAAAATTCTCTCCTTATATAGACTTATTTGAAACCTCGAAGCGGATTAATCTAAATACCAAGGGCGAATCCACTATCAAAAACCGGTAAGGAGAGAACCGACGGTTCGTGGAAGGATATATGGAAAATATTGCATGTTCCATGCGCTAGATGGGCATAACACAAACAACTAGACATTTATAGGATCTGATTGAGGAATAGGTCAGGGAAAAAAGACTGCATCATTATGTGCAAAATCAAACTACCGCGATGGAACAGGAGCAACAATCAATCGCATGAATAGAAATGTCCCTGGATCGTGGGCAAGGCGGGTCATCTCTTGATTCGGATGGCAGGGGATTCGGATTGGTCCTTACACTTTATCTTTCCCTTCCAATGCAATAATACAATCTAGACACTTACTCGTGTATGGGATCTCTATTTGTCCCTAGGCGTGCTTTGAGCTAGATGCTAGATTATAACACCCATTGAGGCATTTGTCGTAATGTTTGATTTTTTGTTTCGTAGCATTGGAAATTGATATAAATAGATAAAACTTTGATTATAAAATCTACTCGAACACGTTGATTGATATTGATTGCTTAAAGTCCCGAATGATGGGACTAGAGTGCAAGTTGCAAGTCCCCTCGTTGGAGAGCGAGCGGGATGGACTTGATGATATGAATCGCTTTAAGTTCCATTTGGAAAGATGGGATCAGTGTGTAAAAAGTAGGTTGCTTCATCGAAGAGTGACTGAATGGGCTTACTTATCATTGAGTCCCCTTACTGAACCAAGAGCGAACTAGTCTCAGCAAGGGTCCTGAGAGAACATGGATTTTGATCGCGTTATGTTCCGATAAGAAAGTCAGGACTGGAGTGTAGGGAGCAAGTCACTTCATCGGAGAGCGACTAGATGGGCTGGCTTGTCCTTGGCTCTCCACATCAAAGCATGAGCAGATTGGGTTCACTAAGGGTTCGTAGATACCATGGATTTTGATCGCCTTAAGTTTCGACCAGAAAGTTGAGATCAGAGTGTAGGGAGCATGTCTCTTCGTTGTAAAGAAACTGGATGGGCTTGCTTATCATTGAGTCCACTCACTGAGGCATGAACAGATTAGATTCAACAAGGATCTGGAGAGATCATGGATTTGATTATTGACCTCGAACTATCATTCGCCTCGAATGGCTAGGAACCTCATTATCAACCTCGGACGGTTATTATAACCGTCTAGAAAGGCTATGGATTTCATTACCGACCTCGAACGAAAGTTAGCCTTGAATAGACACCAATATCGAACGACTAAGATCTCAATTGACAATCCAAAAAGATCACAGGCTTAACTACTGGCTTTAAACAACCACGAATTCAACTAACCATCCAAAATGATTGAGGATTTAACTATCATTCTTGAACAGCTAGGAAACTCTATTTACAATCCAAAGAGATGGTGAATTTAATTATTAGCCTTGAATGTCCATGGATTTCTCTAATGATCCAGAAAGATCATCCCTTCAACTCAAATGTTGAATGCCAAAGTGAACATGCATCAAACTAAATATGAAATGATCCAGAGAGATCAATCCTGTGAATAGATATTTATTTAATAAAAGGATTCGAACGCTTCATAATTGAAATAGAATTGGTAAGTTTCAGATGAGCATAGGATGATTTTGATATATAATGACTCTAAACGGAATCAAAATGATAGAATCTCGAATAAAGACAAGATGTTTTTGATATGTGATGTAATGACTCCGAATGAAATCTGAACTATGATAATTAATAAACCACACTTAGGAAGACTCTAGAATTTTAGGCTGTAATAAGTCTAGAATGACCCATGATTAACAAAAAAATATGAAGGAACTCGACGATTCATCAAGATTGAAGCAGCTAGAGAGCTCAACCATCAAAGATTGGCATCACAATTTAACTTAAACAAAGAACACCTTCCATTCGCAATGCAGGATTTAGGGGCAAGTGTTCTCTAGACTTTTGGTCAGGCAGGCTTTCGACAGACTGGACAAATCGAACTTGGAGTTATCAAGGCAGGAAGCTCAAAGAGATAGCTTAGGAATGCAGAAAGCAAGCATAGACAGTGTTGTAGGAAAATAACCAAAACAACTCAAGATAATACAACAGTGGGATCCCCTAAGTTAGGCATCGGTACCGACTCCTGCTTGGGGATCAGTATCGATTCCCTAAAACAAATTGGGTGGACCCCATTTTCTGCCTACATGTTTATCTTGATGCCAAGGCTTCATTTCCAAAGTCATTTCATTGAATCAATGCAATTCTTCATCGATCTCCACGAACACTTGAAACTATAACTTTATTCTCCATCAACTCCACTATTTGGATTCAGAAATAAGCTACTAATGGTTCAAACAACTATGGAATCATGAAGCTTATAGTAAGACAGTCCAAGGTGTAGGACCGAAGACTCCAAACATGAAGAATTTGAGGATCGGTATCGAATCCATCTTAGAGATCAGTACCGACTCCCGGCTATTGCTGAGATGCGCTTATTATTTTGGAAGAACGAGTCTAAACCACGCACAACATCTAGGAGATATTGGCTGTGAGATTTTAGGCTCCCTACTTGTATAAATAGGAATGTATGGATCAAGTTAAGGACCTTTTAGCTCCAGCTCCATTGTTTATTATATTCAAGCAACTTAGAACTTCTAAGTATTAGAGTTGTACTAAGTCCTGAGAACTTCTGCCTCCAAGTCAAAAATAAGCAATAAAATCGTTAAGTGGATGTAGGCAAAATTTTGCTAAACCACTATAAATATTTGTATGTTTAATTTTTACTTGTTTTTCATTTAATTTCTTTACTTTTATTTCTTTACTGATACTTCTAGGTGTTGGGCCGTTTTTGGTTCAAACATAAACGATGATTAAGCATAACTTGGCAAAAACCATCAAAATAATTCGGATACTTCCCATAGGCGAATTTAAGAAAAAGAAAATGAAGATGGTTCATATATTATACATCCTAGATTAATTTTTGGATTTGAGATTTGATTAGTGTTTATATTCCTTGAGCTTTACCTTTGAATCCCCTTTGATTTCGATCCTGTGTAGCTTGATTAATAGTTGGCCTCTTTTTGGAGTTAGTAGAATGAGGATGATATGAGGGGAAAGGGTGTATGGTTTAAGAGTTGGATCTACCTATTTTGCCCCTCTCATATATTCTCTTATATGTTAAGTTTTTCAAAACAATCTCGTTGCTTAATTTATTAAGGCATGACCTTGTTAATAACCAAATCTCATTCTACATAACCATTTATATTATTCTATTTAATCTACTTAATTTAACATCTTGAATAATGTTAAACTAAAATTGCAGGTGTTACACAAACCCTTACCCTACCCATACCATATAAATAGTATCTGCTTCACTATAGGCATATATTTGTATTTTCCTTCCATGCTATGTCTCCTTCTACTCGATGAAACCCATCTCCCACTCTCTTTCTCCTCTTCTTTCATGAGCGAAAAATTACCGTTTTTGTTGAAATAAAACTTTGGCCTCTTTGTTTTTTAAGAGCTATGCAACCATGATCTTAGTTTTACCCAACTACTACTATTCTGGCCCAAAAATTTGAATTGGACACAAGAAGTGATTTTAGAGGTCAGGCTAAATGCACTTTGGAGGATAGGGTTTGTTCATAAGAGAGAGGATCAAATTGGCACTAGAATAGTCGAGTTTTATGAAGGAGATATCGAAGTTGAATGGAAATATTACTATTGGAAATTTTTTCGCGATCTTACCGTATTGGAAACGTTTATCTGGATTTGCTTGTTTCGATGAGGGGATTGTAGTAATGTAGATGGTCTAAGCCAAACGTGGATGTAGTCTTATCAGTGAACTTGAAAAGGTAGTGGCAAAAACATGATTTCGCATCTTTTTTCTAATGGCATGGTCCACGTTGCATGTGGCTTGAGGTGACATGAGGTGTAGATTCGTCGTAGGTGTAGGCAGTGATCAACAACAAGATTGTGGTGACTTTGGGAAGAGGGTAGCATGGTAAGGGAAGTCCTGGACTTGGCTATGTTTTTCTCGAAGGCAAGTCGTAGCATGACGGGATGGTTCGTGGGTGGTTGGTGTTAGTCCCTGAGAAGATGGTTTTTATGACAACAACCTTAGAATAAGATTATAAAATATAAATACTAACATTATAGTTTAGATATATATGTATATGTAGGATTTAACCATGCAGATACCAAAAATGAAGACTGTACAGTATAGAGATTCAAGACTGAAGATATCAAGATTGAAGACTCATGAGTATCAAGATTATCTAGTTCAAGATTTCAATAATAAGTAATTTAATTAGGAATTTTGTTAAACCTCCTAGAAAAGCACTGGCATCTTAAAATCCAATTCGTGGAATGGAATCCACTTCGAGCCTGTTAAAGGGGTGGAACCCTAAGTAGGATAGAACCTATGAAAAATCTAGTGGAACATTGTTTTGTATCCACCAACTTTTACTCAAATGTTTTTACAAAATTATATCTTGTTTTCAAAATGATTTCAAAACCTTCCTTTCAAAAGAATCAAAAACATCTATCATGTTTTTAAAATACTTTTAGCCTCAAAATAATCTTTATCTTCAAATTCAAGCTATCCTTAGTTTTAGACTATCTTTTAATTATAATATGTTTAACTTTTAATATTCGTACTTGGATTTAAATATATAGTAGAATTTTATATATACCAAAATATTGTTCTCTATACTTATTTATGTATTTTAACTATAGTTAAGTATATTTATAAAGTTTAAAAATAGTTTTAATATAAGATAAAAGTTATTTTCAAAGAAAAACAAATTACCAAAAATTGCTTAAGCTTGTCGACAACCCCAATATACCCTTGTCGACAACGTGGCAGTTGATTTCAAAAATTTGAATTCCAAAAGAAGTGTCTATTCGTCATATCCTTTCACGAATGGACATGACTATTGTTCTACTATAAATAGGGGGAGTTTTAAACGAACTTACATACACATTTTCTCTGATTGCACTCCTCTTCTTCTTCCATATTTCTTTACATATATTTTTACCATTACTCTACCGAAATCACCATTGAATCTAATTAGGTCATATCTGGTTTGATTCTCTATCACTATCTCAACAAGATCTCAGTGCTATTCAGAGTTACAGGCTTCTTTGTAATTAATCAAGCGAGAAAAGGTGTGATTGTAGCCTGTGAAATCAATCAAGCGAGAAAAGCTGTGATTGTAGCCTGTGAAATCAATTGGATGAACTTGTTGCCCGTAAAATCAAGTATCCCTACCAAGAGGATTGTGAATCTGGAGTGGTGTACCTCGTGGCCTTGAAATCGAGGGTGTAATTGTAAAAATTGTTTTGAAAGGAAATCCATACTTGTGTGCGAGACTGGATGTAGGGTAACTCCGAACCAGTATAAAATCTAGTGTGTTCTTTCCTTTATTGCTTTTACTTTATTTCTACATCTGTGTTTGATTCTGTGATCATATCTGTGTCTGAATATTGCATACATTTGTGTTCAAATTAATATAAACTCAAAAAGATTTAGCAATTTCTTAAAGCACTAACCACCCCCCTCTAATGTTAATTCTAGCCTTAAGATCCGTAATCGGCATTTCTCACATTTGGTATCAGAGCAAGGTTTTCAAAGTTTCATAATATGATTTTTGAAAAAGCTTTTAAAATGGCTATGTTTAAAAAATTTGTTAATACTAGTTTAGGAATATTCAGATCATCATTGTCTCTTGAGTCTGTATATAATCAATATTCAAATTCAAGTTGTCTACAAAAATTGTATGATGTGTATTAAACATGCTTTATGGGTGTTGAGGAGTCAATTCACAATGGAAAAATTGTGCAGATCAAAATAAATAAATGAATACTCGATAGTGGATGCTCTAGACACATGACTGGTAATCCAAATATGCCGAATGATATAATATACAATGACAGAGGACTGGTTAGCTTTGGAGACAACTCAAAAGGATATGTGATTGACATCGGCAAAGTCGGTAACTCTGATACTCCTATTATTACTAATGTTTTGCTAGTTAAGAATCTGAAACATAATCTTCTAAGTATTAGTCAACTTTGCGATAAAGGATATAAAGTCAAATTTGAAAAAGATAAGTGTCACATTGAAGATAATAATTCAACCATAATATATGAGAGAATTAGGAAAAAGAATATTTATATACTTAGTATGAAAGTCTCAAGTGATAACCTGTGTCTTTTGGCAAATACAAGTGACCCTTGGATTTGGCATAAGAGATTTAGGCATTTGAATTTCAAACTCTTATCTAGACTGTCAAAACATGATCTAGTAAGAGGTCTCCCTAAAATGAATTTTAAAGTAGATAGTTTATGTGATGCGTGTCAATTAGGAAAACTTAGAAAAAGTTCCTTTAAATTAAAAAATATGATTTCAACTTCAAAACCTCTTGAATTACTTCACCTTGATTTATTTGGTCCATCTCAAATTCTTTCAATTAATCATAGTAAATATGTTTTTGTAATTGTAGATGATTATTCTAGATTTACATGGACAATATTTTTGAAACATAAAAGTGATACTTTTGAATTTTTTAAGAACTTTACAAAAAGGATTAAATCAATTTTCCCATAGTGATCATGGTGGTGAATTTGAAAATGAAAAGTTTGAGGAATTCTGCAATAAAAAGGGAATAACTCACAATTTTTCATTTCCAAGAACCCCCCAACAAAATGGAGTAGTAGAACATAAAAATAGGACGATTCAAGAGTGTGCGAGAACTATGCTTTTAGATAGTAAATTACCAAAATATTTTTAGGCAGAAGCAGTTGCTACTGCCTGTTATATTTTAAATAGAATATTAATTAGACCTTTAACTGATAAGACATCTTATGAACTTCTTCACTCAAAGAAATCTAAGGTATCTTATTTTAGAATTTTTGGAAGTTATTGTTTTATTTTAAATAAAAAAAAATAACTTAAATAAATTTGATCCTAAATCCAACAAAGGTATCTTTATTGAATATTCTAATAGACGTAAAGCATACAAAGTGTTTAATTTAAGAACTAACATCATCGAAGAAACAATGCATGTTTCATTCGATGAAAGCCTCAAAATTTTTGAAGATACAAATGATGAAGAAGATTTAATCACTCAAAATCAAGAGTCAACCGAAACTAATAATGAAATTAATCGTCCTAACAAAAAGATTAAACTTTTAAAACATCATTATATAGGAAATATACTTGGAGATATGCAATCTTTTGTTAAAACTAGAAATCAACTAAGTAAAATGAGTAATGTATCCTTTATATCAACTATTGAACCCAAAAATCCAAAAGAAGCATCAACTGATGATTCATGGATTTTGGCTATGCAAGAAGAACTAAATCAGTTCACTAGAAATGATGTTTGGGAACTTGTTCCTAGACCTGAAAATAAAACTATAATTGAAACTAAATGGGTTTATAAAAATAAAATAAATGAACAAGGAGAGGTTGTTAGAAATGAAGCTCGGTTAGTCGCTCAAGGTTATTGTCAAGAAGAAGGAATAGATTTTGATGAAACCTTTGCTCCCGTAGCAAGATTAGAAGCCATTAGGATTCTACTTGGTTTCACAAATCATAATAATTTCAAATCATATCAAATGGATGTTAAAAGTGCCTTTTTAAATGGGTTTGTAAAAGAGGAAGTATATGTTGAACAAACACCACCTTTTGAAAATGAAAAATTACCAAATCATGTTTACAAACTTAAGAAAGCTCTATATGGTCTAAAACAAGCTCCTAGAGCTGGTATGATAGACTAAGATCTTACTTATTACAATCAAACTTTGAAATTGGTAAAGTAGATAATACCCTTTTTATTAAAAGAAATAAAAATGATATTCAACTAGTACAAGTTTACGTAGATGATATCATTTTCGGATCAACTAAATTTGAAATGAATAAAGAATTTTCTGAAATAATGATAAAAGATTTTGAGATGAGTCATATGGGTGAATTAAACTTCTTTCTAGGATTGTAAATAAAATAATTAGATAATGGTATCTTTATTAGTCAAGAAAAATATGCTAAAGACCAAGTTAGTAAATTTGGTTTGCCTACTGCAAGTGGAATACCCACTCCCATGGCAACCAATGGGTACCTAAGGAAAGAAGATCTCTCGAAAGATGTAGATCAAAAATTATATAGAGGAATAATTGGATCACTACTCTATATCACTGCTAGTAGACCTGATATCATGCATAGTGTTTGTCTCTGTGCCAGATATCAATCCCAACCTAAAGAGACCCACTTAAAAGCTGTAAAACGTATCATAAAATATGTTAAACACACCTTTGATTATGCCTTATTTTATCCTAAAAATGATTCTTTTGAATTAATATCTTACTGTGATGCTGATTATGTTGATTGTAAATCAGATCGAAAAAGTACAAGCGGAACTTGTCAGTTTTTGGGGCATTCTCTGATTTTCTGGTTTAGTAAAAAGCAAAACACGGTCTTTTTATCAAAAACTGAAGCAGAGTATATTTCTACTGTTTTGGCTTGTTCTCAAGTAATATATACGCAACAAACTTTAAAAGATTTTGGTTTAAATATCCCAAAATCAATAATTTATTGTGATAATACTAGTGTAATAAATTTATCCAAAAATACTACTCATCATGCTTGAACTAAACATATTGATATTAGACATCATTTTCTCAGAGATAATATAAGTAAAGAAATAATTACTCTCAATTATATCAATTCCGAGAACCAAATTGCTGATATCTTAACAAAATCCTTAAATGAATCTATATTTACTAAATTAAGAAGAGAATTATGTATTTGTTCAATAACTGAAATATAGAATATAAATAACAAAGTATAATTAAAAATTAAATTAAAATAAATCAAATAGTTAAAATATAGGTACCATGTCGACAACCCCCTCTTACCCCTGTCAACATGTAACGATTTTTTTTATTTTTGAAATTTTCCCATCAAATTTCAAATAAGTGGTTATATATTCTTCTTATTTCGTAATTTGTTCATTCTTTCTGTCCTTTCTTTGATCTATCTTTTGAAAACAATTAAACAATGGCCTCCTCTTCCAAATCAAACAAAAATTCAACCTTTTCGTTCCCTTCTCCTTCCACTGGACCATTTCAACGAACTACCTTGCACGAGTGGCGAAAATGGAGGATTCCTTGAAGGATGCACTGCAACCAATGACTGAAATTCAAGTAGTGCAACTCAGAATGGTTAAAGAACAAGAATGGCATGGCAAAATCCTTATAAATTTGCAAAAGTTTCTAACGGACAACCATGCTAATCCGATCTTGATTGATGAAGAATCTTTAGGAGATCAAGTCCAAGAGGACATCGAGGAAGAAGAAGAAGCCTTCATGGAAGAAGAGCACGCTGAAGATGACGACAAAGTCGTTTGTGTTGGCGAAGTGTGCTTTGACCAGGATGGAAATCTAGTCGAACAACGTGGAAATTTCTGTTTCCACTACCGAAATTGTTAGGTTCATAGATCTCCCATTTCAAGGACACTCATTAGTTTCTTTTCTCACTTTCTTATTATTATATGATCTTACTTTCGTCTTCTATGCAAATGTAAATATAACAATATATAATTAATTAATAATTTGTGTTCTTATATTTGATATGTCACATTATCACTACTACAAGTATTATCATATATGGATTCTTAGTTAGGATAGCTAGTTATTAAGGACTAAGTTTTAGTTTTAGAATTAAGTGTCAATTATTTATGATAACACTATCATTATAATCACATGTCATGTAGTATTAAAATAAGGGGGAGTTATATAGTTTGGAGTTAGTTTTTGTTGATGACAAAGGGGGAGAAGTATAAAATAAGATAGTTAGGCATAGATTAAGGGGGGGTTATTAGTTTTAGGGGGAGTTATTAGGATAGAAGTAATATTTTATAAACAAAGGTTGTCATCATCAAAAAGGGGGAGATTGTTAGTCCATGAGAAGATGGTTTTGATGACAACAACCTCAGAATAAGATTATAAAATATAAATACTAACATTATTGTTTAGATATATATGTATAAGCAGGATTTAACCATGTAGGTACCAAGAATGAAGACTGTATAGTATAGAGATTCAAGGCTGACGATATCAAGATTGAAGACTCATGAGTATCAAGATTATTAAAAGTTCAAGATTTCAATAATATGTAATTTAATTATGAATTTTGTTAAAACTCCTAGAAAAGCACCGACATCTTAAAATCCAATTTATTCGTGGAATGAAATCCACTTCGAACCTGTTAAAGGGATGGAACCCTAAGTAGGATGAAACCTACGAAAAATCTAGTGGAACATTGTTTTGTATCCACTAACTTTTATTCAAATGTTTTTACAAAATTATATCTTGTTTTCAAAACCTTCCTTTTAAAAGAATCAAAAACATCTATCCTGGTTTTAAAATACTTTTAGCCTCAAAATAATCTTTATCTTCAAATTCAAATTATCCTTGGTTTTAAATTATCTTTTAATTATCATATATTTAACTTTTAATAGTCATACTTAAATTTAAATATATAGTAGAATTTTATATATACCAAAATATCATTCTCTATACTTATTTATGTATTTTAACTATAGTTAAGTATATTTATAAAGTTTAAAAATAGTTTTAATACAAGATAGAAGTTATTTTCAAAGAAAAACAAATTACCAAAAATTGCTTAGGCCTGTCGACAACCCAATATACCCTTGTCGACAAGGTGGCAGTTGATTTCAAAAATTTAAATTTCAAAAGAAGTGTCTATTCGTCATATCCTTTCACGAATGGACGTGGCTGTTGTTCTACTATAAATAGGGGCAGTTTTAAACGAATTTACATACCTATTTTCTCTGATTTCACTCCTCTTCTTCTTCCACATTTCTTTATATATATTTTTACCATTACTCTGTCAAAATCACCATTGAATCTAACTAGATCGTCTCTCGTTTGATTCTCTATCACTATCTCAACAAGATCTCAGTGCTATTCAGAGTTATAGGCTTCTTTGTAATTAATCAAGAGAGAAAAGGTGTGATTGTAGCCTGCGAAATCAATCAAGCGAGAAAAGGTGTGATTGTAGCCTATGAAATTAATTGGGCGAACTTTTACCCGTAAAATCAAGTATCTCTACCCAGAGGATTGTGAATCTGGAGTGGTGTACCTCATGGCCTTAAAATCGAGTGTGTAATTGTGAAAACTAATTTTGAAAGGAAATCCGTACATGTGCGTGGGACTGGATGCAGGGTAACTTTGAACCAGTATAAAATCTGGTGTGTTCTTTCCTTGATTGCTTTTACTTTATTTCTACATCTATGTTTGATTCTGTGATCCTATCTGTGCCTGGATATTGCATATATTTGTGTTCAAATTAATATAAACTCAAAAAGATTTAGTAATTCCTTAAAACACTATTTACCCCCCTTCTAGTGTTAATTCTAGCCTTAAGATCCGTAATCCGCATTTCCCATAGTTGGAGTAGCTGGCAGAGGTCATAGGTTGAGCAATGGCGCCAGTTAGTGGAGCAGGAAAAATGCGATAGTGGATCAATGGTGGAGTTAGTGCTTGCACGAAGAAGGTGGGAGAGTTTATGTGAGGTTAAGGAGGTGGGCAAGACGGAAATGTGATGGAGAAGGTAAATTATGGAAAGGTGATTAAGGTAATGTGGTTAATTAAATTACTAATTAGGTTAATTAATCGATTGACTTATTTATACAAATTAGAATTTTATATTGTCCATACTTTTTGTATATAAGGTCCGATTCAGACGTGGTTTGTTACATTGCACTCATATTAAAGCCATCTATAACTTGGCATAAGATTGGTTATATTTTGTTAAAGTGCGTGATTAATTACGCCTATTACCATACCATGGTTGCTAATTTAGTATCAAATGTTTTTTAAAATGATTTCAAATATTAAAATATGTTTTTTGATTTATTATAAAGATTAAGTGTGGATTTTAACTCATTTTGATGCTTTACCATATCATTGTCCTTTGTTGAATAGATAAAGATTTGGATGTTATAAATGTGTGATCTTTTGGATTGTATTGGTTGGTATGATGCGTGTATGATGTTCTATGCCAGAAATATGTTGTGCTATGGCTTATTCGATTTGTTTGGGTGTTAGAGTGGTCGATATGTGCTAAAGGAAAAATAATTGGTAGTGCAACCCCCCAATGGTTTTTCTTTGAGCTTACGTAAAGGAAACTCCGAGTTTATGTTGTTTTAACTATAGGGTATGCGCTGAAGGGTGGCATGATGTGGCTACTACTTCGAGACTCTTATTTGTAGACTACGGGCTTTACCTAGAAGATTGGCCCAGTTGCTTCGAGTCCTACATTAGGATTTTGTGCGAGGACTTCAGGAATAGATGGCGACGACTCTACGATTCGTGATGGGCATTTAATGATATTTCGGGCATTGATGTGTTGAGCCGATGACGATCGATTATTAAGTGGAGCACTAGAATTGGTATTAGTTGAGGAGGAGAGAGAGTTCTACTTTGAGTTTGGTAGTCGTATTACTTTGAGACTAAGACGATGATATTTTGTGACTTTGAGGAGTGTCTAGATGTTCCGAGTGATGACAACTCAATGTTGAGCAATCGAGTTCTACAAGAGGAGTAGTGATAGCGTTTGAGTTACTATTGACTGAAAAGGTGTTGAGTGATCGCTTGCGAGTCAGCTTAAAAGAGATTCTACTATTGATAAGTATGCTTGGTTTGGTGCTCATACAGGGCAATATAGTTTGATTGTACCATTGGGTAGTTTGAGTGTGCCCATATAGTTGGACATCCGAGTGGTCCATCCCCCCTTTCCATTTTAGTTGGCATGAGATTTAGTGTTACAACTCTCTTTGATGCGAGTCTATTTTTCGATTCAATAAAAACCCAACGAATCATAGGTCTATTTCAGAACTGATTGTTGGTTAGTATAATTGATAAAATAATATGCAGCACTATCTATTTATGCATTCAGAGTCTCACAACAAAAGGAATAAAATATAATAATAAAGTAAAGTACCTATCTCATAGGACCAAATCACAGTATACTATCTCAATAGTACATGAAACAAGTCTGATACATAGACTAGACACATTATAACAACATAAATAAATAACTATAAGAGATAACTACCTACTAAGTCTCCACCGTCTTCTTCACATTCATTATGGCACCTAACATGTAGGTTATAATGAGGAGGAAGTCAGAACAATAATGTCTTGGGAACAAAAACCTCAAGTTTTACAATATAGTATATGAGTAGTAAGCTTTCAAATAAGTATTATATCATATGTATTTATTATACTTCTCTAGATATATCTCTAGTATAGGTTAATGGCCCTACAAGACAAACTACATGACTATAAAAGTGAATGCAATGCAACTATGGAGTATACTAGGTTCAACAACCCATCTCCCGTCCAATCATATCCTAACGATATAAGAGAAAGTAGCTGGACTACTTAAGACCTTTTAAACAAGGATATGTAGATTGTACTCATTTAGTACCAAGAACCTAAGAAGACTCTCCAGCCATTTCATACATAAAACCAAGGCGAACCATTTTGGTACACCCTAGTTGATATCGTAGAAAATCTCTTATAGGTCACATAATACTTCTAAGATAGGGAAGCGGCAGACACTCCAGCCATTTAGTACCTCAGCCCTGAAGCGGACCCCACAAAGGTATTCTCACTAATGCATCTAAAAAATAATCCCAACCATTTACTACTTCATAATTAGGAAAGAGGCAGACCCCAACAGCCATTTAATACCATAATTCCAAAGCAGGTCCATCCTGGAATTATCCAACGTTATTTATGGGAAATTTCGTAAGTCATTTTATACTTCTTAATGCGGAGGAGGTGGACTCTAAACCAGCCATTTAATACTTCAACCCAAAAGCAGATTTCTCCTGGAATTTCTCCATCTTTATGGTTGTAACCCAACTATAACGTCCCATGTTAGCCTGACTATTTGTAGGTGCTAGTAGCCAGATCAATTGGGTAGATTTACCCTACAAATTTAGGACTAACCTCACGTCCACCATGGGTAGCTAGATAAGCTGGGCAGAGTTTTATGTGCTTTCAACTAACTTCACATCCCTATAACATAGCCATATTCCCATCTTGAAATTAAATGTTGAATTATGCAAACATATACATCATACACACACACACCTCACCTGTATTACACATTTAAAGGCCATGTAAGGGAAAATTCTTATTGCTCCTTTTTTTTATAGATTAAATTCCATAATTGTCCTTGAATTATTTCATTTGATTTATTATTGATTATAAATTGTCATTTGTTTGTCGGTTTCTTTATTAGATGCCTTATTTATTATATATATAACAGAATTTAAAAGAATACATTATTATTACATTTATGGATAACATTAAATTATGGAAAATTTGTTTTTATATTTATTCTGCTAATTTGTCTATTTCTTATTCAGGCTGCGATGTTATTTTAATGCTTTGACATTTGTAATTTATACACAAGCCCCGATCCAACACAACAATTTACATAACGACTAACATCATCAAAAAATTAGCCACACTGAATAAGCTTGTATATATTCAAACTGGAATCCAAAGCATGCAATTTCATTTTATATTAATATAAAGTAACTACTGTAACATCCTGTATCTGAAGGCCAAAAGCTAAGCACTACAGATGCTGTAGTCATATATAGTATTAACTTCTGGTGAAAAAATATGGTAATGATTGTGGTATCCATAATATTAGAAGCACTTGAATATGAAAAAAAATCACAGATTTCCAAAACAACAATTTACTGATTACGTTTTAGAACAAATTCATATCCAAGTTACATAATCTCATATCATTTCCCAGGCAAAGATTAGTTACAATCATTATAAAAATACGCCAAGAGCGACATATGGCAATGCCTCCTTGGTTGATGAAAGTAATATTGTCATAACTAACCTAATACACAATGGAAATAAGCACACCAATAATCTGTAACTCATAATTAGCTATCTGTCAGCCATATGCTCATCTCTGGAAGCCTTATCGCCAAAAGACTAAATCCTGAAAACTCCAACCCTCAGCCTGCTCAAATCAATTTTGAGTACCCAAAAGTTTAAGGGGAAGCAAAAACTTCGAGTCAGACATAAAGCCTTGTGTGAATAATTTTGTTACATCTTGGTTTACTAATATTATTTGAGACCACGCCGCTTAGCGGAATAGGTTCCCCGCACTAATATCCTCTTTAAAACATATATTTTGCAAATCCTTTCCTGCAACCAAACTGGTTAATCAAACTGATTATATCAAAATAGCAATACCCTTTATGCTAATAAATTGGACTATCTGTCCATAAAACAAGTAATAAGTAGACTATCTCCCACAACATAATAGCAAGGTCCATTATGCTAACAAATGGATTATCTGTCCATAAAACTGGGATAACTGCCCGCAAACTGGACTAACTATCTGGATCACAATGGACCAACTGTTCGAATCATTTACTTAGGGTTAACTGCCCTTTATCTTTACCTTGAAAACCTTTTAAAAATGATTTAACTTTTTAAGTCATACTTACACAAGGAAAATATATTCTTAGCTTTACTCTAAGCTATTTTTCCATTATATATACATATATATGCATATACTTTACTCAAAATAATGTTGATGCGATTTAATAAGGATTAACTATCGTTCCAAAACAAGTTAAAACCCTTTTTAACTTGAAAATACTTTGGCTATATTGCATATTTAATACATTCGAAACCTTTGTTTAAAACCTTTAAACAACCCTTTCGAAATCCTTGAAGGTATCCCCTTCGAAACCATTGAAAGTGACCCTTTCAAAACCATTAAAAGCATTTCGAAAACATTTGGAAAAACCTTTCCTTTCTTTTCTTCGAAAGCTTCGAAACATTAGACATCCTCCTTTAAAACATTTTAAATATTGCCTTTCGAAAATATAGGAAAAACCCTTCCTTTCAACCCTTTCGAAACCCACGGGAACCACCCTTTACGAAACCATTCATTAAAACCTTTCGGGACAGTCAAAACTCAATCCTTTAGAAAGCACTTTGGGTTCAATTTAAAACATGTGGAAACCTTTCAAAACCATTTAAAAATTTACCCCTTCGAAACCTTTGAAAAGCATCTTGGTCCAAACCGTTTGGATTATGCCTTCAAGTAGAGCAAAAGGACTAGAAACCCATTAAAGTTGAAAGCATTTTTTTTGAAACATTTTAAAACTATCTCTTTTGAAACCATTTTGGTTTCACTTCAATTGTAGAAAAACGGTCTTAGAAAATATTTAAGTCAAAAGAATCTGCTTCGAAACCATTTACTAAGTATTGAAGTGATGATGTCGAAACCATCCTCCGAAAGTATTGGAGAAATGGTCATATTTTAAAAAAAAGCAACCCTTTTGAAACCATCTTGGGCAAAAGGTTAAAAACGGTAGCAAAAGGTTACGACTTAGTCTAAAGATAAAAATAGAGACGCAACCCAATCGAAACCCTTTCCTTTAAATCATTTGCCCTATTCGAAAGTTAACTAAGTCAAAAGCTACTTATTCGAAAGCAAGCAGGTGCATTTTTAATTTAAAAGCAAAGTACTGTCTTAACCCCTTCAGAACCCTTGGTTTCGACTTCGTACGTTCCGCCTACATCCAATTCACTACATACTAGTTCCTCGATACCATGTGCATTGGTTTCAACTGTGTCAAAAGCAAAGATGAGGAGGTGGAACTTGGTGCCGACGGTAAGGATGTTCTGGTGGTTACCATTACCATTTTGTAAATACCGTTACCGTACCATTTTTACTGGTAAACTAAAATTGTTTACCGTTACCGATTGACCGGTATACCGATGACTAGTATACCGATAAACTGGTAACCATTACACTGGTAATGGTAAATTACCGTTTGTCTAGAAAAATGATAAATTGATATATTTTTACACTGAATGATGCTTTATTATATATCTCATTGGCTCACTTAATAAAGAACATAGAAAAGAAGTGTACTTATCATCATTTGAGTTCAATTATCGAAATAAATCAAACTATTTTTTTGCTATTAAATTCCCATAATACAACATCTTACATGATTATTGATTGATTATGAACGGACTGGTAAATTACCGTTACCGTTGGTTTTGAAAAAATATTACCAATGTTTATCACAGAAAATGATAAATTTATCATTACCATATCGATTATACTGGTGTACCGACTATACGTTAAGATGATAATTAATTGACTGGTGATGCTATGGTAATGGTAAATTTACCATTACCATAATAGCCCCAACTGACGGTGTCGAAACAGTGAAAAACATGCAGCAAATAGTTCATTTCACCTAACCTACTTTGCATGTCAAATTTTGATTGGTTGCCTCTTACTTTACCAATAAAAGGTATTGCAATTTTAGAAAGTGCTGCCGACTTTTAGAATTAACAAGTTTAAGTTATTTTACAAAAATCCCCTTCTACTTCCTTGATTATATAAAACATTTAAGTCTCATGCCTTAAATAATTTTATATAACTGTTAAAACACTTACGAAAAATCTAAAAAATTCCATAAAATCTCTTTTAATATGTTTTCCAACATATAAAAATTCCAGGCCCAAATCTTTTATAATTTAACCGTAAATAATTATTAACCCAATTTAACATTTTCTTTACAAAAAAATTCATACAAATTCATAATTTTAGAAAATTCTAAAAATTGAAGCCCGTCTCCAAAATAATATTTGTGATCTTCAAAAAAACATGCAAGTTCTTTGGATGTAATTTTGTAGGTTTTTCACCTTAAAACATATCATAAAATCAATATAAACTTACATAAATCATCAACATGTATATATAATCATTCCATCGTTCAAAATCATGGAAAATCATTGCAAAATATTTGGAATCATCATAAAACCGGAAAAACAATCAAAAATGAGATGTTAGCATTATTTACCTTAGCTTTAGTGATTAAAGAGATTGAGATGTGAATGGAATTGATTTGACTTAGCTTCTTCCTTAAATTTTCTCTATCTTCTTCCTCTCTTTCTTGTTAATGGTGGCCTGCCTTAGTTAATTTTTTTTGATAAATGAAAATGGATGTGTATAGGGACCCGACCAACGGTTTAGGGTATAAAAGTGGCATCTTTCCTATTTTACCCCTCTCTATTTCAATTTGAATTCTTATTTGAATTTATTGTTTATATGGCACGACTATCACTTAGTTAAATCAAATCTCAATTCCCTAGGCAACGCATTACTTTTAATTTAGTCAATTAAATATCCTAAATAATGTTACCAAAAATCTAGGGTGTTATAACCATGACCTCTTTTTTCAAAGAAGCAAATTTACAATTCCAATTTTTATACTCCATTTAACTTTTTAATGTTAATTGTTAAAAGGAAAAAGAAAGCATATTTATCTAAACTGTAGAGATAGGTTTTGTAAACTGTGGATGAGAGGAAAAATCCCCTTTTTCATACTATTCATGCACATTTCTATTTTCCACGTAGAATTCTTTGTCATTAAAATCAAAGTTTGAAAAGTATAATTAAATAGAATATAAAATATTCATACTGTGATAATAATAAATTCAATTCCAATATATTGATATAAGATATTTAGAATTCCAATAAATTTCACAACTTACATTTTGTGGGGAAATTTTGGGGTTTTGAATTGATAGGTTGTCATATTCATAATTTCCTAAGGCCCGATACAAATCTAAAAACAAACTACAAACGATAGTATTAAAGAAAAATAAGATTTCCACTCATAGAAAATTCCCAACGAATCTCCTTGGATTTCTTCATGCGTTATCCTTATCTCATCCTCCAAGTTATCCTCTACCGATTTATTTGTACGTATCATTAATGCCTAGGTTATTTATTTTGATGACAACAACCATATAAAATGTAGATACTAATGTTTTGCCGAGTTATATAGTATGCAATAAAGAATACTACATAGATGCTGAATCAGAGACTATATAGTATAAAGACTCAAGATAAAGATATGAAGACTCATGAATTCAAAGACAAAGAAATGAAGATCTCAAGGTTAGAATTTAGTGTATAGAGTAATTAGTAAATTTTGTTAAAATCCTCGATAGCAATTTCTGATCTCTATCTCCAATTTCTAATATTTGATATTTTAAACAAAAATAAATTATTTTAATTTCAGAAATATATTTTAAATAACTTATAACAGTTTTTTTAAGTTTAAAAAATTTAAATTTATGTTCAAAATATTTTTTTAAAGTATAGAATTTTTGAAACATTTTAAGGAAACAATCTTCATTTTTAAGTAGCATATGTTGACATATATCAAGGATATGTTGATATATATGCCACCAAATGGTTTTTTAAATTTTGAATAGAAGTGTCTATTCAACATAATCCTTCAAGAGTGGATACATCTATTCATTCATTACATATAAGGGAGTGAAAAATGAATTTTTAATAACTAATTACTTGCTTTCTTCCCCTTCTTGCTCTCTTAAAAATTCTCTTGAAAAATGTACCCTATTTTCTTCAAAATCATATAGAACCAATTCATACTTCATTGTATTGATTCAATGGTACTTTCTTACTATTTTGGAAACTTCGCCTTCTTTTTTCAATGATCAACGTGTTATCCAAGAGGCTATACCAAAGTATAAGAATTTTATCTTTGGAAAACTATCAACTCTACTCATGTTTGTTTGGGTGTGCTTGTAGCCATTCAAATCAAATGGGTGCGCTCAGTAGCCCATTCAAATCTAGTGGGCGTGCTTGTGTAATATCCCCCATTTGGAGGCCTACTCCTATGGATGCTGCATTCATCGATAGTTATTAATTCTTGGCGACCAAATGCAGTAATGTTAGATACATTGATATACCAGAAATACATAAATATGAAATTTTTTAAACTCAATTTAAAACAAATTGCTCATTTCATTGCAATTGCATTTTAGATTCATTACACAATCCCAATTCGAAAACCACATTCAGAGGAATATAATTATTATAATTACGCCACGAGTGACATATAAAGATGCCATATTGGTCGATCAGAGTCTAAATATAGGCAATTAAACAACTTTGCCATTTCATCCAATTACACAGCGGAATCAAACAGAATGAACTCCTAATAGCTAGCTTGCATTTTGCATGTCTCTAGAAGCTTATTCATCTACAGGAGAACCTGAAAACCTTAACTCTCAAACTACACAAAATCAGTTGAGCACCTAAGAGTTTAAGGGAAAAACATAAACTTCAAGTTGGAAAAAAAGTATGGTGAAATAATAACCTACCATCTAAAACCAGATAGATATCTAGTAAGACCATGCCACTTAGCGGAACGAGTTTTTCCCTTACTAGTATCTTAACCCAATTTATAATAAACATATATTGTGCACGGCATCCACAATGATTAAGAAATTACATAATAAAATGTATCATTTTGATATGAAAACATGCAATATGCTCTGAATATTCCATTCCCATTCACCTGACTATTGTCTCAAGTTATGGTTTATAGGGTCACGTTTAACTTATTAGTTTTCACGGGCTAACTAATAACCTATTCCAAGCTTATGAACTATCTGTTAGGTTTTATAGTTTTTATGTGATCACCAACAACTAATAAGTATCTACCAATAACATTATCCAATCATAGTTTTCATAAGGTCCCTATAAACATATTGGATTCCGCAATAAAATCTCTCATGTCAAAGTTTTCATGGGCAGACTATGAACCTATTGATCTCTATCAACAACCTATTCTAGATACAGTTTTCATGGGATCACCGACCCTATTGGCCCTTACCAATAACAATTTCCATAACATAGTTTTTATAGGCTTACTAAGAACTTGTCGTAACCAATAATCTTTTGAACGGTCTTGGGCATCTTATATTCTGGTATGTCTATCCTCTTGGATTCAATTCTACTTACAAAGGAGTTAATTAAATGTATATTCACCGCTGGGTCGACCAACATGTTATTCTACCTTGAACACCTCAAAAAGCAGTTATGGGTTAATAATAAAGTGAAGATGATTACACAAGTATGAATGATAACTGATCAATAACACAACAACACAAACATCTATGGTTCAATTCCTATAATCATTTTCTAAAGAAATATGGTTAATAGCTAACCCATTATCTTTAGCAAAGAATGTTTCCTCTAAAATTTAAAAGATAAATGTCATTTCAAAACTCTTTTACATCACCATGTATTTACTTTAAAAAAGAGATTGGATTCTCAAATTTGAAAACTACGGTTTTTGACTATATCCTTTGGATCATTGTGACATCACGAGTTACCCCCCGTCACTCTCCCTTTCGAATTCATAGAGCAAACTAACCCTCCATCACTCTCCCTTTTCGAAATCATTACTTAAAACCTTAGACATTCTCTTTCAAAACCATCCAACATACCTTTCGAACATTCAGAAACACTCCTTGAAACACTCAATAACATACCTTTTGAAACACAAAAAAACATACCTTTCGAAACACTTAAAACATACTTTTCGAGTGCATTGGGTTCAAGTAAGAATTTATGGAAGCATAGCTTAGAAACCAACTAAAAATATCACTTTCGAAACCATTGATTGAAAAAAAACAAACATCAAAGTATAAAAAAGGGATACATTCGAAAGCTACCCTTTCAAAACCCACTTCCTACGAAACTATTTGCAAAGTGGCTAAATCAATCCTTTCGAAAAACATTAGGGAAGGCAGCTTCAATGGTTGCAGAGGAGTATTGGTTTGAAACCAACATTCCGCACCCATTGAGTTAGGGTTATAAAAGCGACTTCTAACTTAGGTCGAAGTATTAGTGTGGCAGCTTGGGTATCAAAGGGGTTCAAAAGTGGCGACCCTTTCAAAAGCTTACTTTTAGAACAAAGGCAGGTCACTGGATTTGAAAGAAAATAAAAGTGAATTCGACCCTCAAGCATGCCTTTGATATCATTCTTACCTTCCTCCTTTCTCCAATTCACTACGTACCGAATACTTGATACCATGTGATTGGTTTTGAATGGATGTGAAAAGTTATAAATAGAAGTGTGGTGGTGATGAAAGCAAGCATGGTAAGTGGCGAAGTTGTAATTCATTATAAAACTGAACTTATGCTTTCTTGAGTTATTTCTTTTTACCAAACCCCTTATTTTGTCAATTTTCTATTGGATAACAAAACCATTATAAAATTCATTTCATAATTTGGTGTTGCATGTAATCCCCAGTTCTCTAACATTTGATTAAAATTATTAATTAACCCCTTGTAGTTAATTAATCATTAAAGACTCATCTTTCTAATTAAATCCAAAACTCCCACAAATCTCTTGAGAAAAATCTTAGAAATTCACATAAATTCTAAAATGATAATATATTTATCATATAAAGTTTTCCTCCCAAAAGTAATTAATTAACTCCTCAAATAAATTTAAATCTAAAATATACCTATCTTTCACTAAAAAAATTCATAAAAAGTAATCCATAGCTTGGAATATCATGAAAATTAAAAAGCATTTCTAAAATAATGTTTTACATAACATATTCAAAAAATCATGGCATTTGAAAATAATTTTGTATGATTTTAGCCTTAAAATCGGACTATATTACTATTCTAAAAATCCTTGTTTAAATATAACATGTCATTTAAATCAAAATATATCATCATTTATCCAATCATATGGTTTTCAACCTCAAACCTAAATTTAAACATTCAAGCTGACTTATGTGAGATGATTTAGATCATTATTCACCTTGTTTGGATATGGAATTTGAGATTTTTTTTTGATTTAATCTTCCTAGCTTGATCTAAGCCTCTAAATGGATTATGTGCTCCTCTTCTTCTTAAGGTTATGACCGGCCTTCAACTCTCTTTCTTTATGTTTTTGGTTTACGAAAATGCGAATGATAATGAGGTAAGGGGTTTATGGGTTGTGGTATATGACTGTTCCCATTTTTCCCTTGCCTTATTCTCTTAAATTTCTAATTTATAAATCACACTTATAATTTCATTAGTTAAGGAAAGACCCAAATTAGTTTTCAAATCTCAATTCCCTTATCACTCTAACCTCTACATTATTCTATTTAATTTATCTAATTAAATCTCCTCAATAATGTTATTTAAAATTAAGGGTGTTACATGCTCCCCTCCTTAAAAAAATTCATCCTCGAAATTCAAAAAGAACTAAATACCAAGCATAGCAATCATCTCCTAACTACCATACTAGCCTACCTTACTCACAAGCAGTCTATATATATAACAGATATAGAACATACACATATAGTAGATCACGATAAGTATCTCTAATCCTGTCTTTTGTCTCCCAAGTACAGTCTTCTTATTGTCGCTCCACTGAAATTTCACCAACTAGACTGTCGTGTTTCGTAACCTCTTCTCATCTCTCTCTACAACCCGAACTAGTAGCCTAACAATTTTTAGATCCAGTTCTACAATTAAGTTTTCCAATGCAGTTGGAATGATAATAGCCTCTGGATCACACACATACATACGAAAATGAGACACGTGAAACACATTATGGATACCTGCTAAACTGCTTTGCAACTCTACTCTATATGTGAGCATTTTGATCCTCTCTATAACTGGGAATAGTCCAGCATAACTCAGTTCTAGATTCCCTGACTTAACGAATCATACCTCACCCTTCATCCGTGATACTTCAAAGAAAACCTATCTCCAATTGAGAACTCTAGATCCTTACGCCTCTTATCTACATAATTCTTTTGTCTAGACTAAGCTTCCTTCATCCTACCTTGGATCATCTCAATCTTCTTTGTTGTCTCTCTTATCAGATATGGACCTAAGACCAATTTGTCTTTAGTTTCCAACCAACATGCTGGTGACTTGCAAGGACTTCCATAAAAAGCTTTGAAAGGCATCATTCTTATACTAGTCTGATAAATGTTATTATATGAAAATTCAACTAAGTGTAGGTGATATTACCATGATCCACAAAAATATAGCACACTAGCTCTCAATAAATCCTCGAGTATCTTATTGACTCTCTCTATATACCCATCTATCTGAGGGTGATAAGCAGTACTCATCTTGAGCTTGGTGTTAATCGGTTAATTTTCTATTGGTTTAGAAAATAGCCGAAAAATTTCAAATAAAAATAACCGCAAGCGCATGGCGTACTATCGTAGTACGTGGCGAATACAGATCGATGCGCAGGGAATTGTTTAGATTTTTAAATCTCTATTCAACCAAATTAAACTGAAGTCGAGGGATTAATAACTAACTAAAAGAGGAAAAACAAACTAAAACTAACGAGAATAAAAATATGAGATTAAATAGAAATTTAGAGGCAAATCCCCTCTCATGATCACATAAATCAACATAATGAAATTATGATCTCTTTTTCGTCTTTGTGAGTTTAGTTGATGCGTTTGTTATCCCGCCTTTTGGCAAGGCCAGGATATCAAGGAACTGGTTCCAAGCTTAAGATCAATCGTCCTGCGTATCGAGCATGCATAGGCTCACTATGGATATCGATGAATTTTGTCCGAGTCCGGATCGAGCTATAATTGATATGACACGACAAGCAAAGTCAGGGAAGCCTGCATTCCAAATTTCAAGTCAATCCGAGTTCGTATGATTGAGTTATGATCGATTCAATCTGGAGGAAACAGGCTCGTTTTCGTATCCATCAGTGAACCACAGTTCGACTCGATCCAGTCCGTATCCATTATGCACTTCGCATCGGTCAATTCCCATGAGTTCGTATCGATCAAGTTGGCAGTATTCAAATCCATCGAGTTCGTATCGATGGACTTCGTACCCATCAACAGATAATGCGCCTCGTAACGATCGGCCAGCATCTTCGCATCCATCATAGAAGCCTCTATTCGAATCCATCAGAGCAGCAGCGCCTTCGCATCCATTGAAGAATGCAAGGTCGTATCGATCTCCCTCAAATCCATCAACTTTGTATCGATAGGCCGGTGACCTCTTCGTATCCATCAATGGTGGTGAGACACTATTTCGTGTCCATGGAGTAGCTGTCTGGTTCGTATCCATCAAGCACTTAGAGTTTGCCACCATCAGGTTCGAACCCATCAAAACAGTGTTTATTCGTACCCATAGAGGGTCCTTGTTCGAATCCATCGAGACATCGCTACTTCATATCCATCCAATTGTCATCGTTTCGTATCCATTAAAGGCTCTTGTTCGAACCCGCGCCCAGAAGCTTGTTCGTGTCCATCAAGTCAAATGGACCTGGATTAGCGCAACGGCCTTCGATTCAAATAAGGCGAGATACATGGATACGACGCGGTCAAACCGAAGAAAAAGATGGATCGATTCGAGATATGCGTGCCACATCAATACGAGAGCACGTGCAGTTGATCGATTCGAAGGAATCGATTCGAATTGGTCAATTCGAACCGAACAGCCACCGAGAAGCTCCATTTCGTATCGACGATATCTCAAGATCCGCCGATCCAAATGCTATGAAATTTTCACAGAAGATTGCATTCGAGCCAAGGAACAGTCACACCAAATTTCAGCTCCATCGGACATGATCTTGATCGATACGAAATGATTTCGTATCGATCACAGATCGACTCGAAACTTTCTGGAATTGGTCGTGTGGGTCCCCTCACGTGCCAGAGCAAATCTCCCAAAGTTTGAGCGAAGTCTCAGCCTCCTACGCCTATAAATAGAGCCCAAGAGCCTATAGAAGAAGGATCTTTTGACTCTCAAGCATCCAGACTCTGCCGAATCAAGATCTACATCGTTCTATTGCTGTTGATTTCGAATTTCTAGTTGTAGCTTGTTGTTGATTGCTGCAACCACTTGTAATCATTGAAAGAGAATCAATAAGACTGCAAAAAACTTCATAGTGGACGTAGGCAACACGCCGAACCACCCTAAAACGCTTGTCTGTGCATTTACATTCCTGTTGTTTGGAGTTTTTGTTAGATAATCCTCATTTTTTATTTATATTCTTCATTATTATCTCTTCAAAAACTTCCGAAGAGTGTTGTGCCCAATTTTGGTATAAACACCTTTGGTGCTTTCACCGAAAAAACCAGATTTTCTCCTGCTCGTTGGATCTGTCGTCGATACCGGATTGAATAAATCTAAGAGAGAGATCCAGATCACTAATTTGAGTTCCTTCCCTTCTATTCAGATTTGCATAAAGTCTAGGAAAGGAGTTCAATCCCCAAGATGGTTAGCACATGGACCACCTCCAACGCAGTCAATCAAGAAGATCAGCATAGACAGAATCCTGCGCCACTACCTCCCTCTAACCAAGACGCTACCGGAAAATCAGAACCATCAGGTCCGGTTACCCGACAAGAGTTTCAGCTGCTGCTTCAAGAGCTGACCCAGAGTCGGCAACAACTAACAGAACAGCTACGCGCTAACGCCGAGCTGACCAACCAGTTGAATCGTAAGAAGCGAAGGGAATCCATGAGAGATCATGCTTCTCGCTCCTCCAGCAAATCTGATTATCATCATCGATCTCCACGACCCCAGCTAGATGGGAGTCATATGCAAATTGCTGGATGTCAACCGGCAATGATCGATGGACAACTCAGAGTTGGTCCATCAGCCAGTTTCCAAACCGGACCCTCCTCCCGACGGGGTGCCGCTCCACACTACACCACAGACTATCGCGCCACGACTGTCGCGGTTGAACCAGGGGTCGATGCCTAAAATCAGTCAAACCTGGACCGTCGTTAGTATGGGCGTACTCCTGAACCATACGTTCCAGAGGACTATGAGCTAAGAAGGCAAGATATGGACCGTCGACATCATCCGGTCCAACCTCATAGTATGGAACACATTCACACTCCGGCACAAGCCGCACAGAATGTACAAATGCCGGATCTTCCGACCATGATACGTCAGATGATCCATGAGAGCCAGGGTATCACGAATGATGACTGGGGAATCTCCAGATCACACTCCTTTTACGGACGATATTCTTACTGCTGAACCCCCATGGCGATTCAGGATGCTGACTCTACCCATGTACGAGGGAAACTGCAACCCCAACCAACATATTCTGAAATATGAATGGTCGATGAGCGCTGCTGGAGCCGACGATGCAATAAAGTGTCGTAGTTTCCCCATCTCCTTGGGGGGGCATCGCTACCATGTGGTTCACTCGACTGCCACCTCGATCCATTTCCTCCTTTGACCAGTTGGCCACAAAATTTGTTGAGCAATTCCGCATGCACGTCGCAAGGCCAAAAGATGTCAACACTTTGTCCAGCGTCACCCATGCTCTTAGAGAGACGCTCAAACACTAACTCCACCTTCCCAGAGTGCGAATTGGAGTATAAACATCAACTCTAGGTTCCCAAAGTGCGAACCGGAGTATAAACACTAACTCCACTTTCCCAGAGTGCGAATTGGAGTATAAACATCAACTATAGGTTCCCAGAGTGTGAACTAGAGCATAAACACTAACTCCAAACTCCCAGAGTGCGAGTTGGAATATAAACATATAGATGCGGTTCCGAAGAGGGTAGACCTGTCCGCCTAACGACTTTGGCCGCATCCTAACCAAGTTTGAGGAGGATGGACCCGTCCGTCTAATGACCTCGCTTGTTAACTCGGGGTGGATGTGATCCGACCATCCATGACCCCGATAAATCCATCGTTCCCAGAGTGCAAACAATTCCTAAAAAGCCCAAACAGGTGTGACTGACCATCTTTCGGCTAACTCCAAGTTCCCAGAGTGCGAATTAGAGTATAAACATCAACTCTAGGTTCCCAGAGTGCGAACCGGAGCATAAACACTAACTCCAAACTCCCAGAGTGTGAGTTGGAGTATAAACATATAAATGCGGTTTCGGAGAGGGTGGACCCTTCCACCTAACGACTTTGGCTGCATCCTAACCAAGTTTGAGGAGGATGGACCCGTCCATCTAACGACCTCGCTTGTTAACTCGGGGTGGATGTGATCCAACCATCCACGATCTCGATAAATCCATCGTTCTCAGAGTGCGAATGAATTCCTAAAAAGCCCAAACAGGTGTGGCTGATCATCTGTCGGCTAACTCCAAGTTTCCAGAGTGCAAATTGGAGTATAAACATCAACTCTAGGTTCCCAGAGTGCGAACCAGAGCATAAACACTAACTCCAAACTCCCAGAGTGCGAGTTGGAGTATAAACATATAAATACGGTTCCGGATAGGGTGGACCCATCCGCCTAACGACTTCAGCCGCATCCTAACCAAGTTTGAGGAGGATGGACCCGTCCGTCTAACGACCTCGCTTGTTAACTCGGGGTGGATGTAATCCGACCATCCACGATCCCGATAAATCCATCGCTCCTAGAGTGCGAACGAATTCCTAAAAAGCCCAAACAGGTGTGACCGACCATCTGTCGGCTAACTCCAAGTTCCCAGAGTGCGAATTAGAGTATAAACATTAACTCTAGGTTCCCAGAGTGCCAACCGGAGCATAAACAATAACTCCAAAGTCCCAGAGTGCGAGTTGGAGTATAAACATATAAATGCAGTTCCGGAGAGGGTGGACCCGTCCGCCTAACGACTTCGTCCGCATCCTAACCAAGTTTGAGGAGGATGGACCCGTCCGTCTAACGACCTCGCTTGTTAACTCGGGGTGGATGTGATCCGACCATACACGATCCCGATAAATCCATCGTTCCCAGAGTGCGAACGAATTCCTAAAAAGCCCAAACAGGTGTGACTGACCATCTATCGGCTAACTCCAAATTCCCAGAGCGTGAATTGGAGTATAAACATCAATTCCAGGTTTCCGGAGCGTGAATCGAAACATACATGCTAACTCCAAGTTCCCGGAGCGTGAATTGGAATATAAACATCACTTCCAGGTTCCCGGAGCGCGAACCGAAACATAAATGCTAACTCCAAATTCCCAGAGCATGAATTGGAGTATGAACATCAATTCCAGGTTCCCGGAGTGCGAATGGAAATATAAATGATAACTCTCAAATTCCCAGAGTGTGAATTAGAGTACAAAAACCAAGTTAAAGTTCCTGGAGTGTGAACTGTGTTACAAACGTCGATAACTCTCAAATTCCCAGAGTACGAACCAGATTATCGATCACAGATTATCCTATGTCCCCGGAGTGTGGACATGTGCTCAAGATTTGCAGTAGGTGCGATTGACCACCAAAATAAAAATACCGTTCCCCAGAACTGGGGGCAACAAGCTTAAGTGTTAATCACTAACCGAAGCGATACAATGTCCAAAATTCAACTCATTCATCAATTACGACTTGTGATCACGATTTTCAGACTTGGCAAATAAAACGAGCTCAACTTGAAGGTAAAAACACCGCAAGTACACTGGACTTAAATTCAAGTACTGCAAATACTTAAGCACAAAAGAAATGAGAGTTGGAGCAAAGAAACTAAATGTCATTTCAACTAACTGTATGTGAAGATTCATGTACAAGTTATTCCAAAAATTCCTACTAGCAGGGGGCCGAGCCTGCATCTATACATGGCCTACGAAAGAAAAATAAAAGTAACTTCCAAACTGCCAAAAATGCGCCAGAGAGGGAATTATCTACCTTTTCTTCTTTGGCTTTTTCTTCGACGCGGAACTACTGAAACTACTAACAGTCTTTCGCTTCAAGCCCTTACCCTTTGACGGATCATCTTCTGATGAAGGCATGATATCGACATCTTCCTCCGAACGTGAACTTAAAGGAATATTCTCTTCCAGAGGATTCATAGGAGTCGGATCGACAACCGGGGGTGGAATGGGCAAGCTGGTGTCAACGAGTGTGCCCCCAGAAGATATCACCACAAGAAGAGTGGGCCCAACCGCCGTCGTAACACTCTCGGAACTACTATCGTGTGCCGCCGCCTCCATCTCTGCGTTGATTTGAGCCAATATCTCAGCTTCACGAGCAGCACGAACTTCACGATAGGCAGTGGTGGACTGTAACGAAGCAATGGAAGCAGATGGGAACGCGCCAAGAACGAACGACATGTCCACAAAAGGGTCACTGTGTTGGCCTAGGAGCTCATGCACCATCTGCTCGTCAAGAAATTGAGCTCCCTTGTGTCATTTCAGTCAGCACGACCGCAGTTGTGGTAACCGCCTCGGTAAAGATGGCCTTCTGCCCTTGATGCAACTCTTGGATCGCAGAAGGCGCAGCTGATGTAGCTTCAATCACTGAGTAAAGAAAAAGAAAAGAAGTTGTCAGAACACATTTCAAAAACAAGCCCTTCACATCACATACACACAAGATTTGTGCAGAGTACCTTCCTCTACATGACTCGTGGATGACTGAACAGCTTTTGAAGGATGTTCCCTTATGAGGGATAAGCGTGGATGCTCAGGGTCATAGCCCGGAACCGGCTGTGGCTCAATCGATGGCGTCGGCTCGGATCCAGATGAAGTAATCATCTCAGAGCTTGTAACCTGACGTGCGACGCCAGAGCCTTCGCCAACTTCTAGATGCTGGGTGCCCAACCTCTCTCTTGCAAGAGAGATCATAGAATCGTGGAGAATTTTCTTTCCATCTTCGCTTAAAATGCGGTTCTCCAATTCAAATTCATCGAGAGCACCACCCGACATCATCACCTTCTCTTCTTCGACCAACAAATTCCAGGCATTAAATAGGTGTGTGGGGTAATCGTCGAGCCACGCCAAATTCCTGTGTCTCAACACATTGGCGTTATAGGTGATGAGAAGCTCTTCTATCTCCATCTCGAGCTTGATCTCTGCCTGCTGAACTTTCTCATCGACTTCGGCTTCTATCTCGTGGACTTTTCCATAGCCGCGTCCCTTTCCCTCCGAAACTCCACCGCCTGATCGCACGCTTCCTGCGTGGAAACGTTCGCGACGTCCCTCTCCTTCATAATCATCGAGACTTTGGCCTTGAGCTCATTTAGTTCCTTCAAGGCCGCATCCCGCTCGGCGGCTACGACGGTATTCCGGTGGCCCATGTCCTCCATAGTGGCGTAATGCTCGCGCTTCATCCAATCCATTGCCGCCTGAGCTTCATCAGCTTTTTTAAGAGCCTCAATCTTTGATTTGCGAGAAGACTCGGCCTCACTGCCGAGCACCTGAATAATTCGGTCTTTTTGACCAAGTTCTTTCTCCAGTTTCTCAATCATGACCCCCAGTCGAAGGCCACCTTTGATGCTTTCTTCGAGGTTTTTAACCATTCCTGGTACTGGAATATATTGGCGAGACAATCATGCATCATGGGTTCGACCGACGTTGGTATCCTTTTCAAACGCGGAGGGAAGACGAACCCATCGAAGCAAATGTTAGGAAATCTTTCTTCAGTTGGGCAAGCCTCGCTGCTCCTTCCCCCGAAGGCTCGGTTAGTACCTGCTCTGTGGTTGCGGGGGCCACAATCTCAGTCCTACGGTGATTCAGACCTTGACGATTGGGAGGACGGCTTGTGTCGCGGAGCTTCTGAAGGTCGCGAGGCGTGGGCAGGAGGTTGTGCAGAGACTCTGGGAGGTGGCGTACGAGATCGAGACCGACGACTATACTCTTTATCTCTGTCAGAGCGCTCATGACTCGAGTACCCCTGGTCATAGTCTCTGTCTCCTTCTCTTCTATATGATTCATAATATGATGAAGACTTGCGTTTGTTGCAAAGACTGCCGAGCATCGAGCTTCAACCAGATATGGTATCTGCAAGTCAAAACGGAGTCAAAAGTTAGTGATCTCTCACAGTGAGCATATTACATTCAGAAATCATATAGTGCCGTGAAGTGTGAATGTATGTGCAACCCCCTGACCCACCGGATGTGTCAACCGCACTAGTGGGCAGAGACTCGCTTAAAACTAAGGCTTGTGAAAGTTCGTCCAATCCGACATCTTGCTGCAAGGACACATCATTCGAAATTGGAAGATCAGCAAGCCCTTCATAAAGACTCTCAGTACTTGGGGGAGACTTCTCCGAAATTCTAATTCCGGAGGCGGGTTGGGACGTGACAACCGATTTCCATCTTCCCTTTATAGGTGGCTTAACAACGGCTGCCTTGCCTTTTCTCTGCTCTTCGATATCCTGGGCTACATCCGTGGTTCGCCCAATGGTTCCTCATCGGTGTGAGTTCTTTCGGAGTCAGCCTCCTCGATTATAATAACTTTAGGCTTTCTTCGTTTAACTCGTTCTTTTGAGGCAGTCCTTAAAGCACCGTCGAGCATTATACTTTGTCTTCGCTCGATCAGCCCAAGAATCCTAAGATTCCTATCCATCAAGAGCAATTAGATATTCCTCTCTTCGCTTGGGACCTCTTAGAGAACCCGAACTATCTCCTTGAAACGTTCACCGTCGGGTTGCTGGATTATGGCTGAAAAGAAAAAGAGACGTGAGTCTGAATTCATCTATATATGTCATGTCAAACTACCCAAGGAGGTAGCAATACTCACGTCTAAATAGCCATCGCCTAGCAAATCCTAGGGGGCATCTAACATAGAACCACTCCGTCTTGAAGTAGCTCAGTCTAGTCCAAGACCCCATGATCACTTGGCAATTCCTTACTGCCTCCAAGAACGTAAAAGATGGACTATCAGTTCGACTCTTGAAGTTGAACAAGTATCTAATCTCAATCGGGAGTGGTGGTCGATAGAGATGCTCCATAAATGCAATGAACAAGCTAATGAGCGAGGCATATCCGTTCAGGTGCAGCTGAGAGGGGGCGATCCCCAAAAACGAAAATACTTCTCTTATATACTAGTTAAACGGAGGGAGTGTCCCATCTGCGCACACGTGGCGATTGAATGCAGTATATCCCTCCGGTGGATTGTGCGGTCTATCATTTGGTCCTGGCAATAATACGTCGTCCATCGACAAACCATGCCTTAAGCATATTCTTCCTAGCATGTCTTCCGAAATGTTGGACGGAACAGAGTCTGATGGGTTACTAATGAAGGATGTGTCAGGTAACTCGTTCGGAGCTGGACCGATAACTTTAACCTCAATCTCCGGTACTTCAAGCACGGGAGGGACTGAACTCTGAGTTTCTTGCGGCTGCGAACTTGAAGTTTCCATAACTAGCTAACTCACGAGAAACCATCATTAGACGCTGAAGAGCCATGTGTTCCCCTCGTGTAAAGTGTGTGTTGTACAGTGCTGTGCATTACTTGGATAAATTTTGCAGAGTTAAAGAAAATATGCAAACGAGAAAGCTTCGAAGTCCAGTTGTAATGACCATCATCGCTGACCGTCATCACCAAATCATCTAAATGTTGGCAATCAATCCGGATTAAAGTTGTTATGGTTCCATC
Source organism: Allium cepa (assembly GCA_030765085.1). Taxonomy (NCBI): domain Eukaryota; kingdom Viridiplantae; phylum Streptophyta; class Magnoliopsida; order Asparagales; family Amaryllidaceae; genus Allium; species Allium cepa. The sequence continues at coordinate 148,925,796 of CM060928.1, forward strand.
GACGAGCTTCGGAAGATAGTCAAGTATGCAGTTTAACTATCAAGTCCGGATATGCAAGAATGAAGTTCGTCGGAATTGTGCTAAAGAGTGTCAAAATTTCGTATCTATCATGGGAAGTTTCAAATCAATCGCAGGAAGCTTTTTCGTATCCATCAAAATGCATGTTCGTATCGATCCCAAGGGCATGTTTCGAATCGATCGTCCATGGTCGAGTTCGTATCGATCAAAAATGAATGAATTTGAATCGATCCTTGATTGCCTGTTTTGTACCGGTTAGGAAGGTCTCTGCTAAACATCGATCATGTTCGAGTCGATACTTTACGTATCGAACGTAAAAGTAAAATTTGTATCGACCTAAAGCAGAGAACTTCGAAACGACCGATTACTTATTTCTCGTATCGATCATTTCGTGTCGATACGATCCACCATCATCATAATCGGTACAAACTACATCATCTCCATTAGAATACTCCAAGGATCGATGCGAAATCCAAGGATCGATGCGAAAGCCAAGGAGAAATATCATCGCCTTTATCGATTCGAACGCAAGCCCCCAAATCGATCTATTTCTTGTCTTTTCCACTCTTTCTTCTCCAATTTACAGGAGCACCGCCATGGACATTTACAACGGAGCTTTGACCCAGATCTGGTTTTAATAATCACCAGAGTGGATAATCGATGAAGAAGGAGTGGATCTGAAATAGCTTCGTCGTTTGGATTCATGATTAATTACCTAATTTAGAGTTGGGATTCGAAGATTTGAAGGGCTGAGTTTGATCGAGTCAAAAACACAGTTATCCTCTCTCTCAAGTTTCTGGATCGATGCGAAAAGCAAAAGGCAGCAGTAAAAAGTAAAAAAGTGAATAATAGCTAAGTCTCAGTTATTTATATGAAGCCTAGAAGGAATTGGGTCGATTCGCCTCCCAGGCCACTTAACCGATCGCAACCGGTCGAACCGCGAATCGAACGCCCTGTTTGAATCCATCTGACCAATAATTTCTATTGATTCAAAATGGACATTGAATCCATCGATACGAAGCACGCAACAAGGATGGCCGAAGATTGTGAAGTCCATTGGCTCGATGCCCTTGTTCGCGTCGACGAGTTCGCAACTCCATCCACTGCATATCGATACGTACAGCAATTTCGTATCCATCATAAATTATACACTACCCATCGATACGAACATCAATTTCATGTCCATCGTAACTCATACATTATCATCGATACGAACGAAAATTTCGTATCCATCGAATTCTCAATTCACTGATTCGAAGTCAATCTTCCAACCTTCTATACCAATTCAGGAGAGGATCGATACGAAGGAACTTCCCAAAACAACTAACAAATGGTTGTTGCAATTCAAATTTCACATCTATTCAGGAGAGGATCGATTCGAAATTCGACATGAGAAAACTAACAACGACTCATGAGCGTGCAACGCAACGTTAACGAGAGATAGGCTAATGTATATACATATATGTCAAGATAATATCCCATTTTCAGCATTAACAGGAATTAGATATTCAGTCATTAACGATTACGGCAATAAACGGCTAAGCACTATCATACGACAATCAGGTATAGCAAAGCAATGTTACGACTTTCGACAAAAGTGCAATGACTGTTCAGAATAAAGATTGCAGCTATTTCAAAGCACGTCATGTTTCCACAAGACGTACTTTGGGGAGCAAATGTTATCCCGCCTTTTGGCAAGGCCGAGATATCAAGGAATTGGTTCCAAGCTTAAGATCAATCGTCCTGGGTATCGACCATGCACAGGCTCACTATGGATATCGATGAATTTTGTCCGAGTCCGGATCGAGCTGCAATTGATATGACACGACAAGCACAGCCAGGGAAGCCAGCATTCCAAATTTCAAGTCAATCCGAGTTTCATATGATCGAGTTATGATCGATTCAATCTGGAGGAAACAGACTCATTTGTGTATCCATCAGTGAACCACAGTTCGACTCGATCCAGTTCGTATCCATCACGCACTTCGCATCGGTCAATTCCCATGAGTTCGTATCGATCAAGTTGGCAGTATTCGAATCCATCGAGTTCATATCGATGGACTTCGTACCCATCAACAGATAATGCGCCTCGTAACGATCGGCCAGTACCTTCGCATCCATCATAGATGCCTCTATTCGAATCCATCAGAGCAGCAGCGCCTTCGCATCCATTGAAGAACTCAAGGTCGTATCGATCTCCCTCGAATCCATTAACTTTGTATCGATAGGCCGGTGACCTCTTCGTATCCATCAATGGTGGTGAGACACTATTTCGTGTCCATGGAGTAGCTGTCTGGTTCGTATCCATCAAGCACTTAGAGTTTGCCACCATCAGGTTCGAACCCATCAAAACAGTGTTTCTTCATACCCATAGGGGATCCTTGTTCGAATCCATCGAGACATCGCTACTTTGTGTCCATCGAATTGTCATCGTTTTGTATCTATTAAAGGTTCTTGTTCGAACCCGCGCCCAGAAGCTTGTTCGTGTCCATCAAGTCAAATGGACCTGGATTAGCGCAACGGCCTTCGATTCAAATAAGGCGAGATACATGGATACGACGCGGTCAAACTGGAGAAAAAGATGGATCGATTCGAGATATGCACGCCACATCACCACGAGAGCACGTGCAGTTGATCGATTCGAAGGGATCGATTCGAATTGGTCGATTCGAACTGGACAACCACCGAGAAGCTCCATTTCGTATCGACGATATCTCAAGATCCACCGATCCAAATGCTATGAAAATTTCAAAAAATATTGCATTCGAGCCAAGGAACATTCACACCAAATTTCAGCTCCATCGGACATGATCTTGGTCGATACGAAATGATTTCGTATCGATCACAGATCGACTCGAAACTTTCTAGAATTGGTCGTGTGGGTCCCCTCACGTGCCAGAGCGAATCTCCCGAAGTTTGAGTGAAGTATCAGCCTCCTACGCCTACAAATAGAGTCCCAGAGCCTACAGAAGAAGTATCTTTTGACTCTCAAGCACCCAGCCTCTGCTGGATCAAGATCTACATCGTTCTATTGCTGCTGATTTCGCAGTTGTAACTTGCTGTTGATTGCTGCAACCACTTGTAATCATTAAAGAGAATCAATAAGACTGCAAAAAACTTCATAGTGGACGTAGGCAACAAGCCGAACCACTCTAAAACGCTTGTCTGTGCATTTACATTCCTGCTGTTTGGAGATTTTTTTAGATAATCCTCATTTTTAATTTATATTCTTCATTATTATCTCTTCAAAAACTTCCGAAGAGTGTTGTGCCCAATTTTGGTAAAAACAACGTTTATCATGAGCATGGCCTAATTGTATTATTAATTAACACACTTAAACCATCAAACTTTAATGCACCCTCTAACCCACTTACTAACTTCAATGAAAATGATATGAAATTAAAAGTAGAATCTATTTTAAGCATGGCTTATTAACTATTGAATTAGAAACATAAACCATCAAATTTTGATTTTAAATCCACTTCCATTACCATGATCATATGTAGATGAAAAGATAATTAGTGATTCATATGATTAAGTATAGCCTATTTGTTTTGAACAATAAAACTATCAAACTCAATGTTAAACACAAAATCACACAAACATCTAACTTTCTATTAAGCACAAAAGAGACATAAATAAGAAATTATGTTGCATCTGCATGATTCAAAAGAGCTTTATTACCCCTACATTGAAGGGATTAGTCTCTCATTTGTGTTACCATATCAACACAAGTAGAAAGCAACATGAAATAAAAAGAAGAAGAGGAAAATGAATTCAAAGTGAAAAGAAAAACTAAGTAAAAAGATATAACACTAGTCTACTTGCATGAAAAGTAAACTACACTACTAATATAAGAAGAGAAGAAGTATGTAAATGAAAGAGAATACTAGTTAACATTGCATAAAAGAAAGGAAAATTACATGAAATAAAATGGCTAGGTAGCCATGGAAAAAGAAGAGAGAAGAGCTTTTTTATTTTGAGCCTAAACTAAAACTAAGAGAGACTAAGGAAGTAGAGGGTTACATGAAACATAAGGGATATATACACATATGTTAAACCCTAATTCATATTTTTGGATAATGCCCAAAATACCCTCGAGAAAGCGTGGAGGCTAAGTAATCATTAGCTTCTACTAATCATCATTTAAGTGTACATGAAGCCATTAATTCCATAAGCTTATGCATTAGCCTCTAATTTGTACATTAATGTAGGTGAGTAAATGGGGTCCTCCATGTTCTTCACTTTGAATTATTTCCATCTTCATTCCTTCATACTCATTTTGTGCATGCATGTGTTTTCATGAAAACCACTCCTATTTGAGATCAAATTCCTACACAAATATATATAAATTTCCAATTATTTTTTCTTAAAGAAATATACGCACACAAATGACAATTTTGCCCCTATATGAAGATGGATACGTGATAGTTTGAAATTAATATCGATTTTGGTTAAAACAAGTTAAAATACCCAATATGTTCATTTATTTAATTTAAATAGAATAAATATGGTGGTAAAAATATGCACATTTACGTGCACGTCACTTGGTCATAATACATTTTGTAGACTCTTCTAGAATTTGCTAGTAAAAAAAGTTTCTCTATCACTGACTATATTACTAGGAATCTCATGTAGTATAACTATGTTCTTCATAAACAATTTAGCCAAAATATGTGTCATCCTAGTTGATTTAACTGGAATGGAATGGGCATTCTTGGTCAATCTATCAACTATGACCCATATACCTTCATTTCCTCGATTCGACTTTGGCAACCTGTTTATAAAATCCATGGATATCGAAACCCATTTTCAAACATGTATCTCCAATGGTTGAAGCAACCCACTCGGCTTCTTTCTTTCGGCCTTTATTTGTTTATAGTTCACACACTGTTTTACCCACAAGCCAACATCCCTCTTCATCCTTCCCAGTAGAAACTTCTCTTCATATCATGGTACATCTTGGTTCCTCAAGGATGAATCGTAAACTTCGATCGATGACACTCCCTAAGAACTTCTCTCCATAGGTTCCCAACATTAGAAACACACAACCGTCCCTTCTTTCTCAACCATCTCCTCTGGTCCAGACTAAAATCTTTTAGATATCAATCTACGATTCAACCTCAAGCCTTCTAATATTCTTGGCCAACTATGGGTCCTCTTTTTGCTTAGAAGTAGTCCTTTCGTTTAGAACTGGTTGGATTTCCAAGCAGAATAACATGGTAGTGTTCCGACTAGATCTAGCAATCGATCTTAACTGCACACTATAAGTAGTCAAAGCCTACAGGTCCTTCCACTCTGCTAAGTAACTAACACCACATTCTGATGTTTTTTGCTAAGAGCGTCTGCTGCTTCAATTCCTTTTCCAACCGTATAATCTATGCCAAAATCTTATGCTGCTAAAAACTCTAGCCAACTCTACTGTCTCATATTTAACTCCTTCCGAGAGAATAAGTACTTGAATGACTTATAACCTGTGTATAACTCAAATCTCTCCCTTAAGAGATAATGTCTACATATTTTCAACGCGAAGATCACCATTGCCAACCCTAGATCATGGGTAGAATATCTCACTTCATTTGGTCTAAGATGTCGTGAGGCATAGGAAATAATTTTACCTTTCAACATCAATACAGCTCCTAATCCTGTTCCACATGAATTTTTATACACCACTAATCCCTAATTCCCATCTGGAACTACTAACGCAAGTGCATTGGTCAATAAGTGATTTAACTTAAGGAACGCTTCCTCATATTTGTCAGACCAGATAACTTCATGTCCTTCCTAGTCAGCTTAGTCAAAGGAGCTGCTATCCATGAGAAATCCATATTAAACCTCCGGGAGTAACCAGCAAGCCCAAGAAAAAAAACTTCTGATCTCAATCACCATCTCTTCCACTTGTTAATAGCTTCGATCTTATCTGGATCGACTTACAAACCCTTCTCTAAAACCCCATGACCAAGAAACTTAACTTCTTTATTTCAGAAATGATACTTCAAAAACTTAGCTTTCAGTTGATGCTGCTTTACTTTCTCAAGAACCACTCTAAGATAAACTTCGTGCTCCATTTAATCCTTAGAGTAAACTAAGATGTCATTTACGACTCCAAAACGAACCTATCCAAGTGCTCTCGGAAAACCCGATTCATCAAATCCATGAAGAAAACTTGCATTTGTTAACCCAAATGGCATAACTAACCACTCATATGACCCATATCTGGTCTTGAACACCGTTATCGGAATACTATCCTCTATCACTCTTAACTGATAAAAATCTGTCGCTAAATCAATTGGGAAAATACTCTGGCTCCACTCAACTGATCAAATAAATCATCGATTCTCGGCAAAGGGAACCTACTCTTGATCGTCTTCTTGTTCAACTTACGATAGTCGATACACATCCTTAACGACTCTTCTGGTTTCTTCACGAACACTGCGACTGCTTCCTTAGGCGAACTGCTTGGTCTAATATAATTCTTTCCTTCTAATCCACTAGCTGCACCTTTAATTTCTTTATCTATGTAGGTGTCATCCTGCTAAGTGGTCTACTACATGTCCTGCTCCTGGCACAAGATCTATCTGAAACTCAATGGCTTACTTCGATGGTAGTCTTGTGACTAGATCAAAAACATCTGCTAACTCTCTTGCTACCAACACCTAATCTAATTCTTCTTCCGCTTCCATTGAATTCAACAAAGCATAAGAATTTGAGTCTGACTTCTCTATCGAGTATACAATTCAGTTTTGACGGGTGTATTAGCGATAGTTTTCTATCTTGAAAAAATATCCTAACATCATACCCGTCTAACCGATCCATACCCAAAATGATCCCAAAGCCTACGAGATTAAAAATATACAAACTGCGTGCAAAATGATGACCTAACAAATCATGTTCTAACTGGTCACATCTCATCCCTAGAGTTGCATACCCTCCTATCGGATTCGCAATCCTTGTGGAAGTAATAAGGTATGAGGGTTTTAAACATAACTTACCTACCAAACACTGAGATATAAATGAATGCGATGCATGGTATCAAATAATATCCTAATTGATATATTATGAATAAAAAGTGTACCTTCCATCACAGTCTTTCCCTTCTCAGCAGCAGTTGGTCTAGAAGATGATGGTTCAAAAGCAAAAACCTTTTCCTTCTCTGCTCTGACTGGTTCTAGACATTGATGCTTGTAGTGCCCCATCTAATCACAATTGAAGCATTTCACCCCTTCCTTGTCAGTAGCCTTCTTTTCTTTTCTCGTCTGATACTCATGAGAAAAATGTCTCTTCTTGGCAGCTTCTCCTTTCTGAGCTCCTTTCTTCTTAAAGGTTTCCTCTATTTGTCCTGAGAATTTTGGGTTTCGACTTGCTTCTCTTTCCCAAACTAGAGAGCAAATCTTCATTTCTGATTTCCATCACCACTACAACTATATTTGGATCATGAAGATGTGTCATAGTCACCCTAGCAATCTTAGGCTTCAACCCTACAATAAACTTCTCATTCCTTAGACGATGTCAATGGTAGCATATCTGTATCTGGACAACTCATCGAACTTCATAGCAACTCAATCAACAACATCTCACGTTGCACTAAGTCTATGAACTTCATAAGAAATACTGACTTAGAAAATTCAGACAAGAACCATTCTTCAAATCTCCTTCTAAACTCTACCTATGTCAACTCTTCCTCGGGAACTCCTACGGTAATACCATTCCACCGATAAAGTGCTGCTCCCTACAACTGTCTAGAAGCAAGTCTCCTCTTTTGCTCATCATCTAATCCCAAGTCAGCGAAAATCCTTTCATAATGCAATAACTAGTTTTCTACTTCAACAGCATCCTCTGTTCCCAAAAAAGGCTTCCCACAAATACTGGTTTAATCGTTGCTTGGCTTGGCATAGTTTTTGCCAACTGGGGCCATGGTTAGCTTCTAAAACATTCATGACATTTCTCCCAGCTACATCTATAGTTTCTCCAACTTGCATCAGATTGACGAACAACTGATACATCATCCCCATATCTATTGGCGGGGTTCCAGCACCTATATTGGCATTTGTGTCTGGATTGGCATTTGTCTGTCGACGCAGTGGATCGAGCATTTCCATTATTTTTGATGCTTCCTTCACCTAGATTTACTCTTATGTTTCCCGCCTTCGTATCTTCCTTTCTCGTAATCTGGATACACGCCTTAGTAAGGTACAAAAGAATATTTTAGGAGAGAAGGTACGTACTTATATATATATATATATATATATATATAACAAATGCAAGTACGTTACTAAGCGTTAACCCAAACCCTGACCTCATTTTCCGATTCATTGGATTATGTTTTGAAAATACTTTAGGTTCAAATTTCTTTTAAATTTACATAAACCTATGCTTTGATACCGACTTGTAACATCCTTCATTTGGAGGCCAAAAACTAACTGCTATGGATGCTGCAGTCATCCATAATTATTAATTCTTGATGACCAAATGTAGTAATGTTACACACCTTGATATACTAGAAACATATGAATATGAAAAGCTTTAAACTTAATTGTAAATTAATTTCTCATTTGATTACAAATTGCATTTCAGATTCATTACATAATCTCAATTCGTAAACCATATTTAGAGAAATATAGTTATTATGAATTATGCCAAGAGCGACATATAAAGATGCCCCCTTAGTTATCAAAGTCTGAATATAGGTAATTAAACAACTTTTCAATTTCATCCAGTTACACAGCAAAATCAAACAGAAAGAACTCCCAATATCTAGCTTGCCTCCTACACATCCCGGAAGCTTGTTCGTCTAAAGAAGACCTAAAAACCTTAACTCTCAAACTATGCAAAATCAATTGAGCATTGTAGAGTTTAAGGGGAAAATATAAACTTCGAGTCAGACAAAAAGTCTGGTGTGAATAATAACCTACCATCTCGAACTATATAGATATCTAGTGAGACCATACCGCTTAGCAAAATAGGTTTTCCCCTCACCAGTTACTTAACCCAATTTATAATAACCATATACTGTGCACTTGCATCCATAATGATTATGACATAACATAATAAAATGTATCATGATAGTATGCAAACATGCAGCACGCTCTGGATTTCCCATCCCCATTCAGCTGACTATCCAGCTCAAGTTAAAGTTTTTAAGATCACTATTAACCTTTTAGTTTTCATGGGCTAATTAATAACATATTTCAAGCTTACAGACTATCTAATCGATTTTATAGTTTTTATGGGTTCACCAAGAAACCATTGGTGTCTAATAACATTATCCAATCATAGTTTTCATGGGGTCACTATGAACCTATTGGATTCTCCAATAACATCTCTCATTTCATAGTTTTCATAGAATGATTATGAACCTATTGATCTCTATCAACAATTTGTTTTGAACATAGTTTTTATAGGATCAACTAGCTAGCCCTAACTAATAAAAATTTCCATAACATAGTTTTTATGGGCGTACTAAGAACCCGTCTAAACCAATAATCTTTTGATCGGTCTTGGGCGTCCTATATTATGGTCTGTCTGACCTCCTCGATGCAATTCTACTCACATAGGAGTTAATTCAATGTGTATTCACTATTGGGTCAACCTAGCCTATTATTCTACCCTTAACGCCCTAAAATGCACTTATGGGTTAATAATGAAGTGAATATGATTGCACAAGTATGCATGATAACTGATCAAATAACACAATAACATAAACATCCATGGTTTAATTCCTTGTAATCATTTTCCAAAGAAATATGGTTAATATCCTTAACCTACTATCTTTAGCAAGGAAAGTTTCGTCTAAAATTTCAAAGTTAAATGCCATTTCAAAACTCTTTTACATTGCGATGTATTTACTTTAAAATGAGATTGGCGTCACTCTCCCTTTCGACTTCATAGAGCAAACAAGCCCTCTGTCGCTCTCCCTTTTCAAAGTCATCACTTAAAACCTTAGACATTCTCTTTCGAAACCATCCAACATACCTCTCGAACATTCGAAAACATTCCTTTCAAAACACTCAAAAAACATATCTTTCAAAACACTCAAAAATATATCTTTCGAAACACGTAAATACATACCTTTCTAAGGCATTGGTTTCAAGTAATAATTTATGGAAGCATAGCTTAGAAACAAACTAAAAGTATCACTTTCGTAACCATTGATTGAAAACAAAACAAACTTCACAGTATAAAAAGAGATACTTTGAAAGTTACCTTTCAAAAACCACTGCCTTCGAAACTATTTGCAAAGTGCTTAAATCAATCCTTTGAAAACATTGGGTAAGGCGACTTCAATGGTAGCAAAGGGGTATTGGTTCGTGCAACACCCATAATATTAAATAACATTATTCATGAGATTTAATTAGATAAATTAAATAGAATAATGTAGGGGTTAAAGTGATAAGGGAATTGAGATTTGGAAACTAATTAGGGCCGTGCCTTAATTAATGAGATTATAAGTCTGATTTATATATTAGAAATTTAAGAAAATAAGGCAGGGGCAAAATGGGATAGCCTTATGCCATATCCCCTAAACCCCTTACCTCATTCTCATTCACATATTAATAAACCAAAAACATAAGCAAAGAGAGTTAAAGATTGTCCATAACCCTAAGATGAAGAAGGGCACAAAATCCATTTAAAGGCTAAGATTCAAGCTATGAAGATTAAAGCAAGAACAAATCTCAAGTTCCTTATCTAAACAAGGTAAATAATGATCTAAACCATCTCAAATAAGTAATCCTGAATGTTTTAATTTAGATTTAAGGTTAAAACCATGTGATTAAATGAATGATGATATGTTTTGATATATTGAATGGATATATATATATATATATATATATATATATATGCTTTTTGATGATTTATATAATTTAAATTTTATAACAGGTTTTAGATTGGAAAACTTATCATATGACATCCCAAATTGTTGCGTTTTTTATATATGGTCATAAATGTTATTTTAGAAGTGGGTTTCAAGTTTCATAATTTTCCAAGTAATTATGGATTTATCACAAATTTCTAAGAGAGAAAGTAGTTAATTTCGAATTTAAATTATTTAGGGCGATTAAATAATTTTTTTGGGTTTGAAGTTTATATATGTGAGAAAACATATTTAATATGAATTGTGGTGATTTTGGGGGTTTTTATCAAGTGTATTACTATGAATAATAAATTATTTAAGTTAGAGGACTTAAACGTTTTATTAAGGATAATGACTTAAGTGTTAAGATATTTCAAATCCGAATTTGATTTCGGTGGCAAAATTCTAAAAAGGAAATTGACATAGTTTTTTAAACCCATAAGATTAAAACAAATATTGATGACAGGTGAACATATTTTCTTTAATAAGCAAAAAATGCAGTTTTTATCCAAATTACATCTTCGCCACTTAACCCTGCTGGCATTCGACTTCATACACACCTGCCTCTAACCCTTCTGCATCCATTCAGTGCCAATTTACATGGTATCAAGCTAGTGGTACAAAGTGTGTTGGACCTATGGGAAAGGTAGTAAAAGTGTCGAAAGTATACATGCGTAAGGGTGAAGTTGTATTTCCGGTTTCGAATCTATAAACCTACTTTTGATTTAATATCTTCAAAAGGGTTGCTTCATTTGAACCCCTTTGATACCCTAGATTCCGCATTAAAACCTTTCACCTTAGTAAGAGGTCGTTTTATAACTCTTCGAATCAATGAGTTCGGAGGGTAGGGTTTCGAATCGATACCCTTCCACAACAATTGAAGCTGCTTTTCTTTGAACTTATATATGCGAAAGAAATGGTGCCACTCCCATACCTTTCGGCATGGTTGAAGCACCTATTTAAACTCGAGTACACAGCAGAAGCATGTTGCGATCACCATAGGTATTTCGAAGGGATAGCTTTCGAATGTGTCCCCATTTTATATACTTTGTAGATTGTTTTGTTTTCAAACTATAGTTTAAAAAGAAACACTTTTAATTGGCTTCGAAGCTATGCTTCCATAACTTTTAACTTGATCCCAATGCTTTTGAAAGGTATGTTTTTAAGTGTTTCGAAAGGTAGATTTTTAAATGTTTCAAAATGTATGTTTTAATTGATTCGAAAGGCATGTTTTTAAGTGTTTCAAAAGGGATGTTTCCAAGTGTTCGAAAGATATATTTTATGGTTTCGAAAGAGGGTGTCTAAAATTTTAAGAAATAAATTATGGATTTTTTTTTATGTTTTCAAAAGGAAGCTCTCCTTAGTAAATAGATATTAAGAGTATTGACCACCTTTGATTAAAAAATAAATGGAAATAAATTGTGGATGTTTTAATGGTGGGTATCATTTGATTAGTTATCATGAATGTTGTGTTATCATATTCACTTTATAACCCATATGTGCACGTTGTGGTGATAAAGGGTTAGATGACCCACTAGGTTGACCCATTAGTAAATGTAAACTGAATCAAAAGGCTATGAAGTTTAGAAGGTTATTGGTAAACCCATAATCCTATGTTATGGAAATTATTATTGGCAGGAGCCAATAAGTTCTCAGTCATCCCATGAAATATATGATTGGATAATGTTATTGAAAGAGATCAATAGGTCCTTAGTGATTCCATGAAGACATGATTGGATAATGTTATTGAAAGGGATCAATAGGTGCATACTGATCCCATAAAAACTATGGCTGGGCAATGTTATTTGAAGAAACCAATTGGTTCATAGTGATCGCATGAAAACTATGATTGGATAATAGTATTGGTAGAAGCCAATACGTTCATAGTGATCCCATGAAAACAATGAAAGTGGATAGGAAATCCACAAAGAATTGAACTGGTTATTAGTCAGCCTATGAAAACTAATAGGTTAATAGTGACCCTATAAACTATAACTTAAGACAGCTAGTCAGGTGATTGAGGATGGGAAGCTAGAGCATAGTGCATGTTTGTATATCATCATGATACTTTTGTATGTTATGTCTCAACCATCGTAGATGCGGTACACAGTATATGGTTATTATAAATTTGGTTAAGTTACTAGTGAGGGGAAAATCCATTCCACTAAGCGCCTTGGTCTCACTAGATATCTATATGGTTCGAGATGGTAGGTTATTATTGAAACCAGACTTTTTGTCCGACTCGAAGTTTATGTTTTCCCCTTAAAGTCTCAAGTGCTAAATTGATTTTGAGTATAAGTTAAAGTTTTCAGTTTCTCCTTTAGACGAACAAGCTTTTAGAGACGTGCATGAGGCAAGCTAGCTATGAGGAGTTCTTTTTGTTTGATTCCACTATGTAATTGGATGTAATGGAAAAGTTACATAGTTTCTTTATTTAGACTCTGATGAACCAAGGGGGCATCTTCATATGTCACTCTTAGCGTAATTTGTAATAATTATATTTCTCTCAACATGGTTTATGAATTGGGAATATGTTATGAATTTGAAATGTGATTTGAAATAAAATGAGAAATTTGTTTAAAAAGTTGAGTTTAAATTTTTTTCATATTCATGTGTTTCCGGTATATCAATGTATCTAACATTACCACATTTGGTCATCGAGAATTAATAACTATAGATGACTGCAGCATCCATAATAGTTAGTTTTGGGCCTCTAAATGGGGAATGTTACAATTTGAAACCTACCTTCCCCACTCATTGACCTAGGGTTATAAAAGCGGTTTCTAACTAAGGTAGAAGTATTGTGCAGTAGCATGTGTATCGAAGGCGTTCAAAAGTGGAAACCCTTTCGAAAGCTTACTTTTAGAACAAGGTTGGGTCGATGGGTTCGAAAGCAAATAAAAGCGGCTTCAACCCTTTCGAAAGCTTACTTTTAGAACAAGGTTGGGTCAATGGGTTCAAAAGCAAATAAAAGCGGCTTCAACCCTTTCGCAAGCATGCCTTTGACACTATTCTTTCCTTCCGCCTTTCTCCAATACAATACAATACATACCAAATGCTTGATACCATGTGGATTGGTGTGAATGGATGTGAAAGATCATAAATGCGAGTGTAGTGGTGAATGCAAGCATGGTTAGTATTGAATTTGTAATTCGCTATAAAAATGGTTTTATGCTTCTTTAAGTGATTTCTTTTTACCTAACCCCTTACTTTGCCGATTTCCTATTGGACAAAACCTTTAAAAAATTCTTTCCAGAATTTGCTACCGCATGTAATTCCCAATGCTCCAATATTTAATCAAAATTATTAACTAACCCCTTGTAGTTAATTAATCATCAAATACCATTCATTCTAATTAAATCCAAAAATCACCTAAACAACTTGAGAGAAATATCAGAAATTCACATAAATTCCAAAATGATAATATCTTTGTCATATAAGGTTTTCAGCTCAAAAATAATTAATTAATTCCTCAAATTAATTAAAATTCGAAATATACCTTTCTTTCACTCAGAAATTCATAATAAAGTAATCACATCTTGGAATATTATGAAAACTAAAACCCTTCTTCAAAATAATGTTTTACATAACATATTCAAAAATCATGGCATTTGGAAATCATTTTGCACGATTATAGTTTGATGGTTCGAGTTATGTTAATTAATAACATAAATAAACCATACTTATGATAAATGCAACAATTATTTCACTTAATATTATAACTAGAGATCATAAATTATTTGCTTGTTGATTTACAAAAATATGAGAGTGGATTTTCCTCTTAATTGTTCTCTAGTCTAATTGTTTATAAATCACATTTTAATTCTAGTTTTAGCTTCATTTTTGTAGCTAACAATTTCCTCTCATTTTAGTCTAATTTGATTGAATTGATTTTTAAAATCTAAAACAATTCCCTAAGGATCAACCCGTACTCGCCACATACTAAAATTGTACGTCGTGCGCTTGCGGTAAAACTTAATTCAAAATTTATCGATGGTTCTATAATTTGATAGAAAATTTGTCGTTAAACAAGTTTTTGGCGCCATTGCTAGGGATTTTCTTTGATTTTCATTTTCTATTCTTCGAATTATTTTTCGTTTGATTTTATTGTGTGTTCATTTCGTGTGTTTGTTTGCATTTTAAAAAGGTGTTTTATGTTTGTCGTTTGATTTTTGTTGTGTGCTCGTTGTTTTTCTTAAATTTACATTCCTATTTAAAAAAAACAATTTCAAAAAAAAAAATATATTTTTATTTCCTTTTCATTTACGAATTTCATCTCCATTTACAATTGCATACGTTTGGTTTTTTTGGTTTGCCAATACATTTGTTTCATCAAAACCGTGCACTCCCACTCTTCTTCCAGTTCATTCATTACTGCTGTCCCCTCCCTTCTACATACATTATTCCATCTCTTCAACCTTCACCTAATCATTGCATCACCATAACCCCTGCACACAACGCATCAGTTTCAACTTCATCACTGTACAAACCGATAACCACAACAACCCATACTCTTCAAAACTGCAATTACCTGACTTCGGCTCATCACTCCACAGCGATACCATCAATCACCACCTTCTACAATCCCACCTACTTCAACTAATCATTCCCCATTGCTTGACCATTGTCAACCACAACATCTGAACATCATCACGACAACAAACCATAGCCATACTTGCTACTAGGCCTGTCAAACGGGTTGGGTTGGGTCAAAATGGGTTGGGTCGAGTTTGACTCAACCCAACCCATTTTGACCCATTCTCTTTTATCCCCAATCCATTTATGACCCAACCCACTTAATAAGCGGGTTAGCCATTTAACCCATTTAAAGATTTAAATTTAATTTGACTAATAAAAAACAAATAAATATAAAATAATTCTAATTCTAATTTTTATGTTTTGAGATCCGACAAAAAATTAAAATTTTAATTTTAATTTTCATCAAAATTCAAATATGGGAATGATGCAGCTTATTATTTTCCAAGTACAACCGTCAGTCTCCTTGGAGAACTACAGTATGCGTTCACACGATAAAGTATCCGAGTGTTCCATACTATCCGTAATTTAGGTGGTAATTAATCGGTTGAAGCCCTGACCAATTCTAAGTTAGAAAGAAGGAGTTATTGCAGTCTGAACAAAAAAAATAGCGGCTTCTGGACTAGGCGGAGTTCAATATGCAGATGTGATAGCCTGTTATTTTCTAAACACAAATATCAGTCTCCTTGGAGAACTACAGTGTGCGTTCACACGATGAAGAATCCGAGTGTTCCATACTGTCCGTAATTTAGATAGGAGTTGATCGGTCGAAGTTTCGTCATACGATGAAGTATCCGAGTGTTCCATGCTGTCCGTAATTTAGGTGGGAGTTGATCGGTCGAATTCTCGTCCGATTCCGAGTTAGAACAAAGGAGTTATTACAGTCTGAACAAAAAATAGCGGCTTCTGCATTAGGCGGAGTTCAATATGCAGATGTGGTAGCATGTTATTTTCTAAGTACAACTGTCAATCCCCTTGGAGAACTACAGTGTGCATTCACATGATGAAGTATCCGAGTGTTCCATACCGTCCGTAATTTAGGTGGGAGTTGATCGGTCGAAGTCTCGCCTGATTCCGAATTAGAACGAAGGAGTTATCACAGTCCGAACAAAAAAATAGCGGCTTCTGCACTAGGCGGAGTTCAATATGCAGATGTGGTGCCTGTTATTTTCTAAGTACAACTGTCAATGCCCTTGGAGAACTACAGTGTGCGTTCACACGATGAAGTATCTGATTGTTTCATACTGTCCGTAATTTAGGTTGGAGTTGATTGGTTAAAGTCTCGCCTGATTCCGAGTTAGAATGAAGAAGTTATTGCAGTTTGAATAAAAAATAGCGGCTTCTGCACTAGGTGGAATTTAAATATGGGGATGCGGTAGCATGTTATTTTCTAAGTACAACTATCAGTCTACATGAAAAATTATAATGTATGTTCAAAATTCTTATTTTTCAAATTTATATTGAAATTTAATGTTTTTAATAAATGGGTAAATGGATTACCCATTTATAACCTTTTTAAAAATTGGTCAGCCCAACCCATAACCTATTTTATAATATTCATAAATGGGTTGACCCAATCTATTTATAAGTAGGGTCAATGAGTTGGGTTAATGGATTGGATCAAATTTTGACAGATCTACTTGCTACTACAAACACTAGAGCCACCATTGTTAAACTGCAACCCACTTCAAAACTGCCACCTTGCTGCAACACTTCACCCATATCTTCGGCAAACACTGCATACAACAACAACATCCTACTTCTTTGCCCCATATTCATCTCCATCACACTTCCCACAGCAACTATCATCCCATATCATATCACTTCACAAACAACTCAACATTCATAAAATCACCTCATATCACTTCACAAACATTTCTTCCTTCATCGGCATTCACTGACTCAACATCATCACTTCATGTAACCATCTTCCTTCAACACTTATCACTTCACAAACATCTCAGCATTCATAAACAACTGCCATCCCATTTCACTTCACAAAAGAAACTGCCTGGATCAACATCATCACTTCATAAAACCTGCCTCCTTCATTTCTTCCTTAACCACCTTAACCACTCCTACGTTTAATTACTGCCACACTGTCAACAACTTCTCACCCTCTGCCTTAACAACTCATCACCATTTCCTCCACAAAACTGCCTTCTTCCTACATCAGATACCCCACAGAGCAACATCAGTGCAACTGCACCAGACATCACACAACAACTCACAAACCACTGTTGTCCATATAAGTTAACCATCTCCTCCACTTAACAACAATCACTTCCAACGTCCCCAATCCATCACTGCCATTACCAAATCCAACAAAAACATTCAAAATCCACTACCATTCATACAAACATTCAGCATTCATACACTATCCACTGCCACTGCCATTACCAAATCCAAAATTGACAAGCCACTGCCATTCTACCAATCCAACCACTGTCCACTGTTCAAACTACCACAACAATTCATGACTTCAAACAACATCCACAACTTTAAATCGACTACCTCTGCAACCCCATCACCCCCTTTCATCGCCTCAGACAACCTCACCGCAACCGAAAGAAAAATCCCGACTTCAACAGAGCACAACCGAATCCAAGTCGAACACCCGCAAAGGCACCGCCGAAGTGAACTTCCCCAAATCCACTCTTGCAAATCGCCTTCAAACCCTGTAAGATACATGTTGATCAGAGGTCATTGCATTGATGAAAAATGGATTTTCTGATGAAGGTAAATGTGTTTGAGGAAATGGATCAAAGATATGGTGACAGTTTTCTGTGCATTGATAATTAATGGTGCACACAAAGGGATGATATGGATGAGCTTGTTGTACAAGCAACAGAGTTGAGTCACATTTGAGCACTGTTATTTTTCTTCCAAATATGATGAGGAGAATTACAAATTGTTGCAAGAAATGAAAGATTTTATGTTCAGGATATAGAGATTGACACGTCACAAGACATGGATATGGGCAATTTCATGAACATGTACAAAGAACATGGTTTAACAGATGCAGATATTTGCAAGTTGACAAGAATTGAATAAAGGGTATTGTTACAAGAATTTGATCAATAATGGATAACAGAATTTAACAACAGTAAAAGCCAGAATTATAGAACAGAAATTGAAAGTACAAGTTTTAACAAGAAACAGAAATTTGCAAGATTGGCATGGAATGAACTGAATCAAATAAGCAAGTTTCAATTGGTATCAAAAAAATTGCAAGAATTAAAGAACTGATATGATAAGCAACTAAAAATGAGCAAGAACTGGTTTTAAATTGATAAGTCTTGTAAGAACAGGAAATTGCAAGTGTATATTAAGAAATAATAGGAACAGAACTTGTATAGGGCAGAAATGTAACAAACAATATAAATTGTAGATCTAAGTACAAGTACAAATTGCAAAGATTCACAAGAAATAAGAACAGAATAGCTAACGATAAAATGAACAGGGATTGAAGTACATGAATTAACAGGAAGGAATGAAAAAGAATTAAGATCGCAAATTGAATAGATGTAAACTTATAGAGCTAAGATATAAAGTAATAAAAGATGATTAATCTTGCAACTGGGATGATAGATCCAAGCAACAAGTTTGGAGAAGAAAGAACTAAGCAACAAATGAAAGAAACAAAATGATTAGCTTCAGATTTCTTCAAACATTACAAATGCCTATGCCAGCATATATATGTATATATATAAACACTTCACTTGACTCAACTTGGACCATTTACAACCCAGATAAGAAGTGATCAATCTTTTTAGGGCTGTTACAACTCCTCTCCCCTTCAAAAACGACCTTGTCCTCAAGGTTGGGTGATCAACCAGTCATTGTCCATGACACTTTACATGCAGCTTTTCGGCCAATTCGATAGATCAACAGCCACTATGCTTATAGCTACTATGATAGTATAGCCGATCAATGTTCCCCAACTGCTACAGTCACCTTGCCATCTTTATCATACCACATTTCACAATCTACTTCTCTAACTACTGTCCCCAAACAATTCCATCACCTCACCAACATTATTCAAAACTGTCATCCACCATCATATACTCTAGTAGATTTCTACCTACAACATTACATACATCTCTAAACATTCTTTGTTCTACAGGCCTCCTCGAACCACTTCAGCCACAATAAGAAATAGTTGCTTCATATCTTTAGCCTGTCATAGCTATTCCAACATCACCTACAACCCTCTGATCAACTTCCCCGAAACATTATCAAACTACAGTGCCCCACAGACACCATCAACCACCTACCTGCTGTGCAATCCTACATATCACACCACATCTTTGGCCTACATACTTCATTACCAGCGCCTTCTTGCCATCACCTACATCTTCACCACAAATATACCATATACCACAGTCACCTCATCACCATATCTTACTGCTATACATAGTGCACCATTGCCTCTTCATACTTGTATTCCTGATCAACCATTCTTTACATTCCAGCTAACAATACACCGCCAGATCATACATCAACAACCAAAACACCACAGCCACTTCCTTCCATTAGACTTCCTTCCATTAGTTAGCAGTCATAACCATGTGGATATTTCTTCTACAACTATGCATGGTCCTGATATTCAACAGATAACTGCTCATACCCCCACCTTACATTGCTGCCACACCATCATCTACATTGCTATCTCCTACAAGCAGAACCATCACTGTTTTATACAACCATGATCATGTTAACTTCCTTGCTGTCACCAATCATAACTCCACCAAACCACCTGATTATATCTTAACCACTTCAATCAACCTATTTATATACAAGTTTCATTACCTCTTTATCAAACAAAACACAGAGCACAACCCCCATAATTAGCACATCACTTTCAATATCCCTCTTATCACAACCATTAGCAGTTACCTCTCAACATTCCAACAACCACTACGACACTACTGTTCCTCCTTCCTACTCTTCAACCATCACCAGAAGCAAGCCTTAAAAGCCTCGACCTGAAATCCACATCAAACGACAACTCCATCCCTTCAATACATTACAGATCAATTCCAGTGTACTTCATACACCACCACACCGGCTAATGAATCACCACCGGGATCGAATATAAAAATAGTCACTTCATTATAATGCTTTCTACAACACACATGCCATTCAAATGCAATGTGAGCATTGTTCATCATAGTCGAATTTGAAGCAAGAATGCATTCAATGATTTGACTTAGGCTATCAAATCCATTAGTTGCATTCTTATCCTCCTTTGTCTTTTCTTTTGATATATTTTCATTAATTTTAGCCTGCCCATCCAATTCCTCACAATTAAATTGTTTCCCATTTAATTCATTATCAATTTCCGGAACAACATGCTTATCTTCAACTTTAATCTTACCACTCTCACCATTGCCTACACTTGACTGAAGGACATTACCATTACTCGTATCATGTTCAGTCTCATGACTGGGCTTACCACTCACATCATCAAATTCAATAGCTGAAGGAATAGAAATTCTTGGCTCTGAACGATGAGCTGTTGGCATACGAACTGGATTGACAATGGTATATGGGATAGATAGCAAAGGTTCTAGTTGATGATCAGCTGTAGTCTCGTCATCTTTGGATTTGCCAACACCCTCTTCTTCATTTCCAATCAAGTTTCCTAAGTCCACAACCCCACCATGTATATAAATGTAGTTTTTACATTGATGCCCCATATGCATTTTTTCATTATAGCCACAACTTAGTTCATCTCTTCTCCTTTCCATCTCCTCAGGGTTGAATCTGACCATAATTTCTTCCTTGAATACTTGCCATGATCTATGATTTTGCACATTCTTTGTATACCAGATACACTATCATATTGGCTCCTTATTGAGATAAAAGGAACCCATATCCTCCCAAAATCTTTCATCTGTTTGATGAAATCTGAAGTATTGCTCCACCTGTCTGATCCAATCAGCCACTCTCTCCTCATTATCAAACACAGGAAAATCAAGCTTGCGGGTGGTCACTGGTGTATTTCTTGGATCAGGGTAGTAGTGATTTTGGTAAGGTGGTCTATACCCATATGGCAGTGGAGGTTCTTGAGGATAATTTAGGGATTTTTGATGATTTCTTGGTGGGTTTACAGGCATTCTTGGAGGATGTGGCTGCAGTACTGGCTGAGGGTACATGGGGACTTGCATAGGATAAGGGTTTGGGTAATTTGAGGAATGTATGGTGGTGTAAGCTGTTGTGGAAAAGGATGGAAGTGCTGATTCTTGATTCCCTGAACATCCTGAACTAAAGTGATGAGTGTATTGCATATACCATCATAAATTGTATTCAAATCTTGATTTAACTGCTCTAAATTTTTGATAGATTGCTCGCCTGGATCTTTTGAAAGATGAGGGTTAGAAATATACTCATCTTGAGGCTCTGATACCAAATTGTAAGATACAGGTTGATCAGAGGTCATTGCATTGATGAAAAATGGATTTTCTGATGAAGGTAAATGTGTGTGAGGAAAGGGATCAAAGGTATGGTGACCGTTTTCTGTGCACTGATAATTAATGGTGCACATAAAGGGATGATATGGATTTGCTTGTTGTACAAGCAACAGAGTTGAGTCACATTTGAGCACCGTGATTGTTCTTCCAAATATGATGAGGAGAACTACAAATTGTTGCAAGAAATGAAATATTTTATGTTCAGGATATAGAGATTGACATGGCAGAAGACATTGAGATGGACAATTTCACGAACATGTGTAAAGAACATGGTTTAACAGATGCAGATATTTGCAAGTTGACAAGAATTGAACAGAGGGTACTGTTACAAGAATTTGATCAATAATGGATAACAGAATTTAACAACAGTAAAAGCCAGAATTATAGAACAAAAATTGAAAGTACAAGTTTTAACAAGAAACGGAAATTTGCAAGATTGACATGGAATGAACTGAATGAAATAAGCAAGTTTCAATTGGTATCAAAACAAATTGCATGAATTAAAGAACTGATATGATAAGCAACTAAAAATGAGCAAGAACTGGTATTAAATTGATAAGTCTTGTGACAACAGGAAATTGCAAGGGTATATTAAGAAATAATAGGAACAGAACTTGTATAGGGCAGAAATGTAACAAACAATATAAATTGTAGATCTAAGTACAAGTACAAATTGCAAAGATTCACAAGAACTAAGAACAGAATAGCTAGCGATAAAATGAACAGGGATTGAAGTACATGAATTAACAGGAAGGAATGAAAAAGAATTAAGATCGCAAATTGAATAGATGTAAACTTACAAAGCTAAGATATAAAGCAATAAAAGATGATTAATCTTGCAACTGGGATGATAGATCTAAGTAACAAGTTTGGAGAAGAAAGAACTAAGAACTAAGCAACAAATGAAAGAAACAAAATGATTAGCTTCAGATTTCTTCACACATTACAAATGCCTATGCCAGCATATATATAAACACTTCACTTGACTCAACTTCGCCCATTTACAACCTAGATAAGAAGTGATCAATCTTTTTAGGGCTGTTACAAATCCATAATCGCCTAATTTCAGCGACCCAAAATCGCCGTGGTCTTGAAAGCATGGGGTATTGTTGTTGTTGATTGAGAAAGCTGCGAGTTATTTGAGCTTGTTTATTTTGTATGAGCCGGGTTTAATATTTGCTTTTATTTAATTTAATTTAATTTAATTTTATTTGATTTGCTTACTTTTCCTTCTTAAGCTAGTTTTCTTTTGTTTTGAGCTAAAAAAAAGAAATAAAAACAACTTGGTTCCTTTTTCTTGTTTTTTGAGTTTTATTTTATTTCTTTTGCTTTGTTTCAATTTGTCCTTTTTATTTTTTTTAGTGAATCCTTATAAAGAAAAAGAAGCGTTGCTCAATTTGTTTTTAGTTTAGTTTTGGTTTGTTTTTAAATTGTTTTACAAAAAAAATCATATATATCTTGATTTTAATTTCAGGTTGCCAAAGCAGGAAATCGTAAGGAGAATAACTGCTTGCTTGCTTAAAAAAATACCTGCTTAAAAATAAATTTATAATAATTCTGCATGCCCTGATGTCGTGCCCTTTTCCCATGATTTTATTTGCTTTGCATTTTAAGTTGTTTGCATTTGCATTTATATAAAAAAAAATTAAAAATCAAAAAACAAAAATAAACTTCATTTTAGTTGCATTGGAAATTCACGTTTAATTTTTGTTTTGCATTCATCTCATCTTGTTTTATTTTCTAAGGCCAATACCCCAATTCACATAAGGTGAGGGATTTCATCACCCTTTCCTTAGCCCACAAACACATTTCATTGTAGAATTTGACTAATAATAAAGGTTAGACGTTCGACTTAAGGGTGTCGCGAGCTCATCTAAGGCTGTATCTTCACAATTGTTTTCTTTGAACAATTTTATTTCTTACTTTCTAGGCTACGACAGAGTAATAAACATTTATAAATATTACGGTGATTCGTAAATATCATAGTGGTTGTTCCTCTGAAGGTACTTGAACCTTCGGTTGCATTGCTACAATGATTCGTGGTGCACTGATAACCCTTGTCCGTTACCAGCAGAGAAATATTTTTGTTGATTTAAGACAAAGTGCAATTATACAATTTTTGGTTAGGAGCCACAAAGGACAGAAAACTGTAATTAAGTCCTTCGTATTCATTTAGTTGCATTAGTTCATTCATATTTAAAGAAAAGAAAAAACATACAAAATCCAAAAAAATTGTAAACTTTACATAATATTTTTTTTCTTTTCAAAAAAAATTCCTTTTAAAATCCATTCCTTTGAAATTTTTTAATCAAAAGCATAAGATTCAAAAAAAATATAAAATCTTTTCAAAAACAAAAAAAATTGAAAATTCAAAAAGAATAACAAAAATCAAATTTCCATTTTATAAAAACAAAAAATCCTTTTGGTAAATATTTGAAGTTCAAAAACAAAAAATATTAAAAAAAATTAAAAAGCCAAAAACAAAACAAAAATCATTGAAAAATAATTTCACTTAGTAAATAGTTTCCTTCCTTTTATAAAAAACAAAAACAATTTTTTTTACTTAGTTTTCCAATTCTTGTTTCATTTTCCAAACTCGATTCTAACTTCTTTCTCTTCTCGATATTCACTTATGCATGAGTACTTGGACTCGTGACACAACAACAAATCGTTGGACTCGCAACTCAACAACTAATCGTTTAACTCGAACAGACGATACTCCCGAAATGACGAACAAGAACGACCCTCGAACTCCTATGGAAAGAATCTTTTCCGATAGAGTTTCTATTCCATATTGCATTACATTACCCACCCCTATGGGTAACCATTTCGAAATTCACTCGAACCATATTGTCTCGCATTCGAAATTTGGCAATTTCGAGCACGATGACACATATATTTTCTAGACTAAATTCGAACAAGTTTGCGCAACCATTAAACTCCAACAACTTTCTGATGATGGAATCAATTGGTCAATCTCATTCGCTCTTACGGATTACGCTAAAAAATGGTTGTACAGCTTACCATCGAACTCGATTAAAACTTAGGAAGAGTTCGTAAAAGCTTTCTTAAATAAATTCTACCTTGGGAAAAAATGAGTAAAATCCGAAAAAAATTGTAAAATTTTCCATTCATGGGAGAACCATCCGGAAAATATTTTGAAAGATTCAAAGAGCTTTTGATGAAATGTCCACACGATAACTTTGGAAAATGGACAATTTTCCAAATCTTATACGACGGACTCGAAAATAGCTCATGAACCGTGCTCGAATCAATGTGTCAAGGCAAATTTCTTGCCCAACATCAAGACGATGCTTGGCAATTTCTTTAAAACCTCGTCGAAAAATCATCCTAATGGTAACGTTCGAACGAAAAATCAATTTACTCACGATCGAGCGCACTCGATAGGATCTTCTTTTGCTTTGGAAGCTAAGATCGACGCAATGATTAGAAAATTCAACAACGTTTTCTCATCAAATCAAATGAACCAAGCTTCCCAACCGATGTGTTATAAATGCAACGATCCTAATCATATAGCCAATTAGTGTCCTAATTTTGTCAAACAAATCTATGCTTTCAATAAAGCCAAAAATGACCTATTTTTTCCAACGTACAATCCTGGTTGGAGAAAATTTTGCTCGGACCAAAACAATTCAAACACGAATACGGTTAGTTCCAATTTTCAATCATTCTCAAATAATGCTTCGAATCCTCCCTTTCAGCCCAACCATTTTCAACCAAACTTTTCGGGTCCGTCTCAAAATCAACTGCAACAATCAAATTTTCAGCCCAATTCTGCTCATCCTCCCCAAGATGATAAACGTTTAATTTCACTTGAGAAAACTCTTGAAATATTGGCTAAAGCAACTACTCAATGCCTTTAATCAAACAGCAATTTGCAAAATTTATTGACCTCATATATGCAAAACACAAACCAATCAATTTCAAAACTCGAAATGCAAATGAGTCAGTAAGCCACGTCCGTAAGTGAATTCGAACGAGGAATATTCCCAAGCTAGCCCATTCCAAATCCTAGAAATCAAAACACAAATTCAAATCAAGCGCATGTTGTTCAAGATAGTAACGTCACCCCAATTGAATGCTATCACAATTCTACGTTCCTA
This sequence comes from Allium cepa, assembly GCA_030765085.1. NCBI lineage: Eukaryota > Viridiplantae > Streptophyta > Magnoliopsida > Asparagales > Amaryllidaceae > Allium > Allium cepa. The sequence continues at coordinate 148,951,802 of CM060928.1, forward strand.
TAAACAAATTGATAATCAAGTTGTTAATCCAAACGACTTACCAGAAACCTCTTTTGACGCTTCTAGAAAAAGAAACGAATCAGAACAGAACATGGAGCCAAAAGTTAAATCAAATGCCAATCAATATTCTTCTTCTACTACTGGGGTTGATCCGCCTACCAAGTATCATGTTCCATTTCCACATCGTCTCCAACCCAAGAAACACTAGGATCAAACGGAAAAGATGTTAAGTGAAAGTGAACATTCCACTTCTTAACATGTTCAGCAAGTTCCCACTTACGCGAAATTTCCTAAGGACTTGTGCACCCAAAAGCGACACACTCAAGTGCCCAAAAAAGTCTTCTTACCCGCCAATTTGAGTGAAGTCTTATTCCAATCCATCTCCGTAAAATACGGAGATCCTAGTTGCCCTACGATTTTGTGTACAATTGGAGACAAAGCGATTAACAAATGCTTGATAGACTTAGGTGCGAGTGTCAATTTGATTCCATATTCCGTGCATGAAAAATTAGAATTAGGTGAGCTCAAACCCACAAAAGTTACGCTTCAATTCGCAGACCGTTCCATTAAGAAGCCCGTGAGAGAAATCAAAGACATGCTCATTCGAGTAGGGAAATTCATATTCTCCATTGATTGTCGTTCTCGAAACACAACCCGTGACAAATCCCGCGAGTCAAACTCCATTGATTTTAGGCTGATCATTCTTAGCCACCACAAATGCCTTAATCAATTATCTTAACGGATCGATGAAAATCTCTTTTGGAAACATGATTTTGGATCTCAACATTTTCAATCATGAAAGCTAATCGAATGATCCTCGTGACCAAACATTGGAAGTTAGTGCCATTCACGAAAATTTTGAAAACGAGACACTTGATCTTAATGATGAATGTGAGGATGAGTATGAAAAATTGTTTCATGAAATTCCCTACGAGATTGAATTCACTCTTCCTTTTAAATCGCTTCCAATTGAGTTTGAATATCAACCCAATTCATTAATCGAGAAACTCCCGAAGTTGGACATCAAACCACTTCCCGATCACTTTAAGTACACATACTTAGGTGATAACGAACCATTCCCCATCATAATTTCTACGATTCTCGCTCTTAATAAAGAAACTTCTTTACTTTCAATCCTGTCCAGAAACAAGGAAGCGATGGAATGGTCCATCTCCGATATAAAGGGAATTAGTCCCGTCTTTGTTCAACATCCCATCCATTTAATCGATGATCCCAAGCCTATTCATGATGCACAATGAAGGCTTAATCCAAAAACGAATGATGCGGTGCGTGATGAAATTCGTAAACTTCTCGACCACGGAATCATTTACCCAATCTCTGATGGTTCATGGGTTAGCCCAATTCACGTTGTACCGAAAAAGTCTGGGCTAACCGTTGTCAAGAACGATTCAAATGAACTTATTTCAACTCGTACTCAAATGGGTTGGTGTGTTTGCATTGATTATCAAAAACTAAATGCCGCAACACGAAAAGATCACTTCCCTCTTCATTTCATTGACCAAATGCTCGAACGTTTAGCCGACCATGAATTCTACTGCTTGCTTGATGGTTATTCCGGCTATAACGAAGTTCCAATCGCTCCCGAGGATCTAGAGAAAATGACTTTCACGTGTCCATTCGATACCTTTGCTTGTCGACGTATGCCATTCAGACTTTATAACGTTCCTGCTACTTTCTAACGATGCATGGTTGGAATCTTTTCTGACATGAATGAACACTTTCTAGAACTTTTTATAGACGATTCCTATATCTTTCATGATTCTTTTTCCCAATGTTTATATTATCTTGAGTTGGTTGACGTAAAGAAAAATCTTTGACTTTGAATTGGGAAAAATGCTACTTTATGGTCAAACAAGGCATAGTCCTTAGACATACCATCTCAAATAAAGGCATTGAGGTAGATAAAGCAAAAGTCAACGTAATTACAAACCTACTCATTCCCAATTCTGTTAAAGACATTCGATTATTTCTAGGACACGCTGGCTTTTACCGACGCTTTGTGAAAGACTTTAGCAAAATCGCTCGTCCTTTTACAACTCTTCTCGAAAAAGATGTTCCATTTGATTTCAATTCTGAGTGTATCTCGTCTTTTGAATGTCTCAAAAACGAACTCATTTCTGCTCCAATCAAGTGCACACCCAATTGAGATCTCCCATTTGAAATAATGTGTGGTGCTTCTAACTTTGAAGTTGGTGCTGTCTTAAGATGACGCATCAACAAAATCCTTCACGTCATTTACTATGCGAGTATGACTTTGAACGACACTCAACTCAATTACACAACAACCGAAAAAAGCTCCTAGCTGTCATTTTTGCTTTTGAAAAGTTTCGAACTTACTTGATCGGGTCACATATTACTGTGTACATGGACCATTTTGCGCTTCGATATCTCTGTGTTAAAAAGGATGCTAAATCTTGCTTGGTTCATTGGATCCTTTTACTTCAAGAATTTGACCTTGCAATCAAAGACAAAAAAGGATTCGATAATGTCATAGCCGATCACGTGTCTCATCTTTCGAACGCACCATCTTGTTTTCAAATCAGTGAAAACTTTCTCGATGAACAACTTCTTTCAATTTCTTTTGATCCATGGTACGCTAATATAGTGAACTACTTAGTCACTAAAGAAACTCCCTCATTTTGGTCAAAACAAGACAAATGCAAATTCATGTCCCAAGTGAATATTTCTATTGGGACGATCCATACTTGTTCAAATATTGCCTCGACCAAATCATCCAACATTGCATTTTAGATAATGAGATCAGAAGTGTTCTTTTATTTTGCCACGATTAGCATGCAGTGCACATTTCAGTCCTTGAAAAACTATGGAAAAGTGCTTCGGTGTGGTTTCTATTGGCCTTCTCTTTTCAAAGACTCTTTTGAATTTTGTAAAACTTGTGATCGATGTCAAATGCTTGGATGAATTTTTCGACGAGATATGATGCCTCTAAGCCCAATTCCTACGATCTAAATCTTTGATGTTTGAGGTATCGAATTTATGGGACCTTTTCCCAATTCTTTTGAAAACTTGTATATCCTTCTCGCTTTCGATTATGTCTCAAAATGGGTCAAAGTTTTCCTTACAAAACCAACGATTTGAATTATTGTGAAATTTCTCAAATAAAACATCTTTTCGAGGTTCGACACACCTCATACAATAATCAATGATAAGAAAACCTATTTTTATAACCGTTCTTTGAAAATTTAATGAAAAAAATACTCGATAACCCACAAATTATCCACTCTGTATCATTCTCAGACTTGTGGCCAAGTTGAAGTTTCAAATCGAAAAATAAAATAAATCTTGGAAAAAACTATTAACAAAAATCGAAAAGATTGGTCCCAGAAGTTGACCAACGCGCCTTGGGATTACCATACTGCTTTTAAAACTAACCTTGGGATGTCCCTATTTCGTTTAGTTTACGGTAAAGCTTGCCATTTACCTGGTTAAATCGAACACAAAGCATTGTGGGCAATAAAGAACTTAAACTTTGATCTTGAAAAAGCTGGTGAAAAGCGAAAACTACAACTTATTGAAATAAAAGAACTTAGGAATGACGCTTATGAAAATGAGAAAATTTACATAGAAAGAACAAAAGTTTTCATGACAAATCAATCCTAAGGAGAACATTTTTGCCTGACTAGAAAGTTCTTTTATATGACTCAAGACTTCATTTATTCCCTGGAAAACTTAAATCAAGATGGACTGGACCATTTGTGGTACGAACTGTTTTTCCATATGGTGATGTAGAAATAGAAAACCCCAGGGATGGAGCAATTTTTAAACTCAACGGCCATAATTTGAAACCTTTCTTAGAACTGCCAAATAAAAAAGAGGAGGAGCACATGATCCTTCATGAGCGAAACTACATCTAGTAAGAATGTTAACTCTCTATTCTAAATATGTACATAGTTTTCCCCGTTACACTCATTATATCATGCATTGATTGTCGGGACACGGTCAAAATTAAGTGTGGTGGGAGTCTCATTTTCAATTTTTTTAAGTTTCATGGCATTTTGAATTTTCATTTTCTTTTAACTTTAAAAAAAATCTCAAAATTCCTAAATCTCAAACCATTTTCTTTTTAGCATTTTGATTTATCTTTAAAGAAACACTATGGGATAAGTATAAATTTTGGTCAATAAATTGAAATTTTTGAAAATTAATTTGTCTTAACAAAAATAAAAATGAATTTTGATTACAAATAACAATGATTTAACTAGTACATAGGAAAGTTCTATGTGTTAATTATGAAGTATGTTCTAATTGAAAATCTTTATTTAAAAAAGTGGTAAATTTAAAGTAAAGGATATAACATTTTCATCTTCTAAGTTAAATGGTGCTAAGATGATTGTGCAAAACTCTCTCTTTCTAATAAAAAAACATTTGCATATATGTATATATATTATTAACACCTAGATTCGTGTGTTCACACTCGTGTGTTCACTCGCCATGCTCTATGCCCTTCTCACGTAAGCCCGAAAAGCAGTGCACGATGGGTATATCTGGCCTCAGTTTATCCGAGTTAGGTGTATGCATATAAAAATTCTTTTTAATAAAGCCTACAGTCGATAAGTGTTCACACTTATGTGTTCACTCGCCACGCTCTGTATTCCCCTCACATCAGTCCGCAAGGCTGTGCATGGACAATATATCTGGCCTTAATTTACTTGAATTAGGCATATGTAAATATTTCTAATATCAATAAAATTTTCAAATAAGAGAGAGTAAGCTATTGAAATCCAAGCATCATTTTAACTTGTTTGATTTGATTTGTTATTGGGAAGAAATAAAAATACCACTTTGATAAACTTTGACAATCAACTAAGGATCTATTTCATAATTACATTGTGTTATCAACCAAAACAACTAGCCAAACTATTGTCTGTTTGTTATGATAACTTAATTTTTATTGGAAATATTGACGAGTAAATGACTTTAATTTTCAAGATAATTACCAAAACTTATATTTAACTTATTTATGTCTATTTAAAAGTAAAACTTTCAATTGTAAATATTTTCAAAAACTTGCATTCATCCCATTGTAAATAAATCTTGCACTTTGTAAATATTTCCACTTTGCATTTAGACTTTGTGGGTAGTATCCGCTGAAAACCCTCACGAGACAACACTCGTCCTACTTGGGACACCCAGAGGTTTAACGGCTTGTTGCATACACTCAATGCAATCGTGCTCCTTATGAAAACGGATTTATCTTAGTTTTCCTTTATTCAAAGATGAATAAAAAGATAAGTGTGGAGGTACTTGATGTGCATTTAAATGTGCATATATTATACATCCATATTTTATCTATTTTTATTTAAATGAAAGTCATATTTGGGCATTTTAACATGTTTAAAACCAAAATTCAATTATTTTCAAATCATCATATATTCGTCTTCATTCAGGGGGAAAATGGTCATTTTTGTGCATGTGTCAATTTGAGAATTTTTACTTGGACATTTTTTATGATTTTTGTAGAAAATTTTGATGCATATGGAAGAGGGATTCATGAAGATATATGCATGCACAAGAGAATACAAAGGAATGAAGATGAAATAATTCAAATTCATGATCATGGAGGATCTCACCCACTTACCTAAATCTACAATTAGAAGCTATGACAACTAAGTGGAGGTTAAAGCTTCATGCATATTAAATGAGGGATTAATTGGTGGCTAATGGTTACATGGTGGCCACAATTCCTAAATGGCATTTTATGAAGCAACCTAAAAATTGAATTAGGGTTTTATGCAAGTATAAATAGCCCTCTTATGTACATGTAAAGGATATTCCACTCTCTCTTATTTTACTTAGGAAATTAGAAAGTTGTAAACCAAGTCAAAGTGAAATAAAAATGGCTTCCAAGCCTCTTTCTCTTCTCTTTTCTACTTTCTTTTATTTATTTTTATGTTTATGTTTGTTTCTAGGCTTTCATTTATTTCATGTTTATAGCTTAGATTTACATTCATGCAAGTAGCGCAGCTTTTTTTACGCAAGTAGTTAGTAGTTAATCTCTCTTTCTTCCTTTGCTTAGTTTCCATTTTCTTGCTTTTTAATGTTGAAATTTACAAGTGTTGATTTGATAACACAAATGAGTAGCTAAACCCCTTCAATTTAGGGGTAATGAAGCTCTCTAACTTTATGTAATTTCAACGTCTCTATGATTTACGATCTCTTTATTTGTGCTTCATGAAAGTGAATTTGATGTAAGTTTATACAGGTGGGTTTGATAGCTTATGTTGCTTTTGCAAACGAGCAGTTCTTATTCAACATAAACACAATCTACATCATATTTGCTAATTGATTTTTTATTTTGAAAAGAAAATAAAAACAAAATTTGATGATCTATCTTACTAATTACAACAGTAAATATATCATACTTAAAATAGCTTTCGCTTTGTCTTCATTTTCATGAGAATTTACAGGTGGTATAATTGTTGTATTATAGTTTGAAGGTTTGAGTTATGTTAATTAATAACATAAATAAACCATACTTATGATAAATACAACAACTATTTCACTTAATATCACAACTAGAGATCATAAATTATTTGTTTGTTGATTTACAAAAATATGAGAGTGGATTTGCCTCTAAATTGTTCTCTAGTCTAATAGTTTTTAAATCACATTTTAATTCTTGTTTTAGCTTCATTTTTGTAGCTAACAATTTCCTCTCACTTTGGTCTAATTCAATTGATATTTTTTTTTAAAATCTAAAACAATTCCCTGTGGATCGCCCCGTACTCAACATGTACTAAAATTATACGCCATGCGCTTGCGGTAAAATTTAATTCAAAATACATCGATGATTTTCTAATTCGATAGAAAATTTGTCGTTAAACAGTAATTTGATATTGCTATTCCATTTTTCCCTTGTCTTATTCTCTGAATTTTCTAATTTATAAATCACACTTATAATTTCATTAGTTAAGGCAGGACCCTAATTATTTTCCAAATCTCAACTCCCTTATCACTCTAACCTCTACATTATTCTATTTAATTTATCTACTTAAAACTCCTAAATAATATTATTTTAAATTATGTCGGGATTGCTATGAAGGACTCCACTCTATGTTCTGAATGGTCATTATCCTTCTTACGAATTGCTTTTATGAAAAGTTAAGTCTGTAGCCATTCATCTTAACATTTCGTTAACGTTTGGCATTATAAATTTGCAATATGTTCTCGTGATCCATCATCCTAACCTCTATAATCCTAAACCATTTCCCTTCATGGATTTTCTAGGTTAGAATCTGATTTCCTTTGACTCTACTATTGGGATCGGATATGTACACATACACGTATACACGTGCACATTCTCAGACAACTTCTAGCATGCACATTCGTGTACATAAATGGGGTATCATCATCACACACGCATACATAGATTTACATACATACATATATATAAATGTGTGTGTGTGTTTTTTTACCTAGAATCATGGATCAGTTCTGATCCAAGGACTTAGAGGAGTCCTGTTCTAGTGCCTAGAAAATAGGGTCTTGGGTTATATAATCCAATTCCCTCCATTGCCTTTTTCACTTGTTTCTTTACAGCCGATCTAAGAGCTTCAAGCTGTCACTAAAGAGACTTCGCCTTCTCCAATCGAACCCTGCCTCGGTTCAAACCAAGGACAGCCACCTCCCTACATCACCTGAACTAAGCCTCATTTGCCTCGCCGTGGTTGAACTCCAGCCCTCAATCTAAGTCTCAATCGATTCCTTAACCAACCCAACACTTACAACTACCGCCTCTTAGCTTTGAAAATTCATAATCGAACTCACCCTCGACTCGCATGAATAGGTAGGTGGGTGATGGGCTGGAACTATATATGGATGAAAGAGAACTTAAATGTGGATGGATTTTTTATGTTGGAGGTCGTACTTTGGAGATCGAGGAAGGATGGAAGAAGAAGTCAAAATCCAACCGAGGGTTTGGATCGGTGCCGATGTAATAATTGGAGGGTTTATGATTTTCGAAATTCCAACTAAACTTTGTTTTGTTGACTAAACATGAAGTATGCAGAACAATTCCTCTTGAACTCCCTAACATTTTTCAATGCAATGTTGTTGACGTGAGGTCCTTTGGGACGATCATCAACGACGGTCACTTCAGATCATATCCAAACTCTTAGAATTAATTATTATATAATATTGAAAATCTAAATTTCATGACACTATATGACGCTGCACTATGCTTCATTTTAGCATGGAGGCATAGCTTATAATTAGTCTAATGTTGGCTATTTGTTGAGTATATATATATATATAAATGGAGCATAAACATTCCGAGCTTCATGCCACTCAAACCACAGTTTCTTATACTTCTAGACATGTCGAGTTTAACACCAAGTCTAGCTCGACTACGGTTCCACTTGCACAAAAAATTCTAGTATAGCAGGCATATCTACAAGAAAATCCATAGGTTGAACAACAAGTTCCTGAAAATCCAATAGAGCCCACGGAAGGGCCAGAGGCTGAACCTGCCCCCGATACTCTCGACAATGTTGTTCTCTTAGATAATCCCATCGATTCCACCGCTTTAAAATTGAAAAGGGATCCCTTTGTAGAATTTGCGACAAGCACGGAATTCCATTCGATGGTGTACCAGTCCCTTCTTGCCATCAGAGAGATCATAATCCCGTAGAAGGCTACACTGATATATGTGTCTAGTGGTATGTGTTCCACTGTTAAACCCATTCAATCATCGAGTTCTAAACTTCTTAAGACTAGCATTGATGTAATTACACCCGAATAGATATGCTTTCCTTCTTGGTACATACATCTATTCGTTTAACATTTGCACCAGGTTCCCGTCATGAGGAAATCCTATACATCTATAGTCTTAAGAATCGAAAAGGAAGTCCTCCATTAACTTACTTGGAGCCAGCAAAGAATTGTAGAGTTGTCATTGGCACATGGAACAAGTTGAGCTATTTCAAAAGTGAATGGTTTTACATACGCTGTCCACTTGGGTTTGCATGAAGATGGATATCTAAACGTAAGTTATACCTCATTCGTTTGCTATGAGTTCATATTGTTTATTATCAAGCTTAACTCATATTCTTTCTATCATTCGGATTTTCTGATGAGACCCAGCGGCGCGACTCTTGCGGATGCCATCAGAGTTCTTAAAGCACTTTCGGAGGGAGATAGAGACATTGGAGTTTTTCTCTTCGATGAGAATCTCCTAGCCCATAACTTATTATTTATGCAATTAAAGCGTTTGGCGGTTCTATTGAGGTAGAGGTGCAAAAAATTATAGTGGGGATAAAACAAGGATATAGCAGAAAATAGTAGGGGTGCAAAAAACTTCATTGGATATAAAATCAAATACATAAAATTAATTTATTCTCATTCTCACATTACTTGTATAGGAAAAACAATTACTATTTAATCTTATATAACAAACCAAAGAATATTATGATTTATGTAGATTATATTTGTTGACTATAATAGATTTCTAGCTTTTATTGAGCATGTATGCCTTAATATCATCTTTAACCCTAATTTTATTGATTTGGTTTAAAGGAGAACTAGTTAAATCAACCTTTGAATATTAATGCTAAAGCGGGCGATAAAAAGCCTTGATTTAGCAGATGTAGTGGAAAATAGCAAGGCTTGAAGCCGATCTACTATTTAACAGTGCTAAATTAAAATTGTGTAGCGAGCGAAGAGCGTTATGTGATATAGCAGAGATTTTACGAGGCTTTAGCGGGGCTTTAACTGCACAATCTACTAGAAGCGGGCCATAACACTGGTCTAGTCCACGTAGCCATTAGCGATGATGACAACGACGACGACAACGACGATTACCCACTCGGAGATGATGAGCTAATCTAGATGTGCCTCCAGTCCCGAGTCCAAGGGCAGAAGTCTAAGAAAATGTTGATGTAACAATCCTGTATTTTGTGATTATTTGAATTTTATATTCTATTTATTTTAACTGAAATTCCTGATTTAAAAACTTTATTTTTTTATTTAAAATGAATAATAAAAATTATTATTGTAAATGTAAATTTTGTTTTCTATGTGAATTATAATTCTAAACCCGAATAAATGGAATATTTCCAAAAAAGTGAATTTTGGTCAATATGGTCAAACATTGACTTTTAAATTTAAAATTTAAATATTCGAATTTTTGAAATTTTATCTTTTATTATGAAAATATATTTAATTTCAAGAATATCGCTTTTTGTTTCGTTGAAATCGGATTAATATTGTGAAAGTTATGCTTTTTACAATATTGTGTGTAAATTGTTTTATTTAACAAATTTGTTTATTTTAAATCTATATAAATAATATTTTTGTTTGTAAAAACGTGTTCTGATTTGTGTAACATGATATGTTATGCATATTTTTATTTAATTTTTTTAAACTTTTTTAAAGTATAGTTATAATGTTCAAATGTTGATTGTATATTGTTTTTAATCTTCAATTCTAGTTTCCATTAAATAAAGTATTTTCTTTATTTACTTCCTACTTTTCCTAAAAATATTTATTTGTTCTTTATAATATCTATCTCTACCTTATATTTCTTATTTATACATCATTTAGTAATTAAATGGATAAATATCCTTATTTATTTCTCGGAAAGAAATTTCAAATATATATACACACGTTATTATTTTAAAAGGCATACCTTTAAATGTTATTTTAAATTAATATAAGTAATTTTTTGGTTGATATATCATGTTATAATTGTTTATATATATGTAACATTACATGTTATGTATATATTTACAACATTTGTCCGTTTTTGTTTCATTTAATTTGGATATATACTTTGTAAAGTAAGTAACATATAAAGATGTAAATAGCAATTAATTTATAAGTTTCTATAATCGTTTTCTTATTTATTTATATAGTGTTTATATAAATGGTATGTATCTATTGAATTATTTCTTTGGCATATATTTTATTAAATAGATGGGAAACAAATTAAATTAAAGATATGTTACCTATTTTTTAATTAAAGGCATACGTCACGTTTTGATTTATTATCTCTTTATCTTTCCATCCATTAATTTCATACCATAACTCCTCCATATTTGCTGTCGTTTATTCCTTAATCCCTAGCCGCCTATATCACTATATTCACGTGAAAATCTCTTCCCATCTTCATTTATGCAACGTAAGTTCAGATCAGAGAAAAAAAAAGTGGTAATATCTTCTTCTTTTTCTACTTTTCTCTTCACTTTTCTTATTGATTTTTCAATGTTTTGGCCATGCTCTTCTCTTGCCATGCTCGGCCATAGCCACCACCACCTCCTCCTCTTTACCATCCACCGCCTATCACCTCCTCCTCCTCTAACCAGTCAAGGCCGTGCACTCCTTATGACAAAACTCCACCCAAATATATATATATATATATATATATATATATATATATATATATATATATATATATATATTCTCGATGCTTTGAAAAGAACTCCACAATTGTAAACCTTGATTTTGAAAATCTTTTATGAAGTAATTTTGAAAAGGAAATCCACTGCAATATATTTATGTTGGAATGTAATGTTTGACAAATACCTTTATTTTTTTTTAAGATATGGCTTTGAAGGTATGTAAGAAAATTACGTCCCCATAATTTCCTCTTAGGAGAAATCTAAAATGTTTACATAAACACATATAATAGTACATATTAATTGACATATATTTGATTTTGGAATATGTATATGATTGGATATATTGATTTCATATACTATGGTAAGTTAATTGAATGGACTGACAATTAGTTGAGCGTTAATTGACATATATCCTAATTTTTGAACTATGTCTATAATATGAATGTGCCTTGATTTCATGTGTATGGAAAACTAACAAATACGATTATAGGCATCAAATTCTATATTTAGAGTTTTTAATTATGGGCCTAATATGTATATACATATTTAGTGTAAATATATACATATATGTTTAGATTTTCTATATCTTAATTATGGAATTTTATTCAAAATTTGAAATTTGAATATATATATTTATTTACTATCTAAACATTGTGGGAAATTAATTGCTTGGGTATCAATTAATTTTACATTAATTAGAACTCGCGGAAGTTATCCGATTTTGACCCTAACTATTGGAAATAAAAGGGAAGGAATCGAAAATAAATTAAAAACATATTTTTTTTTCTTCCTTCATCCTCTCACCATCCTCTTTACAATAGTATCACTATAAATATTTTCAAATCCCTAAAATTCTAAAATTAAAACATGTTGCTCTCAACACCAAACAATATCACTAGCTATGAAGAAGTTTGAATTTTATTATTGTAACTCCACTACCTCTTCCTATTCTTTTGTAGTTGTGCATTTGAGTCCAAACCAGACCAATACCTGAGCCATACCATGTCATGGCCAAATCATATAAATCCCCTAGGTCGAGCAATTGATTGTTGAAAGCATGGCCAAAGCAATTGTGTTCATTTTGCTTCTTATTTCAAAGATTGTTTCAATATATGTTATATTAAATTATATTTATATTGGTCTTGTTCTAGTTGTTACAAGATCAATATCTTGGCTCTCTTCTCACTTGAGTCTATAGTCGTGTTATCGTGCCTTTTAGAATTCGTTTGTGTGTTTTGTTTTGCTACTCCAACGTAAAGGTGAGTTTTCACTCATACATTTATACTTATATAATTAGTGAAGTGACAACAAGTGAATCTGTAGAATTGTTATGTCATGTTATACATGCCTGTGATGTTAATTATGTGATGTTAAACCCTGTTATAAACTTGTCTCATCATCTGTTATGTTTTATTCTGTTATTCTGAGGATATATTTTCTGTTTCTTACACTACAAGTTCCCTGTAGAATGGAACCAGTATGGATTGAAATGATACACACCCGAACAGACTTTAGGATAGGAAAAATCATTACGGGCTGAAATGATAGGCCTAGATGATTTTTATTTATTTGTATTTTTCTTGGGATTTCGGGTTTGAAATAATCAAAACCCAGAAATTTTACTGATTACGGATTTAAATGATAATTTCCGTATCACTTGATTGAGGTGTGAAATATTATCCGGACCCGTGGTTGATTTCAAAATATATTTTATTATAGATTTCATGTATTGTAAATGAAAGAAAAAAATATGAACTTTGACTTATATTGGATTTAAAATGGTTAAGTAGTGATTTTCTAAAAGGTAAAATGGTATAAGTTAATAGATGGTTTGAGTTGTAGTGTGAAAGTTTGATTTAACTTAATAATGGGAATTTAAGAAGAAAAAATTGGAATTATAAGCTTAACTTGGTAATTTATACAATTGATGTATGAATTAGATAAATATAAAGTAAAAGAAAATATCAGGTTATTTGTAAAATAAAGTTAAGCAACTTACAGTGTATTTTGAATTTATGTAATTAGTTTAAAATGTTAAATAAATGGATGGTTGAAAAGTGTAATTTGAAATATAACTTGACTTGGAAATGTGAAGTTTGTTTTAAAAATAAAAGTTAAGAAAATAAAATAAAATGGAAATTTAATTTATTTTATGAAATGGTAAATTAAATTAATGTGTAAAGTAAATGAAAGTTGGGAAAATTGTATATTGGCCTTAATAAATGAAACATTAAGATTTTTGAATTAATGTATAAAATTTTAGTTTATGAAAATAATAAGTTAAAAGGTATTCAAATGAACATTTTTGAAGTGGAAAAATAAGATTTTTTTTAGAAGTTAAAATGGTTAAAAATTGAAGTTTAATTGTTTCTGAATTTTATTATAAATCTGGAAATTTATTTAGTAGCACTTTAGAAATACTATCGTTTCTGAAAATAAACTAAAATTGAACTATTACTGTAGTTTTTAAATGTTGTCTTTACTAAAGTGAATTGTTTTCAATTATAACTTACCGTAGCATTTTCTAAGTGCTGCGAAAAGCTGAAATTTCAATATTTGAAGTGTTTAACTGCATAAATGAACTCAGAAAATGCTAAAGTTTTAGGAATTGAATTTTTGATTTGAAGGAATAATGACTTCACTTTTAAAGGTTTAAATGAATGATTTTAACTCGGAATTATCAAACATTTTGAAATTTATAACCATGGGTGTACTTCTCTGTATGTCGTTTGATTTCCTAGTGATTGTTTTGATGCACACCTTCAATTTGATAGTGTGACTAGAGGTGAGCGATTGTGCTACCCTAGTCATATTTACTCTGCTAGTTGCATGGTTACTTTAATATGGACATTTCTATGATAGCGTTTATTTATATTTAAATTGATGGTTTAATGGATCCTTAAAGGATGGGCGATCCCAAGCATCCTTTAAGTAATTTTGCATTGCTATTATAGTTCAGTTGAGTTGGTTTACATTGTATAAATATGTATGTCCTGAATCGAGTGTTTGTGTTTTACTTTATGCTCGGGTCAGCCTGAGAATCACAGCTTTGGATTCACCTTCTAGAGCTAGAGTTTTGCTGGAGCTTATCTGTCTATCTATTCATCTACTTCTTCCAGTTAGTTCCAATTCGGTATCTATCTTTGTATTGTTATTTATGTATCCTGACTTATATTGTATCTATTTTACAATGAGATTTTGTATATGTTTTGAGAGTATGTATATAGTAGCTTTATGAACTATTATGGTACTTTAATTCCGCTGCGAGTATTCTGATATCTCTGTGTCTGTGATTCTGTGAATGATTTTATTTGCTCCAAATTTTATTACAATCTATTATTTTGAATTATTCAAGTCTGACATGTGTTGTCGATTTGAATGGTCAAAAATAGTGGGTCGTTACAGTTGAAGTAAGGGAAGAACATACGGAGGAAGGCGAAATTGTAGGTGGTAGTGATGAGGCTATCCATAGTAATATTATTATGGGCCATGAGTCCTTGACTGAACAACCCGTAGACGACCAACAGTTTATCCTAAAGAAGACACTAGTCATGAAAATTTCTAAGGTGCAGACTTCTACACAGGCCCCCACCCATTTCCACTGCTAAGAAAACTCCTCCTCTTCCTACCACAGGTACATTATCAAAGTTAGGGATGACGTAACAACCCTAATTTTAAATAGCATTATTCAAGAGATTTAGTTAGATAAATTATATATAGTAATGTAGATAATAGAGTGATAAGAGGATTGAGATTTAGAAATTAGTTAGGGTCGTTCCTTAACTAAATGGATTTATAAAATAGTTTATAAGCTAAATACATAAGAGAATAAGGCAAGGGTAATATAGGAATAGCCGTACACCATAATCCTTTAACCCCTAAACCCTTACCTCATTCTCATTCACGTAAAACAAAAACATAAAAAAAAGGAGAAGCAAGGTCGCCATTGACCTAGGGAAAGAAGAGCTTCAAGTCAATTAGAAGCTAAGATTCAAGCTGAAGAATAAGGCAAGAACACCTCTCAAGTTCCTTATCCAAACAAGGTGAATAATAATCTAAACCATCTCTCATATATGTCTTTTTAAACATTTTTATTTCGGGCTTAAGGTTTAAAACCATTTAGATGGATGAATGATGATATGCTTTGATTATATGCCATTTTTGATTTAAACAAGGTGTGACGACCCGGAATTTTCTAGCAATATCAATTTAATAATCTGCATTAAATATTAAATTGATTTGATATATTTTTGTTAATTAGATCTGAATTGATACTTTTCTTTTAATAAATATCTGTAGGCTTGCATAAGTAATACACTTAAATATGATAGGCATGAACCTGAAGTAAAAGACTGTAACAAAATAAAGTAAGAAAATCATATGCAGGCTAATGAACAAATATAAAGTGTGCAGGCCAAATTGAATGAAACAAATGACAGTAACAAAAATAAACCAAATATGTAAAAAAGCTTGTGAAGGAAGACATTGTTAAATATCTTTAAGCAAACAAACAAAACTAATTAATGTAAAATCTTTTTTAGTACACAAAGTATTCATTTCAGCCTCCAACCTAAAATATCCTGTTTTAAAAATCTGTACAAACACATGATTGTATACAATATTGTTACAGTTTCATGAAACATAATCATATATCCCTGTCTCTTTTCTTTTCTATATATTAGCTTCACCTTGTTTAGTTCGAGCTGAGCTAAAACTAAAATAAACTTCATTAAAACCTAAAAAAACATTCATCAACAACTTAGCAACCAAGTGATTAAACAGAAAAGGTTTCAGTTGCTTCAGGTCTCACATTTAAGGTCCTGTTCAAAATTGTAGCATCTGTTCTTCTCTGCAAATAGGTGAGTAAAACTTTTAAGATTTACTTAAGTTTAAATTCTGATGCATGCCAATATTTGAATGCTTAAATACACTGTGTGAACATTTATATATTCATTTTTCTCTGGATATTTGAGAGATGAAGTTCTGCATATCTCAAGCCTGCATACTGTGTTTTCTATTTGCTGTGAGTAATATTTTTGTCAAACTCAAATATAAAAATGGTTACTTTATTTATATCTGAAATAAGTTTGTATGTGTACATATTTGAGAGTATCTCAGTGTATGTTTGGATGTGTGATGCATTTGGGTATGTGATGCATATATGATACCTGAAGAACACCTCTGTTCTAAAAATTTTCAAACCCAGATTAGTTTAAAAATCCCTACTGCTTGATCCACTTATTTTTATGACTTAGGATCAAAACAAGATTTGATTGTTAGGTTACAAAAGAGATGTTAAAAACTTATTTAAGCTAAACAAAATTTAAACTTGCTCTGGAAGGATAATAAGGACAGTGAAACTCAAATTTTGATAAAATCCAAACTTCATAATTACTTAGTTCAGGCATATAAACTAAAACACTAAACAAAAACTTGATTTTTAAGGCCTGAATCAGAATTTTTAGATAAAGCTTGGAGGAGCAGTTTGTGTCTTTTTGTTTGGAGCTTTTTAAGTCGCCGTGGGCGATCAACTCGACCTGGTGGTTTGAGATTCGGTCTGGAGGTGGAGGACTATGCCGTGGAGCTGGGAAAAATAGGGGATGGCGGCGCAAATGGTGGTGGAAGCGTCGGTGGGGGTTTCAAGTTTTTAAACCTAATTTTGCTGTGTTTGGAAGTTTCGATCACCGCGGCTAGCATAGGCGTGCGAGTGGCACGTGGGTTTGAGGAAGGGTAGAGAGAAGACAGTCGAAGTGGTAGCCGGAGTTTGGTGGCCTTCGGTGGTGGGACCACCGCGTGCGTGGCGCTGACAGGTTTGAGGGAGGTGAGGTTGTGTTTTTTTCCAGGTTCTGTCTTTCTTATTTTCATTCGCACGCGCCTGGTGAAAAACTCGAAGCAGCTGGTCGACATTCTCGGGGGAAACTCGTATGTTTCTCGAAGTAATGTAGGGGAGGGTCGGCTGTGATATTTCTGGTTTAAAAATCTGTAATAGTTTTTAACTTTTGTTTTAAATTTTAAAATCAAAGGTTAAACCTAGTTTAAAACAAGTTTAAATGGAGACTTTAAGTCAGTTTTGAAAATAAAGTTGGGAATAATAAAGTCCATAACTTAAATTATTTTAATAATTTAAAGGTGATTAATGTTTAAGTTTATTCAAAAAGGAGTTGAATTCAAAAATAAAATATAGATTGTTAAGAAAGTATTTAGTCAAGTTAACTCCAAAGAAATCAGGACTTAGTTATGAAAAGCTAGATTTAGAACTAAAATAAAGTTTTATAATTTAAATTTATTCAAATAAGTTTTAAGTGTAATTAAATATGTAAGTTTAAAAAGGGGTTTTGAAAATAAATTAGTGTAAACATTTTATTAAGATAAAATTTAAATTTATTGAAATAAATGTTTAAACATATTGGAAGTGAGAATTTAATCAATTATAAGGACAATTTACTTTAATTCATGAAGTTTTAGAATTTTATATGCATTAACTTTTAAGTTAATTAAGTAAGAATAATTAATGATGGATATTAATTGATTTGGTAATTATAAGTTTAAAAGTAGTAATTAAAGTTAATTAATGAATTAATTAACTAATATGTGATTAAGAACCACAGATTGGGTTTTGATTTAAATTAATAAATTTTAAATGGTTAATCAAACTTATAGTTGATAATGATTAATATAAGTTAATTATTTTAGAAGATAATAATTAAATAAGTGTTAATCATTAACTAGATTATTTATAATTAATTAACGTAATTGATTTTTAATAAATTAATTGATTAACTAATTCAATAATAATCATTGTAATGTTTAAATGAAATTATTTATTTGAAAAGTAATTAAGAAATTAATTATTTATTGTATAAATTGATTTGAGTTAATTAATTTAGTTTAATTAACTGATATTTTGGAATTAAATTACTTAGAGAAGTAATTGATGTATAATTACTAGAGGTAATTAACTGGAAGATATTGTTAATGGAAGTAATTGGAATATAATTACTTGAAATTAATCAAAGGAATAATTTAGAGTGTTATTGAGAAGTAATTAATTATGAATGATTAATTACTGTATATATGTTAATCAAGAGGATTAATAATTGTGTTTTGAAGGTTTGTATTCTTAATATAATTAACAAATGAAAATGTAATTAGAAATCATTAATTAATAATTAATGATGGAATTAGAAATTGGTTTATTTAGGAATAATAAATCAATAAGATAATTAAATGGTAATAAATCGATATAAATGTAATTAATAAATGGATTTATTCAAGATTAATTTATTGTAAATAAATTAAGGAAATTACTGGAATGTTGCAAAAGATATTTAAAGATGATTAATTTGAATATATATAGGTAATTGATAATAAGATTTAAATTATGTTAATTAATAAATTTTAGAAATCATTTGATGGTTTGGTATGTGTAATTACTTAGTGTAATTAATGGAGTATAATTACTTAGAATAGTAATTAGATGATAATTACTTGATGAAATTCATACAAGATGATTTGTAAAGGAAGTAATTTGGGAGATTTCTTTTGTAATCAATCAAGGGATTAATTTATGGGAATAATTAATCATGGAATGATTACTTTGTTAATAAGTAATTGAGGATAGTTAATTTCTGGTTTGTTATTAATCAAGGGGTGATTAATAATTGTGTTGAAGTAAAGATTAAACACTTAATTGATTTAAATAAGCAATTTTTATATAAATTGAAGATCATTAATTAATATAATTAATGATGTAACTAAATTTGTTAATTAAGGAATAACTAATAGAAAGTAATTAAATGTTAACTGCTATAAATGATTTAGAATAATTCATTTAAGAAATAAATTAAACAATTATTAATTACTTTGATTTATAATTAATTAATGATTGTGAGAGCAGGATTTATGGAATGAGTAATTAATTCGACTTATTTAAATTAATTAAAGATGGAAGTAATTAATTTAATTCATTTTAAATTAATTATAGCTTGTGATTCATAAATCATTGCTTATGGATGATATTGATATTTCATTGATTGTTTGTGATCTCAGGTATGAAATGATAATACCTATGTGATATGGATGTATAGTTTAAGTATGATAATATTTAATTATCTGTTAGGATGATGATATTAATTATCTGTTTATGATGATGATGTGATTATCTATTATGAGATGTGAATTATCTATCTGTGCATATTGATGATATTGAATTGACTGTTAAGACTAAATAGACAACTTGGCCTTAAAAGACACGTTTTGGATTTCGATGAGACCGGGATAAATTTCCTTATTTGGAATATCCGAAAACCACATCGTTTCCAAATTAACGATAGGTCATGAATTTGAAGTGAAGATGAAGATTCTGAATGCAAGGGTTATCGTCTTTAACTCTGAGGGTGATTCCAAAACGAGTGTAACGAGATGATGCCTTCGGTTTCGTTCGAACCCGGGAACGAACTTGTATGGATTGAATGCTTTCAACACATCGTCAGGCGGACGATGAGCATTCTAAGAGATATGTTCTATAAAGGTAATCGTAACCTCAAGCCTCATCAACTGGGAATGGCTAAAACAGGGGAGGTGCAGCAAGGTTAGGTGGGTCATGCCCAAGCAGGACAAGGATATTCCCCTGTCTAGATGTCCCTTTTTATTCGGCTGTGTGGGCAGTTGGTCTGCAGCCAACTGCGGGGTTTATCTTGTTCGGGACTGTTCAGTAAGGAATGGTTCCGGCCTTGTGTTGCAGGGGGTCGGGAGTGATCCTCGGTACGTTGATCTAGGCCACGTACTGTGACGGGCGGTACCCCAGTAGCCCTGCCATTGTATGGAATCCAAAATCCAATAAGTGCCTACGGTTTTGATTGTATTACCCACTTTTGTGGCTAATAGCTGGAATTTAATAGATGTAACAATTTCGGCTATTTTCTATTTACTTGAAAACCCTAGACGTATTATAATATCACAGAATTTCCTATCAAATGTTTTGGTTAGCGTAAGGTAAAATCTTTTCCATGTTTATGTGTGGGAAGTCTTACGTGATACCTTTTGTTTTCAAAGGATTTTTCAAAATTAAGCAACTTTAACCTGTTACTCATACCAGACCCATGTCTGACCCGAAGTTTATTTTTGTTTTTCATAAACTCTCGGGTACCCAAATTTTTACGTGTAGCCAAGGGATTCAGGTTTAGCTTTGACGAATTTTGGAGGAGCAATGGAGCAGGAGGCTTCAGCGTTTTAGATATATATTTAGTTCCGCCGTGTGGTATCTCTGTGATGTATTGTGTATTGTGTTGTATTAACTAGACAGGTGTTTATAACTGTCTAGTATGTGATGTATTATCTGTATCACTCTTATTGATGTTATATATTATGTAAATACTTATGTGATTAATATATTTTATTCGTTCCGCTGTGAGATTCTGATGTTGTTGTTCTTTCTTCTCTATCTTTTCTATTTTCTCACCTCTTTCTTTCTTATTAATGATGCTTCTTCCAGGGAGTAGGAAGTGGGGTCGCTGCCGTGGTATCAGAGCGCTAGGTTGAGTGAATACCTAGGCTCTTAAGTGATTTCTTTCCTGAGAGAACGTATTTGTAATTTGATATATATATATATATATACATATATATATATATAAATATTTATTTCTATCTATTTGTTGGATTACCTGTTTGGGTTTTCTAACATAAGCATAAGGATAGATTGAGTAGTGGTGTGTGTAACACGACTACCTGTGGTTGGAAGTATATTTGACGAGACTGTAGACCTAACACCGTCTCGAGTAAATTTGTGGTGTAAGGATTTCACCTATTCTCTGAAGGAAACCTGTTAAGATTTGGAGTCCATTTTATTGTACAAGATTAGATGATTAGAATTTGGATTATGTGAGTTGAGCAAAAGCTAGGATATTATCTTGGTAACTCAAGAAGTAGTGGTTGTGTGTTGGAATGCAGTAGCGATGGATTGTTTCCGAAGAAGTTCTCAAAGATCTTTGCATAAGGAAGTGTGTCTGCATCAGTTCTGAGGTTGAGTTCAGCTGAATGTCGTGTTTGGTTTTGAGGCCTGAGTTTTCCGAGGAATTTTGGATTAAGGAATTTTTGAGCATCAATAGCAGTGTTACAGCTCAGATTGTTCTGCCGGCACTCGAGGAGGTCATCTGTCAACAGTTCTCTAGAGGTGAAGTTCAGAAGCAGTTTTGTGAATCCATTTCTTCAATGGATTGGCTGGATAAGTTTAAGTTATTCAGATAGGTAAGGAGAGTACAGTTTTCTTTGGATATTAGCCTGGGTTGATCGCAAAAGAGACTTGCGATAGTTAAGTGTTCTCTGGGATGGCAGGAATTCTTTTGGATATCTTTGAATAAGTCGGTGGTTTGCCTTAGCATCTGAGGAGTTGAGTTTGGTATCGACTGGATTTCAGAAGTAGTACCGATAGTTCAGCCTAGTAATAGAATGGTTTCTAGAGGGAAGAATTGGTAAAGCAGCCCAAGTTTTGGAGGAATTTCTGAGTTTTATTTTGGATCTGTTGAACCATATTTTTGTCATGTGTTGTCCAGCTTATGCTTATGTGCATCATCAGCATTTTCATCCATCCAGATCAGAGTTGTGCAGCGCAAGCAGTTGGGAGTGCATCTGTTTTTCTTTTCTGAAAAAGAGAAGTTGTTTTATACTCAGGATAGAAAAGGTTGTGTTTTTGGTTTTGGTTTTGGTTGGTTTTGAGAAGATCATTCTACTGGATTGTTTTTGGATTCAGGTTGTTTTAGGAGTTATCAGCGAAGGTTGAGCTGATCAGTAGGTTGAAGGCAGCTCTGGATTGTCAGAAGTATTTGGTGGATAAGAGACGAAGGAATTTGGATTTGGGAGTCGGAGATTTCATTTTGTATGAATTTTCTCTGATTCGAAGAAGCTCTTTAGATTAGTAGTATAGACTGTTTGGATTCTATAGATCGAGTATTCCGGTATTATATTGGGAAACTCTAAGGAACTCTATCCAGAATTTTGTCTGGATAGTTAACCTTGTTGATTGAGTAGATTGGTTGTGATGATTGTTAGCATGTGATTGATATATGCTTATGATTTAAAATTAATTAAAATCTTAAATATATTATTAAATTACCTTTGCTTTTAAATTTCGGGGACGAAATTCTTTTAAGGGGGGAGGAATGTGACGACCCGGAATTTTCTAGCAATATCAATTTAATAATCTGCATTAAATATTAAATTGATTTGATATATATTTGTTAATTAGATCTGAATTGATACTTTTCTTTTAATAAATATCTGTAGGCTTGCATAAGTAATACACTTAAATATGATAGGCATGAACCTGAAGTAAAAGACTGTAACAAAATAAAGTAAGAAAATCATATGCAGGCTAATGAACAAATATAAAGTGTGCAGGCCAAATTGAATGAAACAAATGACAGGAACAAAAATAAACCAAATATGTAAAAAAGCTTGTGAAGGAAGACATTGTTAAATATCTTTAAGCAAACAAACAAAACTAATTAATGTAAAATCTTTTTTAGTACACAAAGTATTCATTTCAGCCTCCAACCTAAAATATCCTGTTTTAAAAATCTGTACAAACACAAGATTGTATACAATATTGTTACAGTTTCATGAAACATAATCATATATCCCTGTCTCTTTTCTTTTCTATATATCAGCTTTACCTTGTTTAGTTCGAGCTGAGCTAAAACTAAAATAAACTTCATTAAAACCTAAACAAAACATTCATCAACAACTTAGCAACCAAGTGATTAATCAGAAAAGGTTTCAGTTGCTTCAGGTCTCACATTTAAGGTCCTGTTCAAAATTGTAGCATCTGTTCTTCTCTGCAAATAGGTGAGTAACACTTTTAAGATTTACTTAAGTTAAATTCTGATGCATGCCAATATTTGAATGCTTAAATACACTGGGTGAACATTTATATATTCATTTTTCTCTGGATATTTGAGAGATGAAGTTCTGCATATCTCAAGCCTGCATACTGTGTTTTCTATTTGCTGTGAGTAATATTTTTGTCAAACTCAAATATAAAAATGGTTACTTTATTTATATCTGAAATAAGTTTGTATGTGTACATATTTGAGAGTATCTCAGTGTATGTTTGGATGTGTGATGCATTTGGGTATGTGATGCATATATGATACCTGAAGAACACCTCTGTTCTAAAAATTTTCAAACCCAAATTAGTTTAAAAATCCCTACTGCTTGATCCACTTATTTTTATGACGTAGGATCAAAACAAGATTTGATTGTTAGGTTACAAAAGAGATGTTAAAAATTTATTTAAGCTAAACAAAATTTAAACTTGCTCTGGAAGGATAATAAGGACAGTGAAACTCAATTTTGATAAAATCCAAACTTCATAATTACTTAGTTCAGGCATATAAACTAAAACACTAAACAAAAACTTGATTTTTAAGGCCTGAATCAGAATTTTTAGATAAAGCTTGGAACAAGTTTAAGAATGTAGGTCTGCTTCGGTGTTGTGGCTGAGTTTAGCAGGATGTTTATGTTTGGTTTGAAGTCCGAGTTTCTCGAAGAGCTTTGGATTGGAAATTCTTTGGTACCTGCGTCAGCATTGCGGCTCGGAGTGTTCTGTGGGTCGGCAAAAGGTCTTCTAGCTTAGCAGTGTCTGAGAGATGGAGTTCAGAAGCAGTAGAGTGGATCCATTTCTTCGATGGATCGGCTAGACCAGCGTAAGCTGTTCTAATTGGTAAAGAGAGAACAGTTTTCTTTGGATTTTAGTCTGGATTGATCGCAAAAGTGACTAGCGATAATTGAGTATTCTCTTGGATTGTTGGAGATTTTTCTGGATGTCTTAAGGAAGTTAGAGGTTTTCCGCATCTAGAGATGTAGTTTTCTTATCGACTAGTATTCCAAGAGTGGTACTGGTGGTTCTACTAGTTGAAGGTTGGTTCCTTGAGATGGAGTTAGGTGAAGCAGCTCGGGATTGGAGGAACTTCTGAGTTTTCTCTTGATTATCAGAGATCTTCTAGGTTATGTTGTCCAGTTTATGCTCGTGTTTATCATCAGCATTCTTATCTACTCCAGATCAGAGTTGTGCAGCGGAAGCAGTTTGGGAATGCATCTGCTTTTCTTTTCCCAATAAGATAAGTTTGTTTTCTTTTGATGGTTGTGAGTAGAGTTTGTTCTTGGTCTTAGTTGATCTTGGAGGATCATTCTGGTGGATTGGGTTTGATCCAGTTTATTTCTTGAGACATCAGCAAGGAATGAGCTGATTAGGAAGGATGAAGGCAGCCGAGGATCGTCCGAAGAGTTTTGTGAATCTGAAGTCGGAGGTCTGATTTTGGATAAGTTTTCTCCGGTTTTAGGAGCTATAAGATTGGATAAGGTTGGAAAGCTAGCTCCGAGGAGTTTTGGATCTCTTCAGTGTTCTATTATGGAAAAGTGTTTGGTCTTCTGGATTGAATTGCCAGTTTGGACAACTGGGATTCATTATGATGCACGTATCTCTGAGGGAGTACGTGTATGATCTATCTCTGAATTTTGGAATCAGCTGTTCTTGGAGATTTGGTTGTTGAGTCAGACTTGTCTGTAGTCTGATATTCTGTTTAGTTTGCTAGATCTAGATGAGTGGGAGCTCGGTAGCTTAGTAGTGTTGATGTTTGGATTTTGTAGAGCGAGTATCCCGGTATATATACTTGGGAAACTCGAGGAAATTCTATTCAGAATTTTTGTCTGGATAGTTAAATTTGTTTGTTTGGGTAAATTGGTTGCTATGGTTGTCAGCATATGGTTGTTAATATATACTTGTGTTTTAAAATTAAAATTTTAAAATAGATTATTAAATTACCTTTGTTTTAAATTTCGGGGATGAAATTCTTTTAAGGGGGAAGGAATGTGAAATCCCGGAATTTTTGGCAATATAAATTTAATAATCTTTATTTAAAATTAAATTGATTTGATAATATTGATTAATAAAATATGAATTGTTTTAAAAACCTAATTAAATAAATATTTAATTAGTGATTTTTTCTTTTAAAAGCTAAATAAATGTTTCTATTTATAATGTATATATATTTGTATATATTATAGATAATCTTTGATTTGAAATTTAATAAATAAAGTCTTGTTTTCAAATTCTAATAATATATTTAATAATTTGGAAATTATGATGTAAATTAATATAAGTTTTTCAAAGTTATTTAATTAATAACCATATGGTTTGTAAATACTTAAAGTAAATTTTAAAATCTTAAGATTTTATCTTAGCTTTTTTTTAAATTTAAATAAAAAAAAGTTTGTTTCATTTCTTTTAAATATTACTGGATAAATATGATTTGAAAATTTTATATATAAGTTTAAAATACAATTTACATATGGTATTAATTCATTTAATAATAGAAGTAATTTATAATCTCTTTTATAAATCATTAAAATTGTAAAATCTGTTATTTTCAAATAATTAGTATAATGTATAGTTTTTATAAACATAAATAGGTTTTATAGAAAGAGAATTATTATTTTTAAATTTAATAAGTAGTTATATATGTATAGATATAACTTGAACCTTAAACTTTATATTTATAACCTACTTGAATTTGAATTTAAAGTTTTAAAATTCAATGTATAGGTTTTATATTTGTTTGGATTTTAAAATATTTGTATAAACTTTTATTTATAAATATAATTGGTTTTTTATTTTATTTTTAAATTATTTATACATATATAAATACTAATTAACTAATTCATTAAGATTGATTTTGTATTAATCTTTTATTAACATTTAAAAATATAACAAATTAAATTATGAGACAAGTGTTAGCATATCAAGTAATCAAACAACAAGTGTTAACATATTAAGTAATCTAAATACATGTGTTCATTTATGAACTAAACAACATGACAAGTGTCATTTTATTTTTTTATCTTTTTCTTTTATTTTGTTAAATTAATTTCAACCTTTATAAACCATATTTTCTTCCCCTTCACTCTTTTTCTATCTTTTAATTCTCAACTAAGAAAGCAAATCTAAAAATCATCTCTAAAACCAAAAATGTAAATCACAAAAACTTGTAATCTCATCAATTCAACAACCTGTAGTTCAGTTTCAAAATTCAAATTCAATACCACTTCAACATACTAGAAACCTTCAGCATGCAAGCAAAACTGTAGATCAGTGTCAAATTCAAGCCTGCATTTTCTTTTCAAACCTGGAAGCCTGCATGCAACTGCATTTCATAAATCAAAACAAAGAAGCATTCCAGTTTTTAAGATCAAAGCATTTTTATTTGAGAAACTCAAGTTTCAAGAACATTTCAGTTTCAAGATTGTATAAATAATGCTCTGTGCTTCTGTTTCAGGTGAGTAACACTTTTTAAAACTTAAAGATAATCTGGTTGCTTGAGTTATGCCTAAAGTTAGTTTGTATTTGTATATATGTGGAAAATTTCTATGTATTGTGTGATGCACGTATGATTTTGGATGCCTGTAGAACATCTCTGTTCTAAATTTCAACACCAGTTTTTAATTTAAAAATCAATCCCCCTTGATCCATTGATTGTTAGGACTTAGGATCCAAACAAATATTGTTTGTTTGATTACAAACTAAGTTTTAAAAATTTATTTAACTTAAATTAAATCTGGAATTGCTTTGGAAATCAAATTAAAAAGGAAACTCAAGTCTTTGTAAAAAATTCAATCATGTTAGTTATGCAATTCAGGTTTATAAACTAAATCCTTAAACTAAAACATGATTTTTAAAACTAAAATCATAATTTTTAATTTGGTTTTGAGCATGCATTTCTGAGTGGAACAGAAATTGTAGATTTGATAGTTTCTGGTGATCTAGTTGATAGGGAAGGTTGGGGTCTTCTATGGTGGAAGAGGAGTGATAGGAGGGTGATGGAAAAATGGCCGATGGTTGTGCAAGTTACAGTGGAGGCAGCGGTGAGCAGGAATTGATTTGTGCCCTAGTTTTAATCAAGTTAGGAAATTTGATCGTCTCTGTCTCTATGATTGATCGAGTGCGATGGGGCTTTGAGAGATGGTAGCTGGGTCGATGACGAGGGCATGGTCGGAGCTGCAACATTTATGGTGGTCGGAGGACAGTGATTGTGGCGTTAACAGGTTTGGGTTGAGGTGGTTTTGGTGTTCCAGGTTTGGGGGTGTGGTGTCTTGATTTGGAATTCGAGTGGATGTTGAAGTTCTAATGGTCGAGTTCGAGTTCGAAGTTGATCGTG
Source organism: Allium cepa (assembly GCA_030765085.1). Lineage (NCBI taxonomy): Eukaryota > Viridiplantae > Streptophyta > Magnoliopsida > Asparagales > Amaryllidaceae > Allium > Allium cepa. The sequence continues at coordinate 148,979,388 of CM060928.1, forward strand.
GATGTGTGGGAAGCGTAGGCGATGGTCAGAGCCTCGCCGTGGATGGTGCAGGGTGCACGATGCATTGATGTATCTGCTGATGCCTGGGTTGAAGGGAGAGAAGTACTCGTGTATTTCTCGAGTCATTTGTTGTTATGCCCGAAGTAAGGTGAGGTAAGACTCGGAGTAAAACATAGTGGGCTCGAGTAATTTTTAGTTTCAGGTTTTAGAAACCTAACAGTTTTTCTGTTTTAAAATTTAAACTAAATATATAAAAAAAGAAGCAAAGAAAGTTTTAAACAAAAGTTTTGAAACAAGTTTAAATTTGAATTCAAATTGAGTTTGAATTCTAGTTTTTTTAAAATAAATAAGGTTTACAAAAATGGAATGTTTTTAACAACTAAAAATTTGTTACAGTATTTTATAATGGGGTTTTTAAATCCGAAAATGAGATTTAAACAAGATTTTAAATTTAAGTTTAAATCTGAATTTTTAAATCTGAATTCATATTAAATTTGAATCTTAGGTTTTGAAAAGAAAATAAAGCTTATAAATTCAAATGTTGTAATTAAGTTTGAATGTTAAAGTATTTTATAACATGTTTTTAAAATCTGAAATATAAGATTTAAACAGAGTTTTCAAATCTAAGTTTAAAATCTGGATTCAAAAATAAATTTGAATCCTAGTTTGAAATAAAATAAAGTTTTTGAATTTAAATGTTTTAAAAACAAATTTGAATATTTAAAGTGTATTTTAAATTGATTTAAATTGAATATAGGTTTAAAACCATTTTAAATTTCCCTTAGAAGATAAGTAATTCTTTAACATGTAATTGTTAAACTTTATTTAAGTTAAAATTGTTTTCATTTTAAATCATGAATTTAAAATGGAATTTAATAGTAAATTTAAAAGCAAATTGTTTTTAAAATACTTTGTTAATGATAATTTAATCATTAATAAGATTAAGGTTTATCTTAAAGTTAATTAGGACTTAATGATTTATAATAAAATTTTAAGATAATTAAGATGGTTAATTAATTATTTTAATTAATTAATGATTTAGGTAATTAATTAAATAATTAAGGGTTTATTTAATTAATTGAAGAATTAAGTCAGTTAATTGAGAATTAATTGATTTTTAATTAAGAAATCATTATTTGGATAAGATTGATTTTAAATTAATGATTTGAATTTCATTAATAGAGTAATTAAAAATTAAGTATGTTATAGATTAACACTTTATTAATTAAATAATTAGAGATTAATTAATGTGTTTTATAGATAATTTAATTTGTAATTAATAATGATTAATCTCAGTTAATTATTTTAGAGAAGTAATTATAGATTTGTTAATGGTTAATGAAGGTCATTAACTTAGGATTATTTAATAATTAATTAGTGTGATTAATTTATAATAATTAGTTAAATTAATTAATTTAAAGATAATCATTTGTGAATTGTTTAAGTGTAATTACTTAATGGAAGTAATTGAGAAATTAATTAATTAAGTTTATTTTGATTAGTTTAAGTTAATTAATTAAGTCTAATTAATTAAAAATAATCACTGGATAATTTAAGAAGTAATTACTCAAGAATAATTACTTCGTAAAGTAATTAAGAAGATAAATAACTGGATGTAATTAAATTGAAGGATAATTGGGTAATGGAAGAGTTTTGGAAATTAATTACTTTGTGTAATTCATATAAAGAATAATTACTTAGTGGAAGTAATTAATAATTAATTACTTAGTGTAATTAATTAAGAATTGGTTAATAAAGTTATTTGAAAATAATTAAGAGATGTAATTAATTAAGGGTAATTAATTACTTAATGAGATTAATCTAGGGTGATTAATAAATGTAGTTAATTAAAGATTTATTATTAAAGATAATTAACTAAGGAATAATTAATTTATCTAATGATGTAATTAGAGGTAGTTAATTACTGAATGTGTTTAATTAAGAGTGATTAATCAATATGGTTTAATTGATGATTAATTACTTAATGTAATTAATTTAAATAAGGTAATTATAAATAAAAATAATTAGGGATCATTAATTAATATAATGGTGTAATTAAGGATTGATTAATAAGAACAATTAATCAATGAAGGAATTAATTAATGTAATTAATTAAGGGTTAATGTAATTAATTATAGTTAATTAATTAATGAAGTAATTAAAGGTTAATTACTGAATTTGAACTACAATAATTAATTTGTGAAATTAATTAGAAGCTAATTTCTTGAGTGTAATTAAAGAATAATTAATCAAGGGTGATTAATTAAGGTGATTTATTAGAGGGTAATTAATTAGTTGTTTTGTAATTAAATAATTGGTTATGTAAGCAAGATTTATGTGATAAAAATAATTAACTTAATTTACTTTATATTAATCAGAGATGAAGTAATTAATTTAGTTCGTTTTAAATAAATTATAGAATGATGATTAATAAGTCATTGCTTATGAATGGTGATTGATATTGATTGCCTTGAATAGTTGAGATCTCAGATATGAGATAAGGGATATTGTGTGATATGGATGCTTTAGTTGCATTGTGATGATAATATGAATTATCTGTTTGTGATGATAGTATGGATTATCTATTTATGATGATAATGTTGATTTTCTATTATAATATTGTGAATTATCTATCTATGAAGTGAATTGTTTTAAATTTTAAAAATAACTTGGACCTAAAAGATGGCGTTTTGGATTTCGATGAGACCGGGATCGGGTTTCCATATTTGGATATCCGAAAACCACATCGATCCAAATTAACGATAGGTCATGAATCTCAAGTGAAGATGAAGATTCAGGGTGCAAGGGTTATCGTCGTTAACTCTGAGGGTGATTCCAAAATGAGTGTAATGAGATAATGCCTCCGGTTTCGTTCGAACCCGGAACGAACTTGTATGGATTGAATGCTTTCAGAACATCGTCAGGTGGACGATGAGCATTCTAAGAGATGTGTTTTCTAAACGTAATTGTGGCCTCAAGCCTCATCAACCCGGAATGGCTAAAACAAAGGAGGTGCAACAAGGTTAAGTGGGTCATGCCCAAGTAGGATGAGATTTACCCCCGTCTAGAAGTCCCTTTATATTCGGCCGTGTGGGGGCAGTTGATTGCAACAACTTCCGGGGTTGTCTTGTTCGGGATTGTCCAGTAAGGGATGGTTCCGGCCTTGTGTTGTAGGGGAGATAGGGTGGATCCTCGGTATGGTGATCTAGGCCATGTATTGTGACGGGCGGTACCCCAGTTGCCCTGCCATTGTATGGAATCCAAAAATTCAATAAGTGCCAACAGTTGTGATTGTGTTACCCACTTTTGTGGCTAGTAGCCGGAATTTAATGAATGCAGCAATTTCGGTTATTTCTTATTTATTTGAAAACCCTAGACACTATTATAATATCACTGGATTTACTATCAAATGTTTTGGTTAGCGTAGGGTAAAAACTTTTCCATGTTTATGTGTGGGATATCTTACGTGATACCTTTTGTTTCCAAATATAACAAAATGGATTTATAAAATATTTTATAAGTTAAATATATAAGAGAATAAGGCAAGAGTAATATGAGGATATACATATACCATAACCCCTACACCCTTACCTTATTCTCAATCACGTTTTCATAAAACAAAAACATAAACAAACCAGAAGCAAGGCTGACCATTACCTTAGGGGAAGAAGAGGTTAAAGTTAATTAGAAGCTAAGATTCCAGCTAGGAAGAATAAATCAAGAATAAATCTCAAGTTTCTTATTCAAACAAGGTGAATAGTAATATAAGCCATCTCAGATATGTCTTTTCGAACATTTTAATTTCAGGTTTAAGGTTAAAAACGTTTAGATGGATGAATGATGGTATGCTATGTTTTGATTTAAACAAGGATTTTTGTGTAACGATATATCTCGATTTTAAGGCTAAATTTGTGTAAATTGATTTCGAGTGTCATAACGGTTGAGTATGTCATGTAAAACATTATTTTGGAGATGGGTTTAAATTTCATAATATTGCAAGCTATGGATAATTTATTATGAATTTTGGATGAAGAAATAGATAATTTTGGATTTAAATTATATAAGGCAACTGTATAATGTTTTCGGATCTGAAATTTACATATGTTAGAAAACATATTAAACGTGAATTATGGTGATTTTCAGGGATTTTTTCTAAGTATTTTAATATGGTATTAGATTATTTAAGTTGAAGGACTTAAATGTTTTGTTGAAAGGAAAGGCCTATTTGTTAAAATAATTTCAGTTACAAATTATTGAATTCGACGGCTGCTGAAACAACGGATATTCCATCGATTAGAAAACCGTCTTTAGATATAATTGTTATACATCGTAGGCACATGGTGTACAATCGTAGTACGTATGCGAATATGGATCGATCCATAGGGAAAGAATTTAATTCTAATAATTCTCAACCAAATTAGCCCAAGGTATTTAAAATTGTTTTAAACTACAAAATTGTAGAAATTAAGCTAAAGCAAAAGTGAATAAAACGATGATTTAAAGAGCAATTTAGAGGCAAATCCACTTTCAATTATTCATATAAATCAACACAAAATTCATTTATAATCTCTCGTTAACATATTAAATAGAAATGATTGATGTGTTTATTATAAGTATGGTTTATTTGTGTTTTTAATTAGCACAACTTAAACTATCAAACTTTAACACACCATTCAAACCAACTTATCAACTCCCATGAAAATGACATGAAATTAAAAATAAAATCTATTTTAAGCATGATCTATTTACTATGAACTAGTAACATAGATCATCAAATTTTGATTCTAGTTTGACTTTCATTATCAAAATCACTTAGACAAATGATCAAATAGTTTATGTTTACAGTGGAATAAGCATAGCCTATTTGAGATATCAATATTGACTATCAGATTCACTAAAAAAGATATAAACCACCATCATTCAAAGTTTCCATTAAGCGCAAAAGAGAGATCATAAATGAAATCATTATGTTAATTTAAATGTTTCATGAGAGCTTCATTACCCCTAAATTAAAGGGGTTTAACTACTCGTATTTGAAAACATGTTAACATAGAATGATTTCAACAAAAAATGAGGATAATGAGAGCTAATTAAAAGAAAAAAGAGCTAACTACTTGCATGAAATAAAACTAAACTAATTACAAAAATTAAATCTACGCTACTAACATGAAATAAGTGATGCATAAACTAATTAGGAGAGCACGAAATAAAAATAGCATAAAAAGAATGTATAAAATAAAAATTACATGAAAGCAAAGAATAAGGCTAAGAAGCCATTAAAGAAATTTTTATTTACCTTTGATTTGTGGGTACAATATTGCATAAAAAGAAGAAGATGATTACATGAAACACAAGCGGTATTTATACATGCTTAAAACCCTAATTCACAGTTTATAGGACTGCATAAAATGCCCTTGAAGAAGTGTAACCTATAAGTAATCATTAGGAAAACAATTAAACACCTAACATGCCTTTAAGCATCCATTAACATGCATGTGCTTTTAATTATGGACCATATGTTAGTGGTTAATGGGGCTCCTCGATGTTCCATGAATTCTTTTATTTTCCTTTCTTCGATAGCCTTCAATATATGTGCATGCATTCATCCATGAAACCTCTTCATAATTGCACTTCATTTCTTACAAATAAAAATAAAAATATGCAAATAAATTTTCTCAAAATTAAATCATACACAAAATTACCATTTTACCCCAAATGAAGATGAATGAATGATGATTTGAAAACAATTTAAAATTTTGTTTTGACATGTAAAATAGCCTAATATGCTCATTTATTTAATTAAAAGAAGATTAAACTTGGAATTAAAAATATATACTTTTACATGCACATCAAATATCCCCACATTTGTCTTTTTATTCCTCCTCGAATAAACTAAAACTAGGATAAATCCCTTTTCGTAGAAAACACGATTGCATTGAGTGTATACAACAAGCCGTTAAACCTTTATGTGTCCCTAGTAGGATGAGTGTTGTCTCATGAGGGTTTTCAATTTCAACGGATATTACCCATAAAATCTAAATACGATATGCGAATTCTAATGCAAGTTTTCAAAAATATTTACAAATGAAGAATTTACTTTTAAACTGACGCGAATAAGTTAAATATAAGTTTGGGTCATTATCAAGAAATTTTAGACCTTTTACTCATCAAAAACTTCTAACGAAAATTAAGTTATCATCACAATTAGACTCTAGTTTGGCTAGTTGTTTTGGTTGATAACTTAGTGCAACTATGAAATGGACCATTTAGTTGATTGCCAAAGTTTTACAAAGTGGTATTTTATTTCTTTTGAATAACAAGTCGAATCAGATAAGTGAAAATAGTATTTGAATTTCAAATGCTTGCTCTCTCTATCTTGAAAAATATTAACATTATTATTATTTACAAACCTAACTCAGGAAAACCAATGCTAGATATACTGATCATGCACTGCCTTTCGGGTTTACGTGAGAAAAGTATAGAGCGTGGCGAGTGTACACACTTGCATATGAACACATGACTCCAGGCGTTTATTATTGTTATTATTTAAATTTTGTTTACATACACCTAACTCAGATAAACTGAGGTCAGATATACCGATCATACACTGCCTTACTGGCTTACGTGAGAAGGATAGAGGGCATGGCGAGTGTACACACTTACATGTGAATACATGAATCTAGGTGTTTCTTAGTTTTAAAATATATTTTATTTTAAAAAAGAGAGTTGTGCAAAATCATCTTAGCACCACTTAACTTAGAAGAACAAAAATGCAATCACCTTTACTTTAAATCAACTACTCTTTTAAACAAAATTACAATTAAGATATATTTCATAATTATCACCTATGAATCTTCCTATATACTGGTTAAACCATAGTTACTTGCAATCAAACTTCTATTTTTGTTTTTATTGAGACAAGTAAATTTTCAAAGATTTCAATTTAATAAACAAAAACATATACTCATCTTATAGTATTTCTTTAAAAGTAAATCAACATGCTAAATAGAAAATTTGATTTTTAAATTTTTGATTTTGTTTTTTGGAACGAAAATGCAAAAAATAAACTATGAAAAATCAAAATGAACATGAGACTCCTCCTCACACATAATTTTGAATGTGTCCCCATAGTCAATGCATGATATAATTAGTGTAACTGAGAAAAATAGGTACATATTTACAAAAGAGGGTTAAAATTTGTTACAAAACATATTTTGGCTCATGAAGAATCATGAGCTCCTCCTCTCGATCACTTGTTAACTCCAAGTAAGGTTTTAAACAATGATCGTTGACTTTTAAAAATCGATCCATCCCTAGGGTTTTCTATTTCTATGGCACCATGTGGAAAAACAATACGTACAACGTACGGGCCTGCCCACATTGATTTTAATTTTCCAAGGAACAAATGAAATCGAGAGTCATGCATATGAATCTTTTGATTTGGTGAATTTTTTTCCTTAGGATTGACTTGTCATGAAAAACTTTTGTTCTTTCTCTATAAATTTTCTTATTTTTTATATGCTTCGTTCCTAATCTCCTCTAACTCGTTGAGTATCAATTTTCAATTTTCGTCGGCTATTTCAAGATCAAAGTTTATGTTCTCAATCCCCCACAGTGTTTTATGTTCATGTTCGATAGGTAAATGGCACACATTGCCATATACTAGCCTAAAAAAGACATCCCAAGATTTGTTTTATACAGTTCTGTAAGCCCAAAGCGCATCTGTCACTTTTTATGACCAATCTTTTCGATTTCTGTTCATAATTTTCTATGAAATTTGTTTGATTTGACGATTTGAAACTTCAACTAGACCACAAGTTTGAGGATGATAAGGAGTGGATAACTTGTGGGTTATCGAGTATTTTTCCATTGGAGTTTCAAATGAATGATTACAGAAATGTGTTCCATTATCACTTATTATTGTGCCAGGTGTTCCAAACCTTGAAAATATGTTTTCTTTTATGAATTTCATAACAAATTTGTGGTCATTTTTTTTTAAAAAATGGCTTCAATCCATTTAGAGACGTAATCAACAACAAGAAGAATGTACATATTTTTGAAAGAATTGGGAAACGGTCTCATAAAGTCAACACCCCAAACATCGAAGATTTCGATCATAAGAATAGGGTTCAAAGGCATCATGTTTCATAGAGAGATTTTTCCTAACGTTTGGCAGCGATCACAAGTTTTACAAAACTCAAATGCATCTTTGAAAAGTGTAAGCCAATAAAAACCATATTGAAACACCTTTTCAGCTGTTTTATTCGGACCGAAGTGATCACCACAAACTTGGTTATGACAAAACAAAAGAACACTCTTTATATTGCAATCCGAGATGCAACGTCGAATGATTTGGTCAGAACAGTACTTAAACAAGTTTGGATCATACCAATAGAAGTTTTTGACTTTGGAAAGAAATTTAAATTTATCTTGTTTTGACCCAAATGAAGGAGTTTCCTTAGTGACTAAATAGTTCACTATGTCAGCATACTATGTATCGATGAAAATGGAAAGGAGTTGTTCATCAAGAAAGTTCTCCTTGATCGGTAAAGAAGATGGTGCATTTGGAAGGTGCGACAGATGATCAACATGACATTGTCGAATCCTTTTTATCTTTGATTGTAAGGTCAAATTCTTAGAGTAGAAGGATCCAATGGATCATATGAGACTTAGCATCCTTTTTAGCAAAAAGGTACCTAAGAGCGGAGTGATCAGTGTAAACAGTAATATGTGAGCCAATCAAATAAGGTCGGAATATTTCGAGCTCAAAAACTACCGCTAGAAGCCTTTTTTAGTGGTGCGTAATTGAGTTGAGCTTCGTTAAGAGTCATACCAGTATAGTAGATGACATGAAGAATTTTTTTAATGAGTTGGCCTAAGATAGCACCAACTGCAGAGTTAGAGGCGTCGCACATTATTCCGAAAGAAGGATCCCATTTGGGTGAGCAAATGATGGGAGCGAAAATGAGTTGATTTTTGAGACTTTCGAAAGCAGAAACACAATTAGAATTAAAGTCAAATGGAGCGTCTTTTCCAAGAAGAGTCCTCAGAGGTCGAGCGATTTTACTAAAGTCCTTCACAAATCGTCGATAAAAACCAACATGTCCAAGAAATGAATTAATGTCCTTGATAGATTTGGGAATGGGTAGATTCACAATTTCATCAACTTTTGCTTTATCCACCTCAATTCCTTTGTTTGAAATGACATGCCCAAGAACATTGCCATGTTTTACCATGAGATGACATTTTTCCAATTTAACGTTAAGTGTTTGCCCTTGCATTGATTCAGAACCAACTCGAGATGGTGTAAGCACTCGGAAAAAGAGTTCCCAAGGATGGAAAAATCATCCATAAATACTTCTCAAAAATGTTCGATCATGTCGGAAAATATGCTGACCATGCATCTTTGAAAAGTAGCAGGAGCATTATAAAGGCCAAAGGGCATATGTCGATACACAAAGGAGCTAAAGGGACACGTGAAAGTTGTTTTCTCCCGATCTTAAGGAGCGATTGGAATTTGGTTATAACCGTAATAACTATCAAGAAAACAATATAATTCATGGTCGACTAATCATTCATGCATTTGGTAGATGAAAGGAAGATTAAAGTTATCTTTACGTGTTGCAGCATTTAATTTTCGATAATCAATGTAAGCACGCCAACCCGTTTGAGTACGAGTTGTGATGAGTTCGTTAGCGTCATTCTTGATATAAGTCCGGACTTTTAGGCACGATATGAATTGGGATAACCTGCGAACTATCAAAAATGGGGTATATGTTCCGTTATCGAGGAGTTTAGGAATTTTATCTCGAATCGCATTCTTCATTTTTGAGTTAAGCCTTCATTGCATATCACGAACAGGCTTGGCTTCGCCAACTAAGTGGATCCGATGTTGAATAAGAGCAGGACTAATTTCCCTTATTTCAGTGATCGACCATCCAATTGCTTCTTTGTTTTTCGATAAAATTGAAAGAAGGGAAGCTTCTTGATCAAGAGAGAGTTGAAGATATTATGACAAGAAACATTTCATTGTCGCCTGAGTATGCGCACTTAAGGTGATTAGGAAGAGGTTTGAGTTCCAACCTCGGGGTTGCTCAATCAAAGAACTGGGTTGAAGTTCTGACTTAACAGTGAGGGGTTCAAATGGAAGTGCCTTTCCAATCTCGTAAGGCTCATTTTGAAACAGTTGTTCTTATTCAGTCTCATGCTCGTGGTTTACGTCAACTGTTTCGTGATCAAAATTTTCCTGAATGGAGCTAACTTTCAACGTTCGGTCCAGTGATTCGTTCGATGGATTTTCAAGATTGAAGATGTTAAGATCTAGTGTCATGTTTCCAAAAGAATTTTTCATTGAACCATTTCGACAATTGATTAGAGCATTTGAAGTAGCCAAGAAAGGTCATCCAAAAATCAATGGAATTTGACTCATTGAATTATTCACAGGTTGTGTTTCAAGAAGGATGAATCAATAGGGAATATAAATCGATCGATTTTGGTGAGCACGTCCTCGATTTCTCCCATCGGTTTCTTTATTGAATTATCGACAAATTGAAGAGTTACTTTCATCGATTTTAGTTCACCCAAGCCAAGTTGTTGGTAAACTGAATAAAGGAATCAAATTAACACTCGCACCCAAATCTATTAAGCACTTATTAATTGTCTTTTCTTCTATCGTGCACGAGATCGTAGGACATCCAGGATCATTGCATTTTATGGAAATTGACTGATAAAAAACTTTGCTAAGACCGGCAACTAAGAAAACTTTCTTGGCTATATAAGTGTGTCGTTTTTGAGTACACAAGTCTTTCAAGAATTTAGCGTATGTTGGGACTTGTTGAAAAATATCAAGAAAAGGAATGTTAACTTTCACTCGTTTGAAAATTTCCAACATCTTTTCCATTTGATCAGAATGTTTCTTTGGTTGAAGGCGATGTGGAAATGGAATTCGATACTCGGTAGGACGGTCTACTTGAGTAGAAGATGAATTTGGATTGGCATTTTATTCGATGTTTGGCTCAATGTTTATTCAGAATCACTTGTAATTTTTGAAGTGTCAAGAAGAGTTTTCGATAAATAATTTGGATTAGCAACTTGGTTATCGATTTGCTTATCGGAATGCAAAGTCGTTATAGTATTCATTTGGTTCACATTGCTATCTTGAGCAACATGGTCTTGATTCGAGTTCGTGTTTTGATTTCTAGAATTCGAAACTGGCAGGCCGGGGAATGTGCCTCATTCACGTTCACTCACAGAAGTGCCAACTTACTCATTTTCATCTTAAGTTTAACAATCGATTGACTCGTATGTTGCATATATGAGGTAATTTTTTTTTTTTTGCAAATTTCTATTTGATTGGAGGCTTTGAGTTGTTGCTTTAGCCAAAGTTTCAAGACTTTTTCCAAGTTAATTCAACTGTTTATCGTCTTGGGAGCGAAAGATTGTTCCGGTTGATTTTGATACAAAGGCGCAAAATTTTGTTGAAAGTGGTTAGGCTGAAAGGGAGTATTCGAAGAATTGTTCGAAAATGCTTGAAAGTTGGGATGAACTAAATTTGTGTTGGAATTATTTTGGTTCTGCGAAAAATTAGGATAATTTCTCTAACCAGGATTGTACATTGGAGAAAACGTGTCATTCTTAATCTTGATAAAAGCATTGAGTAGTTCTATCGAATTAGGACACCGATCGGCTATATGATTCATATCAATGCATTTATAACACATTGGTTGGGAAGCTTGATTCATTTTGTTGGATGAGAAAATGTTACCGAATTAATTGATCATCGCATCGATTTTAGATTCCAAAGCCAAAGATGATCTTATTGAGTGTGCGCTCGATCGTGAATACATGGATTTTTATTAGAATGTTCCCCTTAGGATGACTTTTCGGCCAAGTTTTCAAGAAATTGGCAGGCATCATCGTGATGTTGGGTGAAAAATTGCCTTGGCACAAGATTTAAGCATGGTTCATGAGCTATTTTCGAGCCCATCATATAAGATTTGCCAAAGAGTCCATTTTTAAAAAATTATGATGTGGACACTTTATCAGAAGCTCTTTAAATATTCCAAAATACGCTTCGAAAGGTTCACTTCTAAATTGATTGAAATTGACAATTTCATTTCGGATTTTAGTTGGTTTTTCCAACGGGTAGAACTTTTTTACGAAAACTTTAACAAATTCTTCCCAAGTTTTGATTGAGTTCGATGGTAAGCTATACAACCATTTTTCAGCGTAATCGGTAAGGGTAAATGGAATTAATCAAAATTCGATTCCGTCATCACATAATTGTTGGAGTTTAATGGTTGCACATACTTATTTAAATTTTTTTTAGTAAATGTATGTGTCATCGTGTTCAAAATTGCCAAATTTAGGGAGTGTATCAATGTGATTGGAATGAATTTTGGAGTGATTACCCGTTGGGGCGGGTAATGTGATATAAGAAGGAATAGAAACTCTATCGAGAAAGATTCTATCCATCAGAGTTTGGGGGAGGATTTTCGTTCACCATCATTGGAGGATCGTTTGTCTGAGTTAAAACGATTTGTCGTTGTGTCACGAGTTCAGGTACTGATGCACAAATGAAAAGGTTAATTAGAGAAAGGAGTGAGAATCAAGTTAAGAGAATGAAACTATATTTAGAAAATGAAATCAAGTGAAAAGATTTTGTTTTGGATTTCAATTTTTCTCTTTTTTATATGTTTTTTGTTTTTTTATATTTTGTTTTGAAAAGACTTTTTTTGAATTTTTTTCTAAAATACAAATTTAAGAAAAATGCATGTTTTTTTAAATTTTGATTTTATTTGATTTTTTAAAGGAAATGATTTGAAAAGATTTTTTTTCTTTTGAGCTTTTGTAAAAAAACTAAATTAAGTAAAATGTACAAAAAATGTACTTTTGGATTTTTTTTGATTTTTTTAATGTATGCATGAACTAATACAACTAAATGAATACAAGTATTTAATTACAAATTTTCTAGTCATTAGTAGCTCCTAAACCAAAATTGTATAATCATACTTTGTCTTAATCTAACAGAATAGTTGCCAGGTAATAGATAAGAGTTATCGGTGCCCTATGAATCACCGTAGCAATGCAGCTGAAGGTTTAAGTACATTTAGAGAAATAATCACTGTAATATTTACGAATCACCATAATATTATACATGATTATTGCTTATCCGTAGCCTAGATACCAAGAAATTAGATTGTCGAAAGAAGACAATTTGTCAAGATACAATTAAGCCTAAATGAGCTCGCGACACCCTTAAGCCCAAAGTCTGGCCGTTATTATTAGTCAATTTTTACAATGAAATGCAATTTATGGGCTAAGGAAGGGGTGATGAAATCTTCTAGCTTTTGCGGATTTTGGCATTGGTCGTAGAAAAGAAAAAAAAAAGATGAGGTGAATGTAAAACTAAAATTAAACATGTATTAACAATGCAATTACGAATGAGATTTTAGCTTTTTTGAGATTTTTAAAAAGGCACACAATCGACAATGCACGAAAAATAAAAAAAAGAGTCAAGAACACGATATCAAAGCGTAAAGAATTATTAGCAGATATTTTAAAGCAGCAATCTTTTTTATCACAAAATTTTTAGCAAGCAAGTAGTATATTTTGGCAAGAAAATCCTCTCTTTCTAAATTCCTGCAAATTACAACCTGCAAAATTATGGAACAAGAATATTTATAAGAACAAAACGAAAATAACTTTTTTTATATGTTTTTCTAAAAAAAACTAAAAGAAATTGAAAGGAAATATTTACAAGTCAAAACCAAACAATCATAAAAGAATTTTTAAAAATTTAAATCCAAAAGAATTGTTTTTAATATATATATATATATATAGAAGAAAAGAGCTACTTGTTTCTTTTAAGAAAACAGACTCAACCCATGTACTCACAAGGCCCAGATTCAATTTGCCTCTCTATTAAAATAAATAAGACACGCAAAGTAATAAACTAAATAAACGCAACTAAAAAAGGGGAAATTAGCAAAATCAAAACCTAATTCACTAAAAAAAGAAAAAAGGAAATTATGATAAGATGAGTAGGTGGTCGTGATTTTTGTTTTGGGTATCATTCTGGTGGTGGAGTTGCATGCGTGTTCGCCGATTTGAGGAGAAAGAGTATTGCGTGCTTTGGTTTTGGGTGCGAATTTGAAGAAGGTGGTTCGATTTGATTTGAGTGTTCTTGGGTTCCGGTCGTGGGAGGGTATTGAAGGTTGAATTACGGTGGTTTGATTTGCGAGGAGCTAGAGATAGAAGTTGGTCACTTGCTGGTTGCGGTTGATGTATAAGAGATTGGTTGTGGCTTTGGTTAGAAGTGACGATGGAGGTGGATGGTTAAGCAGTTTTTCTATTGAATAAGAACTATAATGGATGTTTTCTGGTGAAAAGGAATTTATATGGTTGTGGGTGGAAGCGTGGAACAGAGGAACTGTGGTAGGAAGGTGATTGACTGGTGGTTGTAGTTTGGGTGAAGCAGTGTTGTTAAGAAGGTTGAAGTGTTGATGTAATGAGGAGTGGTGAGGGTGAGTTTGTTGGTCAGTGATGGTGAGAGGATGTTTTAGTGAAGTAGGAGTTTATGTGCATTAGCGGCAATGGGATGTTGGTAATGAAGGGTGTTGTAATGTAGGAGGAGTCAATGGTAGAAGGGTGGATGTTAGTGGAAATGGAACAGGGAGGAGGGAAGATTGCTGTTTGCATGGGCAAACACCTCCAAGTCGTATGAATTAGTTGATTTTATGTTGTTTTTAGTGATTTGGGTGATTTATGCAAATATATAAAAAGCAGGGGCTAAACTGTAAAAGACACACAGAGTTATAGTGGTTCGGCCAGAATGTGCCTACGTCCACTTTATATGTTATTCTCTTTTTTTTCTCCTCATATTACAAGTACAAAGCTTTGATTACAAGAGTATGAAAGTTGTTTGAAAGTTCTATCCGTGCTTGAGCTCTCAAACTTGTCTGCCATTGTTGTACCCCTGCCTCTCTATTTATAGAGTGAGGTTGGAGGTAGGGGTCTTGGATGTATATAGCTGCTGGTGGGCCTGGGCTGATGCTATCTGGCCTGGCAACGTTGGTTCGGCAAAGCCTTGGTTCGGTGATGCATGGAAGTGGATTGGTCCGGTAGAGTTTGGTCTGGTGGTGGCCTCCTTGCTTCTGGTCCGGTGGTGATACTTTAATTTGGTTCGGTAGACACTTGGAGCAGGATGGTTCGGTGAAGGGGACGTAGCTTGGTCCGGTGGTGGTTGATTCGGTGGGACTTGGTCCGGTGGTGAGTAGATGAAGCTTGGTCCGGCTATGTAGGGGGAGATGTTTGGTTCGGTGGTGTTGGACGGTAGTGGATGGAAGGTGGCTGGTTCGGTAGTGAATGGAGTGGGTCGGTTCGGTGGTATAGGACCGGTCGAAACACCCCCAACACTTGCCCCCCAAAGTAGGGTATGTGCATGCAGATGGCGTACTTTGTTTTAACTTAGATGTTTTCATCCGGTCATATGTGCCGAATCACCGGTCCGGTCATCCTGCGTTCGTTTATAAATAGGGGTATTAGGCCTTCGTTATTCCTTTACTGCTTTGAGATAGTCGAATCAACCGAGTACCGGATCAACCAAGTGCCGAATCAATCAAGTACCGAATCAACTAAGTGCCGAATCTAACCTAACTGCCGGACCAGGTGAATTTTCTTCTGCCGAATGAGTTCTTATGATGGGACTACCGAATGAAACATAGGGTTCGAACACCGAATGATTTTTCATTTTTGAATTGCCGAACGAGACATGAGGATTTGAGTGCCGAATGAACCTTATATACTTGAATTTTTATGTTTTGAATTACGAGTGGAATTCCGGACTACATATACTTGGATGTTTATACCTTCCGTTTTAACGATATACTTTCTTGTGTTGCAGATAAATGTCTCGTAAAGTGGAAACTCGATCAGATAAGAAGAAATCCAAGGATGAAGGAGAGTCTGCTTTAGTTCCCCCAGCTCAGCAAGGACCGGAACGTCGTGGACCCACCCCGAGATCGCTAGTAGATGGGTATGGTCCTCAAGAGCTTCTGATTTCTCCGCCTGACTGCTTTCCTAGCTCTCTTAGAGAGGAGCAGCTTGATGTTATCTCCCGCTCCTTTGGGATTGATAGAGCAGGCATGCTGTTGCCAGGGAAGGGGGTCATGCCATATAATCCCCCAGAAGGATACTTCGCTTATAGTAGGTACCACTGCATGTGCAGGGCCATTCCTCCCATCAATGCTTGGATAGTTAGCTTCGTCACCTATTTGAAGGTGGCCCCTTTCCAGCTCAAGCCCAACTCCTACGCTATCTTGGTGTGCTTATTCGTGATTTTCCAGAGAAAGTACGCGCGCCCCCTTCTAACCGGAAGATTCGGTATCTATATAACTTGAGACAAGAAGGTGTCCCCACACATCAGCTTGGAATCGGCCGTCTCCTTCAAGCCGGTCTTGAACTTGTATTCAAAGTTCACCATGTTTAAGAAGAATGGTTCTTCGTCCAGGATGACACCGTTTTGATCCACCGCTTCACCTCTGGCTGTAAGTTGCAGCTTATTTATAATTTCCGTTCTGACTGAGATGCTTCTTCTTATGTGCTTTTATTTCTTGCTAGCGACAGGTGGCTTTGCAGTCGTGGAGAATGATCACCTGGTTCACATGGCCGCGGAGATAGAGGCCATTTCGGGAAGGTATAGGTCAGCTTCTTACCTAATCAGGAATGCCACTCTCCTAGGACACAACTTGATTCTACCACATCAGTCTATGGTCAAGCAGAGGGATACGGATGAGGAAAGAGCTACCAAAGCCAAAGGAGGGGCCACGACAAAGAGCAGCAAGAGGAGACCCTTATCGATACCTCCAGTCGTCGGGGGAAAGAAGCTCAAGAAATCTGTTGGACCCTCTCCCAGCACATGCCCAAATGTTGCGGAGGAGGAAAGTGGAGAGGAGGAAAGAGGCGAGGAGGAGAGCGGAGGTGATGGAGAAGGTGATGGTGGTAACGGTGGCGAAGGACAGAGTGGTAGTGGAGTTGGTGCCTTGACCTCTGGGCAATCATGTGAGATTCAAGAGTGGACGGATGATGCTTTCCGCCAAGCCTTTGAGGGGTTGGAGGAAGGGTCGGCCTTGGTGGAGAAAACAAAGAAATCTGATAAGGCCGGGACCGGTGCCAGTCCATCTTGTGAGAGCATTTCGGCTAGGGCAACTCCGGCGGTTCAAGGTGACTTTTCGACTCCTCTTTTAACTTCACATGTTTCTTGTATTATAGTCTCATGCACGCTTGTAACACTTGGTTTTTATTTCAGGAACGGGTATGGCGGCCAAGACATCAGACATTCGGCACTGCCTTGAGCAATTCAAACTCTTCAAAGCTTCTACTAAACCGAAGCCCTCGACTGACCGTTCCGGGGGCGTAGTCGGCTACCGTCCTCTTCTCGGAGTCATTGAAGAGGATATTCAAAAGAGAAAGAGGAGGCGTTCCATGTTCGAACCTTCACTTGGACCTCAGCTCCCAACCCAGCCTATTCATGACATCACGGGGGAGGGGGGGATACTGAGTCCATACCATCTCCGCATCCATCAGAGAATCCTTCCGTTACTCATGTTGATCGTCCCGGCTTGCCTCGTAACCCATTTGCGGGTCATCCAGATCTGGACCCGAGTTCTCATGATATTTCCTTCGATGAGGTTACCGATGAGCACCTCCTACCCCGCAATCCTATGGTAAGGGTGCTTGATGAGGCTAAGTCTTTGGATCTCAACTTGTTGACCACTCATATTGTGACTATGGGGGATGAGGCCAAGGCAAACATCGATCGGGTGGCTGAAGAGACCAAGAAGTTGATGGGGCATCACGCCCGACTGGTCAAGGCTGGAGAGGAAATCAGAAGTGCTAACATTCAGCTGCGGCTAATGGTTTCCGATCAGGCCAAACAGCTTGCCGATCAGGCCATTCAGATCTCCCAGCATGAGGCGGCCTCCCGACGGCTAAAGAAAACTATGGAGGAGGCTAGCAGAGCCGAGCTGCGAAAAATGGAGGCCACCTGCAAGGAACGAATCGACATGGCCATTGCCACGGTGGATGAGGTTCGGAGAGCGGATCTTGAGCAGATAGAGGAGTTATCTGGGAGGCTTGAGGCCGTAGAGCTTGCTCAAGCCAAGGTAAAGGAGGAGATGGAGGCGATGCGGAAATCCCTTCAGGCTGACTGCTCGAGATACCGATTGGAGAGAGATGCTGCCATTGCAAGGATGTCGACTTCCGAGGCCCGGATGAGGGAGTTTGAGGAGAACGAGGGTATGATGGATGAGATGCTCCATGACATGTACTTCCGTACTTGGAAGCAGGGCAACCTGTCCTGGATGGACGATTATCCCCGGGTCATGGCTAGGATATATCTCCGGGCTTTGGAGGAGGCCAAGGCTGAGGCGGATAAGGAGGGCGGTGTAGCTTTCAGAATGGATGTGGTCACGGCCCAGTTTACCGAGGAAGAGAAAGTGGCAGTGAAGGAGGGCATGCGGCTGCTTACCGCCGAGGAAGTGGGTGTGCAGTTGGGGGATGATGATCAGGGAGCAGATGCTGGTAAGTCTTCCCTCTCAATCTTTTCTTAACTTGATTGCGTATCATTTATCTGATGGATTCTTCTCCTGAATCAGACAGGTGGGACCTCTGGCCAGCATGCTAGGAGCTCTGATCCAACGATCAAGTAGGTCCCGGAGGGCTAGCAGGATAGAGGCGGAGCCCTGCTGCAGCTGACTATTTTTTTTGTTTTCTTGGCATTCCTGAATATACTAGTCCAAAACATTAATGTACTTTCAGGCTGTAATTATGTCATTGTAGCGAATGATTTTATTCTTATATAATTTTATAACATAAGCTGATTCTGTCATATCTGAATGCTGTCGTTATTTTGATGTGTTGCATAAGAAATATAACTGTGTATATGCATGTGCTTTAATCGTGTTTGATGCTAAGCTCTTGCTTAAAATATAATTTCATGTCTCGCAACGTTAGTGTGATGTGTTCATAGGCTATAACTACATGTTTATGTACAAGAAAAGGAAGTACCGCCCTTCATGTTTTAGTTGTAGATGGTAGCTTTGAATGTATTGTGTGACTGAGGATGGAATGCAGCTGAGTGACCTGTTATCCAGTTGTGAGTTCTCATTTCCACTAGCGAGTATCTCCCATTTTGTGTCCTGTACTTTAGCGATAGTTATAGAGGATAGGAGGAAAGTTTTTATAAATAAAATGGAAATATAAGAAATAGTAAAAATTCCAATCACGGGAGGCCTTCGATGTACTTAAGTTCATGGCAAACGGGTTTTGTAGTCACTTTTCCTAGCTGTGGGTCTTGGAGACATTTGTCACCCATGTTACGCCTCCGCGGGGAGTTTTCTTTTTTACCACAGCCGTACTTAAGACACATCGGAGCTGAGATCGCGCACAGTAACTACCCGGGCCATTATGGCCCGTAATCGTGGGTATTATTCGATTTACCGTTCCCGGCTAGCGTGGGTGCCGATCGTCAACTGTGAACTGCCCCTGGCTGGCCATACCTTATGTTGGGGCTTATAATCGGTTCACAGTCGCCGGCGAGCCGAACGCCGTAATGAGCCGCCTCGGCTATAGTCGGCCTTCTCGGTGGCTTATGATCGGCTCATTACAGTTGGCTTTGAGGGTCGTCGCGAGCAATGAGTTAACCGCAGCAGAGGGATGCTGGAGCAAAAGTGTCTCATTGGCGAGGGCATAGATTCGTATAGTACCTGTTAGGTCTTGTCCAGGTGGGGTTGTGCCGTGAAGTGTCCAGAATGGAAATGCCGTTATATAGGATTTTGTTCAATAGAAAAGGATAAAGCTTAACAAGCAGCCAAGATATAAAGGAACAAGTTAAAAAAGAGACAAGATTTTTAGAGTGGTTCGGCACGAAAATGCCTACGTCCACTGATTCTCTTTATTAATTCACTTCATATGGGCAGTACAAGTTAAGAAAAGTATCGACGAAGGTGTTGGATGTTCCATGCCCTCTGGAACACCTCTCTGTCCACTGTTGACAAAATATAAGCACCATTGTGGAGATCTTTATGAATTACATAGGGTCCGTCCCAGATTGGGTCTAGCGCTCCGGGGCGTGGAAAGATCCGTTTGAGGATCTCCTTCTTGTAAGCTACGGCGTTTGACTTTGGAGTTGTATTGTGCTGCCACTTTTTGCTTGTGAGCTGCCGCTTTGAGTGCTGCATCATTTCTTCTTTCTTCAATTAGGTCCAAAGACATGTGTAGGAGTTCTTCATTCTCTTCTGGGTTGTAGTGGATCCTATGCTGGGAGGGCACTACAGTTTCAACTGGAAGCATGGCTTCCGATACATATGCTAAAGAGAAAGGAGTATGTCCTGTTGATGTTCTGTAAGATGTGCGGTAGGCCCAAAGTGCCGTAGGAAGTTCATCCACCCAAGCGCCTTTTGACTTTTCAAGTTTCTTCTTGATTAGAGTTTTGAGAATTTTGTTGACAGCTTCGACTTGTCCGTTTGCCTGGGGATAAGCTATAGATGAGAAGCTTTTGTGAATTCCATGCTCTCGGCACCAGTCGGTGAATTCCTCGCTGTCAAATTGAAGTCCATTGTCCGATATGATTTTGAGTGGAACCCTGTACCTGCATAAAACATTTTTATCAAGAAGTTAATAACTTTTGTCGAAGATATTTTATTTAAAGGTTCTGCTTCCACCCATTTGGTGAAATAGTCGACTGCCACTATAGCATATTTGGCTCTGCCTCGACCCATCGGCAGTTCGCCAATCAGGTCAATTCCCCATACCGCAAAGGGCCAAGGACTGGTCATCTGAGTAATCTCATTGGTTGGTAGTCGAGGGATTTTAGCAAATTTCTGACATCTTTCGTATTTTTTGACGAAGTCCACGGCATCTTTGTTTAAGGTGGGCCAGAAATATCCATATCGGAGTATCTTTTTCGCCAGAGTGTGCCCTCCAGTGTGGTCTCCACAACTTCCTCGATGGATGTGGGATAAGATTTCCTTGGCTTCCCTTCCGGCGACACATCTTAATAAGGGGTTAGAGAAGCCACGCCGATAGAGGATGCCTTCTTGTATCGTGTAGCGGGAAGCACTCCTCAAGATTTTCCTGACTTCGTTACGCTCGTTGGGTAGTGTGCCATCTTGCAAGTATTTTCGGATAGGAGTCATCCAAGTTTCTTCTTCGATTGTAGCTATCTGATCCTCTTGTTCGAAACTTGGGGCTAGTTGTTTTGAGATGGCTACCATTCCAGAAATGGTGCTGTTTTCATGCTAGCTTGCTTTGCCAGTTCGTCGGCCTCTCGGTTCTCCTCTCGAGGAACGCGTTTGATTAAATAGTGATCCAATTGATTGAGCAACAGCTTGGTCTTCTTTAGGTATGCTGTGAGTCGTTCTCCTCGAGTCTGAAATTCTTCCAATATTTGATTTACAATAAGTTGAGAATCACTATGGAGACATAAAGAGCCAACTCCGATCTCTAGGGCAAGTTCTAATCCGGCTATCACTGCTTCGTATTCTGCGTCGTTGTTGGTGGCAACGAATTCCAACCTTAGGGCATAGTGCAGCTTCCTTCCCCTGGGGGTGATTATCACAATACCTGCCCCCGAGCCCTGTTCGTTCAATGCTCCATCTACAAAGAGATTCCACTTGATATCTTTTGCTATTTCAGATTGATCCTTACCTTTGTTGGTAGTGAATTCGGCAATGAAATCAGCCACGGCTTGTCCTTTGATGGCGGTGCGAGGATGGTAGGTGATATCATATTGACTAATTTCAATGCACCACTTAAGTAATCGTCCAGAAGTTTTGGGGCGATGGAGTATCTGCCTTAGCGGTTGATCGGTTAAAACTCTGATGGAATGAGATTAGAAATAGTGTCGCAGCTTTCGTGACGTGATTAGCAGACAGTATGCTAGCTTCTCAAGTTTAGGGTACCTGGCTTCTGCCCCCGTAAATCTCTTGCTTACAAAGTATACGGGCCGCTGCGTGCGGTTGTCTTCTCTCACCAAAGCGGCGCTTAAAGCATGGGACGATACAGCAAGGTATATGTATAGTTCATCGCCTTCATTTGGAGTTGAGAGTATTGGTGGTCTCTGGAGGTGTTCGATTAAGTTAAGGAAGGCTGTCGAGCATTTGTTAGTGCATTCGAACTTTCCTTTGTCTTTCCTTAGAGCTTCAAAGAAAGGGATGCATTTGTCGGTTGCTTT
This sequence comes from Allium cepa, assembly GCA_030765085.1. Taxonomy (NCBI): domain Eukaryota; kingdom Viridiplantae; phylum Streptophyta; class Magnoliopsida; order Asparagales; family Amaryllidaceae; genus Allium; species Allium cepa. The sequence goes on from CM060928.1 coordinate 149,001,622, forward strand.
AGAGATGAACCTGCTTAGGGCGGCCACTTTCCCGTTTAGGCTTTGCATCTCTATTCGAGTGGATGGTATCTTGATATCTTGCAAAGCTCGAACTTGTTCGGGGTTTGCTTCAATCCCCCTGGCATGGACGATGAATCGCAAGAACTTTCCCGACGATACTCCGAAGGAGCACTTTAGAGGATTCAGCTTCATTCCATATTGGTGAAGTACTTGAAACATGTCGTCCAGGTGGTTTATATGATCGTTGGCTTTCCTCGATTTTACCAGCATGTCATCCACATAAACTTCCATAGTTCGTCCTATTAATTCCTCAAACATCTTGTTAACGAGGCGCTAATAAGTAGCCCCGGCGTTTTTAAGTCCAAAAGGCATTACTCTGCAGCAGTACAATCCCCGGTCAGTGATGAAACTAATGTGGTCTTGATCGAGGGCGTGCATAGGGATCTGGTTATATCCTGAGTATGCGTCCATAAAGGATAAGAGTTCGTGTCCGGCTGTGCTGTCCACGAGTTGATCGATTCGGGGGAATGGGAAGCAGTCCTTCGGGCAAGCGTCATTTAAGCTGGAGAAGTCGATGCATGTTCGCCACTTCCCATTAGCCTTCTTTACCAGTACCGGGTTGGCGATCCATTCTGGGTAGATGGCTTCTCGTATGAAGTTATTGGCAAGTAGGTTCTTTACTTCTTCCTCGAGGGCTGCCGAACGTTCTGCCCCCATGCTTCTCTTTTTCTGCTTTACTGGCACATTGGTGGGATCTATGTTCAGTACGTGGCATGCTACGTCTTGGGAGATTCCAGTCATGTCAGCGTGCATCCATGCAAATATATCCATGTTGTGGCAAAGAAAATCGACGAGTTGATCCTTCAATTCCACTCTTAACTGAGACCCGACTCTCAGCAGTCTACTTGGGTCGTGTTTGTGTACAGATACAAATTCCATAGCCTCTGCAGGCTCGGTGGTGGCCTCCTCCTCCTTGTCCCTGGGGTCTAATTCGTTGAAAGGATCGCTGGCATATCGAAGGGGAGGGGCTTTCTTTAATTGCTATGCTTCCAAGTTTTTCTTGCAGAGAGAAGTCTCTACATCCTTCCCTTTATTGCAAAGTTCAGTCACATAGCAATCTCGAGCGGCATCTTGATCTCACTCTATTTCTCCTATTCCGTTATCCGTTGGAAATTTCATCTTCAGGCACCACGGGGCTAGGACAATTTGGAAGTCAGACAAGGCTGGTCTTCCCAAAAAGGCGTTGTAGGCTGAGTGGTCCTCTATTAGCACAAATGTTTGTTTTCGCACAACGGAGCGGGGATGACTTCCTATTTCGACAAAGAGGTCCAGTTGCCCTAGGGGCATCTTCGCATCTCCGGTGAAACCATGTAGCGGTTTGCTGCAGGGAGACACATCCTTCATTGACAGCTTCATTTTGTCGAAAGCGTGCTTGAATAGGATATTTACTGAGCTTCCAGTTTCTACTAGAATTCGAAAAACCTTGGCTGGACCGAACCAGGAAGAGATGACCATAGGATCTATGTGAGGGTACTGCCTTCCCTCTAAATCACGCCTACTGAATGTGATATCATCATTCTCTTTCTGTTTCGAGTGGCACTCTTCTGTGACAGAATTAACGTAGCCTTTATTGTTTCTAAGTGACTTACCATATCTCTCCATCTCTGTCCAGCTTCCGTCGGCGATGCGTGGTCCTCCTGATATGGTAAGGACCACTATTTTCTCTTGACTGGAGCCACTGGTGTTGCGATTTCCTCCGCCTACTTCCGGGAGGGGCAGCCCTGGGTTCTCATTGGCAAGAGTTGAAGTCCTGTTCTGACCTTTCACATACGCTCTAGTTTCTTCCTTCTGATGTGTTCTTCAATCAAGTCCCGAAGATGATGGCATTCATTGGTGTCATGCCCATGAGATTCGTGGAATCGGCAGAACTTTCCAGACTCAATTGCATTATCTGATTCCTTCTTGTCCGAGGGGCGCTTGTATCTAACTTCATCCTGGGTGGCCAAGAAGATGTTTCCAATTGTTTCATTTAGAGGAGTGTAAGAGTCAAATCTCGCCAGAACTTTCTCTGGAGTCATTTCTTCGAACGTTTTTTGCTACTGTGGATGTGTTGCCATGAGCTGCCTTGGTTTGTTGCCATGTCTGCCTTTCAATGGCAACGTCTTCAAGTCTCATATATTTCTCGGCTTCGTGGAAGAAATTGGGTAAGGTAGCTGGCTTTTCTTTCGTTAGTCTCCTAGCAAACTTATTATCCGAATGCACACCACTGCAGAGGGCCATTAGGATAAGTTTCTCGTCGGCATCTCGGACTGCGGCTGCTGCGGCGTTGAATCGGGTTAGATATTGTTGCACTGTCTCCCCGGGCTTCTGTTTGATAATACATAGGGAATAAGCGTCCTTGGGCTGTTCCACATGAATGCGGAACTGGCTGATGAACTTTTCTTTCAACATTTCCCATGAGCTGATGGATCCTTGGGGCAGATGGCAGAACTAGGAGGTAGCTAGACTTGCCAAGAATAGTGGAAAGCATTTACACAACATTCCCTCTGTTGCTCCGCTCATTAGCATATGTTGTGTGTATCTCTGCAAGTGCACAACGGGGTCAGAGGTTCCCTTGTAAGGTTCCATTGTTGGCATTTTCCATTCCCAGGGGGTGATGGCAGTTTCGATATTGTGGGTGAAGGAGCTAGTTACCCTAGCACCGATCCCCGGATCCCTTTGTTCCCGTTGGACACACTCTCTGAACAATCGCGCCATTCTTTCATCAGAACTTGAAGCGGATAGAAATGAGTTTGGTTCTTCCCTACGGGATTGATTCCGTCCAGATGACCTGTAGGTATGGTATCGTCTATCACTCCTAACATTCTCCAATGACGGCCTCCGGTCTTCCAGGGGCACGCTGGGGTCAACCACAGTTGGCCCTTGCCTTGATCTTCCCCCGCTGGGTTCTGTTCTCAACACTTCCTCGGGCCCAACTTCGGGCTGGACTCCAGCTCGGTCCCGCCTATTGATGTTTCCATGGTTAGATAGCATGGCGGGGTTAGCTACATCCGACCCCTGCCTGGTACCTCCCATGTTGGGTTCGGTTCCAAGTGTTTCCTCGGGTCGGAATTCGGGATGAGTCCGGGCTCGGCTCCTACCATTGCTGTTTCTGTTGCTAGCCTCTTCGAAGAAGAAAGACCTTTGTCGTCTCCCAGATCCTCTAGACCAGGACACACCCCATGATTCAGTGTTGCGGTTGGTTTCTTCAACATCCCTTAAGCGCGACATGAGTTGATCCACCAAGGCTTCTTGTTGAGATGCGAAGCGGTTAGTTACTTCAGCCACAACCCTGTCCAGATCCGCCCTTGTAATTGGTTGTTCTGTAGCAGGGGTTGTCGGATTTTCCTGATTTCCTTTTGCTGTTGGAACCGGACGATTGTCTTGATCTCTAATCACTGGGTCCGGGATACTACCAGTTGCGATGTTCTTTCCTTTGTTAGCATCTTTCTTCCGTCTGGGAGGCATGTTTTCCAAGCAATGAACGATGCTGATAGGAAAAGGGTTAAGTGGGAGAAGCTGAAGCTTCGAGCTTCTGTTCTCAGCGAAAGAACCAAAAATGTTTGCACAAAAAATGGGCAAACACCTCCAAGTCGTATGAATTAGTTGATTTTATATTGTTTTTAGTGATTTGGGTGATTTATGAAAATATATGAAAAGCAGGGGCTAAATTGTAAAAGACACACAGATTTATAGTGGTTCGACCAGAATGTTCCTACGTCCACTTTATATGTTATTCTCTTTTTTTCTCCTCAGATTACAAGTACAAAGCTTTGATTACAAGAGTATGAAAGTTGTTTGAAATTTCTATCCGTGCTTGACCTCTCAAACTTGTCTGCCATTGTTGTACCCCTACCCCTCTATTTATAGAGTGAGGTTGGGGGAAGGGGTCTTGGATGTATATAGTTGTTGGTGGGCCTGGGCTGATGCTATCTGGTCTGGCAACGTTGGTTCGGCAAAGCCATGGTTCGGTGATGCATGGAAGTGGATTGGTCCGGTAGAGGTTGGTCCGATGGTGGCCTCCTTGCTTCTGGTCTGATACTTTAATTTGGTTTGGTAGACACTTGGAGAAGGATGGTTCGGTGAAGGGGACGTAGCTTGGTCCGGTGGTGGTTGGTTCGGTGGGACTTGGTCCGGTGGTGAGTGGATGAAGCTTGGTCCGGCTATGTAGGGGGAGATGTTTGGTTCGGTGGTGTTGGATCGGTAGTGGATGGAAGGTGGCTGGTTCGGTAGTGAATGGAGTGGGTTGGTTCGGTGGTATAGGACCGGTTGAAACACCCCTAACAATTGCTGTGGATGGTTGCGGTACCTGTAGAAATGACTGGAAGCGCTGATGTTTGTGAATTTGAAGAGGAAGGCTGATAGAAGGTTCTGGCATTGTTAACAGTGGCAAGTGGAGGTAGCCAGATGCAGTGGTGGCCAGGGGAAAGTGATTGTAAAAGGTGGTGAAGTGATGTTGTATTGAAGTGAAATGCATGTCGGTTGGTGTTGAAGTACTGATAATGGTGGTGAAGGCAAGTTGTCGATGGACTTGATGGCCGAGGAGTTACGACAGGCTATGGAAGTTGTTATAAGTGATGATGATTGAAGCAGGACAGTGTTAGAAACTTGGTGGCTGTGGTCTTGTGAGATGATGGAATTTTGTTTGATTGTGAAAAGGCAGTTGTATGGGTAGGAGGGGAGTTTCTTGACTGCTACAATGAGGTTGGAAGTTTGTAAATGAAGGAACAAGGTGAAGGAACATTTATTGTAGCAGTACTACAACAGTTTGCAGCAGGTGATGGAACTTGTTTGGTTGATTGTGTTGGATTGGAAGAAGAGCAGTGAGGTTGAAGTTGCAGGCAAAGGAGGTTTTGATTGGAGTTTGGTAGTGGAGATAGTGTGAACAATGGGAAACAAAAACAATCGAATGCAAAATGTAAATGCAAATTCTGTAGCATAGAATTGCAATAGCAAATAAAAATGCACTTGTAAATGTAATGTAAATTTTTTTAGACTAAATGCAAATGATGTGGCAAAAGTTTGTATAGAAATGAAATGCAATGAAAATGGTTGACAAGGAACGAAGGCTGAAGTGAATAAGCAAATGTAATGAAAACCAACAGTGAAGCCTGAAATGAAATCAATGTAACAGAGAATAGCACAAAAAGCAATGTAGCACAAGATTAAATTCAATCTAAATGAACTTTTTTAAGGATAAAAGTAAATAAAAGAAAATTAATTCGAAGAATAAAATTAAAATCAAATTGCTATCCCCGTAAACAACACCAAAAACTTGTTGAAACGACGAATTTTCCATCGACTAGAAAAACGTCGTTAAATATAATCGTTATAAGAGTATTATAGTAAGTATGTGAGTACGAGTCGATCCATAGGGAAGGAATTAAATTCTAATAATACATAATTAAATTAGCCTGATGTCTTTAAAATTGTTTTAAACTAGAAAACTATAGAAATTAAGCTAAAGCAAAAGAGAATAAAATTATGATATTAAAGAGCAATTTAGACGCAAACTACTTCCAATCATTCATATAAATTGACACAAAATTCATTTATAATCTCTCATTAACATGTTTAGTAGAAATGATTGATGTGTTTATTATAAGTACTGTTTATGAGCACATCTTAAACAACCAAACTCTAACAAACTATTCAAACCCGCTTACCAAATCTCATGAAAATGACATGAAATTAAAAATAAAATCTATTTTAAGCATGATTTATTTACTATGAACTAGTAACATAAATCATCAAATTTTGATTTTAGTTTGACTTTCATTATCAAAATCACTTAGCCAAATAATCAAAAAGTTTATGTTTACAATGGAATAAGCATAGCCCATTTGAGATGTCAACATTGACTATCAAATTCACTAAAAAATAGACATAAACCACCATCATTTAAAGTTGTCATTAAGTACAAAAGAGAGATCATAATATGAAATCATTATGTTAATTTAATATGTTTCATGAGAGCTTCGTTACTCCTAAATTGAAGGAGTTTAGCTACTCATATTTGAAAACATGTTAACATAAAATGATTTCAACATAAAAAAGAGAAAATTTAGAGCTAATTAAAAGAAAAGAGAGCTAACTACTTGCATGAAATAAAACTAAACTAACTAAAAGAATTAAATCTATGCTACTAACATAAAATAAGTAGGAGAGCATGAAATAAAAATAGCATAAAAAGAACGCATAAAATAAAAATTACATGAAATTGAAGAACAAGGCTAAGAAACCATTAAAGAAATTTTTATTTAACTTTGATTTGTGACTACAATATTGCATAAAAAGAAGAAGATGATACATGAAATATAAGGGGTATTTATACATGTTTAAAATCCTAATTCATATTTTAGGGGACTACCTAAAATTCTTTTGAGGAAGTGTAACCTCCAAGTAATCATTAGGAAAATAATTAATCCTCATTAACATGCCTTTAAACCTACATTAACATGTGCTTTTAGTTATGGAGCATATGTTAATGGGCATGTGGGCTCCTCTATTTTTGTGTGAATTCTTTTATTTTCCTTTCTTCATTGCCATCAACATATGTGCATGCATTCATTCATGAAACATCTTCATAATTACACTACATTTCCTACAAATAAAAATAAAAATATGCAAATAAATTTTCTCAAAATTAAGTCAATATACAAAATTACCATTTTACCCCCAATGAAGATGAATGAATGATGATTTGAAAACAATATAAATTTTGGTTTAAACATTTAAAATACCCTAATATACTCATTTATTTAATTAAAAGAAGATTAAATGTGGAAGTAAAAATATACCTTTTTATGTGCACATAGCAACCTTTTTAGAAGAGGAATTTGATAAAGAATTTAGCGACCAATCATATCTTGATGAATTGGGTAAGTTGGGTAAAAGGAAATTTCTTTGAAAGGCAATAAAACTAGTTTTGTTTTAATTCACAACTTCACCACTTTCCTATGCTAGCTTTCGTCACCGTACTTCTGCTAATGAACCCATTCGAAACCAATATACATGGTATCAAGCCATTACTACATAGTGGATTTGAGAAAGGCAGAAGAGACTGTGTCGAAAGCATGCTTTCGAAGGGGTTGAAGTCATTCTTATCAGCTTTCAAATACATTACTTGCCTTTTTATTAAAAGAATCTTTTGAAGAGATTGAAGTCATTCTTATACGCTTTCGAATACATTACTTGCCTTTGTTTTCAAAAGATAATTTCGAAGGAGTTGAAGCTTTCAAATCAAACAACTTGTCTTAGTTCAAAGAGCCGCTTACCTTTGTTTTGAAAGGGAACTAAGGAAAGAGTCGTCGCTTACTTTGTTTTTAAAAGAAACTTTCAAATGAGTTGCTGCATTTTGAACCTATGCGATACCTAGCTGCCGCCTTCATACCTTTTTAATTGGTTAAAGGCCATGTTTGTAGCCTTATAACAATGAGTTCGAAAGGAAGGCTTTCGTTTTAATATTAAAGACGCCTTCCCATTTCTTTCGAAATGGTTCTTGTAGCCTCATTTATTAATTGTTTCAAAAGGTTAGTTTTGAAGCTATCCTTTTCCTTAATTATTTTATTTGAAGATCAATGCTTTTGAAAGGGTTACTTTCACTATTTTTTCTTTGACTCGGAAGTAATATTTAATGTTAAACCCAATGATTTTGAAAGAGATACTTTCAGATGGTTTTGAAGCTATGCTTCCATTAAATTTCTTTGAACCGAGTTCCTTCGAAAGATCAGCTTTAATGCTTTCGAAAGGTATATCTTTAATGGTTTCAAAAGAAAGGTTTCAATACTTTTGAAAAGAATGTTCTGAATGTTTCGAAAGGTATATCTTTAAGTGTTTTGAAATGAAGGTTTGAATACTTTCGAAAGATTGTTTTTAATGGTTTCGAAAGAGAAGGCCTAAGATTTCCTAAGCCTTTTTTTTCAAACAAGAAACCCAATCTTTTTTTTAAAGGTAAATCTATGGGAATATGAAAGATTTTTGAAATGGCATTTAACCTTGGAGTTTTTGAAGGATCTTTCCGTGCTAAACATAGTGGGTTAAGGGTATTAACAATGTTTCATTTGAAAAATGATTGCAAGCAAATTAAACCATATGTTATTATGTTATGATCAGTTATCATGTATTCTTCTTCTGTAAACATATTCACTTTACAATCAACCAATAATTGCATTACGGAGTGTTAAGGGCAGAATAACCAGCTAGGTTGAACCAGTAGTGAATATACATTAAGTTAACTCCGCATCTAGGTGGTTAGGTAGACTAGAATATAGGATACCCAAAGATTGATCAAAGAATTATTAGTTTTGATTGGTTCCTAGTAAGCCCATAAAATTATTTATGGAAATAGTTATTAGCATAGGCCAATAGGTTATTAATGATTCCATGAAAACTATGTCCAGAATAAGTTATTGAAATAGATCAATTGGCTCATAGTAATACCATGAAAACTTTGATATGAGAGAAAGTTACTGGAGAATCCAATAGGTTCATAGTAAGCCTATGAAACTATGATTTGAGAAAGTTTTTGGTAGGAACCAACAGATTCATAGTGATCCCACTAAAACTATGGAGGTGGATAGGAATTTCATAAGAATAAACAGGTTATTAGTCATCCCATATAAAACTAATATGTTAATAGTGATCCTAGAAACCATAATTTGAGGCAGGTAGTCAGGTTAATGGGGATGGGTATTCCAGAGCATATTGCATGTTTGCATTTCATCTTTTTACCTTTTATTACATTATGTCTTAACCATCGCAAATGCTGGTGCTCAATATCTGGTTATTATAAGTTAGGTTAAGATACTAATGAGGGGAAACCCATTCGGCTAAGCGGCATGGTATCACTATATATTTATATGGTTCGAGATGGTAGATTATTATTCACACCAAACTTTTTGTCTGACTCGAAGTTTATGTTTTCCCCTTAAACTCTCGAGTGCTCAATTGATTTCGAGTAGTTTGAAAGTTTAGGTTTTCAAGTTCTCCTTTAGACGAATAAGCTTTCGGAGACTTGCGGAAGACAAGCTAGCTAGTAGAAGTTCTTTCTATTTGATTCCACTATGTTTTAGATGTAATGGCAAAGTTATTTAATTGCATATATTTAGACTCTGATCAACCAAGAGGGCATCTTCATATGTTGTTCTTGGTCTATGAATGTGATTATGAATTGGGATTATGTAATGAAATTGAAATGTTATTTGAAGTGGAATGAGAAATTTATTTTATGGTTTAAAAAATAATTCATATCCACATGTTTATATTTATCAATGTATCTAACATTATCGCATTTGGTAACTAAGAATTGATAATTATGGATGACTACAATATCCGTAGCAGTTAGTTTTAGGCCTCTAAATGGGGGACGTTATAGCCGATTCCTACCGACTTCGGGCCCTCTGGCATTGGTAACATGAGCCTCGAGGGTATTCACTCTCCCATCCACTTTAACGATGACACTCCTCCCATCAGTATGAAAGAGATCACTCCTATAGGAAAAGCTCTGGAACATAGTCCATCAAGGGGGCACTAGGACACTCACACACACGTGCACTCCATGACACTACATTGCACTTGACTCACATCGTTTCTAGTGGAAACTAATTTGTTTCTTGTTTTATTTACAGGATCCATTGAAAGGAAGAAGTATATATGTCAATCTTTAGAGGAAAATGTATTTCGACCGCATGGGCACCGTCCAAGCACATACCATCAAAGCAGTGGTCGAGATTCAGAGTCTGATTACCGATCTAGCCAAAGCAGAGGCAGTCGCAATAGATATTATCGGTCACATGACTATGCTTCCAAATGTCATTCTAGGTCCAGGTCGCCTCCTCCAAGAGGCTTAAATAAGAATTCTAACCACTGGGACGACTTGCCACCAGGCGATGTTCCCATGCACCTCCTCTAGTTTCCATTCCTGTGCAACATTTAGCACCCTCTCACTCCAATCAATCCTTTGACCATAGGCACTATCAAAGTAGTTCTGAGACTTCTCGTCATAGAGCTAGCAAACAATCAATTGAAGCTCCAGTCACTGCGAAGCAACAACTTGCCTCGATGCTCAAATGTCCAAACCGAGGGAACAATTTTTGGATGTTTGCTTCGACAGACTAATGTTCATGCCTAACATGAAGAGGTTTCTGCCTGACATCAAAGATACATTTGTCGCTTATGTAACTAACACTTATAATTAATATAGCGAATGGGCACGGGTGGCCAAGAGAATATCCAAGGTCTCAAGAGAAAGGTAACTTAAGATTGATAATCTGAATCACATGTCAGCACGGGACAAAAGAATCATTGCACATCTTGATGTGGAGGTTGATAAATTAAGGAAATCACCAGCCAAAGCTGAGAAGAAAGCTGAGGAGGTCATCAAGGCACTTAGAGATAAGAGAAACAAGCATCGTGATGAGATTAAGACTACATAATCAAAATCATGCCTTAGTGCTATAAAGAGTAGCCTAAAAAAAGAACGTGATTGAGCTGTCAATCAAACTTGAGAGCAAGAAAAAAAGAGAAGAACGTGCTCTCCAACAAGCTTAGGACTATTTTAAAGAGGTGTTTGCTGCCTATGAAGAAAGAGACAACGCGGTTAAACGAGCTAAGGCTGTGGATGCACTTATCAAGAAGGTGGTTGAAGCCATAGAAAGGCTAATGGTGGAGAAGTTTGAACCAATGCTGAACAAGTACAATGCCATCATACTCAAATTTTAGAGTGGTTCGACCGTGATTATCCTATAGTTCTTTCTCTACCTGGGAATGGGTTGTCGAGGAACAAAAGGAGTTCTTGAAAGGTGGTGAGGTGGATCTAGCCCAGCTTGAGAAGGAGATTTTAACAGCAGATGAGACAAAGGTTCTAAAAGATGGTCGGCTTATTCTCCATCTGGAGCTAGCTAATACGGTTAGAGATACATAGGTGAAGGCTCCGAATCATCGCCACAAGATACTACTTGTGGGGACACCTTCGAACCCAAAACTGCTCAAGATCCATCTTCGGTCCTAGGGTACAATCCTGATCAACCCTAAATGCTAAAGTCCACAATCCTCTCTCCTATCATGGAAGGGAACTCTAGCGTTACTCCAGCCTACACTGAATCCTAAAATCAAAGAGGTATCTCATTGACTGCACATGTATTTTAGAGAGTCTAGATGTCGTCGATTGACATTGCTAATCTCAATTTTTTGTATCTTTCGAGTTTCAGGTCAACCCCAGGTCGTCCTACTTCCTGGTAAAGGTCTCCAATTAGGACAACAAGTGACCGCAAAAGAATCAGTGACCGTGAATAATTCAATGATGGTGTCGACTATCTAGATTAGTGAGACTTCTGGGCCTAGCGAGAAAATGATAAATGCTCTATAGGATGAAAGGACTGGCAAGCTCTAGGGAGCTCAAACTAATGATGATGTGGTTATTACTGGTTCCTTTGAGCCTCTACGGAGCTCTATCAAAAGTAACCTTGAGCGGAACTGCCAAAAAGGTCGAACTAGGGAAGATAGAGACCGTTCCTTCTCCGCTATCCATAACTTTGCCCAGGAAAACTATCTTTTCTCTCATCACCAATCCTCCACCCGGGAGTACCCAGAGCTTGCCTGCTAGAACATTGTAGAGCACTACATCCAAAGTCATTAGTCCATTTCGTGACCTAGCAGCCTGTTAACATTCTAGTGGACACATGGTAATCATTGAAGTGCTCAACTCTGAGCATCGATTGGGGAAAAACATTCAGTGTACCGGTTCAGGTATCCTTTTCCAAGATAATGACATCTGATCGAGGCAAGCTCCGACCATCGGTTCGAGCTAACTACTTGAGATCGTAGTTTGCACACCCTCATCCAAGGGATCTATTTTCAGTCACGCCTAACTCTAGGTGTAGATCAAAGTTTATAGGTTAGATCCTACCTTACATCGGGTATGGACCTTTAGTCTTGCCTACTTTGGGAAATGTATTAGTGATTGGACGATTGTATCACATCCATTTTGAATTATAATCCTGCTCTTACCTTAAGGGAAAGAATTAGCTGATGGATGATTAAATCATGTCCTTTCTGGATTTACACTCATGCTCCTATTGCAAAGGAAAGAGTTGAGTGAAAAACCGTCAAATCATATTCCTTTCGATTTATACTCATGCCTCCATATTCAATGAAAGAGTTAGTGTATGAACGGTCATATCACATCTGTTTCAATTTTATACTTCTGCCCCTATCTCGAGGGCAAGAGTTAGGTGGTTATCGATCTCCGGACACCGCGAGTGATTAAACTTCAAGGGTCCAATCATGGACCATGCAAGTTTGGTTGGCACCCATCTCTAGGTACCTAAATACCTACATTATAAACATGAAGATTCATTCAAGTCGGTCACATTTCACAACTCTTAAACGACAGATCCAAAAAGCCATATATTGAAAATGGGTAATGAGAGATTTTGTCTTATTACATGGCTTCATTCAATTATGTAAAAAAAATTGTAAGTGAAATAGCATCACAAATGCTCGCTATTCCATGCGCATGGGAGTGAGATTACGTCAACCGTTGCAAGCTTGAAAGTGCCATCTCCAAGCTTTTGTTTTGTTGCGTATGGACCTTCCCAAGTTGGGGCCATGTTTCCGAGGCTTGGAAAGATTCGTTAGAGAGTCGGTCGTTGATTTCAAAGGTCTGATTACTAATTTTGGGGATGTAACATGGGCGACCCGACTTTAGTGCACAACTGATCTCAAGTCAACTTCATCTCGTTTCCCATCATTCATGTTAAGAGATTCCATCAGGAATTTCTCATTCGTATGTGGATTGTAATGAATTACCCGATAGGAAAGTACTTCACATTCAACCGGAATCATAGCCTCAAATCCGTACGCTAGGGTGAATGGAGAATGGCCAGTCGCTTACTTATGTGTCATTCGATAAGCCTAAAGTACCAATGGAATTTTATCCACCCACTTGCCCTTATCCTTTTCCAATCACTTCTTAAGAATGGACTTGATAATCTTGTTTAAAGCTTCAAGCTACCTATTCACCTAGGGGTGTGACTCTACTGCAAATCTCTTTTCTATATGATGTTAGCGCCAGAAATCCTTAAAATTGAGGCTCTTGAATTGGGTTCCATTATCGATAATGACTGCCTATGGAACTCCAAAATGACAGACGATATTACAAACTGCAAATTTGATCTCTTTCTTCGTGGTAATTGTGGCTAATGGCTCTGCTTTAGCCCATTTGGTGAAGTAATCAACTGTGATGATGGCATACTTCGTGCCACCTCTAGATATCGACAACACACCGATAATATCGATTCTCCAAACTGCAAATGACGAAGAACTTACCATTTGAGTAATCTCCATCGATGTAGCTCTTGGAATCTTAGCAAACCTTTGGCACTTCACACTCACTAGTGTAATTAGGTGCATCTCAGTTGATAGTTGGCCAGAAGTACCCTTAGCAGAGAATCTTCTTCGCTAGAGTTTTCCCTATAGTGTAATCGCCACAAGCCCCTTTATGTACTTCTTTCAGGAATTGTTTGGCCTCATTGCGAGCGACACACTGAAGCATAGGGACAGAGAAATCCTTTCTGTAAAGTACTCCTTCTTATATGATATATCTTACAACTTGGCGCAGGAGCTTCTGTCGCTCATTCCTCCTGTCGGAAAGGATTCCTCTCTGCAACTAGTATTTTATTGGCATCATCCAAGACTCCCTTTTAATTTCAACCTCTTAAATCCAGTCAACATCCACCTGGTCAATGCTTGGAGTTGAGAATATCTCAACTCGAACCAAGCCCATGAGCTGCGCATCTCTGGAATTGGCTAGATTTGCTAATGAGTCGGCCTTTTCATTTTCCTCTAAGAATATGCGTTATTGTATAATATTCAATGTCATTAAGCAGCTCGAGGACTCGGTTTAGATAAAGGGCTAGCCATGCTCCTTTTGCCTAAAAATTTTTTCGCATTGACACACCACTAGCTGGGAATCAAAGAAAATATGTAAAAGATATCTCTAGTTCTTTCGCAATTTGAATCCCGCAGTCAATGCTTTGTACTCCACTTCGTTGTCTGCTGCAGGAAAGTCGAGTCTCAGGACATAATAGATTGAACATTCCTTGGGAGTGACAAGTACAACTCCAGCACTGGAACAATGTTAGTTAGATGCACCATCTATGTAAATCTTCCACCTAGCATTTTTACCACCACTACTCACAATAGTATTGTCTCACGCAGTGAATTCAGCTATGAAATTTGACAAAGCTTGACCCCAGATAGCTTTCCAAAGGTGATAAGTTAAATCATATTGGCTCAATTTAATGTTTCATTTCAACAGCCTTCTAGATGTCTCCGGTCATTGCAAGACTTCTTGCAACAGCTGGTCGGTAAGGACTTTGATCGGATGAGCCTGAAAGTAGAGGCGGAGCTTCCTTGAAGTAATCAACAGGCATTATGCAAGACTTTCCAATTACGGATAGCTCTTTCTGCTCCTGTCAATATTTTACTGCTGTAATAGACCAGTTGTTAGATATGGGCTTCCTTACGTATGAGTGCGGTGCTCAAAGCATGCGTCGACACTACCAAATATATAAACAAGACCTTATCATCCACTGGCTTCAAGACAATAAGGGGTCTCTCCAAGTGATCCATCAAAGCCTGGAATGCGTCTACATAATCCTACATCCAAGCGAAGTTTCTTTTTCCCTTTGACTTTTCCCTTCTTAATTATGTCAAAGAATAGGATACATTTGTCGGTAGCATTGGAGATGCATCATTTTGAACGGCGACCTTCCCGTTCAATCTTTGGACCACCTTAATTGTCTTCGAGGCCTCTATATCCCTTAACTCCTTCATCTTTTTTGGATTGGCCTCAATCCCTTAGGAGTTCGCAATGAAGCCTAAGAATTTCCTGACACAATGCCAAAAGAGCATTTCAAAGGGTTTAGCTTCATCCCATATATCTTGAGAACACCAAACATCTTTGCCAAATCCTCAACATGGTTTCTCAAGTGTTATGACTTCACAAGCATGCTATTTAGATAGAATTCCATCGAGCGTCCAATCTGATCTTTGAACATCATGTTTAATAATCTTTGGTAGGTTACTCCAGCGTTCTTCAACCCAAACAGCATGACCAGACAGCAATACAATCCTAAGTCGATAATAAAGCTGGTATGTTTCTAGTGCGAGACATGCATTAGGATCTAGTTATATACCGAGTACGCATCCCTGAATGAAAGCAAATCATGTTCGGCTGTAGAGTCCACAAACCGATCAATCCTTGGAAGCGTGAAGCTATCCTTTGGACATGCCTTATTCAAGTTAGAATAATCGTTGTGCGTCCTCTGTTTCCCATTAGCCTTCTTCACCAAGACTGCATTGGATACCCATTCCGGGTATAAGGCGTTACGGATGAAGCCACTGTCGTTGAGCTTCTCCACTGCCTCTTTAAGTGTAGCGGATCTCTCCAGACCTAAGCTGTGATGCTTCTGTTTCATAAGAATGGATTTTGGATTTATGTTCAATGCATGGCTCGCTATCTTTAGCAATATTCCACATATATCAGAGCATGTCTAGGTGAGCACATCCAGGTTTGCCTAGAGAAAACAAATCAACTCCTTCACCATCTTGACACCAGCTGTAATCTGACTTTCAAGATCCATGTTGGGTCATCCCGATTGACCTAGATATTAATCGTCAGCTCGACTGGAATTGTTCTTCCATCTAATAGCTCTTTTTGGAACCCATATCCTTATGGAATCAACTACCTGAGCTAGGGCTCGGGCACTAGTTGTTAGGCATCTAAATCCTTGATGTAGGGAGTCCCCTCTATAGCTTTTCCTTTCTCTCTTTGCCTCGCATCCCTTAGCTCGACGACATATGGCTAAGCCTTGATCTTCGTGTAATACTCCTACACCATTCTCCATAGGAAATTTAACCATCAAATACCAGGAAACTATAGCTGCTTTGAACTCAACCAGGGCCGATCGGGCCAAAACTCATTAATGTCCAACATAAAAAAAGGCACGACCCGCACTCACTTACGGTCGCCCTTTCCAAGTGCCACTGGTAATTCTATATGTCCAACTGGCTCTATAGTTACCATGTTAAATCCTTGGATATGAGATTTAAATAGTTTCAAGTCCTTGCCCTCTAGAAGCATCTATTTGTAAGTTTTTTTGAATAGAATGTTGACCAAAATCGCATAGTCAAGAACCACCTTTCGTATAATAGCAGGGCCAATCATGACAGTTATAAACAACAGATTAATCGTCGTGGCTTCCACCCCATCAGCATCCCTATTCTGGAAAACAATGTCGTCTGTCATGATTTTGAATTGTTTTGCCAGAGTTCTATCCTCAATCGCCAAACAGCTCTCACACTCGATATGCTTCAAAGCACCTGCATACATGTCCATCTCATTCAACTTTTGTCAGCTGGATGTGGTCCACCAATGATTGTGTGTATCACCAAACATTTTTCAATTCACCTAGGCTCCTCACCAGTAGGTCTAACTTTCCCCCATTTTGATGTTGACCCTAGGGGATTAGAACCTCCTTGCCCACTTATGTGGGGCTTTCACAAACTGTTGCATTTTCTCTTTAGAATCAGCTCCTCAATCATATCATGCAAGTGCCTGCATTCATTGGTATTATGATCTGTGTCTCATGAAACCTGTAGAACTTGCCAAATCTCTACTTCTTTTCAGCCGACTCTCTCGGAACCGCTTCCTGTATTGCTTGGTGCCTTGAGTTGCTAGATAGATGTTCTAGATTGAGTTATTCATTTCAGTATAATTATTGTATATAGGAATACTTGGATGATTCCTATTATCCGGCTTTCGTTTCTTGGCCCCATTGTCGCTCTTTTTCAGGTTATCATTCTTATTGTCAATATTCACATCCACTTTCCTAGAACTTCATCTAAATTGCTCTACAATAATGTTGCTTTGTATCAGTTCATGTAAATTTCTAGCACCATTCCTCCAGGGATGATTGTTCCTTTTCCAACATAAGTACTGATTAGCTTTTCTATAGAAATCATCCATCATTGGTAGGGATTTCCACTCCAACCATTCCCTAAAGTCCCTCTTGGGATGAATCCCCCTAATCAACGCCACTAATACTATGTCATCACTGGGATTTGTTACATCCATCACAGATATATGGAACCGATTCAAAAAATCTTTTAATGACTCTCCCGCTCCCTAAAAGAGGTTTGATATTGACATCACATCTTTTGGATGTGTAGTCTGCAAAAGGAATTGCTTCAGAAATTTTCATGACAATTCAGCGAAAGAAGATATGAATCTCGGTAGGAGCAGAGTGAACCACATCGTCTCTACTCATTCTAATAAAATTGGAAAACAATGACATATCATGGCATCAGACGCTTTTGTAGATTCCATTTTC
Organism: Allium cepa; assembly: GCA_030765085.1. NCBI lineage: Eukaryota > Viridiplantae > Streptophyta > Magnoliopsida > Asparagales > Amaryllidaceae > Allium > Allium cepa. The sequence goes on from CM060928.1 coordinate 149,019,057, forward strand.
CATTCGTATTCCATCAAGCATTGCCTTGGATTTGTCTTTCCACCGAATAGCAAGATTGTTAGCATTGTGAGCCTTTGTGGATACTTCACATGTAGAAATCCTCAGTAAACGGATTTTAATTAGAAGTACCGCATTCATTATTGCTTTTAAATCGATCTTCACTTACAAGTCTCTTGACTATGTCTTCCAAGTACTTTGGGTCTATAGGTTCGCTAGACGATGGTAACCGAGATCTATCTCGAATCTTCGACCTGGCGAACGCTCTCAGGATACTCTCAATACCTAGTTTCTACAAGGTCCAGGAAATCTGTTCATCTAAGAGTCCCCTCGGTTTGATTCTCGTGCATTGTATCAGTAGCTACAACTCGACATTCAACATTTCAATCTTCCACATCATGGTTAGAAGTCAAATCCACACCGCCATTCTAAAGGTGAGCTCTAGGCACACCATCAGTTGGATCGGTACCAATCCATCCACGTGGATCGGTAATGATCTACAAACTCGAGACGTGGTTTTGTCTTATTCTTTTATATGATGTCCCATCAGTATTTTAAGTCCTCTTCTACTTTCTATCCCTCTGTCTTTAGTCAAATGATGAAGAATTTTTAGATTTTGAACTTGAATCCCTCTTGCTCCTCCTTTGGTTGTTCTACGTTAGTTCATTCAATAGCCTCAAGCTCTACTATATCTATTGGTTCATCTGGTTGAGTCTGTACTGGAATCTATCCCCCGTTTGTTTCATCATTCAATCCACTTCCAATGTGGTTACAATATCAGCTGAATTTTGGTCTCCAGTTGTTCTGTTCGGGAAGCTCCATCACGTGATTAATGTCTTTTTTGTTAGCATCATTATTAGCTCTGGAAGTTGCAGCCCATTCTCTCCTTAATGGGGACATGGTGAATAAATTCTCTTAGGCTATTGGAAATATGAATAATAGAATTGTAAGTTAGAAAATTGAATCTATCTTTTGGATCTATGAAACCTAATACTAGAAGATGGATCCAAGTAGCTGGAGTTCGACTCTCAATGAAAGCACATAAATGTTTGAACCAAAAATGACACAAACACCTAGAAGATTAAGTAGAGAATAAAAATTGAAGAAGTTTAAATGAAAATGAGTAGAAAAGAACGCATAGCAATTTATAATGGTTTGGATAAGCTTGGCATGTCCACATTAGTAATTTTATTGATTATCTTGCTTATTACGGGCATGAGTTCTTATGGATCGGTATAAATCCAATTGTGATCACAAGAAGATCGAGTAAGGAAAAGCCAAAGCCAAAAATCCTTAAGAATGAGCCCCACTCCTCTATTTATAGATGCAGGAAGCCTAAAATCTCACCTAAAAGATCTCTACATCATTTTCTACGCCGTAGACCAAATCTGAAAGAAAATAGGTTGACGGGTCATCAATAATCATGGATTGGTACCGATCCAACCTCTTGAATTGGTATCAATTCTTAACTTCTTTATATGAATGGTCATGTTCTCCTTGTCTTGGCTCGATTTGTTGTTAGCCTCATGATTCCAAACTTGTTTGCACCTATATTAACTTGTTTCTGAGTTCAAATAATGGATCCGGTGAAGAACAAAGTTGCTGATTCAAGTGCTCATGGAGATTGACATAAAATTGTATGGGATCGATGAAACAACACTTGGAATATGTTTCTAGCAACAAGTTGAGTAGATAGGCAGAAGTTGGGCAAAATGGGAGGAGCATTCTTAGATCGGTAACCAATCCACCACTTTGGTGGATCTGCTCTTCTATATCCTTTGGGTATTTGGTGTTTGTCCCGTGACTCTATTTATGCTTAGTTTTCTAGACTCTTAGGCTGTCTCTTTGGTCTTCCTGCTTTGAAATTACCATGTTCGATTCAGTCATTCTGTTCGGATATTGCCTGATCAAAAGGATGGATAACGGGGATCAAAAGACTTAAGAAATTAAAGAGGCTAATGACATTAGTACCTTCAAAATTGAAGAGTTAATATGCAATTTATTGTCCTATTAATCATAATTGCAGCCTGGAAGAGAAAGCAAGGTAATAAAGAAATCCATTGCTTTCAACGTAATAACTAACAATCAAGATTCAAATGATAACAATGATGAGGAGATTGCTTTCATGACTAAAAATTTCAAAAGGTCATTGAAATATAAAAAGATGAATAACTTTCAAAGGCCTGAAAACAAGACACCCAGAACGGGAACTGCAGTTAGATGTTTCAACTGCGATGAACTTGGTCATCTACAAAGCGACTGTCTACATCAGAGTAAAACAAAGATCTCATGAATTATTGATTCATCCAAAAAAAGAAAGAGGGCTTACAAAATAACTTAGATGATTAAGATACCACTTCAAGTGAAAATAAACTAGACACTGGGGATGCAAACATGTGTGTCAAGACAATAGTAGATTAATCAGAACAGATTAAAGGAAATGAGAAAAAAGTGCTACTTTTTACATTTAATTTTTAATTCATTTTTTAATTATTGAATTTAGGAATATAATATATATTAATAATAATATTATACGCATTCGAGTGTATGTGTGTATGTGTGTATATAGGAAGATTTTACCTTAGTTTTAGTTTTGGATATTTTGGCCCGTATGTCGACATACCCATTGTCCATGTGTTGACATATTTGCAAGAATTTTGAAATTTCATTTCAAATTCGAAATATGAATTTCCCTCTCTTTTGCATTAACTCCAATAACTTAATGTGACGCCTCGGCTCCAGTGACCGAAATATCAGAGGGAGTTTACCGTCCAATAGCTCGGATCAATGAGCACTAAAGAAGAGATCTCTCATTTACACTACTTTGGATCAACATGGATACGTTTAAATTATCAAAATATTTATGAAATAATACGTATCTCATCTCGATACAATGTAGCGTACATGACTTCAATGAATTTGTATCTAAATCACAAAGCAGAACACAACACATAATGGTTTCATAGAACAGCGGACCAAAAAGATAGATATATATACAAATACATAGGTACAAATAGACGTCAAACTATCACCATATATCTACAACTATACATAACACCCCCAAAAATGACGTCCTAATACATACACAGACAAATATATACAAAGGACATATGACACGACTACACAATATCAACTTAGCATAATTCAACGGACTCTAAATGTATCTCTCTAACATTTCTCCTCCAAATGACTCTGACGGTTCCATTGAGGCATGTAGCAAGCGTACGTCCGTGAAGCTCTAGATCTACAACTACTTTATATTTATATACGGTATGCCAGTTGCCGTCCATCTCAATGTCGTATGAAATCACCTCAAAACGTGAAAAGGTAATCATCCTGAAAAGGCTTGATCTGACCCGAGGAGTTGTCACAAAACAAAACCTCGAGTCAGGCTATAAATCTAGCTGTGAGTATAATAGTGTAACAAGGCTCATATAAATTATGGAGTTGGGATATATATGTGATATTAAAAGAAATAAATATGTCACACACTCCATAATCTAATCCCGCCCACATCCCATTGGATTATTTTAGTTTAAATACACGTGTCACGGCACTATTTAAAGTGATTCACAGCTGCCACTCTAATCAACCGGGATATCACCTCCTATTCATTTATAAGTTGCATTCATTATTCAATAGACATATGACTGTCAAGACATGCATTTACGAGGTATGGAATTTCTAGTGAATTCTATTCATTATTCACTCTTACTAGACTCTGTATCGAACCGATATTACGGCCTTTTTCATCCGCATATCTTCCGATCAGAAATTGTGGGTAGCCCCACACGATCTATTAGTAGCACTATCTTTTCCTATTCACTGTTGGCGCTCACCTCGTTGTGCTATAATCTTCATCTTTGCTTCACCACATATCCATCAATGAGATTACTCTCGATTTTTCCTCGTTTCCCGTTTGCACTGCGCCTGTCACCGTGATTGTGTCCGTGCAACAGATCATTTGGATAATAAGCGATGAGGGACCAGGTCGTCACGATTCAAGGAGCGACTCCGAATCTGTCTGCTAGGATGGATTCTAGCATCTAGTAGTCTCACCTCATCTCGTTTGCTTCATCGGTTAAATTCATTCAGATTCTTTTGTATTTAACTTCCCAATATACCATTTATCCCCAAAATGGTATCACTTTCTATTTTAAATCCCATATAAATGTCGTGTTTGTGCAACATAGCATTAACTTGCAGTATATGGCATCATGAACATTCATAAGCATAACATGTAAACACAATTTAAAAGAACTTGGATTTAAATTATAATAAAATATACGTTTCAAATTTAGACTTGATTTTTGATGTCGCCATTTTAATTTAATTTATTAAAAAATTCATAATTTTTAATTTAGAAAATAAAACATTTTCAGTTGACGCGTTTTGCGTCAAACGCCGGTTCTTTTGAAGTTTTACAAAATAAGTTAACCGGTTTATTTTATTGCTGTTTTGTGATCGCTTAACGTTGTCGTGCCCGATCGTATTTTTATTTCAGTCGTTCGCGGTCCGTACGCGAACGGAATGTTGTATAACGTTACACTCTAAAACATTGGTTTCGTTCACCCCTCTACACTCTCCGACGAACGAACCGAGGCCATCATCGTGATGCGCTACGCAACACGGTCCTGCTGGTACCTTCCATTTCGGCTGTAACGCTTCCATTCATCAAACGGTCATGGACTTAACCGTGTCATTTCTGATCACCATGGGGTCCGTCGGTCAAGCGAAAGCTAGTCGATTTGTTCGTCTCACTTTCCTCTACATATTTCCTTTTGGTTGCATGCTCAAATTCATCATAGATTTGAGTTATTAATAATTAAATTTTTGAAACAAAATTTGTTTTTATATTATTTGCATGGATTCTAGCATGCACGTTAGAAAAAAAATTCCATTATTTTAGAAAACAATCATATACGTTCACTTTAGGTTCATTATTTCCTCTCTGTGTTGGTACTAAATTTTTTGCAGAAGTATGTAGCATGCACATCATGCGTGCTAGTGGGTTTAGTAATTCATAGTCTAATTTATGGCATAATCCTCAACTTTAGTTCATGTCTAAATTTTTTGCAAAAGTCTGTAGCATGAACGTCATCTTTATATTCACTAGTTTATAAAATAAGCATGTACATTCAATTATATTTAAGACCTGTGGTTACTGCTACCAAAGCAAACTCAAAATCCACTATAAGAATTAGAAACTATGTGTATATCTAAAATTACTTGTTATACAAAATTGTCTTCTCTCGCTTAAAGCTTTATATACATTTAAAAACTTACAAACTAAAAAAAAGCCGGCGTGTGGTCAAATTTATATATGTACTTTGGAAACAAGATATATATTTAATGCAGTATATATAAAACTTTATGATACCCTACTATATCTTTAGAAATTTGAATCCGTAAACTCCCATATATGTGAAATTTCAGACGTTGCAAAATATACATCTTTAGCACTACTTATACCTGCATATTCATCTTAAAATCATGTATTCTTTTCTCGAAAAATATTGCTGCTTAACAATCTCATATGAACTAAACATTTCATGCTTTTTATAGGGACATTCAAAAACTTCAAAAATTAAATGCGAGTGTACAATAAATTTCCTCTGTGAAATTTGCAAGCTAAAACCAATACGCATAAAACCATTCATATAGGGATTCGTATACGTATCTTTGAAATAAAATATTCTCACGTTCATAAAATGAAAGACACGGATACAAGTTCAGGTAAAACCATAAGCTACTTGCACGCAACTAGGACAAAAATCACTAGAATCTACATATTTTGACACAAGTATAACATAAAAATCTTGTAAGCAATTGAGAAATTTAGGATAGATTCGTGAGTGAATTATATTCAATAAAATTATTTAAAACGGAAAGCATACTCACTTTGCTTTACCGCAGCAGTCTGATGAAAATAAAAAGGTTTTATTGCTTGCGTTAGAGGAAAAGCTGATTTGCATACGGGATGCGGTGGTGCTTATATAGATGGGGAAATATTCACTTTGAAGGAAATGGTTAAACATATAGGTTAACTTACCATCATCAAATAGATAAGAATGGTGAGGCATAATTATGAAAAAGATTTGACTGCTGGGATATGTCAGATTAATATAACCGACTAGCATCTTTATTGTAGTAAGTTAATTATTTCTCACTCTTTAACCAAATTTTTATACACCCTTAACCATGATATTCCCCTACCACAATTTGTTCTCCGATTATAATTTCGCTCTGGCGTTTTACTCCAAATTTTATTTTATCTCCATAACATTTTTTTTATTACTTTTTTTTACTAAATTTAGTGCTACATTTTAAAATAGCCGCAGGATGTTACAGATTTCCCCCTAAAGAAATCGTGTCCTCGTAATTTAATAGAGAATACTGTACGATATTCGTATATTAAAAATCGTCCTATCCGCTAATAAAGTCCTAACATCCATGAATCGATGAATATATAAATACGTACCTAATGGGTTTCAATTAACTCGGGATGTGATCTTCTAACTTGCTCCGCAGTTTTCCAAGTGCGGTCTTTGGGATTATCTAACCATTGAACTTTGACTAGTGGAACTTGCTTGTTTCTTAACTGCTTCATCTTTGAGTCCACTATTCTAGCTGGTTCAATGGTGAAAGTCAAGTTCGGTTCAATTTCTTGTTCCTCTAGCTGTTTTGGTTCTATAATAATATCAAAATCCCATAGACATTTCCTTAATTGGGATACATGTAACACGTTATGAACTCCGGATAGATATGCTGGTAGTTCAACTCGGTAAGCAAGGCTTCCGATGCGTTCCATAACTGGATAAGGTCCAACATACCTTGGATCTAATTTTCTTGCTTTTCCAAATCTTACAACTCTTTTCGTTGGGGATACCTTTATAAAAACATAATCTCCAATCACAAATTCCAAGTCCCTCATATGTTTGTCAGCGTAGCTCTTCTGTCGAGACTGAGCGATCTTCATACGATCTCTAATAAGCTCGATCTTCTCAGTTGTTTCTCGGACTACATCTGGTCCTAGTATTAGTCTGTCTCCAGTTTCTAACCAACAGGTTGGAGAACGACATGGTTTTCCATACACAGCTTCAAATGGTGCATACCGATACTGGATTGAAAACTATTATTGTAGGAGAATTCAATCAAATGAAGGTATTCTTCCCATGAACCCCCGAACTCTAAGATACATATCCTAAGTAGATCTTCTACAACTTGATTTACTCTTTTAGTTTGTCCATCCGTCTGAGGATGGTATGCTGTGCTTAGATTGAGTTGTACACCCAAGACTGAATGCAAGCTTTGCTAGAATTGGCTAGTAAATATCGGATCACGATCGCACACTATATTCTTTGGAATTCCGTGCAATCATACAATATGTTTCAGGAAAAGTCTAGCTAAATTGTCTGCAGTTCTATTCATTCGAATAGGAATGAAATGAGCACTTTTAGTGAGTCTATCAACTATTACCCATATACTTTCATTTCTTGACCTTGATCTGGGAAGTCCATCAATGAAATCCATAGAAATCTGTTTCCATTTCCATTGAGGAACTTCGAGAGGTAATAAAAGTCCACTGGGCTTTTGATGCTCACCCTTATCTAACTGGCACGTAATACATCGTTTCACATATTCACCGATGTCCTTCTTCATGCCTTCCTAATAGTACATTCGCTTCATATCATTATACATCTTTGTACCACCGGGATGTATAGAAAATAAAGATTGATGACATTCGTCCAGAACTTCTTTTCTCAAATCGGCTGTGTTAGGAATGCACAATCTTCCTTTAAATTTCAAGTTCCCCTTCAAGTCTAACTCGAACTTGTTGAGAGCTTCTGATGAATTACCATTCTTCAACTGATTAATTTGATCGGCTTGGATTGGGTCATTTCTTTGATTAACTTGAATTCGATCGAGCAAACTTAGTCGAATATCCAAACTTGCCAACATGGCTGTTGTTTCGTCCACTCTTCTAAACTGAAGGTTACATGAAGACAAAACTTCTAACTCTTTCCATTCTATAAACATCATTGACACTACGGCCTGGTTTTTCGACTGAGAGCATATGCCACCTTATTGCCCTTACCTGGCGTATACTGAATTTCTAGATCATACGCGGCTAGAAATTCTAACCATCGCTGTTGTCGCATATTCAAGTCTTTTTGAGAGAATAAATATTTTAACGATTTGTGGTCTGTGTATAAAACAAACCTTTCTCCCAATAAATAATGCCGCCAAAGTTTCAAGGCAAATACCACGGCTGCTAACTCAAGATCATGAGTTGCATACTTTACTTCGTGAGGCCTGAGTTGTCTAGACGCATAGGCTACAACTCTATCTCGTTGCATTAATACTGTACCAAGCCCTGTATCACAGGCATCTGTGTATACAACTAGATCCTGATTTCCTTCTGGACTATTAATATTGGAGCGTTAGAAAGTAATTCTTTCAACTTCTGGTAAGCCCCTTCACATTTATCTGACCAGATAAATTTAACTCCTTTCTTCGTTAAATTAGTTAGTGGAGTAGAAATCTTGGAAAAATCTTTTATAAATCTTTATAATATCCTGCTAAACACAAGAAACTTCTGATTTCAGTTATTGATTCGGGTCGCTTCCACTTTTGAATAGCTTCAACCTTATCTGGGTCAACTGAAATTCCTTTCCCCGAGATTATATGTCCCAAAAATTTCACTTTTTTGGCCAAAAGTGTCATTTTGAAAACTTCGCTTTAAGTTGGTGTTCTCTTAATGTTTCTAATACCAGTTTCAAATGAATAACATGCTCTTCTTCTGTCTTTGAGTAAACGAGGATATCATCAATAAAAACAAGGACAAACTTGTCTAAATAACATCTGAAAACACTATTCATCAAATCAACAAAATAGGCTGGAGCATTCGTTAATCCGAATGGCATTACTAATCATTCGTAGGAACCATATCTAGTTTGAAATGCTGTTAGTGGAATACAATCCTCAGCAACTCTTAGTTGATGAAAACCTGTGGCTAGATCTAGTTGTGAAAAGACCTTTGCACCACTCAGTTGATCGAATAGATCATCAATCCTTGGCAGTAGATATTTATTCTTGATAGTATAGTCATTCAATTTTATGTAGTCTATACAGAGTCGAAGTGATCCATCTGCCTTTTTAACAAATAAAGCCGATGCTCCCCAAGGAGAACTACTCGTTCTGATGAAATTCTTTTGCTCAAGATCCTCTATTTGAGATCTTAATTCTTCCATCTCACTGGGGCACATTCGATTAGGTGGTATACTAAAAGTTTGAGTTCCAGGTTTCAAATCTATCCTGAATTCAACTGCTCGATGTGGTGGTAGACCAATAACTGGTTCAAAGGTATCAGAAAAATCTCTAACTACTGGAATCTACCCTATTTCATCTTCTTCAGATTCCAAAGCAAATAAAGAATAACCTAAACTGGCATTTTCTCTTTCAAGAGCTATAAGGATTCGCGTTGGGTAATCAGGATGATGGAGAGTGATTACTCTTTCCGAACAGTATAATTGAGCTTGATAGTGCTCGAGCCAGTCCATTCCCAAAATAATTCCATAACTCAATGAATCCATAATGAACAAATCACATGAAGAAGAATACCCAGATAAGCAAATTATGACTCCACTACATTTCATCCCCAGGGTAACGCATCCTCCAACAGGATTGGCCACCCTAAGAGAATTGTTAAGAGAAGATACATCCAATTTTAACCTTTCTACTATTCCTTTCATATAAATGAACGTGATGCACCTGTATCAAAAAGAATTCTAATATATAATCCATGCCATAAAATAGTACCTTCTAGGACCGAAGCTTGTTTTCCCTCATCCGGTTTCATTGAACTGGGACCATCTAGTGCAAACATTTTCCCTTGAGTTTGCTTCTTCGGCTTTGTGCATTGTCTCGCTATATGTCCCATTTCATTGCAATTGTAGCATTTCTTCGTAGAACCTTGACTTGTATTTCTACGTTCATTGGCATAATCACCCTTCTTTCCACAGGAGTAATATTCTACTTGTGCTTTAGATTGTTGCTTTTTCTGGTCCTCTTTCTTAGGTTGGAATGGTCGCTTATTCTTTTGAAATTTTGCATTCTTCTTCGAGAAGAATGTCCTCTTCCTTTATTGCTGGTTTTTCTAAGTAGGTTGACTTTCAGAAATCGAATCCCACTCCCGCACTTTTTCAAATCTTAAGGCCGTATCCACAATCTCCTCAAATGGATATCGAAGTTCAGTAAGTAATTTATCTCTCAGTTCATTATTTAGACCGAGCACAAACTTCTCATTCTTTTCCAATGGGGTGCTAATGAGTGCTGATCCATACTTCGATAGTGCATTAAACTCATTGACATAGTCTGTCACAGATAAATTTTTCTGAGTAAGGTCAATATATTTTCGAAGCAGTGCTGCTCTCTCTGCTTCAGGCAGAAAATGGGCTTTGAAAATAACTTTCAATTCTTGCTAAGATATGTATTCCTCTGGAGTTGCAGGAGTTATGGCTTCATACCAATCTAAGGCACCTCCTTGTAACTGTCGAGATGCTAACCTTCTCTTGTCCTGATCGGAGAGATTCAGATCTTTGAAGATTCTTTCGCATGTTCTCATCCATGTATGAAATCCCATTATGCCTTCATTTCCCAAGAATGGTTTATCACCTAGACTTGAGTAGTCTTTGCAGAGCTTGGAAAATTCTGATCCGGGATTTTGATTATTGTCTCTGAGTATGCCCATATCTTGAACACGCTTCATGACTTCGACCCATTGATCCATAGTTAAAAGTACATTTTGATTGCTTGGTTGACCATTTGGTGACTCAACTGTTGAGCCTGTTCTTGGTCTACCTGGTCCTACCATTTTCTGATAAAGAACATTTGTCATGTTATTATATAATAAAATTTCACTAACAATTACGGATGTAATACAAATACGTATCGAGTATTATCCCAATGTTTTCCCTTTAAAACATTTATCAGAACTCGTCTATCACCTATACGAGTTAATCCCAATTCCCTTGGGTTTTACTAACTGGATAACAATCTAAGTCTGACACCCTTATGGTCAAATGTGTACTAATTACTGATTTATATAAATTCTTTTGAATCTTCACTTTGATACCATGCTGTGACGCTCCGGCTCCAGTGACCGAAATATCAGAGGGAGTTTACCGTCCGATAGCTCGGATCAATGGGCACTAAAGAAGTGATCTCTCGTTTACACTACTTTGGATCAACATGGATACATTTAAATTATATGAATATTTCTGAAATAATACGTATCTCATCTCGATACAATGTAGCATACATGAGTTCAGCGAATTTGTATTTAAATCACAAAGCAGAACACAATACATAATGGTTTCACAGAACATCGGACAAAAAAGATAGATATATATGCATATACATAGGTACAAACAGACGTCAAACTATCACCATATATCTACAACTATACATAACTCCCCCAAAAATGACGTCCTAATACATACACAGACAAATATATACAAAGGACATATGACACGAATAAACAAAATCAACTTAGAATAATTCAATGGACTCTAAATATATCTCTCTAACATTTCTCCTCCAAATGACTCTGACGGTTCCTTTAAGGCATGTAGCAAGCATACGTCCGTGAAGCTCTAGATCTACAACTACTTCATATTTATATACGGAATGCCAGTTGCCATCCATCTCAATGTCGTATGAAATCACCTCAAAATGTGAAAAGGTAATCATCCTGAAAAGCCTCAGTCTGACCTGAGGAGTTATCACAAAACAAAACCTCGAGTCAGGCTATAAATCTAGCTGTGAGTATAATAGTGTAACAAGGACTCATATAAATTGTGGAGTTGGGATATATATGTGATATTAAACGAAAAAATATGTCACGCACTCCATAATCTAATCCCGCCCACATCCCATTGGATTATTTCAGTTTAAATACACGTGTCACGGCACTATTTAAAGTGATTCACAGCTGCCACTCTAATCAACCGGGATATCACATCCTATTCATTTATAAGTTGCGTTCATTATTCAATAGACATACGACTGTCAAGACATTCATTTACGAGGTATGTAATTTCTAGTGAATCCTACTCATTATTCACTCTTACTAGACTCTGTATCGAACCGATATTATGACCTTTTTCATCCGCATATCTTCCGATCAGAAATTATGGGTACCCCCACACGATCTATTAGTTGCACTATCTTTTCCTGTTCACCGTTGGCGCTCACCTCGTTGTGCTGTAATCTTCATCTTTGCTTCACCACATATCCATCAATGAGATTACTTTCGATTCTTCCACGTTTTCCGTTTGCACTGCGCATGTCACCGTGATTGTGTCCGTGCAACAGATCATTTGGACAATAAGTGACGAGGGACCAGGTCGTCACGATTCAAGGAGCGACCCCGAATCTATCCGCTAGGATGGATTCTAGCGTCTAGTAGTCTCACCTCGTCTCGTTTGCTTCATCGGTTAAATTCATTCAGATTCTTTTCTATTTAACTTCCCAATATACCATTTATCCCCAAAATGGTATCACTTTCTATTTTATATCCCATATAAATGTGTTCAAACTTTGACTTTCATTTGAAATGTTTAAATTTGAATTTTTAAATTTTAGTCTTTTTCTTTGCAACTGTATTTGATTCTGATATTCGTTCTACTTTTCGTTTTGTCAAATTCTATTTTATGCTTTTTAGATTTGATAAAATTCAGCGTTTTACGCACAATTATTTTCTGTACTATTATTTTCAATTTTCTATGTTCATTTGTATATTTTATTTTGTTTAGACTTTGATTTTTCTTATTTATTTTTGATAATGGGCTTCGGAAATTCAAGAGACTTTGGTTCCTTTTTCTTAAATTTATGACTTTTTCTTTTCTAGTCTCTTCATTTTTCTAGCCGTTCACTCCACTAACCCTAGCCGCCACTTCTCTTTGCCATTCACGTACAAAATTTTCTCTTCACATCTCATTTTCATTTGCGTTCCTAAAACAAAAATATTATAGTAAGTTTCTCATGGCTTCTCTCCTTCTCCTTTCCTTTTCTTTCTCCTTTCTCTTTTGTTTCCATGCCATTCTCGGCCATGCTTCCTAGCCGACCACATCTCCCCTTCATCACTACCTTAGACGGGCCATCTCCACCACTATCTCACATCTACATCCATGCAGTGACCTAGATCCAAAACCATTCACCAAAATTGCAAGCAAAACCCTAGCCGAGCCCATCACCTCATCCAATCCCTATTCACTAGCCTCGGCCACCACTTATGCCACCTCTTTTGCCTTGCTTTGCCATGACCATCCCCATCTCCAAGACCATCCAGATGTGACCAGAGCTGATCCAAGTAAAACTAACAAAAGCCGAGCCACATAGCCATAGCCCGAGCCCAAAACATCACCTGATCCATGCCTTTTCCCTTCCTATTGCTTTGAACTTGCCAATATCTTCATATTCTTGCCATATCCGTACACTTGTGTGACCATAGCCGAGCCTAGATGTCTCAAACCAATCATGGCCAAGCTTGTTTTGTTGATGGTCTAGCCTATTTGAAAGTGGCCAAGCCACTTGTATTGGTTAAGCCAATATTTGTTTCTATTTGATCTACATTTGTTCACTATTTTGGTTTATATTCTTTTGTATAATATATTTGCTTATGTATGTTTATATTTATTTGTTTAAAAGATTTAAATCTTGGCTCTACATCCACTTGAATCTAAGTCGTGCCTTTCGAAGTTTATTTGTGTGTCTTGAATTGTTAACTCCAGCTTTAGAAGGTGAGTTATTCACTCTCGACATTCGTATTTATATAATTGTGAAATAATGGCATGTGGATTGTAGTTGATGATATTATAGTAATTTATATATGCATGTGATATGATATTTCATGATGTTATAACCTGATATCTATTTGTTACATCACCTGATATGATATGCTATATTATACTGTTTATTCATTTACTGCTTCTCACGCTGCTAGTTCCCTATTAGAGTAGAATCACTATGGGTTGGAATGATACATACCCGAATGGACATTAGAATAAGGAAAAATCGTTATGAGCTGAAATGATAGGCTCAAGCGATTTTTATTTATTTTATTTAACTTGGGATTGCGGGTTTGAAATGATAGAATCCAGATTTTTTTTAAATTACGGGTTGAAATGATACATATCCGTATCACTTGACCTAGGTTAGAAAATTATATATAGACCCATGGTTAATTTTGAATATTTTCTGAAAATTATTAAGTATTTTTGAAATTTAGAATATGAAATTTTAACTTAAACTGGATTTAAATGATTTCAATAAATGTTATAGTGATTTTCTATAAGTTAAAAAATGTATAAGTAAATAAATGGGTTAAAATGTAAATTAAAATATGACTTAACTTGATAATTGAAAACTTAGTTATTAAATGAAAAATCTAAGCTTAACTTAGCAGTAACAATATTTATTTATGAAATGGGTATTTTAAAATAAAGTGTTAAGTTATTTGTTAAGTTAAAAAGTTAAGAAAATAATGTACTTTTGACTTAATAAATGAATTATAGTTTAATTTGGATATTTTATTTAATCATAAGTTAAATGATATCTAAATGAATATTTTCTGAAGCGTGAGATATGTTTTTATAAGTTAAAAATGGCTAAAATTGAGATTTTAATGTTTCTGAAATGTTATAATAAATCTGGAATTTGTATTGGAAGCATTTCCAAAATGCTGTGGGTTTAAGATAGCATTTGCTAAGTGCTTCCATTTCTAAAATATAACTATGTTCTGAAATACTAATTTTACCTATTGTAGCACTTTATAAGTGCTGTTGTTTCTAAAATTGAACTGTTTTTGAAATAGTAAATATCTACCGTAACACCCTATAAGTGCTGCTGTTTCTAAAATTGAACTGTTTTTAAAATACTAAAATATCTATGTAACACTTTATAAGTGCTGCTATTTCTGAAATTGAACTGATTTTGAAATACTAAAATATCTACAGTAACGCTTTATAAGTGCTGCTATCTCTGAAATGAACTGTTTTTCTAAAATACTACTATATCTACAGTAGCATTTTTTTAGTGCTACCGTTGCTATGATACAATGTGTTTTTTTTAAATTGTTATAATTGAATGAACTTGGAAATGCTACAACTTTGGAAGTGAACATTATATTTTTGCAAGATATTAAGTTCATATTAAACGGTTTAAATGAATATGTTTTGATTTGAAATATAAACCATTTTGAAATTTATAACCACAGGTAATAATAACGTTTGGTTGTTAAAGAGACTGGGATCCGAATTGTCATACTCTCTACCAACTCCGAAAACCACTTTAACAACCGTGTACGTGGTGGAGATTCCAGAATGAAGTAGGATGGTGGCGACGTCTTTTGAGGTATGAACGTGGACCCAACTCCCGTGAGTTGGCATAAGGTAGCTAAAACAGGAGCAATCGACGGGCTAATGAGGTCACTCCTCTTATCGGACACACTTCTTCGTATGCCACTCTATTACTTTGTGATTGATTGGTGTGCACCTTTGATTTTTGGGAGCGTGGTTCGAGGTGGGCAGTAGTAGCTGCTACACGTTACCACTGGTCCGGAAGTGCAATTGGTATATCTACCTTACATTGCCTAGTTGTGCTGTGTCACCTACCATAGCACGCCTTATAAGATTTTTGTTTTAAACCATACCTATGGAATGCCCTCTGACAACGCCTAGTACAAAGGAGATTACATTACTGTTTAGACTATGGGACTATATAAAATGTGTTAAGGGGGGATATTGGGTAACTCCTTAACACTATTTTTAAATATATTATACTTTACTTTTGACACTATTATAATAGAGTATATTACTACATAGTAAATAGTTTAACGGATCCTTAAAGGATGTGTGATCCCAAGCATCCTTTCAGTTACTTGTGCATTTTATTATGGTTCACTTGAGTCGGTTTACATTGTATGAGTATGTATGTACTGACTCGAGTGTTTTGTGTTTTGCTTTATGCTCGGGTCAGCCTGAGTATCAGCTTTGGATTTCACCTTCTGGAGCTAGAGGATTTGCTGGAGTTTATCTTCTATCTAGTTGTTGTCTATTTCCATTCAGTATTTCTATTCAGCTTATGTATTAGTGAACACTTATGTATTTGGGATTTTTGTTGTATTTACTTTTAAGACTCTGTATTTTTTACTTATTTTGTGATTCTGTGTTGTAGTAGCTTCATGAACTACTATGGTTATTTTATTTCCGCTGTGAGTTATTCTGATTTATTTGTGTCTGTGATTGGTTTTATTTGCTTCAAATTATATTAACATCTACTTTTTGAATTATTCAAGTCAGACATATGTGGTTTTATTGTCGGTTTGAATGGTCTAAAATAGTGGGTTGTTATATGTTTCCATCAATGAAAACTACAACAACAATTTGGCACAAGTCATTATAGATGATTTTGTTCAAATAATATTTATAAACATGAGAACACACTTTACCACAGTGAGTATCTTACTAGAATGTTCGAATATTTTGATATTGATTTACGAGGAGAACCCACTTTGTCTTGAAAAGTTTTCAAAAGGCTAACATCACTCTCATGCATATTCCTCCCTACTATGAACCATATGAGACTCTTTCCCAAAAAAAGAAAGATTAACGTGGGAATAAGAGCAAGAAATTCAACAAGAAATAGTATAAGACAATGATATGGAAATTGAGCAAGTTAATTACATTTTTCTTTTTTCCTCTTTTAGTGGCCAATACTCACTCCCTTGCTCTCACTCTCACCATACTGTTTTTTTCCCTTTCATACTCCACCCATTCCTTTTCCAACTGTCCCTTCTGACCATGTCATTTCACCAGATCCTTATTCTCCTCCCATTCCTATTTTCTCTTCTTCCTCTCCCCTTCTCCCCGATGCCACTTGCTAGGCACTTCACAATATCAACAAGTACAAACTTCTCTTTTTAAGAGAAAATCTCTTAATGCGGGAAAGTATATGCTTGTTAACGTGGAGCTTTCTTTCTCTGGAAATGCTTTGGTGCTTCCTTTAGTTGTGGTTGAAGTAGGAAAGAGTGTATGGAGTGATTATGTGGTGGCGTTTTTTCTTGATAAACCACTTTCATACACTGTAGTTGTAAAGCACTTACAAAAGATATAGAGGTTAAAAGGAAATATTAGGGTTTTTCTGATGGTACAGTGTTTATGTTTCAATTTGTCAATGCCAAAGAGAAAAAGAGAATTGTTGAAGGAGACCTAGTTATAATGAGGAACAAGATGTTCATTATGAAGGAGTAGGATCCAAGGGATAGTAATGTATGTGGATATATTAAGAAGGTACCAATATGGGTACTCTTTTCTGATATCCCTATGATCGCTTGGTCACCATTGGGCATTATCTATTTTGCTAGTAGGATCGGTAAAGTTTTGTGCTTGGATGAGATGACTAAAAAGTTAAAAAAGTTACCTTATGCAAAATGCCTTATTGAAGTTTCCCCTTACTCTAACCTTGTGCATTCATTCCCAGTTATGTTAGTTGATGGTTCAAAGCAAATAATACATGTTAATTATCAGTGGAAGCCTGAGGTTATTTTCGATAAGTGTTTGGGTTGTAGGATGTAACATCACGCCTTTTCGCACGCTTTAAATCGACATACGTGCCAATTCAAACCATACGGAAGGGCGGATTATTATGGGGTAAATAAGAAAAACGAGAAAGAATAAAACAAAACAGAATCTCACAGCGAAAGGATAAAATATAATAATAAATATACTGTTTATAAAACTGTTTACAAACATTTGATTCTTCTTTATACAATAAATATCAGAGTTCACATACCAATAATATTAATCTAGCGGAATACAGTGTAGTGGAACCATATAATATATAATAAAAATAATAGTAACGAAATCTTCGTCTTCTTCCTCCAGAAAAATCTTCAAATCCTGAAACGCTCGGATTGACCCGAGCGAATTAAAAAGACAAAACACTCGAGTCAGAACTAAAAGATCTTATGTAAGTTGAATTAACATAAATGAATATGAGTGCAGTTACTCAAGAGATGCTCGGGATTTACATCTCCTAAGGATCCGTTAAACTATTTACTATGTAGTATATTTCGCTATTATAATAGTGTCTAATTGTAAAATAAACTTACTTTTAAATAGCGTTAAGACTTTACATTTTCCACCTTAACACATAATATATTCCCATAGTCTATACAGTACCGTAATCTCCCCCGTACTAGGCGTCGTCAGAGGACACTCCTTAGGTATGGTACAAAACCAAAATCGTATAAGGCGCGATAGGGTAGGTGACACGGCACAACTAGGCAATGCCAGGGTAGATATACCAATTACGCATTCGGGCCGGTGGTAATGCATAGCCGTAGCTACCGCACCTTGAACAAACTCCCCCTAAAATCAAAAGTAAAGGTGGCCACCGAATCAATCCAAAGTCAGAGTAGTATCGAAGAGGAGTGTCCGATAAAGGGTGCTAAACCCCTTGGCCCGAGAATCGCTCCTGTTTTAGCCACCTTATGCCAACTCACGGGAGTCGGGTCCACATATTTACCTTAAAGTAAACGCCACCACAAACCTACTCCATTCTGAAATCTCCACCGCGTACACGGTTGTTAAAGTGGTTTTCGGAGTTGGCAGAGAGTATGACAACTTCCGATCCCGGTCTCTTCAACAACCAAACGTTATTATAACACCGTGGTCATTTAAAAATAATTATGCTTTCAAAACAAGAATATAATTACCCATTTCGAAACCCACAAATACGATATCATTTCCTTTTAAAACCCAAATAAATATGATATCATTTTATTTCAAATATATTTCTTTTCCAAAATCATGCCACTTTTAAGATTTATAATACCTCGAAACCAAATATTTGAAATTTAACTTTCCACATAATACTTCGAAATCCATAGTTTTAAAACCATAACTTTCAAAACTTAAATGGTTTGGATATTCAACGGTATATAAAATAAAACAGTTGAATTTAAAATTTCTTTATAAAGTAAATAATTTCCACGCCTTTATAATTTTACTTACTTTATATTCAGTCTAAACCCATAACCTTTAGATTCACTTTCAGTTTGAATAAAAACACTTCGATTTCAATATTTTGCAAACTTTGAGTATTTAATAACTTTCAAAACTAAGGTTGGAAATTTCTATTCAACAATTCATTGTCCTATTATTTAGTTTTAAAACGTTTACATAATAGATCCATAACCATTTAAAATAAAACCCAATTTATTAACACTAAATATTTTCTTTCTTTTATTTATACTAGAATTATTCATTTAATTTATCTTGAATAAAAATCCAGTTATAAATATCATACCTTTAAAATTTCCAAGATTAATAAGTTTACACCAACTTGTGGAGTTTAATTTTTAAATAATCCCAATTCCAAATAAATTTCCAATTAAATTTCCAATCTTGATTGATTTGAACTATTTAAAACTCTATATATACACAATATCTTAAACCTGTACTTAATCATAAATATAAATTATCAAACTCCATTTTTCAACTTATTTATTTCCATTCAACCAATTAATACATAACTTAAATTCAATAATTTAACAATATATGTATACATAAAATAAGATTTTATATAAGATTAGAATTAATATTTATTTAACAACATCCTATCCAAACCGTAGAAATCATTTCAAAAATAATTTTATATATATACCGCGGTGCCTGTATATAATTTTCTATCCTATGGTCAAGTGATATGGATATTTATCATTTCAATCCGCAATTTAAAAATAAAAATGTGCTTGTATATCATTTCAAACTGCAATCTCGAACGAAATGAGAATGCATAATAACTTGCAGTTTATAAAATATGGAACACATCATCCATTCACCCAATATCAATCATCAACCAATCTTATTTCAATCATCGTCAATTTAAACAAACATCAATAGAGTATATAAAACATATCAGGTATCAACGAACAGTTTATATCCAAAATAAATAAATAAATAAATAATTGTTTAACTAGCAGTTTGTATGCAAAATAAATAAATTTTAACTGTCAATTTATATGCAATAATAAAATTAATTAACAGTTAAATCAAATAAATGCGATTTAATTGAGATGATAAATAAAATATGCAAAATAGTCATAAATAAATTTCTACTCATATCTTAAATCAATTTAACAAACATAAGATAACTTAGAAGTTGTGAGTGGGTTAAAACACTCACCTTTTGAATTTAAATTGAATCTAAATTCAATTTAAACCCAAAAATTTGAAAGTCTCCAAATCCATCCAAACTAATGCAAAAATGTCCGGAATTCCGATTCAATCTCAGCAAAATAAACCGCGCGTGAATCCGAGCTCGTACGCGAAAGTTATGAAAATTTGAAAATTGAAAAATTCTGGTCCTGTGTCAACTTCGGGTTCGACTTCGGTGCGCCGCCTCAAATCCCCGGTGCTTGCTTGGAGTTTTTGCCAAAATGACCCGAGCGACCCGAGTCATTTTCTTCCTGACCCGAAGTAGATACAACATTTTTGCCTCTGAAACTCAAAGCGTGACTCGAAGTGGCTGCAGATTCGATTTTTTTTTTTGGAAATTGAAATTAATTTTTGGAATTTGGGAATTAGGTTTATTTTTCTGCCATTGGAATGATGAGTTGAGAAGGAGATGTACGTACAGAAAAATGAAAATAAGGAGTGGCTAGGGTTTATAATGGGTTATATATAGACAAGGCTGAAAAATAATAGATGGATCGGATTGGTATACGCTCTGAACGCTAAATGGCCCGAAAAGCCCGTTTCTACTCCGATGGGTTTCGTCGAAATCCGAGTCAATGGCCAAAATGGCTAATTTTATATTAATTAAATAAATTAAAAATTCATTAATAAAATCCATTTTTTTTTAATCTTAAATTTGACAAATTTTATTACCTTTATATGTCTCAATCAAATTACAATGTTTTAAACAATTTGAAGGTCAATTTAAAGTTGATTAACTTCCCATTTCAGTGTCAAATTTTCATTTTTATTAAATTTAGAAATTATCAATTAAGTTTCCAAAAATTTCATTGAATTAAATCTTCATTCTTATTATTCAATCCATTATAGCCAAAGGATGAAATTAACATACATAAATATTTTTCAGTTTCAACTAAATTGTCAATTAACATAGAAATAAATGTTTAATTTTTACTTAATTGCAAAAACTCAATTACCTTAATTCTTTATATTCATATAAATAAACAAATCTTGATTTACAATCTTTTCATTCACCCATAGTCATATTATAAATGGAATTTACATTATCTTCAATTATTAATTACCATAGTTAAGATCTTAATATTTGTTCCATAAATTTATTTGCCCTGAATTATTTACAGCATTTATCTAATTCCAATTTCGTAATCACATTCAATCCATTAATTGGTATTGCATTGACATTTAACTTATTAGCTTATATCAACACTATTGTCATTAATTGCAAATGGATTACCAAATTTAGTCACTATCCTAAATAACTAACGTAAATTAATCTCCATTAATTCCACTGATTTAATTTTCATTCAATTAATTAATGATTCCCTCAGTTAGCAATAACGTAACATTTTCTTTATTTGTATTGCAAATAATTCAAAATTTAATTCCTAATTCTAAATATCCTCTAAATTACAACTTCTAAACATGGTATTAATCATCATTTACATACCTCTAATTATTTTAATTT
Source organism: Allium cepa (assembly GCA_030765085.1). Lineage (NCBI taxonomy): Eukaryota > Viridiplantae > Streptophyta > Magnoliopsida > Asparagales > Amaryllidaceae > Allium > Allium cepa. The sequence continues at coordinate 149,040,804 of CM060928.1, forward strand.
ACATTAACATAATGAATAGATTACCTTTAATGAAATTTATCCCCCATTTATTATATGCAATAAATTTTGACCTTACAACAGTTTCAATTAATTATTTATATTTATTGCAATTGGATACCAAAATTTATTTAACACATCAAATAAATGAACAATCTATATTCATTGTCACCTATTTTCTTTTAAATTCTGTTATAAGTTTGTTACTTACCAACCAGGTTATAATAACACTAATTTTTTTATTCCACTGCTATATATGATATATTTGCATCACATACTTGAATTTTTCAATTTCATATTAATTCCAATTCACGGCAGTCTAATTTCCTACTATAAACCCATTTATAATTTGCATACCAATTAATTAGTTTCAACTAAATAGATTGATTCAATTCAACTCTTTTATTAAGTCTATATAAATCAATATACTATTTCATTGGTAAATGTTTATTTCAATTATTCCTTTATTACTTACAAATATTATTTCATTCATGAATGCCATCATTTATCAATTATTACATAATTTCATTAATTTACATTCAGTTACAACTAAATTAATACACTGATTTCATTTGTAAATTAAATGCTTACAATTTATAAGCTTTCATTCCAAACAATATATCAATTTGTACCGAACATTGATTTAATTCAATTTACTATTTAATATTATTAATTCATTAACTAAATTCACTACTTACCTTTGTTCTCTTATATGCAACTCTTAGCCTAGTATAACAATTTACATCACTTTAATTTATTCGTCATTCTGTTTCAACTGTAAATACTTAGCCTTATATTCCCATGGTTTCATTTCATTCTCAGCATTTGCTTCATCATTAATTATAAAATCTTTATTTCTTCTAAATAAAATTTACGTAAATCTTATTAAAATGACAAATTTAATTAACGAAAATTACGGGTCGTTACACTCTCCCCCACTTAAAACTTTTCGTCCCCGAAAAGGAAAAAGAAGCGAAAAGAAGAATTAAGAAATCAATATCATATCAAATATTAAATTTATAAACAAATAAATTTACAAAATAAATTTAGATAAAATATACTAATTTATAATCATTAAAAATTTTTTATACTCAAACTAATAAAGTTTGGAAAACATTTTCAAAATATTTTCTAAGTCCAAAATTTACGGAAAATTTTGGCAGAGTCTCCTTTTGTGCGGAGAGGCTCGGGAGAAAATATAATATCAAATATATCAAAATATCACATATAATATCCAAAATATAATATCCCAACACGAGAAAATATATAAAATAGCGCTATAAACCGTAATCCGAAACGTACCTATTTGTCGGGCAATTTACGCTTAATTTATGGAACCAAAAGCAGTAGCAATTGCTTCCATAACCTGCATTTCACTTATAAAATCCAAAGGGTTAACAATTTATATAAAGTGAAATATTTAAGTGGTTTCAATCACTAACAACAAATCAATACAACAACCATCAATTTCAACAAACAGCATACACAACCAATACAAAGCAACCATTCAATCAAACAAACAAATAGTTGTTCGGGTTCAAAACTTTTAAATTGTACGGAATGAAGAATAAACTACTAGCGCATCATTTATTCAACAGTCTTAGATAAAACTAAATAGATTATTCATTTATCCTAATCCAATTTTAAAGTATCCTTGTCCAAGCAACCATCAACTAAACAACAACAAATCCAAACAACAATCAACTTAACTTATTATTAATTTCCTTTCATACCTTTGTTGTTTGATTTTCATTTTATTTATACAGTGGTTTATCTTTTAAATTTACATTACTCATTAAATGTTTTATTCATTTATTTTTACTTATTACTTACAATTATTCAGTTCCATTAACTCAGGTCATGCCAGTTCCTTTTATTTCGTTATAATTATTCATTCATTTATTATAGCATGACCTCTTTTATTTACATTCATTTATCAATAGTATTCATGTCTCATTCAATTTCTTAGCATTTCCATTTTGTTTACTTAAGTTTATAATCATCTATTTGTCGTACTTACCTTTTATTATATTTACTAATAGTAAAATTTCAATTATAACTTAACTTATCCCGATATCATCACTTCTTATGAATAAAAGCGATTTATTGAACACCTTCATTACATACTTTTACTTGTATAATTTCCATTACATTTTATTATTAAACATTTCAACTTTTAAATATTTGGTAAGTTATATATATGTTTTTAAGAATGTAATTAAAATCATACAAGTTTCTCTTATTTCTTTAATAAATTTACTGTTCAATAATAATCCTTTATTTCATAGGTTACAATTTTAAATTTCATTTAATACCATTAATAGCATTAAACCTCTTATTTCATTTAGGGTTTCAATTATTAATTACTTAGATTCCATTTCACTAGAATAATTTAAACTATTTATTGTGGAAGCTTAAGAACTAAATATCGGGTTAAATTTCAAATTATTTTAAAAATAATAGGTAAATATATATACTTACAACTTATAAACCCAATTATATTTAAAACAAATTAAAAATTCACTTTTGTTTATCAAAATAAATCTGTAGTAAAACTACCAAGTGGCCTTCCCACTTCGAAACTCGAAAATGAAAGTCGATGATGTGTGCACTCATCACCGAAATTATTTTCCAGCGACAGAGAGGGGAATACATAACTTATTTCTTTTCAAAATTTCTTTTTAAACAATTCTTTCAAATTATATTGAAATATTTATATCAGAAAATACTTCTAATAGTATTATTATTATATTCCAAAATCAATTGAAAGAATTTCCAAAACCCCGGAACTTAAGTTCTAAATTTCCAATTTTATTTTCCATCTAATTTCATCTATTATTTATAAATTTTATTACCTAACAACCAATTTATTACGACCAAATATATATCTTATTTATAAAGAAAAAACTTTATTTTATATATAGAAAATATAATAGGCAAAATTATTTCATCACCTATATTAAAACAAACATTATGTTGGTCTGTCCTATTAAGTTTTTAGAAATCCCTATTAATGTCACAACGTCCCATGCATCAACCGGAATTTATAAATACAAAAAGGAATAGATTAACACAATATTAAAACCCTTTTATAACACTAACAACTACGCTCTCTCATATATGTATACACTCAGCGACTCCCATAGGGTGTTTCTACCCTATTGATAAAGAGTCAAACCCCATAAAGGAAAGTTTTATCGCTAAACCAAAGCTCTGATACCAGATGTAACATCCCGCCTTTTCATACGCTATAAATCGACATACGTGCCAATTCAAACCATACGAAAGGGCGGATTGTTATGGGGTAAATAAGAAAAACGAGAAAGAATAAAACAAAACAGAATCTCACAGTGGAAGGATAAAATATAATAATAAATATACAGTTCATAAAACTGTATACAAACATTTGATTCTTCTTTATACAATAAATATCAGAGTTCACATACAAATAATATTAATGCAGCGGAATACAGTGTAGTGGAACCATATAATATATAATAATAATAGTAATAAAATCTTCGTCTTCTTCCTCCAAAAAAATCTTCAAATCCTGAAACGCTCGGACTGACCCGAGCGAATTGAAAAGACAAAACACTCGAGTCAGAACTAAAAGATCTTATGTAAGTTAAATTAACAGAAATGAATATGGGTGCAGTAACTCAAGAGATACTCGGGATTTACATCTCCTAAGCATCCGTTAAACTATTTACTATGTAGTATATTTCGCTATTATAATAGTGTCTAATTGTAAAATAAACTTACTTCTAAATAGCGTTACGACTTTACATTTTCCACCTTAACACATAATATATTCCCATAGTCTATACAGCACCGTAATCTCCCCCATACTAGGCATCGTCAAAGGGCACTCCATAGGTATGGTACAAAACCAAAATCGCATAAGGCGCGATAGGGTAGGTGACACGGCACAACTAGGCAATGCCAGGGTAGATATACCAATTAAGCATCCAGACTGGTGGTAACACATAGCTGCAGCTACCGCCTACCTCGAACAAACTCCCCCTAAAATCAAAAGTAAAGGTGACCACCGAATCAATCCAAAGTCAGAGTAGTATCGAAGAGGAGTGTCCGATAAAGGGCGCTAACCCTCTTGGCCCGAGAATTGCTCCTGTTTTAGCCACCTTATGCCAACTCACGGGAGTTGGGTCCACGTATTTACCTTAAAGAAAACGCCGCCACCAACCTACTCCATTCTGGAATCTCCACCGCGTACACGGTTGTTAAAGTGGTTTTCGGAGTTGGGAGAGAGTATGACAACTTCCGATCCCATTCTCTTCAACAACCAAACGTTATTATAACACCGTGGCTATTTAAAAATAATTATACTTTCAAAACCAGGATATAATTATCCATTTTGAAACCCATAAATACAATATCATTTCCTTTTAAAACCCAAATAAATATGATATCATTTTATTTCAAGTATATTTCTTTTCCAAAATCATGCCACTTTTAATATTTATAATACCTTGAAACCAAATATTTGAAATTTAACTTTCCATATAATACTTCGAAATCCATAGTTTTAAAACCATAACTTTCAAAACTTAAATGGTTTGAATATTCAACAGTATATAAAATAAAACAGTTGAATTTAAAATTTCTTTATAAAGTAAATAATTTCCACGCCTTTATAATTTATTTACTTTATATTTAGTCTAAACCCATAACCTTTAGATTCACTTTTAGTTTGAATAAAAACACTTCGATTTCAATATTTTCAAACTTTGAGTATTTAATAACTTTCGAAACTAAGGTCGGGAATTTCTATTCAACAATTCATTGTCCTATTATTTAGTTTTGAAACGTTTACATAATAGATCCATAACCATTTAAAATAAAACCCAATTTATTAACACTAAATATTTTCTTCTATTTATTTATACTAGAATTATTCATTTAATTTACCTTGAATAAAAATCCACTTATAAATATCATACCTTTAAAATTTCCAAGATTAATAAGTTTACACCAACTTGTGGAGTTTAATTTTTAAATAAGTCCAATTCCAAATAAATTTCCAATTAAATTTCCAGTCTTAATTGATTTGAACTATTTAAAACTCTATATATACACAATATCTTAAACCTGTACTTAATCATAAATATAAATTATCAAACTCCATTTTTCAACTTATTTATTTCCATTCAACCAATTCATACATAACTTAAATTCAATAATTTAACAATATATGTATATATAAAATAAGATTTTATATAAGATCAAAATTAATATTTATTTAACAGCATCCTATCCAAACCATAGAATCATTTCAAAAATAATTTTATATATATACCACGGTGCCTGTATATAATTTTCTATCCTATGGTTAAGTGATACTGATATTTATCATTTCAATCCGCAATTTAAAAATAAAAATGCGGTTGTATATCATTTCAAACAGCAATCCCGAATGAAATGAGAATGCATAATAACTTGCAGTTTATATAATATGGAACACATCATCCATTCACCCAATATCAATCATCAACCATTCTTATTTCAATCATCGTCAATTTAAACAAACATCAATAAAGCATATAAAACATATCAGGTATCAACGAACAGTTTATATCCAAAATAAATAAATAAATAACTGTTTAACTAGCAGTTTGTATGCAAAATAAATAAATTTTAACTGTCAATTTATATGCAATAATAAAATTAATTAACATTTAAATTAAATAAATGCGATTTAATTGAGATGATGAATGAAATATGCAAAACAGTCATAAATAAATTTCTACTCATATCTTAAATCAATTTAACAAACATAAGATAACTTAGAAGTTGTGAGTGGGTTAAAACACTCACCTTTTGAATTTAAATTGAATCTAAATTCAATTTAAACCCAAAAATTTGACAGTCTCCAAATCCATCCAAACCAATGCCAAAATGTCTGGAATTCCGATACAATCCCAGCAAAATAAACCGCGCATGAATCCGAGCTCGTACGCAAAAGTTATGAAAATTTGAAAATTGAAAAATTCTGGTCCTATGTCAACTTCGGGTTCGATTCGGTGCGCCGCCTCAAATCTCCGGTGCTTGCTTGGAGTTTTTGCCAAAACGACCCGGAGCGACCCGACTCATTTTCTTCCTGACCCGAAGTAGATACAGCGTTTTTGCCTCTGAAACTCAAAGCGTGACTCGATGTGGCTATTGGTCCCTTTTTTTTTTTTTGAAATTCAAATTAATTTTTGGAATTTGGGAATTAGGTTTTTTTTCTTGCCATTGGAATGAGGAGTTGAGAAGGAGATGTACATATAGAAAAATGAAAATAAGGAGTGGCTAGGGTTTATAATGGGTTATATATAGACAAGGCTGAAAAATAATAGATGGATCGGATTGGTATACACTCTGAACGCTAAATGGCCCGAAAAGCCCGTTTCTACTCCGGAACGAAATTGGGTTAACCCATATATCAAAATATATGTTTAAAAATATTTTAAACGCGATGGAAAAAGTTTCACGTCCAAATTCCATCGTATGAAGAAGTTATGCTAAATTCAAATTTTCCAAATTGATTTAGATTGATTTAAATTATATAAATTTCAAGGCGTTTCGAGTCGGTACGATCAAACGACAAGTCCGATCGTTATGAAACTTGAAACACTATTATAGTTCACCGTTACAGATCCGATGAAACTGGTTTCGTCGAAATCCGAGTCAATGGCCAAAATGGCTAATTTTATATTAATTAAATAAATTAAAAATTCATTAATAAAATCCAATTTTTTTTTTAAATCTTAAATTTGACAAATTTTATTACCTTTATATGTCTCAATCAAATTACAACGTTTTAAACAATTTAATGGTCAATTTAAAGTTGATTAACTTCCCATTTCAGTGTCAAATTTTCATTTTTATTAAATTTAGAAATTATCAATTAAGTTTTCAAAAATTTCATTGAATTAAATCTTCATTCTTATTATTCAATCCATTATAGCCAAATGGATGAAATTAACATACATAAATATTTTTCAGTTTCAACTAAATTCTCAATTAACGTAAAAATAAATGTTTAATTTTTACTTAATCACAAATTCTCAATTACCTTAATTCTTTATATTTATATAAATAAACAAATCTTGATTTACAATCTTTTCATTCACCCATAGTATATTATAAATGGAATTTACATTATCTTCAATTATTAATTACCATAGTTAAGATCTTAACATTTGTTCCATAAATTTATTTGCCCTGAATTATTTATTGCATTTATCTAATTCCAATTTCATAATCACATTCAATCCATTAATTGGTATTGCATTGACATTTAACTTATTAGCTTATATCAACACTATTGTCAATAATTGCAAATGGATTACCAAATTTAGTCACTACCCTAAATAACTAACGTAAATTAATCTACATTAATTCCATTGATTTAACTTTCATTCAATTAATTAATGATTCCCTCAGTTAGCAATAACGTAACATTTTCTTTATTTGTATTGCAAATAATTCAAAATTCAGTTCCTAATTCTAAATATCCTCTAAATTACAACTTCTAAACATGGTATTAATCATCATTTACGTATCTCTAATTATTTTAATTTACATTAACATAATGAATAAATTACCTTTAATGAAATTTATCCCCCATTTATTATATGCAATAAATTTTGACCTTACAACAGTTTCAATTAATTATTTATATTTATTGCGATTGAATACCAAAATTTATTTAACACATCAAATAAATGAACAATCTATATTCATTGTCACCTATTTTCTTTTAAATTCAGTTATAAGTTTGTTACTTACCAAACAGATTATAATAACACTAATTTTATTATTCCACTGCTATATATGATATATTTGCATCACATACTTGAAATTTTCAATTTCATCTTAATTCCAATTCACGGTAGTATAATTTCTTACTATAAACCCATTTATAATTTGCATACCAATTAATTAGTTTCAACTAAATAGATTGATTCAATTCAACTCTTTTATTAAGTCTATATAAATCAATATACTATTTCATTGGTAAATGTTTATTTCAATTATTTCTTAATTACTTACAAATCTTATTTCATTCATGAATGCCATCATTTATCAATTATTACATAATTTCATTAATTTACATTCAGTTACAACTAAATTAATACACTGATTTCATTTGTAAATTAAATGCTTACAATTTATAAGCTTTCATTCCAAACAATATTTCAATTTGTGTCGGACATTGATTTAATTCAATTTACTATTTAATATTATTAATTCATTAACTAAATTCACTACTTACCTTTGTTCTCTTATATGCAACTCTTAGCCTAGTATAACAATTTACATCACTTCAATTTATTCATCATTTTGTTTCAACTGTAAATACTTAGCCTTATATTCCCATGGTTTCATTTCATTCTCAGCATTTGCTTCATTATTAATTATAAAATCTTTATTTCTTCTAAATTAAATTTACATAAATCTTATTAAAATGACAAATTTAATTAACGAAAATTACGGGTCGTTACATAGGAATAAAAAAAAAGACAAGAAGTTAGTCAGTGATGAAGATAAAGTGACAGAGCAAATGCTTCCAGTTAGGAATGGTGCAAGTAAGAAAAACGAAATGCAAGAAATAATTTGAAAAAGGTAGAGTATGTTAGAAAGAATTACAAAAAAAGAATAGGTCTAATTTGATTAATAATGCTAAACATAATGTGATAAGAGAGAAAATCAGCACTCTAAAAGTGGAAGAAGGAGAAAAAGAGGAAAAAGTACAAGTGCAAAATGAAAACAATGCTAGTGGGAAAACAGTTGCTAGCTAGAAGAGTTCTGAAATTGATAGCCTGAATCTTAATAATAGTTTTGTTGACCTTTAAGTTTTGGAGGAAGAAAGATCTAATGAATTCGAAACTGTTGGTATTTTCCAAAACTCTGAAGTTGTTGAATTGAACGAAGCAAATGATGTCAATGAAGAAAATGATGTTTTTATTTCTATAAATCAAGAAACCCTAGTTGACCTAAACTCGAATTTGATTGTGGTTCATCCAGTGGTGCTAGTCAATCTGATGCAATAAGTAATAGGAATACTGCACCAAACATACACAATGAATAGGTGCATGTACATACTCTGTTGCATAAATAAGTTAATGCTTTAATTAAAATAATTATTGATGATCAAACTTCAAGTCCAAATACCATGCATCAAAACCCTAGTTCCAATCTTTCTACTTCTATTTCCAAGCAATCTTCTGCTAGTAATGATCAGGAACTGGAAATTGCTTATTCATACTGTCATTTACATACTCCTCCTAGTTGGCCTGTGCACATTCAAACTCACTCTGATAATAACCTTCTAATCTCATCCACTTCTAACCTTAATTCCTCTTCGCCTTCAAAATCTCTCAATCATTAACCTTTAGTCCCAAACAAAAGGAAAGATCTTGGCAAAAGGAATGGCAAAACCAATGCTTTGATCTTAATGGGGGACTTAATTTTACCCCCGAGGATACCTATCCAGAACATTCACACTGTCATCTTCCATACCTACCAAGTGTACTAGAAGTTCTTTTAATCTCAAACTTTTATTATGTTAAACAATATAAGTTCCTAGAATTTAAGAGGGGCACACAAAGAATCAAAGCTAATCCTAGTCAAGCAATTTATCTCTAACAATAAACTCAATATTTTATCTTTAACTGAAACCACGCTCATTCATTCCTTAACTACTTCTGCTACTTCTTTCGTCAATCCATCATGGGATTTCTTTCACAATCTTGATAGGGAACCTATGGTATAAATTCTTTTCTTATCCAATCCTCATATTTTCAAAATGAATCCTATCATGATGCACTGGCAACTATTCATTTTCATGATGTTCACTTACCCTCCTCAACTCCTTTCTATTTAACCATTATGTATGCTGATAAATCTCCATCTTCAAGGCAATGCTTCCTTGATTATTTAGCCTACTTTAGACAAAAACTCACCCTTGAATTGTTCAAGGTGATTTTAACTACTTGTTGAGAGCAAATGAAAGGTTTGGTGGTCTTCCTATGAATTTAAAGGATATCGCTTCTCTTAATGATTCTTTATCCTACTCTAATTTCCCACAACTGGTCCTTCTTTCACCTAGAATAATAAAAGCAGATCGGGGATTAAAATTTTAGTAGAATAGACCACCCATTTGTTAACCTTTATGCCTTCCTTAAATGGTCTACTTTGTGTAAGCATGTCCACCCTCCTCTTATATCTGATCACACTCTCCTATTTCTCTTTCTTATGGAGATATTCCTATTAAAAGAGTTACTCCTTTTACATTTTTTAATACATGGATTAATAAACCTGATTTTCTTATGGTTGTCAAAATTTCATGGGCTAAATTTTTTTTTGTAATGATATGTATGTGTTTCAACAAAAATTAAGGCAACTATAACGTCTCTTAAGTTTGGACTAAAAATAAATTTGGAGATGAGGATAAGCTCTCTACCCAGCTTATCAAGCAACTTCAAGACAACTAATTGTCTATACTAGATGGTGTTGGAAATAAATATCTATTTGAGCAAGAGAATATCCTTTCTGATAAACTGGACAATGCCATCATCATGGACAGGGAAATGAAGAGACATTAATTAAGGAAGGTATGGGATGTTTATGGGGACAGAAACACTAAAATGTACCATACATCCTAGCAAATTAAAATTGTGTCTTCTAACATTTTTTAGATATTTTATGATAAAGGAACTATTGAATCTACTCAACCGGGAATTGAGTTTGCTTTTTCGGATTACTACACCAACCCATTAGGCACCTCTCACTTTTTTGAGACCATATTGATAACTTACCCTTGCCTAAGATTAACTAGGTCGATAGAAACAAGCTATCTGCTAGAATCACTCAAGAAGAAATAGGGACGCAATTTTCTCTATGTACAAAGATTCTAGTGGGGGTCCTAATGGATTTAATGCTGGTGTTTATATAACTTGCTAGAGTATTTTTGTAAAACCCTTGTGTAAATTCACTAATAAATTAAATTTAATTAGGAATGATTAATTTTAATTTATGATTTGTGAAATTTAATTGAGTAATTAAAAAATATTTTATGAATATTTCGTTAGACTTATTTAAGGAATAATTTTTATTTCTTAAATAAAGAATTTCAATTTGAATTCGAAAAATTATTAAATCAATTATATAAAATTAGTAATTAGAGTAAAATGTTAATATTGTGATTTGTTGTTTAAATTGAAAAATTATAATGGTAAATTTAATTATGAAACTAAACCTATTTTTGTAAATAATTGATCTATTTATCTTAATAAATCCTACGGTAACTTTCGAAATGATGTAAATTCAGTTAAGTGCTAGTATTGAGATTTCTTATAAAAAATAATGAGAATTATTTTACTTCAGAAGTTATATTTAAAATTTTATAATATCTTAGTATTATTATAAATGAGAGTATTAAACATGTTAATTTGATCTTGTTAAATTTGAGAAAATAACTTGTGATTTTGTAAAATATTGATTAGTGTAAATAAATGGAATAAGAAGGAAATAACAACACTTGTCTTAAGAAATTAATTAGCAACACTTTGCCTTAGGATCCATGCTCAAGCCCGTTTAGCCCATTTAAGAGAAGTACTACTTCTTCTTTGATTTATCTTTACGTTCATAAATCTAGTAGAGAAATAGAAACAGAAGTATGTTACTCAAAGCTAAGTAAAAACCTAGTTCTTAAATCCTTAAATCAAAGCTAGAAGTCAAAGGGCTATTGGTCAATACATGTAGAAGTCAAAGCTAGGTTATATTCTCTACCTTCTCGACTTATAAAAGTAAGGTTTTTGTTTTATTTTTAATTTAAGCGTTGTTGGTTGGATTTAGGTTGTAACGAACCCGAATTTTAATCAAATTTAAATTGATAATTAAATTCATTTTTGATTTAAAATTGTGAAATTTAAATGATAAATTGATTCGAGTTTTTCCAAATTAAAATAAAAATATGTTATTTATTAAAATAAAGATAGTTTCTTTTATAAATTGTTTTAATTAAATAATGGGTTGTATTTAAACAATATTAATAGTATAATATTTTTACAAATGGATTTTCATAAATAGAAATGGTTATTTCAGATTTATTTATATATATGTATATTTTTAAAGAAAGCTATGATTTGTGAATTTAAAATAAAATAAATTACAAACAAATGCATTTTTGTCAAGACAAAGCTGCAGCTCACCATAACAACATCATTCTAGCCGAGATCTTGTTTTATAAAACAAATGAAAATATAAGTACAAATAAAACATAAACAAAGAAATGCAAGATCTCAGCCGAGTAAAAAGGACTTGAGTTATCTTCACCCATGCCTTTGTACAAACCAGATCATCACCTGTACAACTATCCTTTTATATGTATATACCTATACATCTTCTCCTTATTTATTAATTCTCCCTCTCAGTTCATTCATCAAGCCAATTAAAACTGAAGTAAACAAAATAAAAAAAACTAAAACAAAACTTCAACTGCATTTAAAACCAGAGATCAAGAGAGAGGGGTTTCAGCTTATTTTGTTTTACAAGCCTGTTTCAAAACTGCAAGAAAATCTAAACAACAAAGCAAGCTTTGTTCATCTTCTTGAATCTGTGAGTAACTTATTCTTTTTAGATACTTTTAAAATATAAAACTGTTGCTTATATGTATATGTATATCTGTGAGTAACAATTAGTTTTCCTACTTGAAAATTTGTTGCATTGGCTCTGTGTATCTATGTTGTTCATCTCTCTGCTTAGTTCCAGAGTATCAGATCACCAAGAAAAATTTCATTTATTCCTCTCTGATCAATGTTAAGCCTTGCTTCCAAAAACAAATATGTATGTTTTAGTTTGAGTTGCCATTTAAAAATAATTGCATAACATAAAAATGCATATAGAATGAAAGCTCAAGTTTTTACAGTAAAGGACTTTGTTTCTGGAAATTTCCAATATCACAAAACATTGATTAAATTATATAACTTGAAACTGCATTCGAAAATAGTATTTTTAGAACAAAAATCAAGAATTTTAAAGTTGCACTGAGTATGCCATTTGGGTTTAACTGGATTAGCATTCGAGGCGATCCCTGGCGATCTGGGGGTGGAAAAGTCTCGGGTTCTTTGGGGTGGTAGACGAGCGAATGAAGATGCTGGAAAAAATGATCGGTGGTGCTTACGATCACCGTAGAGGTAGCAGCAAGCGATGTTCGTTCGAAAACCTAATTTTTATGGGGGTCGAAATTTTGATCGTCGCGGCCTCAATTCAGCGTCGAGTGGCGAATGGCTTTGGGGGACGATATCTCGGTGGTTGACGAAGTCGAGGCCGGATTTGTAGAATTTCTGATGGTCGAAATTGGGAAGACGAACGTTTTCCAGGTTTTGAGTGTCGTTCCAATTTCTTTGTTCCAGGTTTTGGATGAGGAACTCGAATTCAAATTCGAGTTGATATGGGTTTTCTGATGATTGTGCTTGAGTGGGAAAGAGGTCACCGATGTGGGAGAACCATAGGAGATGATCGGAGGTGGTTAGCCACGACGTACACGTGCACGCTCGAAATTTGTGCACGTTGGGATTTGAGTTTGGCTGTGGATTGCGTTGTTGAAGAAGAAGCTGGGTAAATCTCGTGTGTTGACTCGAAGCTTTGCTCGAGATTCTGTGGGTTGGACTCGAAGCATACTCGGGGGATTTGAGTAGTTTACTCGAAGCAAATTTTAAACAAATACTCGGGTAAATTTTTGTTATCAGGGTTTCAAACCTGAACCTGTTTTCTGGGTTGGGATTTTAAAATTAAATTTTAATTTATAAAGAAAGGTTTTGAACTGAGTTTAAATCAAGATATAAATATAATTCCAATTTGAATTAAGAATTTAGTATTGAACACAAACAAAGTTTAAATTCAAATTGCTAAAACGACTCAAAAGTAACTAAATGTTTGAAGAAATTTGTAAAGAAAATAGATTTGAAATTGTAGATGGAAGATTTAAACGAGCTGAAATTTAAAAGTTTAAAACTGAAATAAATTTTAAAACCAGATTTCCAGAATTTGGAATCTAATTTAGTTTTAAAACTTAAGGGTTTAAATAAGTTTAAGCGTGTTAAATCTAAAAAGAAAAATTGATTTCAATTATATGGTAAATGAGAAAAGAAAATAAAATCATAAAATATGGAAGAGTGACTTTAAATAATATAGATTTATGGTTTCAAATTCACTAACGAATGAGTGCTAAATGGTGAATCGATTTATAATCAATATTGATTTATATAAGTGAATTTCTTTAGAAAGGTAATCAAAGGAACTCAATAGTTAATGAAGTCATGACTAAGATTTTATTTGATAATTAATTAATTTAATAAAGAAAAAAATCAATCATGAAATTATTAAGTATAATTGCTTAATGACAGTAATTATTATGGGATTAAATTACAGTGCAATTAATTAAGTTAATTGGATTTGTTAAGTCAATTACTTAAGTTTAAATTTATTCAAAATAATCATTTAACCATTTGGAAAATATAATTACTTAGAAAAAGTAATTAATTGACAATTATCGGATGTAATTGATTGAATGACAATCAGAAATTTGGAAAAAAATATTTGTTATTAATCAAGGGGTTAATTTAATTTATTAAGTAAAGAATTAATTAATACTTGAAATTAGTTGAGATAAATTAAAGGTTAAATTGGTTCATTAATTAAGATTGATTTGTCAATAATTAAAAGTGAACTAATAAATGATAAAAAGGGATTTTATTCCAAATAAATTGTAATTAACTTACGATAATTAACCCTGATTTAAAATTAATACATCTGATTTAAATTTATCAGTCAACTAATGAATTTTACTTGTGAATGTTTGAACTTGACTGAATGATAAATTGTCTGATATCCCTGATCTGTGATACTTCGTGATATATACTGATTTGTGTGTGATCTATAATGTAGGTATTTATCTATGATAAATGTAATTTTATCTGCTATATATATATCTGTGATTTATGATCTGTAAATGAGGATGAGCATTATAGTTATATCGCTTATCGGCTATATTTCTGTGTTTTAATCTGTGATGATTGATTGATGTTGCACTATTGTGTTAAACCCCTGGACCACACTTATACACACACCAATATGGATTTCACGAGGAAATCGATTAAGTCACAGATTTTGAAAAGATTTTTGTATTTGAATTTTTAAATTCAAATGTTTTGAAAATGGATTGGGTTTAAAGTAAAAAGCTTTCTGAAATGGAATTTCAAAGATGAAATTTATTTTTAATAACTTGATAAAGTTGAAATTTAAATAATTTGATTTAAATTTAAATTCAAAGTGTGAAACTGAATTCTATAATTTGAAACTAGGGATCAAAGATGTTATACCAGTTATATATGGGTTAAACCATTTTAAAATGTATTAATTTGGGAATATGAATATAAATTAAGAACTTTAACTCGTACAAATATAATTGGATTTTTCTGAAACGAAAACTGTTTATTTTCATATATTAAAAGCTTTCACATAAGAAATGAATTTCCAACTTGAGTTAAAATGATTTCTTGTTTGAAATGAAGATAATTTCCAAGTTATGAAAACGATTTGAAAGCTATACGTTAAATCTTTGATTTAAGGATTTAAATGAATTAATCCAATTGGAATGGAAATTGTTTTGAAGTCTATGAATTGATCTCTGTGAAATAAATCTTTTTGTAATACAAAGATTTGAAATGGTAATTGGTTTAAACCATTTGAAAAGGAAAGTTTTTGGGTTTTAAGTTGTGACTTAATTGAAAACCCAATATCCATATGTTTTTGATATACTGCGCTCACTATTCGGTTTAGCCGGGAGAGGACCTTTGTGTCAATATCCCATTCCGAATATGTGATACGTCGTTATGGATAGCATTTGAAGACCGGTGGTGAAGACCGGATCTTTTCGAAAACGTAAGGACAACTCGTCGAATGTCTTTGCATCGAATGGTCCCCGGTATAGAGACTCCATATGTGATGTGAAGTCCGAACGTGATTAGTGAATATCTGGATTGCAAGGACTTCTTTGTAAGTGCCTTCGGTTCTGTTCGAGCCCGGAACAGACTTGTATGGATAGTATGTCTGACATTACAAATTGAGATATAAAGCTGATTTCTTTCAAATATATTTATGTTGGTGGCGGAGAATTTATTCTCTTAGCTTAACACCCTTCTCTGAGACGTACGTGCTCAGAGGTTATGTAGTTGAAAGTCATTAGCAATATATTCCCAATTTAGTAATGTGACATGCTGAGTGTTGTTGTGAAATGATCATTATGTTGATCATTTGTGATAGGATCATTTGTTTGATCGTTTATCTTTGTGATCATTTCTATGATCATTTGTTGACCCAAAGCACAGTTTTTGTATAAAGCGTGGCTTTGTGGACGAGACTTCGTCGAGCCTCACACCCCGGAATGGTCAAAACAGGAAAGATGCAGCAAGGTTATGAGGGGTAGCTCCCTTTAGGGTATGTGCATTTCCTTCTGGAAAAGGGTGGTATCATGGTATGGAGCCCAGGTACTTACTCATGTTGAACACTTTATTTATTATGGTGTGATGTTGATTAGAGAGCTCTCGGATAAAGGTCCCAAAGGACCGGGGGATGGCATACTCGTGTCAGTAGTTACCCAGTTACGGGTAACCCGGCCTTGTGTTGGCAGAGATCCGGTTTGTTTCTCGGGGACGTCCTTCCAGAGGCGTTCTCATGTGGCAATAGGAAGTTCCTTGGCCTGACCATTCGTTGGAAATCCAAAGAAACAATGCGATCTTGTACGGTTTTAGTTGTAGAACCTGCTTCCTCAGGAGGTAGCTATAGCAGGCATAATATAATGGTACCTATGCTGGCTAAGATTTATATTCTACTTTCGAAATGATTTGTTCTACACGATGCACTAGTAATAATATCAAATGTTTTTTTTAATGCGTATCAAGCATCTTTGACTAACATAAGAAGAAATCTCCTCCAAGTCTGCGTTTGCATTGTGTGTGTGGCGGGAGGTCTTATGGTAGTCTCATTTTTAAAAGCATTGCGAATTAACTTTAAAATATTTCTTTGTTTGTTTTTGAAAGATAAACTGTTTTTGTTGCTCACACCAGTCCCACGACTAACCCGGAGTTTATTGTTTCTTTCCTAAACTCTTGGTGCTCATTATTTTCTACACGAGCAGTCTAGAGTTGGGTTTTTCAGATAGTCAGATTAGTAGGTTATCTGGAGTTAGTTCAGTCTTTGGCTCACACCAGTCTTGCTTAGCTTGGTGCATTGTTATGGGGAGTTCGAGCTATAGATGGATTGGTTCTTGGAGATAGAGTTGCGGTTTTGGAGTTCTTCCTTGAAGACTGTCTTACAGTTATTTGTTCCGCTGCTAGTGTTATCGTTTTCTTTTCCGCTGCTATTTTATTGGATCATGTTTCTGATGTATATTGATATTCATTGTATCACTATGTTGTATCAGATATTGTATCTGTGTTGTATATCAATGTATTATTCTTTTATTCCGCTGTGTTGTTTACTTAATGTTGTTATAAGCTCCGGCGAATCGGATTTGAACGGTCGAATCTATTGCATTCGAATACGATATGAAGTATGGATGTCGATTTTCGAGCGGGCAAAATCCGAGTCGTTACATAGGTTTTTGAGCATTTAGGTGTATTTGAGATTAGCTAAGAGATTGCAAGGTAGTAGCAAGGCTTTGGATTAGATTAGCAAGCTATAGGAAGCTAAAAAGTGATTTATTTACAACTCGCACTTACCATCTCTAATCTATATATGTGACTGTTAGTTTTTATTTGGATTGAATTAGATGTTTGTTGATTGAATTGCTTTCAATTTGATTGTGAATTGATTGTATGTGTTAAATAAATCCAATGATTGTTTGCTGAAAATTTTATATGAAAATTGCTGTAGTAAAACAACGATATATTGATTTAAAATGATCCGAAATGGCTCATTCTTTTTAGGTTAGAAAATAGATTCGATGAGAAACAATTTATCTTTTGGTTACTATAAGAAATTTTTCCATCTACTTGACTTGACATAGAATTAAACAAAGAAGAACAATTCTGCCTTTGTCAAATTTTTTTTAATTTTGAATCTGAAATTATTTTCATCATAACCTTTTCTATCTTCATCAGAATTTGATAATTCTTGATGTTTTTCGAAGCCTGAACTATGTTCTAAAACTTTGGTGTTGTATGTTTTGGAAAACTATGTGACATAAAGGATCAAAATTTGATTTGAAACTCATACATGCTCTATTGTGTCAATTTTCTAAGTTGAAATCTAAAATAAAAATCATCATAACTTTTTATTGGTAAGTCGTAATTGAGTTAGTTTTTTTAAGGTTAAAAGTAAAGTTTATATGGAAAAACTTTTATGTTTTGTGTTTTGCATAATTTTGAAGTTTAAATGTTCAGAAACTTTTTTTTTGTCGCTAGCCTGTTGATTAAAAAACAGAATTAACAAACTCAAATCTGAGAAATTATTTCAATCGTATCTTTTGAACCATATGTCCAAATTAAATGATCTTTTTTTTGTTTAGAAGATAAATCATTTATCTAAAACTTTCAAGTATTTTGTTTTCTGTAATTTTGTGTTTAGCTATGTCAAAATTGAATTTTCTTTCTGCTATCCAGAGAGTGAAATCTATATTTGCTCTGTGTTTGAAGCTCAAAACAAATTAGGCATAACTTCTTCGTTTCTTAACCGAATATGATAATTTTGGATGTTCCGGGAAGCATAGATCATTTTCTACAAGTTTCACTCTCTTGTGTTTTCTGTAATTTTAAAGTTTGTTTGATCGAAATTATGATTGTATGTTGCTATCCTGAGAGCAAGATGACAGCAACAAACATTCATTGAACTTAGAATTGTATTAGCTTATTTTTTCTCTCATTCTTATTCGATTTTGATGTTTTTTTTTGAGATGTTTTGAGAGCTATGATGCCTATCAACAGGCTAACTATATTTGGAGAATTTGAAATTCAAATTTAAATATAATTTGAATTTATTTTGGGTTAAATTTGAATTGAATTCGTATTGAACTCAAGTTATCGGTCTTGAGTTATCTTTCTTGTTTTTCATTGTTTTCGAGCACGGTTTTCACTAAATCATTTTTGAAATGATTTTTGAAATTAATGAAAATTTCAAATTATTATATAGTATTTTAAAATTATTTTTCTAATATAGAATCTATTTATTTTCTATAATAAAGGAGTTTCAAATATTTGTTTTATTAATCTTCTCGGGAAAAATTTTTAGAAGCTTGTTTTCTCTAGTAAACTATTTATAAATAAAACATACACTTTTACATTATTCGAATATATGATAAAGAGAATTAAACAATTTAGTAAAACACGTGGTATGGGACAAGTGAATTTAGTATTTCGGTTAATTCCTGACTTGTACGATCGAAGCTATTTGAGATTATTGATTCTGAGATGTTTTGCCATTTTATGGCGTATTTTGAGTTTTATAATTCCTATTTATTGGAATTATTTAAGATGGCCAATATTTGGTAAGTATTATGGTTTGAGATCTCCTATGTAGGAGTATGGTCGATGAGAACCATCATGATGTTTTATTTACTTGTCAATGATATAAGTCAAGTCTTGAGTATATGATTTCATATTTTGATATTTATGGTTTATAAGGAACCATCACTATGTTTTCACTTGTCGAGGAGATGATACAAGTTATGATACCACTTAATACTTGTAGATGAGTCGAGACGAGTATGGTGTCCCTTTATCACTTGCTAATGAGATGAGGCGAGATATGATTTTCTGATTTTTATGTTGTTCCTAGTGTGGCATCGACTAGCAACTCGTAATCGCTAAGTGCAAACGTATGGTATGAGACACAATTTAACACTTTTCGAGTTCCTATCCGTAAGTTTGTGACACATTCACGATGTTTCCCTAGCAGAACTGCTTTGAGAAGGGTCAATGACCATGTCATGTGGATGAACAGCTTTTGGAGGTGTTAGCGACCTTGTTAGGGCTGACAAAAGGCTTGGAAAGGTGTCAACGACCTTGTCATGAGGACGAACTACTTTGGAAGGTGTTAGCGACCTTGTCTATGGCTTCGACCCTTTTAATTTAGCATGTGCAGCATTGCTTCAACATTGTATTCGGGGATCTAGCCAATTTGGGTTTTCTGAGTTTTGAGTTCGCCGTTTTTGGCGCATTAGTGTTAAGATTTTCTAAGTTTTGAACTTTCATCGAACTCTTTGTTGAGTTTGAGATTTTATGAGTTTGAATTCGTATCGAGTTCCATGAGCTTTTAAGATTGAGATGTATGTGTGAGATTTAGCCGTCTTGGCTTACTTATGAATTTGAGATCTCACATTCTTATGGAGTTATCTTGTGTTGCTTTCATACTTCTATTTGTGATTGAGATGAGTTTTCTCCTTTTTGGAGTAATGGTTCATCGAACCATTTGAGTTTTACTTGAGTTTTATATGAGTTGATTTGAGTTCATTATGGGTTATCGCCGATGATATGAGGCACTTGTGTTTTATTTGAGTATTGAGTTTGAGTTGCCTCTTTCATTGTATTTAGTCACTTAGGTAGCATTTGTTACTTAAGTATTGAGCTATGAGTTATCTAATCCTTCTCCTCATTCGAGAAGAAGTATCACTATATCCATTCTGCTTCATATTATCGATATTGACTGATTTGTGTAGCTAGACTGACTCGTGTATTTATACTCGGGTCAGACCGTGTTGTTTCATGTATCATCAATTGGACTTAGCTTGAAGTTGATGTTGGATAACAGCTCTTCTTTCTCTTAGGTAATTTCTGTTCTTCCGCATACTCTGATGTATTTATATTTGATTCGATGTATATGATATGGTCGAGTACCACCTTTATTGTATCATATTGTATTGTACTAAACATATATCAATGTATATGTATATATATGAGGTTGATTACTGTTCTGCGATGTGATTTACATTTAGTTATTGTATTTTGTTTTGGTACATCCGTTAGCCACCTATAGTTTTGGATTAAGTTTACTGGGTATGTCGATCCACTTGAGATAGAAAAGAAAAATCGTAGTGCATTTATCGACGTATTCATTAGATGTTTAAGACAAGTTATAGATGGTCGCCCTTAACCAGCCCTATTCTCTGATTTAGTAGACGGAAGTATTCATTAATTCTCTTTATTATGGTGGGTCTCGGGATAGGGCGCTATAATTTCCAAAGATTTGATCAAAGTAGTGCAGAGTTTCTTCAACCATGCTAAAATGCCAAAAAGTATCAATGCACCCAAGCTAGCTCTTATTCCTAAAACTGTAGGAGCTAATTCCGTTGATGAATTAAGGTCCATAATAGGTTGAAACTCCATTTGCAAGTGCATATCTAAAACAATTGCCTCCATACTAAAACGGGTTCTTCCTAATCTTATATGTCATAAAAGCTGGGTTTTTACCTAATAGAAGCATTCGAGACAATGTTTTATTATCCCATGAACTTCTTAATGGCTATAATAGAACTCATATCTCTCCGAGGGCTTTGCTTGAATTAAACATAAAAGGCATTGATTTTGTCATCTAAAATCTATGGTCAGAATCATGTACGCTATGAATTTTCATAATCACTTTATTACTTAGGTATATTCTTTTATTTCTTTAGTTACTTTTTGAGCATAAATTCAAATCTGGTTATTTTCCTGGATTAAAAGGCATTAGGCTAGGTGACCTCATGTCCTCTTACTTTTTATCATGATTATAGAAGTGCTTACTCAAATGATAAACCAGGCAGTTTTAACAAATAGTTTTAGCTTCACCCAAAGAGCAGAAATCCTTTGATCACTTCATTAATGTTTGAAGACGACTTGATTGTCCTTACGAAGCCAACTGATCAAGCCCTGAATACTATCAATAGAATTTTGGATCAGTTCAATTTAATAACTGGCCTCAAGTTAACTATGAAAAATCAAATATTTTATTTGTTGGATTGCCTCTTCAAAATCAGTCTAGTGTCATACAAATTTTCAATCTCTATCCTTTCAGTAATGACATGACTTATTTAGGAATTCCCTTATCTACTTCAAAACCTAACTACTCCAATTACCTTCCATTATTTAAGAGAATAACTACTAGAATGTCTAGTTGATGAAGTAGATATCTTATTCAGGGTAGTAGATTAGCCGTAATTAACTTCATTTGCACCACTTTGACAGTTTTCTGGCGTAGAACCTTTCTACTTCCCATCATGCTAATTAAGCATATTAAAAGGGCCATAAACCATTTTTATTGTCTGGTGACATGTACTCTTGTAAATTTGTTCCCATTGCTTTCAGAAAAGTTGAATCCAGTTTGAAATTTGTAGTCTTGGCATCAAGAATATAGCATTATGGAATAAAGCAGCCCTGTCTAAACACATTGATAATCTTTTAAATAGCAAGGATAATATGTGCATGAAATAGGCAAGGAAATATTACTTGGAAAATGGTAGTTTCTGGTTGATGTAGCCTACTCTACATTGTGGTTGGATAATGAGGAGTGTTATGATGTTAATGGGAATTTTTTGGCTTTAATTTCTTACAATGCTGCAAAAAGAAACGATTTATCATTTTGAAGTGAACCTTGGGCTATTTGAAGTTCAATCCTCTTAAAATACCTAATTTATATTAATATGCAACAAACTAGAACTCCTGCTTAAGCTAAAGCAGTTGATTATATTCTGAATGGTGTTATTACTATTCCATATTGTAGTAATCCAAGGGTGAAAGGTATCTGGTCTACTATCTTTGACGCTAAAGATTTTTTGTCTGCTAACAAGTACGACTGGACGATAAGGCACTTACCTCACTATATAAATCACATTTATAAAGCTATGGAGAATACTGTTGCTGGTAGGCATTTTAGGTGGTGCATAAGAGTATGGAACTCTATAGCTCACAATAATTAAATTTTATGATGTGGAAAGTGATTAAAAATAGTTTGCAGACTTGATCTAACCTTAGTTTGATAGGAACGTCCGTTCGTAATTGCTGCTTTTTCTGCAAAACTTTGAGGAGGATATTTTACATTCATTCTTCAATTGCCCTTTTATATATGATCTCTGCAATCAAATTCTCCTTATGGGATACCTGCACTCTCCTTTGTAGGATAGTAAACTTAAGTGGAACTACATCTTTAAAGCCAATAGACAGAGAAATGAGGAGAGTAGTGCATTGCTTGTTATTTGAAGGTGTTTGCTTTTATCATATGGAAAGAACATAATGGAGATGCTTTAAAGCAAAGGAAAAAATGCAACGGAATTGTTTGCTATCATTTAGTCTGAAGTCAGCAGAGCCTTTTTTAACTCTTTTTTGAATTCAGCAGGGTTACTATTAATCAATGGAACTAATTGTTGTTGTGTCTTGGTTGTCTTTGTGTTTTTTTTCTCATGTTTTTTGTTGTATTTTCTTTCTTTTTCTCTCTTTGTTTACATTTTTATGTTTAGGGATTATAAGCATGTTTATAATCCTTTTTTTATTTGTGTGTCAAATAAAACTTAAAGGGTCAATATAAAACCCTACTAGCTTTGCTAAAAAAAGGAAGAAGAGGAGGAAATGACTCTTTCTTAGAAAGCTTTGACAAACCTCCTCATTATTCCAACAAAGAGATTCTAAAGAACCAAGAGAAGCTTCTCAAAAATCAAAAGTGCCTTAAACGTTCCTTTAACAAAAAATTCACTTCTCTCTCTAAAAAAGTGGATAAATACTTTGAGAAAAATCATTAGGAAACTTGATGGAAACTCTTCATATTCATCATTATCCTTTTAGATCTCTTTATTTTATCTTTGTTGTGTATTTATCTAGTTTTATTTCATGTATTTTTATGTATTTTTTCTAGTTTTTCCTTTGAAATAATGTATTCTCTATCTTAAGTAAAAATCTATTAATTGTTGTTCTACATTATTCTATTAGTCACTGGAAATAATTAAACAACAATTATGTTAAGTTGAAACTAAAATGATATTGAAAATTATAGAAAAAAAAGTTTAAACATATATGTCGACATACATATATGGGACATGTCAACAGATCCTAGCCATTTAGCAAATTTTTGGATGTTAAAAATGTTATTACCACCATTTATTCAATCATTCCAAACGACTTTTCACTTCTATTTAAGCCTATTTATTCCAAAAAAGTTCTCTCATCATTTCTTTCTCTATTCCCATCCACTCTCGAAAATTTTCTTAATAGAAATGCCTTCTCTGCATCAAAAACTTTATGAAAACCTTAAAGAGACACTCCAATCATTCAAAGATATTCTCTTTTTATTCTAAGAAAACAAAGGCATTTGGAACTAAGCCAAATGCAGAAGATAAAAAAGCATGAGAAGCACTTTGATGCTCTTCGATGGTTAATTTCTTCTCTAATCAAAGATAATCGTACCAACAACCCAGAATGCTTAAACACCAAGGACAATGAAAATTGGGATGCCATCAAATCTAATCTAATCTTTGGATCTAAAGGTTAGGTTGAAGTCCTTAGAAAAGTCTAGATTTCAGCTTATTTTAGTTAGTAAGTTCATATATTAAACTTATTTTTAATAGGGATATGTAATTAATTTGGTGGATTGATTACAATAAGTTTGATTGATTTGATTGCATTAAGCTGTATATTATAGATAAATAAAGTTTGCATTATCCTATTTATTGTCATTAATAATTATTATATCATTTATGGGAGTTTTCATCCATTTTTATTGATGATAAAGGAGGGGAAATTATACATATACATACATACATACATACATACATATATATATATATGTGTGTGTGTGTGTGTGTGTGTACGTGTATAAGGGGAGTTATGTAACTTAGGAGGAGTTATATCATATTTTATATATACGAATTTTTAATGGTTGTCATCATCAAAAAGGGGAGATTGTCAATACCTCAGTTAATGATTTTTATGACAACAACCATATATAATATAGATACTAATGTTTTACCAAGTTATATAATATATAGTGTAGAATATTATATATATGCTGAATTGAAGACTATATAGTGTGAAGACTCATGATAACGATATGAAGACTCATGAGTTCAATGATAAAGAAATGATGATCTCAAGGTTATAGTTAGTGTATAGAGTCATTAGTAAATATTGATAAAGTCCTTGATAGAAATTTCTCATCTCTATCTCCAATTTTTTTTATCTTTGATATATTAAACAAAAATAAATTAATTTAATTTCAGAATTATATTTTACATACTTTATAAAAGTTTTTTCAGCTTAAAAATATTTAGAATCTATGTTCAAAACATTTTATAAAGTGTAGAATTCAAAACATTTTAAAGAAAACAATCTTCATTTTTAACTAGCATATACCGACGTACATGCCGCCAAATGGTTTTTCAAATTTTGAATGGAAGTGTCTATTCGACACAACCCTTCACGAATGGATACATATGTTCATTCACCATATGTAGAGGAGTGCGGAACGAATTTTAAACAACTAATTACTTGCTTTCATCCCACTCCTCACTCTCTTGATAATTATTAGGAAAAATATACTTTATTCACTTCAAAATCATATAAAATCAATTCATACTTTGTTGTATTGATTTTATTCTACTTTTTATTTATTTTGGAAATATACACCTCTCATTTCAAAGATCAAAGTGATATCGAAGAGGCTATAAGATCCATTATACTACAAGAATTTGTTTTTGATAAAACTATCAAATAAACTCATGTTTGTTTGGGTGTGCTTGTAGCCTATTCAAACTAAGTGGTTGTGCTTAGTAGCCCGTTCAAATTTAGTGAGTGTGCTTGTAGCTTGGTGAAATAAAACGACTTTACCCCAGACACAGAATACAGGAGGGTGTGTCTTATAGCCTCGAAATCAAGATTGTATTTTGGTTTGCCTTCTACCTAGTTATAAATCGGCATTTGAAAAGAAATTTTTACAGGCAGTTGTATGAGACTGGATGTAGGAGAAATCCAAGTCAGTATAAAATCCTTGGTGTCATTGCTCAAAACTTTACTTTAATTTATTGCTTTTATCTTTATCTGTGATTGCATATGTGACTGATTGTTAGTATAATTTTGTGTTGTTAATCTGTGATTTAATATTTATCTTGAAAGAAAATTAAAAAGATTTGCATAAGTTAGAAAACACTATTCACCTCCCCCTCTAGTATTAAATTAGCCTTAAGATCCGGTTATCTGGCCTTTTGGTCCGGCTATATTCTGACCGACTGGACAAGTTAGACTAGACGGTCATTGAAGAAGATAGCCTGAAGAGGTGACTTTTAGGCCAAGCATAGGCAATGATATGAAGCAACGATCAGCCAAGGCTAAAAGATAGACTCTCTATAATATTCTAAGTATGGAATCATGCCTGCCCTAGGTGGAGGATCACGGCCTATCCTTTTCCCTAGGGGATTGGTAATATCCTCAATTTTTAATTCCAAACTTGGTAACATCCTTATTGAGTGACAAGAAAGGCCATATGAGGTTACATTTCAAGTTTCAAGTCGTTTGGAGTTGGTATGCTCAAGTTATGGGCAAGTTACTTCACCTATGATTGGTATAAAAAGGATCGTCCATATTCAGCTATCGCTACATATTGCAACAATGATCGGTCAATATCATAAAATCTACAGATGCTATTAACATGAAACTTGGAGTATAACTAACTAGAACATATGAAACACCCCAAAGTGATCGCAAGGCATTTGAAGCATGTTGGAGGGATCGGTACCTATCCCTCTATAAGGATCGGTTATAAATAGCCTTCACAATATATTGCAATAAAGATTGATCAATAACTCGAGATCTACTAGTCCAATTGGCATGAAACTTAGAGGCTAAGCATAATGAAACATAGAGAAGCTCCCTTAAGGATCACATGGCATTTGTATGAGATTGGAAGGATCGGTACTTATCTCTCTAGAGGGATCGGTAGGAATTAGAATTCAAGCAATACCACTTCATGGAAAATGTGATATCTCACAAACTGTATGTCGAAGTTGCACGAAATTTGGGGAGCAAGTAGCTTACATCATGAGTCAAACCTCGAAAGGATTGCAACCCATTTGGATGCATTAATAGGGATTGGTATCGATCCATATTATGGGCCCCAATGGCCTGCAAATTTTTAGGTAGCCTCGTCTTTGTCTCTCGAACCTTCTGCTAAAATTTTAGCCCGATCCGTGCACGTCTACCCGTATAAATACAGAAGCATGGCATCAGAAAAGGGATCGTACTTTCTCTACGGAGGTCTGCGATTTTTATTCTTCAATTTTGTACTAATGGATCGTAGCTGATCCAAACACTCTTGTAATTATAATAAAGTGGAAGATCAATAAAAATATGAAGTTAACGTCGGCCAAGTTTACTGAACAAGTATAAAAATCTACGTGTTCATTTATGATATTTGCACTATTTAATTTTATTCTTCATTTAATATCTAGTAGATTCTATTGGATGTTGATGCCCGTTTTTGGCATCAACAGATCCATGATTCCACAACCCACATATTCGATTTAGAATTTATGGATTTGGAAGAGATTTACACGCACACACGCACACAATGTATATATTTTTTATATACATATAATTTATTACCTTTCTCTTTAGCTTGTATCTTTTAAATCTTCTTCTAATCCTTGAAGATGTATATTTATTTTGGATTTTGAGTTAAAGAGATTTTTGTCGAGGAAAGGAATTGGCAGAGTGACATTCCCGGCTTTAGATTTTTATGAAAAGAATGAGGGGACTGGCCACTTATCTATAGTTGCTTAGAGGAACTAGAATAGTTGGATCGATAATATTTTAATAGTTGAGGATCCAGGCCATTCATGCCAGAGAAAACCTTAGCCATCACAACAATAACCGATCATCTACTCCTGATGGGCGGTCAACCACTAGCCGTTGACCGATCCCGATAGGGGTCAACCGGTATTCCCTTCAAGCATTTTAATGCTTACATAAACAATAAGCTTATGCCTAACATTTTACTTAACCATTAAGTTTACTAATATATTTCCATAATACGTTTTGAATTATTTTCGAACTGTAATTTTCAAACGTTGATAACTTCAACGTTTGATCTTCGATCGCGAAGCTTTATATATGAAAGTTGCTTAAAAGATCGCCATGAACACAATGGTGCATGATTTGTGGCAAAATTTTAATGTTTGCTAAATTTTCATTTTTAGAGATTTTATTAAATAACTGATTTTTCTTAATTAATTTTTCATTAGTTTTATGGGGTGTTACATTCTTTCCGCTTAAAAGAATATCGTCCTCGAAATTCCTAAAGGATGGATAGTGTAGTGCACAGTCTACAACCAAGTTTTATAACCAGGTTATCTACACAACCATCTACTCAACAAAAAATGCAATGTGATTATGCATGCAACATATCTTAGGTGAGCACAAACTTATTGTGAATGTAAGTTCGTGACATATAGGCGTGTATGTAGCAAACCTGAATATGCATAAAATTCTGAATAAGTGTAAAAATAACAGAAAAACGTTGGCAACTAAACCCTTCCATCCAGTCTAGCAACCACGTGCAACCAAAACCAATATAATACTAAATCTAGAGGGAGAAAATTTACTAGGGAAGAGCTCTAGGTGAGAAGCCTTTATCTTCTCTTCTATTTGCCAAGTGTACTGCACTGAATTATCTATCAATTTTACTCGAACCT
The DNA here is from genome assembly GCA_030765085.1 of Allium cepa. Lineage (NCBI taxonomy): Eukaryota > Viridiplantae > Streptophyta > Magnoliopsida > Asparagales > Amaryllidaceae > Allium > Allium cepa. The sequence continues at coordinate 149,069,512 of CM060928.1, forward strand.
GCCTAGTTTCTTTGTTACATAGCTTTTTAACTCCATGCTGCAATATGCGTGCAATGGCATGGGGTGCTGTTGGTTCTGTCTCTATATTTGCTAACTGATTGGGCATTACTATGGTGGTAATGCTATGTAGACACTTCCTAAGGTGTGATACTTGGAAAATACTTTGGGCTCCAACCAAATTAGTTGGAAGCTCTACGTGATATGCAAGTCTCCCTATTATCTTCAAAATCAAGAAAGGCCCAATAAATCTCGGTGCCAACTTCCGCAAGGTTCCAAATCTCACAACCTTCGTAAGAGGGGAAATCTTAACAAATACCATTTCCCCAACTAGGAATTACAACTCTTTCCTTCACCTATTAGCATAGGACTTCTATAGGTTTTGAGCCGTCAACATTAACTACTTAATTACCTTAATTTTATCCTTGGTCTCTCAGATTAAATCTGGTCCAAGTAGAATTTTGTCGATGTTTTCCACTAGCAATTTCGTGACTTACATGCCTCTCATATAATGCTTCAAAGGGTGCCATACTTATCATCGCCTTGTAACTATTATTCTAGGTGAATTCCTCTCCCAATGTCCTTCGAAATCCATGAAAAAACCCCTCAGTAAATTCTTTAAGGCCTTGTTCACTCTTTCCATATGTCCATCGATCTTAGAGTGGTAAGCGGTGCGAAGACTCAATGCCATCCCTAAAGATGACCACAAACTCCTCCGAAACTCACTAGCGAATAAGGGTCCGTATGGTTGACAATACTAATCGGAATTCCATGTAATCAAACCACTTCCTTGATGTAAATCTATGCTAAAGAGACTGTGATCCTATTAATTCTTATTGGAATAAAGTGGTTACTTTTGTGTGCCTATCCACTGTAACACATCGTTGCCTCTTTTACTTCTGGGCAACCCATCTATGAAATCCATCGATATGTATTCTCACTTCCAAGTTAGAACCTCCAATGGTAAGAATAGACCTTCAGGCTTCTATTGTTCAGTTTTGATTCGTTGACATGTCAAACACCTTGCTACATGTTGCACCACTTACCTCTTCATTCCCCACCAATAGAAAATCTATGTCAAGTTTCTATAGATCTTATCTCCAACAGGATGAATAATCATCTTAGAACAGTGGCACTCAACCAACACTTCTACAGAACATCCTCCACCATTGGAATATAGAGGCGTCCATCTCTCCTTAGCCGCCATCCTTCGTCGACTTAGTACTTGTTGAGACAGGGAAGTACTCTCCTATATTCTACTTAGCCAAAATATCTACTATTTCTACGTCCTTCTTCTACTCTTGATTTATGCGTCCATCAATGCTGGCCTTACCTCCATTACTAGCATATATCTTGGGGTGAATTCTAATGGTGGTTGGAAATCAAAATTTGAGAGGAACTCCAAATACCTCCACAAAAATATACCACCTAGAGTAGCATGCCTCTGGCTAAGGGCATTGGTAACAACAATCTATTTTCTAGGTTATACTGAATCACAAAGTCATGTGATGCTATAAACTCCATCCACCTTTGCTGCCTAAGGTTCAAATCCTTTTGGTAAAACTAGTACCAGAGGACTTAGGATCAGCAAATAGCTTAAAACTTTCTCTTAATAGATAATGCCTCCATATCTTCAGGGAGAATATAATAACCACTAGTTCTAAATCATAAGTGTGATACCTCTATTCATGTTCTTTCAAACACCTGCTTGCATAGGCTATCACCTTGCCTTTTTGCATAAGAATAACTCCTAACCCCGTATCACATAAACAGTGAAAGGCTTCCATCCATCCTGGATCCTTAGTACAGGTGCATTGGATAATAACTCCTTCAGCTTTTTGAAGGCTTTTGTGCATTTTTCATCCCATGTGAAGACTAAGTGTTATCCAGGTTTTTAACCCTGCAAAAGCCAATAGAAAATAGAATAACCTTGTGTAGACAGGATGGTTTGGGGCTTAACCAGAAAAGCTAAGACGAGGGATCGACAAGGGTCAAGCCGTACGACTAAGACTGGCATCGTCCAAGCCAAAAGATTAGCATTCCTTTAGTCCAGTCGGCGACTGAATTTAAACAACTAGTGGCTTACCAAAAATTGTAGCAACATCGATAAAAGGCCATGGAAACATATCCAATTCCAAACTCTAGAAAAATATTTAATGCTTAGATCATCAGAGACCCATGCTTTACCACGAACCTTCGAACAAACCAGATACAGAACATTACCAAATGGAGGCAAGACGTTGGTCCGTAAAACGAGCCAAGTCGATGGGTCGCCAACGACCTATAGGCCATTGGTCGCCAACGATCCATAGACGATGGGTCGCCAGCGACCCATGATTTTGACTCATTTTGCAAGCCAAAGTCCCCTTCGATCGCCTATAACGTACTTGCAAGCTGATGGAGGAAGGTCTGGCTTAGAAGCTTACTGACCTCTATAAATACCATCCCATCTGGAACATAAAGAGGATCTTCTACGTACTGGTTTCTGAAGCTCTGCTGGAATAGTCTTCACTGTCTACCTCCCTCACAACAATCGCCAAAGGAATACACTGTGATTCTCCAGTGGATTCCAACTCTGGAGATTTAATCTAGCTAGAAAACAATCAAAGCCTTGTAATCAACATCTATTGTAAAAGCAATCAGTCTATAATAAAACTATAAAGTGGACATAGGCTTCATTAACAACCGAACCATTATAAAAATTCTCTGTCTACTTTCTTTTACTGCTCTTTATTTATATCTGTGATATGTGATATTGCTCTATTAGAACAAGGTCGATGCTTTCAAACTCTAACCAGGGAGTTAGTCCATTTTTTAGGTCAGCATTTTGGTGCTTTCACTGAGAACGCAACTCAGGATCCAGATCTAGCTATCTACTTCGGATCTCATAGGTCCATAAGTTAGATCCCTAATCTTTGCTTGATAAACTTGCTATTTTAGGACCAATGGCTCCTACAAGAAGAAGAACTGCCTGTGGAATATACATAGGGTCAGCAATAGCTGAGAAGGAGCCCGTCTCTAAAATGCTGAAGTAAATGGTGCTAACTTAGGAAACCAGGCACTACATTCTCTAGTCACCAGGAAGTCATCACTAGGGACGAGTGGAATAAGATGGCTGAGGAGGTCAATTAGAAAATGGAAAATAGTCAAAAGACTCTGATGGAGAAGCTCAACGATATATTGATCGTACAATTAAACCCCGTTCCAAGGGCTATGCCTGAACCAATGACTGCTATAGAACAAGAGAATTCCTTCATTTCTGGCCTGCATAGAAGGAACGGAAAGCAGCCATAGAGAAAGGTAACAACAGAATGCAGCGTGGAGGAGAATGAGAATATTCCACCCGGTGCAAGGCAACTGATCTTGAATTTGAATCAAGGGGCCAAAACCCCGCAGGAAGATATAACTGTCAATCTCTACGATTTAGAAGACGAAGAGCAAGGCAATCAGATGGAAGAGAATTTCAATGTGTTCGACGATGCTAGAAGCATCCAAACTACCTCAGTTAGGCCAACTGCAAGCTAATGGAGTATCGTGGGAATGTCTTTCCCAAAGACAGGAGGGTCGGGGCTTCAGCCCACGTGCCAAGACTATTTACAGAACCAACCACTCGGCACAATGACTGATTGCCGCCCCCAGGGTTACCGGAATTCAGAGGCATATATAGCAGACATGGTCAAACAGCTGATGGACGAGAGTGAGGACCGAAAGGATGATGAATGGGGACCTGCCATAAGTCAAACCCCCTTTACTGATGAGATCTTGAAGTAAGATGCCCAGAAAAATTCACTATGCCAACTATCCCCTCCTATGATCGAATGAAGGACCCAAAACCCCATTCATACAAGTACAGCCGGTACATGGATGGAGCTAATGCTCCAGGGGTCGCCCGCTGTTGATGTTTTCCTATTGTTTGGAAGCAGTCGTGTCTATGAGGTTCACCAAACTCTCCTAAGATCCATTTTCACTATTGACCAACTCGCAACGAAATTCCTTAATCAGCTCAGGCTTCATACCGCACAACCGAAGGACGTCATGTCCCTATCCGGATTGGACCAAGGGTGCAATGAGTCGTTGAAATCATTCATGAATATGTTTAAGACCGCGATAACGGAAGTAAACAACCCCAATGAGGATATGATTTTTATGGCACTAATCCGTGCTATTCACATAGAAACGGAGTTTGCAAAATGGATTACGGTGAAGCAACCTACCAACAGGAAGGACTTCAATCGTAAAGCAAGCCAGTATTTGAAATTGGAGGAAGCACAAGAATTGGAAAGAAAGTCTATCGGTACACAACAGATAGATGCCAAACAAAGTGACATAGCAGCAAATCGAAACATGCATAGTCTTGGGATACTCAAGGAGTTGCGAAAAAGAGAGGGAATAAGAAGAGAAGAAACCGGAACTCTAATAAAAGAAGTGATGGTGGCAGCAACAAAATATTTAAAGGGTTTAGACAGGAGGACCACACGCCCCTAAATGACACTCCAACGAATATTTATCTCTCAACACAAGAAACGAAAGAGTATAGGAAACCTCTTAGAAAGGAGGCAAAGGAATAACAAAAGCATTCAGGGAAATTCTGCCGCTTCCACGAGATGCACGGGCACAATACAAATGAATAACACCACTTAAAGGACCTCATCGAAGGATTATCCAAGACAACAAACTTCAACAATATGTGAAGAAGCCATAAAAACCTTATTTACTTATGGTCCCTCAACCTCCTAGAGAGCAAAGAAATCAAGCTAGAACTAGCGAAGAAGGGTCAAAACAAACTAACCAAAGGCTTATTATCAGGACATATCTGGGCGACCACACCCCATGCAAAGAAGTTAGGGAGAGATGGAGCGATATGCGAGTTCATTAAAGCATGCTTCAAAGGAATCGTGTTTAGAAATAGATAATGAAAATCCAGCTAAGAAGCAAAAGGTTTAAGTGATGACAAAGTGTTCTACAATCGAGACACCGAAGGAATTGAAGCTCCAATCCTCGACCCAATTATGGTGACAATAGGAATCGGTCCCACCATAGTCCAACGACTGCTAGTTGATAGTGGCAGTACAGTTAACATGCTTTTCAAACGAACTTTTGACCAAATGAAGATTGGCATGAAAAGCGTATCCGCATGCCAGACTAAGATTCAGGGGTTTTACTAGAGGACCCAAATAATCGGTGGGAACAATCGACCTACCTGTGGATCATGGAGAGGGTAAGCGACGAGTCACCCTTTTTCAGACTTTTGTGATCGTGGATGAAAAGCCAGCATACAACACATTCTTGGGACAATCCACATTAGCCGACTTCAGAATAGCATTAGCCCAATGGTGTCTTACAATGAAGTTCTCTACAGAGCACGAAATCAGAATTATAAAAGGAGACAAAAGCTTGCCCGGTAAAGCTACATCGCAGAGTTGCATGAGTCAAGAAGAAAGGAAAAAGGAAAGGATGTGGGGAGGGCCCTCCACATCCATGAGCTCTCAGAATAGCAACTACAGAGCTGCCCTTCACTTAGGGACCATAGTCGATTCGAAAAGGCCTTGGACCCTAGGAGGAAGAGCTTAGGGGAGGATCGGGCAGCACCGGCAAAGTTAACGGTGTCTTTCCCAGTCTATATGGATGACCCAACACGGGTCCTGAAAATTAAGTCACACCTGGGAAACAAGATGTGATCAAAGTTACAAATTCCTCTATGCCAATTTGGACGTGTTTGCTTGGATGCACTCCGATATGTGTGGAGTGTCACCTGAAATCTCCTACCATGCACTCAATATTGACCCCAAATTTACACCGGTAAAGCAAAAAAGCCACAGCTTAGGCCCTGAGCGGTCCAAGGTGCTGAGGGAGGAAGTAGATAAGTTGATGGCCGATGGCTTTGTCCAAGATGCAACTTACCTTAAATGGGTATCAAATCCAGTCCTAGTCAAGAAGTCTAATGGAAAATGCTAAACCTGTATTGATTTCTTGGACCTCAACAAAGCCTGTTCGAAGAATAACTTCTGGCTCCCAAGGATTGACCGACTGGTGGATGGAACAACTGAACATGAGCTGTTATCATTTATGGATGCATATTCAGGCTATAACCAGATCCTATTGCATGATCTAGATCAAGAAAACACCATCTTCATCATCGATTTGGGACTGTAGTGCTATAGAGTAATGCCATTCGGCTCAAAAAATGTAGGGCAACGTACCAAAGGCCAGTGAATACTATGTTCAAAAGCCAGATTGGGAAGACTATGGAGGTTTACGTGGACGATATGTTAGTCAAATCCCAAGTAGTTGCTAATCATCTGGAAAATCTCATTGAAATGTTTGAAATACTCCACAAATACGGAATGAAGCCTAACCTACTTAAATTTCACTTCAGAGTAGCCTCTGGGAAATTTCTAGGATTCATAGTAAGTTCCTGGGGGCATCGAAGCAAATTCGGAGCAAATAATAGCATTACGGGAAGTCCAAGCCCCTAAAAATAAGAGAGAACTTCAAAGCTTGAATGGAAAGGTCGCAGCACTGAGTCGGTTCATCTATAAAGCTACAAACAAGTGCATACCGTTCTTCGACGCATTAAAGAAGAAATGAAAAACTTCAAATGGAGTGAAGCTTAGCAGAAAGCTTTCGAGGAACTGGCACGACACATAAAATCTCCCTCGATTTTATCAAAGTCGGTGGATGGAGAAAACCTATTCATTTATTTAGCGGTTTCCCCTCATGCACTAAGTGTAGCTCTCATGTGGGAAGAAGATCCAATGACCTATTTACTACATTAGCAAACGATTCACCGGAGCTGAGAAGAATTACCCAAAGTAGGAAAATCTAGCATATTGCCTTTTGATCGCATCTCAAAAATTACGACCTTACTTCCAGGCTCATCCGATTAAAGTATTGACCGACCAGCCCCTGAACATGTTTTATGCTGGCCAAAAACTTCCGATGACTACTCAGGTAGAATATAGAGTTGAGCCAATACGACATTATATATCATCCAAGGAAAGAAATCAATGAGCGAGCATTGGCCAACTTCATTGCTGAATTTACCATAAGGAAAGACGAGGAGGAAATTCAACTAGAAGCAGGCACATAATGGAAGCTCTTCATCGACGGTGCATCGAACAATCTTTGTTTGGGAGCAGGGTAGTGCTTAAAACCCTAGAGGGGTGAGCCATTAGCTATGCTTTGCGCTTGGAATTCCCAGCAATAAATAACGAGGTAGAATACGAAGCTTTGATCGCTGGACAAAAGGTTGGGAAGGAACTAAGGATAAAATCTATTCACATATACACGACTCTCGGCTGGTCGTCTATCAAGTGAAAGGGAATACCAAGCGCATGGAGAAAATATTGCCACGTATCTGTCCAAAGTACAAGAGCAGTTAAGTGATATGGAGCACTACACCATAACTCACATTCCACGAGAGCAAAACACCAAAGAAGACTATTTGGCCAAGATGGCAATCTCCAGGGAAGCCCAGTCATTAGGATTGGTTCTGATTGAAATGCTAACCAGCCTGAGCATAGACGAAATGGACGTGGGCTGGATTCTAGAAACCACCATCGAGCCAGATACATGGATGACACCGATAAAGAAGTATCTACTGTAGAAAGCCTACCAACTGACCGAAATCAATGGAGGAAGCTCCTCGAAAAGGCACCAAGGTTTGTAATACATGATCGGATACTCTATCGAAGGGGATTCTCGACCCTCTTCTTAGGTTGTGACCGATGATGAAGCACGAAAAATCCTGAAGGAAGCACATGAAGGCGAATGCAGAGACCACACTAGGGGGCAGGCGCTAGCAAATAAAGTCCTTCGATACAGATCCTATTGGCCAATAATAAATAGCAATGCCGTAGATCATGCTAGAAGAAACACTCGCTGTCAATGATTCAGCAAAAATTAAGAGAACTCCTACAAAGGAACTGATACAAATGGTCAGCCCATGGTCATTTGCGATATAGGGGATCGATCTGATTATTATTCTCCTAATAGCTAAAAAATAGCCAAATATGCTATAGATGTCATAGACTATTTCATAAAATGGGACAAAACGGAACCATTGGCCATCATTACCACAAAGAAAGCTATTAAATTTGTCACTAAAACCATCATTTTCAGGTTTGGTGTGCTATAAAAAATCATCATTGACAAAAGAACCCAATTCGAGGGTGCCAAATTCAAAGACTTTTGTAGGCACTTCCGAACCGAGAAAAGCTTTTCCGTAGTGGCTCAACCACAAGCAAACGGGCAAATGGAAGCAATAAACAAGATCATCAAATCCACCATTAAAAATTGATTAACAAAGGCAAAAGGAAATTTGGTTAACGAACTTCCCCTTGCACTATGGGCATAAAGGACAAAACACAAAGCAACAACTAGCAACACCCCTTTCATATTAGCATATAGTTCAGAAGAAATGATTCCTATTGAATTAAAGGTCCCCTCGCACTGAAGGCAGAATATTAATAAAGTGCAAAATGAGTAACTCCTACTTGAGTCGCTAGACATGATCGACGAAAAAAGGGAAGAAGCAGAGTTGAGAACAACCGCCCACCAAAAAAGGTTGCACGGTTCTTCAACTCTAAAGTTTATAGTTAGCCCTTTAAGGTTGGAGATCTTATGCTCAAGTGAGTTTACCTTGTACTAGGAACCTTTAGATAAAATTGGGAAGGACCATATGTCATTTATCAAAAGCTCAACGACGGAACTTTCAAGTTGACAACCGTCGATGGGGTCGCAGTTCCCATAACCTAGAATAGCGAATCTTTTTGCAGTTATTTCATCTCAAAAATTATTCTACATATTTTCTATTTTCTATTTTCCAACTAATAATCCATCCCGTAAATGCTGTTGGCATTGTAAATAGGAAAAGAATTTTCCATGCTTTCCTTAATAAAGTTTTCTTCTTGAACCAACCAAACTGTGTTCATAATGATTAACCGCACAGTCGATGGAAGTGAATCGACTCAAACCATTGGATTGGCTGAACTCGATCCTTACCTCTCGAAAAAGAAAAAACAGTGTTTCCCCAGCAACCCCAAGAGGTATATAAAAATAACAAACTCCTCTCGTTGCTCGAAGATAGGCAACGCCGAGGAGCATCGAAAACTAACTTCCTCGCGTTGCCCAGAGATAGGCAATGCCGAGGAACATTGAGAACAAACTCCTCATGTTTCCCGGAGATAGGCAACATCGAAGAGCATTGAAAAATAACTTCCTTGCTTTTCACGAAGACAGGCAACGATGAGGAACGTTGAAAACGAACTCCTCGTGTTTCCATAAGATAGCCAACACAGAGGAGCATCGAAAACCAACTTCCCCATGTTGCGTGGAGATGGGCAATGCTAAGGAACATCAAAGACAAACTCTATGCATTGCCTGGAGATAGGCAACGACGAGGAACTAACTTCCTCACGTTGCCTGGAGATAGGCAACGTCGAGGAATGTCGAAAAAAACTCCTCGCATTGCCCAAAGATAGGCAACACCGAGGAGCATCAAAAAAATAACTTCCTCGCGTTGCCCAAAGATTGGCAACACCGAGGAACATCTAAAACTAACTCCTCACATTGTCTAAAGATAGGCAACGCCGAGTAGCATCAAAACTCATGCATCACGTAAGCCGTGCACTCAATCTATCACTTCTCGCATTGCCCGGAGATAGGCTACACCAAGGAACATCGAAAATAAACTTCTCGCATTGCCCGGAGATAGACAACGCTGAGGAACACCAAGTTCAAACTTCTTGTGTTGCCTAAAGACAGGCAACATCGAGGAGCACCAAAAACAAAATCCTCACATTACTTAAATCCTCACATTACTTGGAGATAGGAAACACCGAGGAGCTTCCAAAGCCGCACACTACACAAGCGGGGCGCTAAATCCCAAAATGATAGCCACTCATGCATACAATCAGGAATAATTGGTGCTAGAAGGAAGGAAATCAATGATTGACAATACATACCTACATGTAAATTGCATACTTACTTGAGCGATGCCAGAAACTGAGAGTATATGGTAAGGTCGCAAAACTTCTGAAGAATCGAAAATCAGGTCATGACTTAAGCCAGATTATCAATAGAGGTCATCCAAACCCTAAACTGTTGGTTATTTGAATTTTTTTGGAGTAAGAAACCCTGTGAACTAGGGCACATACACCTATACTGAGATAGAATCGCACGAATGCAATAAGTTCACTAGTTTTGTCACTCCAAACAACAATAAATTCACAAGTTCTATCTCAAAGTTATGTGAACTTCCAAACAAAATTTCCACAAAAAATTTCTATGTCTAGAAATTACTAAAGTTTTGTGAATTTCTGAACAAAAATTCTCTAAGTGTTGTTAAACCCTAAGTTACAGTAAAGTTCTGTTACTTCGAATGAAGGACTTTGGCTATAAGCACAGAACTACCAAAGTGTGAAATGAAACAAGCACAAATACACAAAGCATACACGAATAGACAGATAAAAATAAAGTCAAAATATCATTATATTCCTTGTGATTTTATGTACACAGGATCAAAATGTGGGGTCGTAATGTGCACGTCAATGTGCATATTTTTACCACCATATTTATTCTATTTAAATTAAATAAATGATCATATTGGGTATTTTAACTTGTTTTAACCAAAATTCATTTTAATTCCAAATTTTCACATATTCATCTTCATATAGGGGCAAAACGGTCATTTAAGTGCATATATTTCTTTGAGAAAAATTGACTGGAAATTTATATATATTTTTTGTAGGAAAATGGTCTCAAATAGGAGTGGTTTCGTGAAGAAATATGCATGCACAAAGAATATAAAGGAATGAAGATGGAAATAATTCAAAGTGAAGATCATGGAGGACCCCACCTACCCACCTACCTTAATGTACAAATTAAAGGCTAATGCACATGCTTTTGGACTTAATGGCTTCATGTACACTTAATGGGGGATTAAGACATGTTAATGATTACTTGGCCTCCACACTTCCTAAGGGGCATTTTGGGCATTCCCCAAAAAAGTGAATTAGGGTTTCATACATGTATAAATACCCATATGTTTCATGTAACATGATCTCTTCTCTTAGTCTCTCTTAGGCCTCCTTCTCCTTAGTTTAGATCAAAAATAAAAGAAATCTCTCTTTCTCTTTTCATGGCTACTTAGCCATTTTTATTTTATGTAATCTTTTTTATTTATGCAACTTAATACATGCTCTTTCCTTTTCATGTTCATTTACTTTCATGTTGTAGTGTAGATCTCTTTTCTTTTATGCAATTAGAATAGTTTTCCATTTCATTTTGCTCTCTTTTCCTTTTCTTTTTCTCTTGTGTTGCAAGCTACATTTGTTCATATGATAACAAATATGAGAGGCTAAACCCCTTCAATTTAGGGGTAATGAAGCTCTCTAATCATGTAGATGCAACATTTTGATGTTTATACTCTCTTTTTGTGCTTTAATGGAAACATTTGAAGTGGTTTAATGATGTTGTTTAGCTTTGAATTTGATAGTCTATGTTGTTCATAACAAATAGGCTATGCTTAAACAAACATAACACAAATTGCCTCTTCATCTAAATATGACTATGGCAAAGAAGTGAATGTTGAAATTGAAATTTGATAGCCTATATTTCTAAACAATAGTTAATAGGCTATGCTTAAAATAGATTTCTATTTCAACTTGTTGTAATATTTCATGAGAGTTAAATGTGTATTAGTGGTTGTGTTTTAGTTTGATGGTTTATATTGAGCTAATTAATAGCACAAATATACTATACTTATAATAAGCACATCAACTAATTCACTAATGACAAGAAAAGAGAGATCATAACTTCAATTTGTTGATTTATGTGATCTAGAGAGTGGAAATTGCCTCTAAATTGTCTTAACACTCTCATATTTTTATCTATTTTCTTTTCTCATTTTTCTATAATTTTTTTAGTTAATCACTCTTTCAACTTCGGTTAATTTGATTGAATAGAATTTTTAAAATCATCAATTCCCTGTGGATCGACCCGTATTCGCCGCGTGCTACATTCGTACACCGTGCGCTTGCGGTTATTTTTAATTTGAAATTTTTCGACGGTTTTCTAATCCGATAGAAAATCCATTGATTAACAAGTTTTTGGCGCCGTTGCCGGGGAGTTGCTTTGATTTTTGATTTTCTATTCTTCGAATTATTTTCGTTTGCTTTGTGTGTTTTAATTTTGTGTGTGTTTGCATTTTAAAAAAAAAGTGTTTATTTGATTTTTGTGTGCATTTGTGTGCTTGTTTCCTTTTTTTTCTATTTGCATTTGTTTTTATTTTATTTTGGTAATATATATACAAAAAAAAAACATCAAAATTTCAAAACAAAAACAAAAACATTTTATTTCTTCTTCATTTACAAATTTCACTTTGTTTACAATTTTTCTTTTCATCTCTGTCTCACTGTTCACTATGCACAAAGCCTGCACATACCCTTCTATACAACTGTTACCACAACTCAAACTCCCCTTGCCTTCTACAACTTGCTCTGTCTTCAACATTCAACTATTCAAACTTCTACAGCCACCACACTCACTACTCATATACTCCTCCTTCCATATTTCTCTGATACCATCACCATAACTTTGATACCATATTCTCTGATACATATATCTGATACCACTTTACATGCACCTCTGCTACTTCATCAACTTGCCCCCTATATACCATAACATTACCAAACAAGTCATCTTCTTCCTCACCAATTGCTTCTATACATCAACTTTCCTTTACATCGACACAATCCATTTCACAATTGCCACAAATTTCCTCAATCCTACCACTCACCACAAATCTTCATTCACTGACCATCTCCATTCAGCATTACATAAATTCAACTCACCGATCAACATCGTTGTCACTGCCTCAATACAAAACCCCTGTTGTGCTACTGCCCAGAAAACCAACTGACCATCGACGGTCATCCAAACTTCACTGGTGTTGTTCTTCTATCAACTGCCACTCTTCTTTACTTCACAAACCATCACCTTCCTCGACCACCAACCGTGACAGAACTCCCTCGATCCCTGACATCATTTCGATACAACCAAGCACCAAATTCCACTCGGTCAAGCAAACAGCAAGAACAACAATCTTCCCTCACCATACTATCCCCTCTAGTCAGATCAAACTGACCCACTTCCTCATTCAACAACCTCCACAGCAGCATCCTAATCCCTCGATCCATTGATCTACAACAAACTGCCCACAATCCACAAACAATCCATCCAGTCCACCATCGCATTTCTCAGAAACCACTGCCTAAATCCACCAACCACTTTCAAAACTGCTAACTGACCAGCCTACAATCTACCTGACCGCGACAACCCAATACTTCACTGCAAACACTGTCACAATCATCTTCATTTCATCATTATCACTTCTTCTAACCACACTACATTCTCCACCCCACTGTCAATTCTATATATATCATCTTGCACAACATCAATACCAAATATCCCGCTTCAATACAGCTAAAGACCCCACCACACCATACAATCCATCAATATAACAGCACTGTTCGGCAGCAAACTCTCGGCATTTCTGACCAAATCCCCTCCTCGTCTCTGTTCATACAATTGCTCGCCCCACTACATCACAGTCCATCCACTTTCCTACAACTTCACTGTTCCTCACTCATCAACAGCCACAACTTCATCCTTGATTCACTTCCTTCTCCATAAACTTCACACTGCTCTGGCGATATTACCCACTCCTCATTTCAACTAGAACCGCGACCAATTCAACCCTCTGCCGCAACTTCCTCAATTCCACAGCCCTACTACCCAATTTCAATTGAAAGCCATCACCTGACATCGTGACTTCCCTCACCGCAATCAACACAACGCTGCAGTTCGACCATCCTCACGCAACACATGGCATTCACCACCCATAAGCGACCGCGACAACCTCCACGAGCATCGGACCGCCGAACCAACCTCAAAGCGAACCAATCGAACACACCCTCCTCCAACCCGAAACCAATTGAATCAACCCAATCGAACTATGAAAGAATTCGCACCAGGAAATTTAACCGAATTCGAGTGGAGTTTCAACGAGAAATTGGGTTTTGAAGGGAATTGTGTTTTTGAAGGGAACTGGAAATTTAATTTAAAAATTCTAGTTGATTTTGTATCGGCAAGTTGATTATTTGAAAGGAATTATGAAGTATTTTTGCTTGGTAAAGGTATGGGTCAATAATTGTTTTTAGGCCAGGTTGGCTAGAATTGCTTTGTTGGATTTGTTTTAATCGGTTTTATCTAGTTTCTTTTAGTTTCTTAAATTGTTTCTTGAACTTTTTTTTTTAGTTGTTTAGTTTCTTTGTGTTATATATAAAAAAAATCTTTGGACTTTTTTTATTTCTTTTGTTTCGATCTTGCTTTGTTTTAGTTACTTCTTTCATAATAATAAAAAAAAAAGAATTTTTTTTTTAAGTAAAACCCTACTTTTAAGTTTCCTTTCAAAAAAAAAAACCCCCAAAAAAAAAATATTGTATATATCTTAGTTTTTAATTTTCAGGTTGCCAAAGCAGGAAATAAACGAAGAATAACTTGCTGAAAATTGCTTCCTTAGCTAGCCAAAATAAATTGCTCTGCTTGCTAAAAATTCTGCTTTCGTTTCTAGTTTTATTTGAATTGAATTGTTGGTTTCTTGCATTTGCATTTTAAAAAAAATAAAAAAAATTCATTCGTAGTTGCATTGTTAATACACGTTTAATTTCTGCTTTGCATTTCATATTAAATTTTGATTAATAATAACGGTTAGACATCGATAACACTTAATTGTATATTGACAAGTTGTCTTCTTTGAACAATTTAATTTCTTGGTGTCTAGGCTACGGCAGAGTAATAACCATTTATAAATATTACGGTGATTCGTAAATATTATAGTGGTTGTTCCTCTGAAGGTACTTAAACCTTCGGCTGCATTGCTACGGTGATTCGTGGTGTACCGATAAATCCTGTCCGTTACCTGGCTGAGAACTATCTTGTTTATCTAAGACAATTTGTGAATATACAATTTTGGGTTATCATTAACCCTTGCATTCATTTAGTTGCATTTGTTCATGCATATTTAAAAAAAAACAAAAAACAAAAAAAAAATTCAAAATCCAAAACTAAAAAAGTTTCAAATTTCCTTTTCTTTTCCTTTTCCTTTGAAATTTCAAAAATCCAAAAAAATTTGAAAAACAAAAATCCAAAAAAAAATAATTAATTATAAAATCTTTTCAAAAGCCAAAAAAAAAATTGAAAATTCAAAAACAAAAAAAAATCAATTTTCCATTTTGAAAAATAAATTCTACTTGTAAATATTTTCTTTATAAAAAAAACCAAAAAAAAAAAAGAAATCTTGAAAATGTCCGAGTTTACTTTTTGTTACTCACTTGAATTTAACTGTGAAAATCAATATAATCCGTATGAGTTTACTCCAAATTCGTATGGATATTTTAACAACAAATTTTGTGTAAATAATTCAAATTTCGAACAACAAAATTTTCAAAACGATGACCAACATTCGACTCTTGAAAATAGCATTGAAATGATTTCATCTTTACTCGAACTTTCTGCACGACAAAATCAAGAGATAAATGATTTATGTAATTCTGATTTGTGTAATAACTCGAGTCAAGGATTTCAGAATTTGAATTCAATTCAAAATTCAAACGATTACGATTATAACCCATGCCAATTTAATTTCGAACTCCAAAATGAATTCCAAACTCAACATGAAAATGGGAAAAACTTTTCAAACGAATTTGGCAATGGGAATAATCTTAACCATGTTACGAGTGAAATTTTTTGTTCTCAACAAATCCAAATCGAAAATTCTCAATTTAATAACTATAAACTGGATTTTGTTGAACAAATGAATGAAATTTACGATGATCACACAGATTTGTTGTTGGAAACTTATATGAAACAATGTGAACAACAAAATCAAATCTCAACATGTGATGAGTCAAGTGATAATCCACCTTTTACCCAAATCGACGATTTTCAAATAATAACTTTTGAATTTGATAATGACGATCTTAATCAAGTTGTTGAAAATACGGTAATTGAGTTGGATTTCAATTCTTTTGAGGGTGCAAAACTCGATTTAAACTTCGATCTTCCTTTTTCTGAAAATTTGAATACGACAATTTTGAAACTCGATTTACATAATGAAGTTGTTGATAATCCAACAAAGGAAGACGAATTTAATGAACATGAATTTTTTGGACTTTTGGATGATGAGTTGTTAAATTCTGACGGGAAAGATTTAAATCACCACTTTGATTTTGAAATCAATAATTATGAAATTGATGATAAACTTGAATTTGGTGAAAATAAATTTCAAGCAATTGTTTTATCAACCCCGAAAATCATTGAAAATAAAACAACTCGTTCAATTTTTAATAAAACAGAATTCGTTTTTCCAAATCGACAATCAACTTCAAAATCTTCTACGATTTGGTTTTTCGAGCTTAGGTTGTTGTCTCGTGTACTCGACGAGACAAATGAATCGGTTTTTGGAAGACCGTTTCATTTACTTTTTGACAATATACTTTCTGATCTCGTGTAAATACCGTTCGTTTTCATGTAAATAATAATAAACATCCCTTTCACTTGGATTGACTGTGGGGACGCAGTCAAAATCAAGTGTGGGGGGAGACTCATCTTCATTCTTTTTTTTCATGGTTTATTTTTACTTTAAAATCACAAAAACAAAAAAAATAAAAAATAAAAATCCCAAAAACAAATTTTCTTTTGATTTATTTTTAAAAGAAACACTATAAGATAAATATATGGCTTTGGTTTATTAAATTGAAATTTTTGGAAATTTATTTGTCTAAACAAAAATAAAATTGAAGTTTGATTACAAATAATAATGGTTTAACTAGTATATAGGAAGATTCATGGTTTTAATTATGAAGTATATCCTAATTGAAAATCTTTGTTTTAAAAAGTGGTTTATTTAAAGTAAAGGATATAACATTTTTTTTGTCTTCTAAGTTAAATGGTGCTAAGATGATTTTGCAAAACTCTCTCTCTCTCTTAAAAATAATAATAATAAAAATAATAAAAAAATAATAACATCCAAGTATTCACTCTCATTTAAAAGTCATCACAGTTATGCATGGGTGAATTACTTGGAATCTTTGATTATGTGCTTCCATACTCATTTAAAAGTCCTCACGGTTATGCATGTATGGAACACATGTAAAAAAAAACATAATAAAAACCACCTACGGTCGATAGGTGTATGCACGAAAGTGTGTGCACTTGCCATGCTCTGTACTCCCCTCACATAAGTCCGAAAGGCAGTGCATGAGTGGTATATCTGGCCTCAGTTTACCTGAGCTAGGTGTGTAATTTTTCTTGAAAATAATGAGGGAGCAAGAAATTGAAATCCTAGCACTATTTTTACTTATTTGATTTGATTTGTTATTGAAAAGAAATGAAAATACCACTTTGATAAACTTTGACAATCAACTAAGGATCCATTTTATAATTACACTTTGTTATCAACCGAAACAACAAGTTAAACTATTGTCTATTTGTTATGATAACTTGATTTTTGTTGGAAATTTTGACAAGTAAATGACATAAATTTTCAAGATAATAACCAAAACCTATATTTAACTTATTCGTGTCAATTTAAAAATAAATCCTTCATTGTAAATATTTTCAAAAACTTGCATTCATCTCTTTGTAAATAAATCTTGCATTTGTAAATATTTTCATCCTGCATTTGGATTTTGTGGGTAGTATCCGCTGAAAACCCTCACGAGACAACACTCGTCCTACTGGGGACACCCAGAGGTTTAACGGCTTATTGCATACGCTAAATGCAATCGTGCTCCCTACGAAAACGGATTTATCGTAGTTTTAGTTTATTCGAGGACGAATAAAAAGATAAGTGTGGGGGTATTTGATGTGCACGTAAATATGCATATTTTTACCACAATATTTATTCTATTTAAATTAAATAAATGATCATATTGGGTATTTTAACTTGTTTTAACCAAAATTCATTTTAATTCCAAATTTTCACATATACATCTTCATATAGGGGCAAAACGGTCATTTAAGTGCATATATTTCTTTGAGAAAAATTGATTGGAAATTTATATATATTTTTTGTAGGAAAATGGTCTCAAATAGGAGTGGTTTCATGAAGAAATATGCATGCACAAAGAATATAAAGGAATGAAGATGGAAATAATTCAAAATGAAGATCATGGAGGACCCCACCTACCCACCTACCTTAATGTACAAATTAAAGGCTAATGCGCATGCTTTTGGACTTAATGGCTTCATGTACACTTAATGGGGGATTAAGACATGTTAATGATTACTTGGCCTCCACACTTCCTAAGGGGCATTTTGGGCATTCCCCAAAAAAGTGAATTAGGGTTTCATACATGTATAAATACCCATATGTTTCATGTAACATGATCTCTTCTCTTAGTCTCTCTCAGGCCTCCTTCTCTTTAGTTTAGATCAAAAATAAAAGAAAGCTCTCTTTCTCTTTTCATGGCTACTTAGCCATTTTTATTTTATGTAATCTTTTTTATTTTATGCAACTTAATACATGCTCTTTCCTTTTCATGTTCATTTACTTTCATGTTGTAGTGTAGATCTCTTTTCTTTTATGCAATTAGAATAGTTTTCCATTTCACTTTGCTCTCTTTTCCTTTTCTTTTTCTCTTGTGTTGCAAGCTACATTTGTTCATATGATAACAAATATGAGAGGCTAAACCCCTTCAATTTAGGGGTAATGAAGCTCTCTAATCATGTAGATGCAACATTTTGATGTTTATACTCTCTTTTTGTGCTTTAATGGAAACATTTGAAGTGGTTTAATGATGTTGTTTAGCTTTGAATTTGATAGTCTATGTTGTTCATAACAAATAGGCCATGCTTAAACAAACATAACACAAATTGCCTCTTCATCTAAATATGACTATGGCAAAAAAGTGAATGTTGAAATTCAAATTTGATAGCCTATATTTCTAAACAATAGTTAATAGGCTATGCTTAAAATAGATTTCTATTTCAACTTGTTGTCATATTTCATGAGAGTTAAATGTGTATTAGTGGTTGTGTTTTAGTTTGATGGTTTATATTGAGCTAATTAATAGCAGAAATATACCATACTTATAATAAGCACATCAACTAATTCACTAATGACAAGAAAAGAGAGATCATAACTTCAATTTGTTGATTTATGTGATCTAGAGAGTGGAAATTGCCTCTAAATTGTCTTAACACTCTCATATTTTTATCTATTTTCTTTTCTCATTTTTCTACATTTTTTTTAGTTAATCACTCTTTCAACTTCGGTTAATTTGATTGAATAGAATTTTTAAAATCATCAATTCCCTGTGGATCGACCCGTATTCGCCGCGTGCTACATTCGTACACCGTGCGCTTGCGGTTATTTTTAATTTGAAATTTTTCGACGGTTTTCTAATCCGATAGAAAATCCGTCGATTAACAGGTCGTACCCACAATACAACGACCAATAAAGAGAAAATACAGACTCTAAATAAGGACGCAAAGTGTAGACTCTACACTTAAACGAAATGACTAAAAAAGAAACAGAAACAAGTCAAAACAAGCCAGTCTTCTTGCAAGCTGTTGGCCAAAATCAAGTCCATCCTCGCTCCCGCTCAACACTTCTTACCACCTCTTCCCTTTCCACCTCCAATTGGTAGTTTCTGTTTCTTTTCAAGAAAGGTGTCGCTGCCAGTAATGTCAACGTGCACTTCGGTGGCAATCTCCTCCTCCTCTTTCGAATGTTTATTAGAAGAGATTCCCTTTCCTTTACATTTTCTTGACTTTCAAGAGGTCTTTGAAGCTTTGACTGCGTCCACCTGTGTCTACTACTCCTTAGCCTCTGCTGTAGTTATATCACCTTCCAAAGATGCTGAAGGGTCGTCCAAGCCATGTAGCGCCGCTATTTTCTCGGCCTTTGGCCCAGGTTGTGAACTAGATGTAGGTATGGGAACTGGAGCAGGAATCGATACAATGTCAACGAATGTGAAAATGGCAGTAGGCACAGGCGCTGAAGTAGCTGGCATGTCAATAGGAAAAGTGGATAGACTAATAAGATCAAAAAGGATAACATTAAACTCCTCTTGTTCCTGTGGCGTAAGATGGAGACTCCCGAATTCGGGAGAAGCATGGACGTTACTTGCACCAAGGGAAGAATTATGAATAGCGACTTCGAACTTACGCCGCCGCCTTATTTTGAGGGCTCTACCATGTGAGGAGTTGACTCCTTAACTCATCAGCTGGTCATGGAGCTGCTCTGACAGACCGCCCACATCTAAGGAAGAAGTCTTGGTAAGTACATCGGTGGCGGTCATCAAGGCAGCATCGGCAGCTTCCCCCTCTTGTTCGACTTGAAGAACCTCCAGGCCCTCAAGTAGCATTACCTTGGATTCATCATTGAGATATCCTGTATAAACATCGCCGCTCTCAGCAAAGCGAGATATGGTTTCCTCCCAAACAAGGGCCAAAGTGCATAGATACTTCGAGCTAAGGTAACTGAGGCTCTCTGATGCAATAAGAAGTTGACATAAAAATTCAAGGTCGTTGCATCCAACTTCTCCATTTTCCTATCAAAAGCATGTTGGAGGTCCAAATAATCTGCTGTCACCGCAGCCTGCACAATATCAACAGCGGTCTTGTCGGCACTGAGTTTTGCGACCTGAGCCTGTAACTTGGTGATGGTCTTTTCTTGGTTGGAGATCGTTTTGTTGTGCCGCTCGACAATTAGATCGCGATCGACGATTGTTTTTCCATTGAGCTTCGATGATTGCGTAGCAAGAGGTCACTTCTTGTTTTAATTTATCCTCCTCTGCATGGGTCTTTTTAATTTCATCTCTCCAGAAAATCTCGACCTTCTTATGTGTGTTCTTCAACTCCTTTATCAGGCTGGCGGTTCTCCTACTTTCCCGGAGCGCTGTTTCTTTCTCCTCCTCTAATTGTTTAATTTTAGTGTCCCGATCGGTCGACGCCATTTCAAAATCATCTTTCTCTTTTTCGAAGGAGAGGATCTCTTGGTAATTATTCCAGTTGGTGTCCGCCAGCTACATGCATAGCTTCTCCTATTTATCGGCCTGCTCTAGGTCATTTTGGATAGCTTAGAGATGCAGTATGAAAGAATCCCTATAAGCGAGATCAAGGTCTATGTCAAACTTAACCCCTCTCAAGAACCAACTTGAAAGCCCGACCTTAAGCTTAGGGGTGCCCAAAGGAAGAGTATAGGCTAGCCTTCGGTGGGGATGAGATGTGTCAGGGGCAGCAGTAACAACGGAAGAAGATGAAACATGAGTTAGGGGCAGAATCATGGCAGAAGTGGTAGGAATTTTTTGGCCCACGGAGGTGTGTTTCGAAGCAAGCTCTGAAGGATGGGAGCGATAGTCAAACTTTGATCTTTTAGATGGTTCATCTCTGTCCTTGTAATTTAACTTCTTTTCTCATACCCGCCTTTATGTAAACAAGCATTATCTCTTTCTTCCTCGTGACGGGTTTCGTCTTCGAGTTGTTTCTTCCGCTGGTACTCTTCTTCTATCTCTTGGACTTGATGTCGGCCATAGGAATGCTTGGGTTACTGCCGTGAATCGGTACAGTCCTTGAAGTTTTCATAGAAGCCTCGTCCTTTCATCATTCCTGGAAGGAATACATGAAAAGTTTTAGAAGCATAACATAAATTAAGAAGTTATATGAAGGAGAAAAAAATGGAAACAAGTGTAATCCTAGTGCAACATGTTGTGTTTCTAATATTGCCTAAAGCGTCATCACAGACCAGAACAAACGGCTATCGAAGTTGAGATCAGACTGACGACGTTTGTTATAAGTGGAACTGAGCTAACTGAGGACATGATATCGCCTGAGCAGGAAGGAGTCGTGTCGAATTTAAAATCTCCTTTTATGAGTGCATCGAATTCAACACAAACGTCGCTGAAATCTTCAAGCCCCGCTCCAACATTCTTACTCGGAGAGCCTGGGTGACTTTCGATCTCAGGGATATTGCCTTCGTCGCCTACATCAGGAAGAGATGGACATGAAGGAACAAAGATCATTCTCGAATCTTATCATAGGTCTCTAAATCATGGCCATCACATTCGTCTTTTACTGGCAGACGCACATCTTCCTCAGGAATTCCGTGTTGCATGCATATATCATGAAGAACCTTGGCAGAGACCACCGATGAGGCTCTTTCATATGGATTAAGCAAAACTCGAAAATTGGGATTCGTGCGGTCCGCGATTGGCCCAACTGGAACTAATTGAGCATACCATGCTTGCGACGTGGATGATGATTCAGCTTCGGAGAGTGCCGAACTTCGTCCACTTGACTTATGGCGTGTAGATGGCTGCTTCATTCTATATGACAGAACTCACATCCAAAAAAAATTCAAGTAAATCTATCCTATTTTCATAAGTTTCCCCTATCACACTTTAATTCTGAAGCAACATTAACTTGTGATTGGTGCATGTATCTCAAGTATGAAATGGGGAAAGTGCAGTGTGCTGTCTATATGGGATAAACTTGGTATCCAAAGCACTGCAAACACCCTACCGCGTATAGATAGTTTGCTCGTATTGGAAGGAGAAAAGAATTTCCCGCCCAACTTCGCTTTCTGTTTTTATTTGTACTCCTTGCGCACTTACCCATTATTGGTCGATGATCGGTAACGGATCCGTCGTTCAAAGTGACACAGAAAACTCTTCTCACTACAGGGACACAAAGCATATGATAAGTAAGCGAGGTAGGTCCATGTTCTATGGAAAATCAAGGCCACACAGAGCATGTGATAAGTAAGTGGAGTAAGTCCAAATTCTATGGAAAACCAAGGTTGGCTGGTAATACGTCATGCACGTAGTGTCTGCAGAACTTGAGACAAGTCAATTCTGGTCTAATGGATGAAGATAGCAAAACGTGTCAAGCCTTGAGCCAAAGCCAGAATATCATTCCAACTCGATTTACGAATTTTCTCCTTTAAATCATAATCAGCTCGACTTCTTGTAATCAACGTCAGAAGCAAAATCCATACATCAAATCATTGTATCAACATAGCATTTAATGAATCAATCAAGCAAAACCACCACAAATTGATTTGAAGACACAAGAAGAATCACGAACAAACTCAGTGAGCTATGGATTGGATCGGGCAAGCTAATGATGGGTCAGATGTAGACCAATATTGGGTAAGGGTTCAAATTCGAACAAGAGGATGGATCAGCAAGGGTTTCACGAGATTGACAGATCAAGTTGATGCTTGGAAGAATCAGCGACAAATGGATCAAAAGAAGTAGGAAAGCAGATCGAATTAATGTTATTATTGCTTGGGTTGAATCGCTAAAACAGCCGGTCGCGTGGAGGAATGAAGTTTCTCAGGTTGAATGGAGGAAATGAGGCCGGCTTGAGTATAAGTATGCGAAAAGGAAAAGCAAAATTTTTTGCCAAGTAATCAGGTTGCTAGCGACCCGATCCGTCATGGGTCGCCAACAACTCGACCTAGCCTTGTAATAAAAAAAGTTTCCCATACAAATAGGTCGCCAGCGACCCATCTCACATGAATCGCTAGAAACCCACTAAAAGAAGGAAGGGAGATGATGATAGAAGATGAATAAATACCTTCAAAGGAAAAGAAGTAAGAAGCTTCGTCTACTCATCTCAAACTCGATCAATTACAACTGTTCATCATTCCAAGGCATACAGGGAAGCTGCAAGCAGAAGTGTGATAAGCAGAAGCCGTCAGATCCAAAGAAATATGACCAATGACATTGAGTTAGCATAGTTGTAAAGCCCTGATTCAATCGGTGGGGAAACAACAAATGGATATTGAAAGCGATAACTTCTAGAGTACGCTTTGTTTACGACGAAGACAAATTATGGGGTAAATTTTATCCGGGTTTTTAATCCCGCAGAAGCCAATAGAAAACAGAACAACCTTGTGTAGACAAGATAGTTTGGGGCTTAACTAAAAATGTTAAGACATAGGATCAACAAGGGCCAAGCTATGAATGAACATGATGCTTATGAATCAAATAGAGTATGAATAGGGATCGACAAGGGCCAATCTACGCTTTATACAAAAGCCATGCTTTGATCACAGATGATCAACAAATGATCATCAACACACAGCAGCACTTAGCATGCCACACTACCAAATTGGGAGTATATCACTGATAAATATCAACTACACAACCTCTGAGCTCGTACGTCTCAGAGAAGGGTGTTAAGCTAAGAGAATAAATTATCTGCCACCAAGCAGAAATGTATTTGATATAGATTAGTTAAATATCTCAAAGTGTAGTGTCGGACATACAACCATACAAGTCTGTTCCGGGTTCGAACAGAACCGAAGGCACTTCCGAAGAAGCCCTTGCAAATCCGGGTATCCATAATCCCGATCAGACTTCCCATCACTTAGGGATTCTCTATACCGTAGCTACTCGGTGCAGAGACAATCAATAGGCCATCCTAACGTTCTTGAAGACACCCGGTCTTCAAATGCAATCCATAATGTCGTATCACTATTCGAAATGAGCTATATGACACAAGGTCCTCTCCCGGCTAAACCGAATAATAAGTGCAATATTTAAAAATATATGGATATGGGATTTCAGTTAAGTCACAACTTAAAAATCCAAAGCTTTTCTTTCAAATGGTTAAACAAATTACCATTTCAAATCTTTAACAAAAAGATTCGTTTCACAAAGTTCATCCAGTTTCACAAAGATCTATTCATAGATCTCAAAACAATTTCCATTTTAATTTGGGTTAACTCAATTTAATCTTTAAATTTAAGATTCAACTTTTAGCTTTCAAACCCGTTTCCAAAGATTTATTCATAACTTGGAAATTATTTTCATTTTAAACTTGAAATCCTTTTAACAAAAATTGGACATTTATTTCTTATGTGAAAGCTTTTATTATTTGAAAACACATAGTTTTCATTTCAGAAAAATCCAATACAAGTTAAAATCTTTGGGTTAAATTTCAAATTCCCAAAATTACACTTTTAAAAAATGTTTCAAAAGCCATATAAACCCATTTATAAGTTGAATAACCTTTTCAAACCATAGTTTCCAAATTGTAGAATTCAATTTCAAATATTGAATTCAAATTTAAATCAAATTATTTAAATTTCAAAACTCAATCAAGTGATTCAAAATAGCCTTTATTTTTTAAATTCATTTTTCAAAAGCTTTCATTTCTAATTCCAAAACTATTTTGGATTCAATAATTCAATCTTTAAAACTATTTCAAAATATGTGACTTAACCCATCTCCACGTGCAACCCATATTTGTGTATGTATAATGTGGTCCAGGTGGTTTTACACAATAGTGCACAACATCAATCATCACAGATTCAATCATATCAATATCAATAAGCGGTATAACCCATAACGCTTATCTTTATTCACAGAGTCAATGATAAATGAATTTATCAATCACAAAGATCTACCATTATGATTCGATGTGGGTTTCGGATAACCAACTGGAATCCGACTCCCTGTCGCATCGAAATTCAAATGTCGTTTTACGGATCAAGGGTTTTAATATTCGTACAACAATATATTTATCACAGATATAATTGCTCAGCACAAAGCAATACATAGCATCACATCACATAACAAATATATCAATCCATCACACAACATTCAATAACAATCCAACATCTACAATTAAGATGAAAAATTTGTGTTGTTTTAAATTTATTACTCACATAATCACTTCCAGTAGTAATTTTTAATCAATGACTAATTATTATTAATTTCAATTGATCAAGTCTTAATGACCTTCGTTAATTAATCATTCCTTAATTATCTTAATTAATCAACCCTGAATTACAATTAATTAAATCTTAATAAATTATTCCCTAATTAATTACTTAAATAAATAAACCCTTAATTATTAATTAATTAAATCTTAATTATAATTAATTATCCTAAATTTATTACGATGTGTAACTATCCCTAATCTTAAATCAATTTTAATCACTTGATTGATCCACCTTTAATCATTAATTAATTACTTTTAATTCATTAATTATTTCCAAATTAATTACCCTTCTTAATTAATCACATTAATTAATTTGTTCTTTAAATTAACTAACCTTTAAACACTTGATTTATAAATCATTAATTGTTCATCTTTAATTACTTTCATTTAATAATTATTTTTGAGAAATTAATCATTCTTAAATTAGTTATTCCTTGATTAATTAAACTTCTAATCATTTATTAATTATCCTTAATTTTATAAGTTAACTTATCCTTTAAGTTGACAATTTAGAAATATTCGATTAAATCCTTTATTTCTTTATTAAGTTTAATTAAATGTAACTCTTTTAAAATTATAAATTTTAAACATTTCGAACTTAATTAATTTAAAATGTCCTCATTTTAAAACCTTTAATTACATATTTCATCTTAACAAAAATCATTAATTTAAAATGAATAGTTTAGAAATCATGTTAACTCAGATTTGTTAAAGTTTCTGAAAACTAGAATTTTATGAAACCCGAGTCACTTCGAGTATTACCCGAGACAATTCCCCTTTTACTTCAAGTTTCCTGAAAATCAATCCGAGTAGAATTTTTTTCAAAACTTAAGTTTTTTTTAACTGTTACTTGGTATAACTAAATTTACTCGAATGACCCGAGACAAACTCATGTTTTCCCGAGCAAAACTCGAATTTCCTGAATATGATTGCTTCTTCCCCAAACCATCATCACGTAGCAAACATCAAAGAGTGCACGTGGACGTGCACCGTCACACGGCGATGCTCCGGTCATCACGACACCACCGATAAGTCGACCACAACCATTTCCTTTGACTCCGACCACCTTAACTTCAAACAAACTCCAAGATCGAAAACGAGTGGTTCGACCTCCCAGGCACTCACCTGGCCAACTAAAATGCTTCGCTAACGACGAACCAGCCCACCAGAATCCACGTCATTTCACTTAAAGACGCACCACACGACCACGTTTTGATCATCGCCACTCCGATCGACCCCGATCGTCCATCGACGTTGCAATAGCCTTGGAAAACCCCTCGACCTAGACCCAACATTGAACCCTAGTTCGACGTCGTTCATCCTCCATAGTGAACAAAAAGACCTATGAGCATTTTTCCCATGAACCCTACCCTCTAGCCACCTTCCAACTCGATCGCACCGACCATCATCCTCTTGATCACCAGAAAACAACAAAAAACCCAAATTTGTTCCTCTCGCGAATACGCAACATTCTTAAATTTAAAAATATGAAACCTTTATTGAAACTCATCATTTCCAGATACTAATCAAATTATGAAGTCAAAATGTGAAACTACATCATTTGATTTTCTGATTTATATTGATTATTGCTGTAAATCCCTATTTTTGAAAAAAATTATCTAATATAAAACCCTGAAACCATTTTTTTATGTTGTATTACATCGTTAAAATCATTTTACTTTTAAGGATTATAGTCTAAATTCCATTGCGTGAGAAGATATGAGTTTGTAAACAGATTTTTAAAACCTGTAGAGTATGAATAGAGGCATGTTTCATTTTTTTTTGCGTGTATACTATTATACACAATCAATATATATATAAAAGCATGCAAACACATTCACACAATTATTCGAGCATCATTTATATCATACTTCAAAGACAAATTCAAGCATTAAGAGACATAACAGGGCTAAGGGATTTGCTCACCTGAAGGTTTCAGAAAGACAGAGGACAGTGATGAATTTAAGCCTGTACATTTATTTTTTCCTTTAATTTTTTTGAAGCTTAGATCTGTAAGTTTCAATTGGAAATCTTTGCTTATACTCTGTCATGTTCATATACTTAAGTCATTAATAGCAGTAGTTTTTTTATTTTACTTACACTTAAATGACAGAGAAGTTTTCTTTTTCTCTGCAACTTGAAAACAGAATTAGCTTAAGTTTTGGACTTGATTTTCCTGCAAGTAATTGATTGAACATTATTGTATTAAACTCTTCCTACATTAGAAACTATAACTTCAAATTAAATTTTTTAAAGAAATTTTACTTGCCTTAATTTGTTTGATAGAAGATGTACTTCCTCTGGCCAAAAGAAAACTGCAGCACTGTTATTTATAAATCTGCAAATTTTTTGAATTGGTTTTATGTTAAAACTTGATTTTGAAATCATAGATTCATTAAACGATAAGATATCAAATTCACCTGAGATTTTCAGAGAACAATTTAAGCCTGGAACAGATTTCCAAAATCTGAAATTTGAATTTGGTCTTTGGTTTTGATTTGTTGAATCCGGAATTTATGATCTGAGTTGAGCTTTATATTTGATTTGGAATTAAGTTGAATCTACATTTGATTCTTGTTCCCAGATTTTCAACTTGCTTCAGATTTTGAACTTCATCAACTTGTCGATTGGGATGCACTTGAACCTGATCTGTTCTTTTCAGATTGAATTTGTCCCAGATTTTGATTTGATCTCTGATTTGAATTTTTATTTTACTTTAGCTTGATCAGGTTTTAGATTTTGAATAGAGGAGGTTTGTTTGAGATCATTGGTTTTCAGACATGAACATGAAGATGAGAGAAAATGTTGAGAGAAGAATATGATGAGCTTTTGGAAAGCAGCCTGGTTATATTCTCTTTTCTTTTTCTATGGTGTTGAGATTTGAAATACTAGATCTTTGATTACTGACTTTTTCAGATTTGCTGAGAGTAAACATGATCTCATATGGGGAGATGGAAAGGTTTTAATTTTTTTTATTTCTATTATTTTGTTCAATTGATTGTATTGAAGGCCATTTGTAAGAAATCATCATGAGGCCTCAATTTTGTTAACTCCTACACTCCATCTTTTTTATGTAAATGTTCATTTAAATTTGTGATTTTTCTTTTTACAAGACAAAATAAAAAAAAATTGTAAATTTTTACATCTTATTCATTTGTGTATATATGTATAAACAATGTTAAAAGAATTTAACCAATATTTATATGATATACATTACATATTAATGATTTTTTAAATGTCACTTATTTTTTTAAAAATATTTATTTTAAATTTGAATTTAAATTCAAACTCTAATTCACTTGAATAAAAATCCATTTATGTCTATTACTTCTACTTATACCCATTTAAAGAAAGAAATGATTTTAAAAACTAATTTTATAAATAAGTGAATTTTTTTTCTCTTTTCAAAAGAAAGTATGTACTATATATATATATAATTATAATTCAAATGATTTTTTTTTCGTTTTAAAATATTTATTATTTCAAGATTTTTAAACTCAAAATAAATTGGAATTTATTTATGTATAGTTTATTACTCATTTTATTTGTTTGAGATTTTCAATTATATTCACAAATTAAATTTCAAAAGTTTAAAACATATTATTAATTTTAATTGACAAATTTTAGGATGTAATTTTTTTATTTATAAATACTAAATATAGAATTTCAAATCCACAATTTAAATTTTAAAATCACTGTCCAAATATCCTATTTAATTTGAAAAATTCAAATTAATTTACAATTTTATTCAAAAATATATTTTAGTTATCAATTTAAATTTAACTAAAAATCGTGATCGTTACAGTTCCCCCCTTAAAAAAAAATTCATCCTCGAAATTTGCGAGGAAGACGAGAAAGAAAAGATGATAGATAAAGAAATGATTGATCGAATTAGATCAAAATATTTATTATGTATTTGGTTTACCAAATCAGAATATCAACAATATGAGATAAACTCATACAATTATTTCACAAGATATTATGGTCCACCGGTCTATGAATATGCAAGGGCATTGATTAGTTCGAAGGGATAACTAATCGTTCATTGAATATATAGGTCCCTAGAGAATAGAAAGATAGATAGATTCAATCTTCTTTAATTTCTCAAACACTAGATGTGGATTCCAAGTTTGGTTTTAACCGATATCGTTTTATTTATACAATTCAAATTTAGTCTTATATTTGTTAACCAATTTAACTCAATTTAAATTTAGAATTTATTTAATTTAAATTTCCAAATTTCAATTTCATTAGAGTTTAGATCGAAAAGCTGATAAGGAACCGATGAAGATACGAAGTAAGGATTTTCAACAACGATACGTACGGCCACCATCACACCGAAACTTCTTTCTGGAGCTGCTATGAAGCAATCAAAGAATTTGGAATCGAATCAAAGGAAATTGAGAAGAAAGAGTTGTTTCCACTGTCGCAGAGTATTGACCATTTATAGTGGTACTCCCCTGTCCCCTATCTCGTTCTCTTCTTGCACCCATACTCACTATCAGTGGATATTAAGAGAATTTACTGATGCGTTCGAACAGATATCTTAGGGATATACTCATTCTAGGGTATACTTCACCCTATCTCTAATGAGTTACTTAATGTGTTATACTCCTGAGCTAAAGTTTTAACCTTCAGCTCTGATACCAAATGAAATGACCCTGACTCGACCTTCGAAAATTGGCACCGAATACGACACTCGTATTCAAATGCCGCAGATCCAAACGTCGAATCTGGTTTGCCAGAGCTTATAACACATTAAGTACAACACAGCGGAAGGAAAAGAATATATATACAACATTTGATACAATATGATACAACTGAATGATATAATGAATAACAACATACATCAGAGATATGATACAAGATAATAACAGCGGAAGGAAAAGATAACACCAATAGCGGAACAAAAATCTCTAATATGGTCTTCGAGAAAGAACTCCAGTATCTGTAATCTCCATCTCCAAGGCTGCAATCCAGAAATAGCTCGAACTCCCAATAACGACTCACAAAGATAAGCAAGTACAGTCATGATCCAAAGACTGAACTAGCTCCAAATAATCTACTAAACCTGACTATCTGAAAAACCAAACTCTAGACTGCCTGTGTGGGAAAATTGTAGGCACCCAGAGTTTAGGAAAGGAACAGAAAACTCCAGGTCAGTCATGGGACTAGTATGAGCAAACAAAAACATTTTTTATCTTTAAAACAAACAAAAGATTCTAAAATTTGAAATCCACAATGCTTTTTGGAAAATAAAACGACCATAAGGCCTCCCGCCCCACACACAATGAAAACGCAGAATTGGAAGAGATTTCTCCTTATGATAGTCAAATATGCTTGATACGAGAAAATTTCTTTGATATTATTACTAGTGCATAGTGTATAAAAACCATTTTGGAAGTATAATATAAACCCTAGCCAGCATAGGCTGTTCGCACTTATGCCTACTATAGCAACCATGTTCAATAGCAGGTTACCGCCACGTTCCATTGCAGGTTATACAACTAAAACCATACAGGGCGCGTATTGTTTTGATTGGATTTCCAACAAATGGTCAGGCCAAGGAACTTTCTACTGTCCATGGGTAAGCCTCTGGCGGGACGTCCCGAGAACCTAACCGGATCTCTGCCAACACAAGGCCGGGTTACCTCTGTAACTTGGTAACTACTACTTAAGCATGCCATCCCCCGATCCTTTGGGACCTTTATCTGAGGTGCCTCTAAACCACAAAGCAATCACAATGTAATAGATCTACAGTATCCACATGAGTAAGTATCTGGGATCTATATCATGATACCACCCTTTTCTAGAAGGAAATGACACACCCTAAAGGGAGCGACCCTCATAACCTTGCCGCATCTTTCCTGTTTCGACCATTTCCGAGGTGTGAGGTCCTGATGCAGTCTCGTCCACAAAGCTACGCTTTATACAAAAGCCATGCTTTGATCACAAATGATCAGCAAATGATCATCAACACACAGCAGCACTTAGCATGCCACACTACCAAATTGGAAGTATATCACTGATAAATATCAACTACATAACCTCTAAGCTCGCACGTCTCAAAGAAGGATGTTAAGCTAAGAGAATAAATTTTCCGCCACCAAGCAGAAATGTATTTGATAGAGATCAGTTAAATATATCAAAGTGCAATGTCGGACATACAACCATACAAGTCTGTTCCAGGTTCGAACGAAACCGAAGGCACTTTCGAAGAAGCCCTTGCAAATCCGGGTACCCACAATCCCGATTGGACTTCCCATCACTTAGGGAATCTCTATACCGTAGCTACTCGATGCAGAGACAATCGATAGGTTATCCTAATGTTCTTGAAGACACCCGGTCTTCAACACCGGCGTTCAAATGCAATCCATAACGTCGTATCACTATTCAGAATGGGCTATATGACACAAGGTCATCTTCTGGCTAAACCGAATAATGAGCGCAATATTTAAAAATAAATCGATATGGGATTTCAGTTAAGTCATAACTTAAAAATCCAAAGCTTTTCTTTCAAATGGTTAAACAAATTTCCATTTCAAATCTTTAAACAAAAAGATTCGTTTCACAAAGTTCACCCAGTTTCACAAAGAACTATTCATAGATTTCAAAACAATTTCCATTTTAATTTGGGTTAACTCAATTTAATCTTTAAATTTATGATTTAAGTTTTAGCTTTCAAACCCATTTCCAAAGATTTATTCACAACTTGGAAATTATTTTCATTTTAAACTTGAAATCCTTTTAACACAAATTGGACATTTATTTCTTATGTGAAAGCTTTTATTATTTGAAAACACATAGTTTTCATTTCAGAAAAATCCAATACAAGTTAAAATCTTTGGGTTAAATTTCAAATTCCCAAAACTACACTTTTAAAAAATGTTTTAAAAACCATATAAACCCATTTATAAGTTGGATAACCTTTTTAAACCATAGTTTCCAAATCATAGAATTCAATTTGAAATACTGAATTCAAATTTAAATCAAATTATTTAAATTTCAAAACTCAATCAAGTTATTCAAAATAGCCTTTATTTTTTAAATTCATTTTTCAAAAGCTTTCAATTCTAATTCCAAAACCATTTTGGATTCAAGAATTCAATCTTTTAAACTATTTCAAAATCTGTGACTTAACTCATCTCCACGTGCAACCCACATTTGTGTGTGTATAATGTGGTCTAGGGGGTTTTACATAGTAGTGCACAACATCAATCGTCACAGATTCAATCATATCAATATCAATAACTGGTATAACCCATAACACTTATCTTTATTCACAGAGTCATTGATAAAATGTATTTATCAATCACAAAGATCTACCATTACGATTCGATGTGGGTTTCGGATAACCAACTGGAATCCGACTCCCTATCGCGTCGAAATTTAAATGTCGTTTTACGAGTCAAGGGTTTTCATATTCGTACAACAGTATATTTATCACAGATATAATAGCTTAGCATAAAGCATTACGTAGCATCACATCACATAACAAATATATCAATCCATCACACAACATTCAATAACAATCCAACATCTACAATTAAGATGAATAAATTTGTGTGGTTTTAAATTTATTACTCACATAATCACTTCCATTAGTAATTTTTAATCAATGATTAATTGTTATTAATTTCAATTGATCAATTCTTAATCACCTTCGTTAATTAATCATTCCTTAATTATCTTAATTAATTAACCCTTAATTGCAATTAATTAAATCTTAATAAATTATTCCCTAATTGATTACTTAAATAAATAAACCCTTAATTATTGATTAATTAAATCTTAATTATAATTAATTATCCTTAATTTATTACGGTATGTAACTATCCCTAATCTTAAATCAATTTTAATCACTTGATTGATCCACCTTTAATCATTAATTAATTACTTTTAATTCATTAATTATTTCCAAATTAATTACCCTTCTTAATTAATCACATTAATTAATTTGTTCTTTAAATTAACTAACCTTTAAACACTTGATTTATAAATCTTTAAATCATTAATTATTCATCTTTAATTACTTTCATTTAGTAATTATTTTTAAGAAATTAATCATTTTTAAATTAGTTATTCCTTGATTTCTTGATTAATTAAACTTCTAATCATTTATTAATTATCCTTAATTTTATAAGTTAACTTATCCTTTAAGTTGACAATTTAGAAATATTCGATTAAATCCTTTATTTCTTTGTTAAGTTCAAT
Organism: Allium cepa; assembly: GCA_030765085.1. Classification (NCBI taxonomy): domain Eukaryota; kingdom Viridiplantae; phylum Streptophyta; class Magnoliopsida; order Asparagales; family Amaryllidaceae; genus Allium; species Allium cepa. Next base: position 149,103,526 of record CM060928.1, read on the forward strand.
TAAATGTAACTCTTTTAAAATTATAAGTTTTAAACATTTCAAACTTAATTAATTTAAAATGTCCTCATTTTAAAACCTTTAATTACATATTTCATCTTAACAACAATCATTAATTTAAAATGGATAGTTTAGAAATCATGTTAACTCGGATTTGTTAAAGTTTCTGAAAACTATAATTTTATGAAACCCGAGTCACTTCGAGTATTACCCGAGACAATTCCCCTTTTACGTCGAGTTTCCTGAAAATCAATCCGAGTAGGTTTTTTGTCAAAAATTAAGTTCTTTTTCTAACTGTTACTTGGTATAACAAAATTTACTCGAGCAATGACCCAAGACTAACTCGTGTTTTCCCGAGCAAAACTCGAATTTCCTGAATACTATTGCTTCTTCCCCAAACCATCATCATGCAGTAAATATCAAAGCGTACACGTGTACGTGCACAGTCGCACGGTGACGCTCCGGTCATCACGACCACCACCGACAAGTCGACCACAACCATCTCCTTCGACTCCGACCACCTTAACTTCAAACAAACTCCAAGATCGAAAACGAGTGGCTCGATCACCCAGGTATTCAACCCGACCAACTAAAATGCTTCACCAACGACGAACTAGCCCACCAGAACCCACGTCATTTCACTCAAAGACGCACCACACGGCCACGATTTGATCATCGCCACTACGGTCGACCGCGGTCAACCATCGACGTCGCAATAGCCTTTGGAAAACCCTCAACCCAGACCCAACATCGAACCCTAGTTCGACGTCGTTCATCCTCCATAGTGAACAAAAAACTTGCGAATATTTTTCCCATGAAGCCCTATCCTCCAGCCACCTTCCAACTCGATCGCAACGTCCATCATCCTCCTGATCACCAGAAATTAACAAAAAACCCAAATTTGTTCCTCTCGCGAATACACAACATTCTCAAATTTAAAAATCATGAAACCTTTATTGAAATTCATCATTTCCAGATACTAATCAAATTATGGAATCAAAACGTGAAACTAAATCATTTGATTTTCTGATTTATATTAATTATTACTGTAAATCCCTATTTTTGAAAAAATTATCTAATATAAAACCCTGAAACCATTTTTTTATTTTGTATTACATCGTTAAAATCATTTTACTTTTAAGGATTATAGTCTAAATTCCATTGCGCGAGAAGATATGAGTTTATAAACAGATTTTTAAAACCTGTAGAGTATGAATAGTAGCATGTTTCATTACTATTTTTTGTTTGTACACTATTATACACACAGTCAATATATATATATATATATATATATATATATATATATATATAAAAGCATGCAAACACATTCACACAATTATTCAAGCATTACTCATATTATACTTCAAAGACAAATTCAAGCATTAAGAGACATAGCAGGGCTAAGGGATTTGCTCACCTGAAGGTTTCAGTAAGACAGAGGACAACGATGAATTTGAGCCTGTACATTTATTTTTTTCTTTAATTTTTTTGAAGCTTAGATCTGCAAGTTACAAATGGAAATCTTTGCTTATACTCTGTCATGTTCATATACTTAAGTCATTAATAACAGTAGTTTTTTTATATTTTACTTACAGTTGAATGACATAGAAGTTTTCCTTTTCTCTGCAACTTGAAAACAGAATTGGCTTAAGTCTTGGACTTGATTTTCCTGCAAGTAATTGATTGAACATTATTGTATTAAACTCGTCATACATTAGAAATTATAAATTCAAATTCAAATTTTTAAAGGAATTTTACTTGCCTTAATTTGTTTGATAGAAGCTGTACTTTCTCTGGCAAAAAAAAAACTGTAGCACTGTTATTTAAAAATCTGCAAATTTTTTGAATTTGTTTTATGTTAAAACTTGATTTTGAAATCATAGATTCATTAAACTATAAGATATAAAATTCACCTGAGATTTTCAGAGAACAATTTAAGCCTGAAACAGATTTCCAAAATCTAAAATTTGAATTTGGTCTTTGGTTTTGATTTGTTGAATCCAGAATTTATGATCTAAGTTGAGCTTTATATTTGATCTGGATTACATTTGATTCTTGTTCCCATATTTTCAACTTGCTTCAGATTTTGAACTTCATCAACTTGTTGATTGGGATGCACTTGAACCTGATCTGTTCTTTTCAGATTGAAGTTGTCCCAGATTTTGATTTGATCTCTGATTTGAATTTTTATTTTACTTTTGCTTGATCAGGTTTTAGATTTTGAATAGAGGCAGTTTGTTTGAGATCTTTGGTTCTCAGACATGAACATGAAGATGAGAGAAAATGTTGAGAGAAGAATATGAGGAGCTTTTGGAAAACAGCCTAGTTATATTCTCTTTTCTTTTTCTATGGTGTTGAGATTTTAAATACTAGATCTTTGATTACTGACTTTTTCAGATTTGCTGAGAGTAAACATGATTTCATATGGGGAGATGGAAAGGTTTTAATTTTTTTTATTTTTTTTATTTTATTCAATTGATTTTATTGAAGGCCATTTGTAAGAAATCATCCTTAGGCCTCAATTTTGTTTACTCCTACACTCCATCTTTTTTATGTGAATGTTCATTTACATTTGTGATTTTTCTTTTTACAAGACAAAGTAATTTTTTTTTGTAAATTTTGACATCCTATTCATTTGTGTATATATGTATAAACAATGTTAAAAGAATTTTACCAATATTTATATGATATACATTAGATCTTAATGATTTTCTAAATGTCACTTATTTTTTAAAAATATTTATTTTAAATTTAAATTCAAACTCCAATTCACTTGAATAAAAATCCATTTATGTCTATTACTTCTACTTATACTAATTTAAATAAAAGAAATGATTTTAAAAACTAATTTTATAAATAAGTGATTTTTTTTCTCTTTTCAAAAGAAAGTATGTATTATATATATAATTTGAATTCAAATGATTTTTTTTTTCTTTTTAAAATATTTATTATTTCAAGATTTTTAAACTCAAAATAAATTGGAATTTATTTATGTATAGTTTATTACTTATTTTATTTGCTTGAGATTTTTCAATTATATTCTCAAATTAAATTTCAAAAGTTTAAAATATATTATTAATTTTAATTGATAAATTTTAGGATGTGATTTTTTTTATTTATAGATACTAAATATAGAATTTCAAATCCACAATCTAAATTTTAAAATCAATGTCGAAATATCCTATTTAATTTGAAAAATTCAAATTAATTTACAATTTTATTCATAAATTTATTTTAATTATCAATTTAAATTTAATTAAAAATGGGGATCGTTACAATAAGACTTATCCCAAATTTGGCCAGTTCTATGAATTTGTTAATATATTTCTTTACTGCTTAGTCCCCTTGTTTCAGATGGATGAACTTTTCCAATTATAGATTCACTTCTACGTTGGAAAAGAATCGCAATTCAAAGCGAGCCCTAAATTCAGCCCAAATTATGCCATCCTTGGCATACCCTATGGTTGTTATGGTACACCTATTCAACACCTCCCTCTCGAGTGCCATGCAACTAGCTTCTGCCTGGCTCGGTCTTCCAATTCTAGTTCCTTGAGTATGTGATCGCAATCATTGATCCAAGCTTTGGTTTCTATAAGTCCTCTGTGCCAAAGAATACTCATCCACCCTTATTTTGGAAATCCTTCATAAACTTAGGGAAGTCAAGTCGATGGAATGCTGGTTCAGTGGGCAAAGCAACAAGCACTGCTAGTATAGCTTGCTGGGGGATGGGGACTTTCCCCATGACTCTTAAGTATTGTCGAAACGACGTTGGCATACCCAATATGGTTGGTTTCTACCGAGTGTTGTGGTTCCTGATCTCAGAGTCAGTGTTTTCATCCATTTTCAGCTATCTATAGGTTCAAAGTTTAGTAATAACTTCGAACAATGGTATTACTAACTGATAAGAATTCCTTAGTGTTTGCATATGTCTATATATACACCATACATACATAGCAAGGTTTTGAAAAAATATTGCCAAAAATAACAAACTTGTACTTTCTCATAGTCTTATTCACACTGATCGGGTAACCTATGCTTCGATACCAAATGTAACAATCCTCTCTTAAACGAGCCTAATTTTGATCTAATAAAAGCACATCGAACCTTAGGTTCATTCCGGAGCAAGCTATTGGTCGGTATAATTGATAAAAATATATGTAGAGCTATCCATCTATGTTTCAAAATCTCACAGTGTAAGGAATAAAATATAATGATAAAGTAAAGTACCTATCTCATAAACCAAATCATAGAAGTATGCTATCTCAAAAGTACAAAAATAAGTCTATACATAGTTTGGGTGCATCATAACAACATACATAGAAAATTATAATAGAAAACTACTCTCCTAGTCCTACCATCTTCTCCACACTTATTATGGTACTTAACCTGTTGGTCGTAATGAGGAGGGAGTTAGAACAGTAATCTCTAGTGAATTAAAACCTTGTTTTACAATAATAGTATATGAGCAGCAAGCATTTGAATTTATTATACTTCTCTAAGTATATATCTAATTGTAGGTTTATGGCCCTACATGGATGACTCCATTAATATAAAAGCAGGTGCAACACAACTATGCAGTATATCGGGTACAACAACCCATCTCCCATCCAGTCGTACCCTTGCGATGTAAAGAAGTCCCTGGACCACTTAAAATCTTTTAAACGGGGATAGGCAGACTCTAGTTATTTAATACCTAAACACTACGCGGACTCTCCAACCATTTAATACCTAAACCTAAGACGAACCTCCTTTGGTACTCCCTAGCTAACATTGTAGAAAAACTCTTATCTGCTACTTAATACTTCTTAGATAGAGAAGAAGCAGACATTCCAGCCATTTATTATCTAGCGGGCCCCTAAAGAGATTCTCACTAACACACTTAAAAGTAATCCTGACTATTTGATAATTCTTAAATAAGAAAGAGGAAGACCCCAACAACCATTTAGTACCTCAATTCTAAAGTAGGCCAGTCTTGGAATTACCGAACGTTATTTATAAGAAATTCACTAAGTCGTTTAATACTTCTTAATAAGAAAGATATAGACTCTAAACCAACCATTTAATACCTCAACCCAGAAGCAGACTTTTCTTGGATTCTCCCTGCCTTATAGCCTGTAACCCAACTATGATGTCCTACATTAGTCCAACTATTTGTAGGTGTAGGTATCCAAATCAATTGGGTAGACTTGACCTACAAATTTGGAACGAAACTCTTGTCCATCGTAGGTACTTATTATATGTGATGTTCCGCATTAGTTGAAAAGTCACACTGTTGGTAGTCAGATTAGTTAGGTAGACTTTTGTGTGCTTCTACTGACATTGCATCCCTATAACTTAGCCATATTCCCACTCCTTGAAGTTAAATGTTGAACTATGCCAACATCTACATAATACATATGTATGTGTGTGTGTATATATATACACACACTTATTTATATATATAGACACTACGCACACCTCACCCATATTACACATTTAAAGGCCTCATAAAGTGTACTCCTTATCGGGCCTTTTGTTAATGGATTAAATTCCGTAATCGTCCTTAACTAATTTTACTAGATTTGTTGTTGATTGTTAATTGTCGTATTTTGTAAGTTCCTTTATTAAATGCCTTATTATTATTTATGTTATAAAATTTAAAAGAATACACTATTATTACATTTATAGATAACATTAAATTATGGAAAAATTATTTCTATATTTATTTAACTATTTTTTCTATTTTTTATTCGAGTTGATGTGTTATTTTAATGTTAATATATGCAATTTATATACAAGTCCTAATCCAACATAGCAATTTACATAATAGATAACATCATCAATGTATTAGCTACAATACAGAGGCTTGTATATATTCGAATTGGAATTCAAAACATGTAATTTCATTTTATATTAATATAGTAGAACCATGACCTTTTTTTCCAAGAAGCAAATTTACAATTCCAATTTTATATTCCATTTAAATTTTTAAATGTATATCACTAAAATGATAAAGAAATCATATTCATTTTAACTATTGACATAAGCAGTGTAAACTATGAATAAGAGGAAAATTGCCTTTTTCCCTACTTTTCACACCCATTTCTGTTTTCCATATAGAATTCCTTATTATTACAATCAAAGATTGAGAAGTAGAACTAAAAAGAATACAAAATATTCATATTGTAATAATAATAAATCTAATTGCGCTATATTAGAATAAAATAATTAAGATTCCTACAAATTTCATAACTTACATAATGTGCAGTAATTTTTGGGCTTTGGATTGGTAAGTTTTTTATTCAAAATTTCCCAAGGCACGGTACAAATCCGAAAACAAACTACATAAGATACTATCAAGGAAAAATTAAGATTTCCATTTATAGATAATTCTTAATGAATCTCCTTGGATTTGTTTTATGTGATGTGCTTATCTCTTCCTCTAATTTATCCTCCATTTATTGTATAATATATAACTGATTTGTTTATACATATTAGATTCAGAATTGGTAAACTAAGAAAGATATATATATATATATATATATATGCATTAAAAGTTGGCGCGAAACCTAATAGATTAAATGTAGAGAAATAAAGTGAAGAACTTAAATAAAAACAGAGGGAACAAGCAGAAATCAAGATGTAAATTTATAGTGGTTCGTTGTTGATTACCTACGTCCAATTTGAATGAATCGCTTTACTAATCAGTTGTAATTCTAAGTACAAGGGGATTGGATTGAATGATCCTTGATTACAATGGAGTTCAAGTACAATAGTAGCGTAAAGATCCTTCAAATGAATAGCGAACTTTGTATTTATAGGGGTAGACGACAGAATATCTTCCCGAAATTTTTTCAATAGAATCTCAAGATGTAGACGAGGTCACCCTAAAAGTTTCACAGCCAAATTCCTAAGCATATAGGATCAGTACCGATCGATCCAAATGGATACACGACATAATTCAATCGCTCTGGTGGTCCTCTCTCCTTGCTAGTTTTATGCTTTCAAAGTTGTTTGCATAGTTTCCTTCATAATTTTGAGATATCTATCGATTCCCATTGAGTTGAGCTACTGGTTGATGTCATAGCCATATTGATATGGTCAGATCCCCTACACAAGAGAAGGGATAGGTACTGATCCCCTGCCTAGAAGAGGCACTAATCCATACTTAGAATATTTTGAAGTGTCCATCTCTAGGTCTTTCTTGATCGTTGCTTCATATCGTTGTTTGTGCTTGATCTATAGACTCCATGATCGGCTCTCTAGGATACTTGTCCTATCTATCATCAAGTCTAACTTGTCCAATAGTATGGATATAGCCAGATCAAAAGGTCAGATAACACTTGCCCTCCAAGGTATGTCCTGTTTCAAACATGACGTGCTTTGAATCAAAGTAGGTTAGAGTCATTGAAAACGATTCCATTAAGCTTCCTGAACAGTCGTTATCCTTCCGACAAGTTGTCTTTCCAAAGAGTCATATCTCTCTCTCTCTCTTTGTTGTGGCGCCTGATCGATATTAGTCAGTACAAAGTTAGAGTGCAATCCTCAGCCTTGTCTATGCTTGGTTCCATGGAGCGTCTTGATCAAGTTGGTAGGTCTTTGCTATCTACAGTGACTTCTTTTCTGAGAAATCCATGTTAGAATTCCATTTTTGTTGATTTGAGAAAACGAATGTTGGGTATGTACACATGCATGTTCATGTATACACTTCATTAATGGCTTCCGAATATGTTCATACTTTTATTGGTTGTTTCCTATTCTTCGTAGTCAGATGCAATTGCGTTGCACTTTTCTATTTTGTTGTTGCTGTTGTTATTTAATAGGGTTTCGGTGCCAATCCATCAGAGTGGGGGATCGGTACCGAACCCTTTGCTTATGAATACTTGGCCGTTTTAGCATTCAAGGCACCGATCTGCTTCTATATATAGGCAAAGAGTTAACTTATTTTTCCTTCACCTTGTTTTGTTTGCTTTGCAACCGAACCAATCCATTATTCCTCATCACAACCACCATTAAGGGAAATTCAACCTCAAGAAAATCAAACCACCCCTCTTAACTCTTCGTCGATTGATTTATTCTCATTTACTACCCTTTGTCGCCATTCTAGACCAAACTCCAGCATCCAATTGAATCAATTTAACACCAAAGAAAGTCAAGGTGATTCCAAGCCAAACTTCAAGTCCTTCCTTAAGTACCCAACCTTTAAACTTGCTTTGAACCTCATATAGGTGGGTTTGTATGATGAATTAAAAGTGGGATTGGTAGCGATAAGGTAGATACAAATATTTGGAATGGATTCATGTTGGTGATTATGATGTATGGGATCAGTATTGATGAGGATATATCTAGGTTCATGGGGATTGGTTATGGTTTAATGGAGTTGTGATGGATGGATTCAACATGATGGGATCGGCTGTGGTATGGTTGAGGGATCGGTGTGGCTAGAACTAAGGGATTGGTTGTGGTAAGGAAGAGATGAAATTACATAAGGCAAAACTACCTAGGTTAGGGATCGGTCACGATCCCTTGCCTTATAGGGACTTAAGCATTTTCAACCTATGTGAACTTGAACATTTGAATTTTCTTGCACAAATTGACTTGAACTCGAACCTTAAGAGCATAAGCATGGCAACGAACATTTGCATTTGGACTTGAATACACATGCATATGACTTTAAACTTAGACACGAACACTTGAGATTTGGAACAGGACTTAAACATGATTTAGAGACCTGCATAAGATCTCGGACTCAAACATACAAACTTTACCTTTAAACACATATGACTTGAATATGCATAACAAATGGATTTGAATACAAATACCTCACCCAATATGCCGCTAACCAATCTCGAATCTCATGTGGAATTCCCAACCATCGACGTGAATACCGGTTGGGACGGTCAGCGATGGCGGTTATTATAGTCAAAACCCAAAGTTTCGTTACTATTGTCGCTTAACCTTGAATTATTTATTACTACACTACACAACACCATACCACACCGCACTAGTTTGCACTTTACACCGGGGCAATTGGTTTCCTTCTCTAACAATAACTATCTACTAAGTTTAATAGCTATGGGTTCCAGACGCTTGGAGCATTTAGCTCCTATGGCTATAGAACAGACTACTTCGCAAGGAGAATTTGATGTTCAGTCAAGCTCCATGAAAATATTTGCTTGGCACACTTGGGGAAATCAATCAGAACAACCTAAAAGCTTTCAACAAGTACTTGAAATTCCTATGAATCCAGAAGAAAAAGATGAATTAGCTTCTAACACTTTAGAAGACACTATATTTTTAGAGAACTCGGAAGATTCTGTAGCTTCGAGAATTGATAAGGCATCTCTTCATAGAATTTGCATCAAACATGAAATACCATAAGAGGATGTACGAGTCTCGACTCAATAGTGATAGAGCTCACTTACCTCCAGAAGGATATACCGCTTACAATAGATATATGTGCTAGGCAAGTTGCGTTCCACCCTTCAACCAATTCGTCTGGAAGATGTTATATCATTTGAGATTGGCTCCGGCCCAGCTGCATCCAAACACCTATGCATTTCTTCACTGTACATATATGATATCCCTCGAATTATTATATCGTGAACCAACTTCGAAGGATGTTATATTTGTCTTCAACCTCAAGCGGCGAAAAGGAAGCTTCACGTATACATTTCTTGAATCAATAATTACCAAGTCGTGACTGGTGCTTGGAATAAGCTAAATTCTTTCAAGAATTAATCGTTTTATATGCGTTGTCCCCTTGACTTTACACGATGATGGTTGAAAGGATGTAAGTGTCATCTCGAATTTAATTGTATGCACTTTTATCTAAATCGTGCCTTGAATTAAGTAGTTTTTTGAATCTTGTAGGTAACTATCTATGTCCCATTGGTGAGAATTATTTAGAGGCAATCAGTGAGCCCAAAAATATACCTCCAAAAGACAGAGATGTTAGATCCATTATTACCAATAAGCACCTCTTCACCTTCGATTTGCTTGAAGAGGGCTGTAGTACCGGGTTAAAAGAGAATGCCAATGAAGAAGTGAGAGTGAGAAAAGGTGTTGTTTAGTAGAGAGGTGGCAAGGTTAATCCTATTGTGACCCTAGTCAAGGAGGCTCGGGAGGTTGCCGTAGAAGGAGAAATAAGGGCGATGCTAATGACCTAGTCATGACGATGTGGGTTCAAGCCATGAGCCTGCAGTCGGATCCTTCTAAGACACACGGCTTCCTGCCCTAGAGAAGAGAAGAAGAAAGAGGCTCGTTTGCAAGCTTCGCATAGGGCAAGTCGCCAAGCAATCAAAGCCAACCACCATTGTTGCAGATCGATCTACTTCTCTAAGTCTAGAAAACTTATTCGAGGGATTGTCGAATATCCCGCAACCGAAAAATGTTAGGAGTTATGATTTTGCTAACATGAGTCTTGGGGGTCCGACTCTCCTAGTCGAATTGGTGCTGACATTTCTCCTACTAGCATGGGATAGATTCCCTGGTTAGCAAAGTTCCAGTACGTAGTCCGTCAGGAGGTACTAGTATACTCACGATCACATGCAATGCACTGCACGACACCTATCCATTTTTAATTTTGGCGATTCTTATACATCTTTGTTTTATTTGCAGGTTCTATAGGACGCTCTTGCAAGCATGATCACTTGAAGAAATCATCATATTCTCAGCCATATTATTTTGAATCCAATCGAGGTCCGGACTTTGGTCGATAGCCTGGATAGGAAAGAGAAGGCCACGATGGAAGAGAGGATCTGGATAGAAATGATTATTTCAAGGATTCATCATCCCTGTACAAACTCAAAATCCTAGTATTTTCATCATAAGGGTGCAGGTCCACACTCCGTCTTTTATAATATTAGCAAGTCATTACCTCATTCCTCTGCTTCGGCTGCACCACCTGAGCAACATTCGGGTTCTTCCAACACCCAGTGATCTTATAAATGCCGAACTAGCGTAGGAAGTCTTGATACATCTTCTCATAGGCATGGAAAACAATCTCTTTTAGCTCTAACTGCTCTCGATGCCACTGCTACAGAAAAGATGTCCGAGCTCAAGGCCGTGTTAACTAAGTTATGTTTTGATGAGTTCAGTTTTGTTCCTGCTTTGCATCTGATTCCTCCAGTGGCCAAGGACAAAGTGCTCACTTACGTTAATGATGTTTATGTCCAGCAAGCCACAACTCTTCACGTGGCGGAGAGGATTTCTGAAGTGTCTATCAAAAGGAAGCACAAAAATCATCTCTTAACTCTCGAAGCGATTTATAGTAAGGACATCATCAAATACTTGGATGAAGAGGTTAAGGGGTTGAATATAAAGCTAGACGATGCTAAGAAAAGAGCCGGTGAAGCTTGTGAAGCAGCGAAACGTTTGATGAAAGTGTATCTAGTTAATTGGATACTTTTCACCACAGTCACTTAGCCCTTGAGAAGGACGTTTTGTAGAAGGAAAAGGATGTGCTGAAAAAAGACAATGATTCCCTGGCCCTTCATATTCAATAGCATGAGGAGGTTCATAAGATGGAAAAACGATAGAAATTTGAAGTTTAACTAGAGTCCCAATGATATTTTAAGGAAACCGTCGAGGCTCGCCTAACCAAGATCGAGGCTGATAAACAACTTGCACAAATAGAGATCCTCAAAGTGGAAGCCACGGTGGCTGATCGAACAGAGATAAAGCATGATTTTGATCCCTTATTGATATATTACAATGCAGGTGTCCTTATGAACTGCAACCTTCGCTTCCTTGGAGAGGGATATCCTGAGTTACTAGTCGAAGGTTGGACTATATTGTTGAGCCGAAAAAGAAATCCCTTGGTGGCACTGAGGTGGATGAAGAGCACCTTATGCGCAAAATATTACACAATAAAGAGCCTGACGTACTTAGGGCTGCTCGACTTAGCTTAGTCTATGACCCAATAATCACCGAGAAGGGAAAGGATGGCGATGAAGTCTCTGGCTCTCAAGACCCTCTCACAAGTTGAGCAATTGGTGCCTTAGCTTCTCATGCCTCTGGAAAAAGATAGGCTATGATCCAGATCATCCTGAAATCCATATGACTTTTGGCTATCTCCGATTCTTAAAGGCGACACTCCAGTTTCGATCGAAGGCCAATTCGACAAAGGTATGTCTCTCACCTCCCCAACATTCGAGAAGGTTTACATCTTAGGCACAAAAGTCATGGGATTATATATTGAACCTTATGAAATTGCTAGTCCGTTCGCATCTGTACATGCTCCTGGTGGTGAAGCCATCTTGGGACAGTAGGCACCAATCACCGAGTCTTCAGCGGTCACCACTTTACAGACAATCCCGATCGTCAAATTCACTAAGATTCCCAGCCCGAATGCTAAAGTTATAGGGGCTCTAAATGAAGAAAACACCGATAATCAATAGCCCTGGATGAGACAAATGGCATCATGGTGACCCATGCCTCTGAACATACGGACAAATACATCTTGAAAGAGCGCATTAAAAAGAAAGAGATGGATAAGCAAGTTAAGAGGGAGCTTGTCAAGGTGGATACCACTTCACTCCAAATCATACTGTCTGGCGGTATCTCCCTGAAGACCCTTTTGTATCCCAAAGTGAGGTTGCTTCTTTTTTCTCTATAAAAGCATTTCACTTAAAATTGGCAAGGGTGGAGGGAGGTTAAAGAGGAGAGGCAAGGGTGAGAGCTTTACTGAGTCTAACCCGAAGAAGCCCGAGAGGGACAAGAATTAGTCGTCGAAATGACTTGATTTATTTATAGCTAGGTAGCTAGTTTAATTTTGTTGGCCGTGATTATGCGGGTATGGCCCATGCTTTTGGTTTCTAGTTCTAGGAATAAACTTGTACTTAGCCTTCGAAATTCTTGCTTTTGAATAAAAACTCCTTTCATTCTAGTTTACTTTTTATGTGAATTTGTTCAAGTGTTCAAGCTATTACCTTTTCCATTCATTGTACTTTAATTTTTCGCTCGTCGTTTAGGTTGTAATGTCACTCAGTCCCCTACTTTTTCAGGCATCAATTCGATAAGTTCAGCTCAAGGCCTCCTTCTGATCACGGCCTAAAGTCGTATTAAATTCAAGGCATGAGCCGTAGTGTTATGCTGTCGTATTCCGTAGTTGAGTGATTACACCCCTGCCTTTAGTCTCGGGTTAGCGGAGTTTGCTCGTGGATAGTTTCATTCCATCCATTACAAGTTTATACTCCTTCTGTCCAGTTCAGGCCTGAGTCAGAAAATGAGCGGTCGAATCACACTCATTTGTTTGTTTATAGTCTTTTCTACACTCTAGGTATCAGAGTTAGTCGATGAAGGATTAATCATACCAGAGTGATGTTTATACTCCAGCCCACACCACGTGAATTGTAGTTATTCTGATAAATGGTTGAATCACATTTTTTTGGTCAATTCCTTTGCTCCCAAGTCAAGGGAAAAAGTCAAAGTGTTGTTGGTTGTATCACGTCCACTTTTTTTATATTCCTCCCATCCAATTGGGGAACAGAGTTAGTTAATGGATGGTTGAGTCATATCCGTTCTATTTTTTATACTTAGCTCGTCAGATCATAGGCAAGATTTAATGGATGAATGGTCGAGTCATGTTCATTCTGAACAATTTGGTCATAAACCCAAGAACTTGGTTGGTACCAGACTTAGGGTATTCTCTAGTCTATATTAGGCATACATAGATGTAAGCTGGTCGCATATCAAAACTATTATACTATGCATAAGCAATTTATGAATATAGAACAAACTTCAAGTTTTATTGCCAACTGAAAGGGAAAATGACACAGTACGTCTTACAACATGATTTCGAACTGAATTGCAGAAGCAATTTGTGAATGGATTACAATTGGATGAAATAAAATTAAATGAAATAGCGTCATAAATGCTCACTATTCCACGCTCTAGGGAGTGTAATGCCATCAATAGTTGTTAGCTTGAATATTCCATCTCCAATTTCTGATCAATGACATACAATCCAACGTATCTCGGACCCATGTTTACGGGGATACGAAAGATCCATTTTAAGAAAAGATTGCCAATGTCAATGGTCCTAGCTTAGAATTTAGCATGTAGTAATGGGAGACTTGTTGTCAATGTTTAGTGCCCTCAAGTAAACTTTTTTAGCTTTCTCATCAACCATGTCTAAAGATTCCAAAAGGAGATCTCTCTTTGTTCTGGGGTCATAGTAAGTCATCCGATGAGAAGGAACTTTAAGTTCTTTGGGTACCATTAGTTTAGAGGTGTAGGCAACGACGAACGGAGTGTGGCCAGCCGTGGACTTGTGCGTGGTTCTATATGCCCATAAAGATGATGAGAGTTCATTAATCCACTTGCCTCTAGCCTTTTCCAAATGCATTTTCGCAATGGACTTTATGATTTTATTAACAGCTTTGACTTGTCCGTTAGCAGGAGGGCGCACAACTACCGCAAATATTTTCTTAATACAATGCCGATGGCAGAAGTCTTTCAATTTAGCACTATCAAATTCGGTGTCGTTATCAGTTATAATAGTCAAGGGAGACTAAAATGACAGATGATGTTTTGAACAACAAATTTGATTGCTTTCTTCTTAGTGATTGTGGCCAAAGATTTAGCTTTAGCCCATTTAGTGAAGTATACTGCCATGTTGGCATAATTCACACTACCTTTGGAAATCGGCAAGGAGCCGATAATGTCAATGCCCCGTGTGGTAACCTTCCATGCACTAACTATATAAGTATACTCTATCAACGTGGCTCTTGGAATCTTCGCGAATATCAAGCACGCGTTGCATTGTCTAGTATAAGCAGTTGCATTCTGATTGATAGTTGGCCAGTAATAACCAAAGTGAAGTATCTTCTTCACCAAGGTTTGCCCCCAGTGTGATCGCCACATTCTCCTGCATGGATCTCTTAATACTCGCTTGATTTCATTGTTGGAAATACACAGAAGCAAAGGAAAGGAATAGCTCTTCGTGTACACGACTCCTTCTTAAAGGATGTATCATGAAGCTTTAAAAAGGACCTTTCATTTCTCATTCCTCTCTTCGGAAAGGATTCCCATCTGCAAATAATCTTTGATCGAAGTTATCCATGACTCCTTCTCAGGCTCCGTCTTTAAGACCCAATTAGTCTCCATCTGGTCAATGCTCAAAGGATTAAATATTTCAATAGGACCAGGCCCATCTGGTATGTATCCTCAGAACTGGACAATTTGGCTAGCAAGTCAGCTTTCTCATTCTGTTCTCTGGAGACATGTGTAATAGTGTAGTGCTCTAAATCGGTTAGCAGCTCTTGGATCTGGTTGAGGTAAGGATCAAGTCACTCTCCATTGGCATGTTCTCCTCTAACTTGGTGCACTACTAATTCATAATCATAGAAAATATGCAAAGCTCTTACTCCCAGTTCTTTAGCAAGTTTAAGTCCCACGGTCAAGGCTTCATATACAGCTTCATTATTTATCCCAGTGAAGTCGAATTTCAGAGCATAGCAGATCGAAATTTCCTCGAGAGTCACTAGCACGACTCTAATACGAACACCAATCGTTGAATGCTCCATCCATGAATATCTTCTATTGGATGGTTGATTCTCCGTTGCTCTCAGAAGAGTCATCTTATGCAGTGAATTTTGCTATAAAGTCCACCAATGCTTGTAACTGGATGGCTCTTCGATGAAGATAAGTGATCTCGAACTGGCTTAATTCGATAATCCATTTAGGAAAACCTTCCAGATGTCTCAGGTCGATGTAGCACCTGTCGCAACGACTGGTCGATAAAGACATTAATGGGGGAAGCCTAAAAATAGGGGAGGATCTACCTTGATGCAATTAACAGGTGTATGCGAGCTTCTCTAGTTTGGGTTAATTTCTTTCAGCACCTGTCAGTCGCTTGCTAACATAGCACATTGGCCTCTATATTTGATTCTCTTCGTGTAGAAGCGTAACACTTATGGCACGTACCGACACCGCCAAATAAATGCACAAATCTTCATGATTCAATGGCTTAGACAAGATAAGGGGTCTCTCTAAGTGATTTACCAAAGCTTGGAATGCATCAATACAATCCTGTGTCCTTTCCAAGTTTCTCTTTCCCTTCCTGATTAGGTCGAAGGAAGGAATGCACTTAGTAGTAGCTCTGGAGATAAACCGAATTAGGGTGGCAACCTTCCTATTTAAGTTCTGCACATGTTTATTTGTCTTCAGTGCCTGGATGTCTCTTATCGCCTGGATCTTCTTGGGGTTAGCTTCGATTCCATGAGAGTTAACAACGAAACAAAGAATTCCCTAAAACAATGCCAAAAAAGCATTTCAAGGGGTTGAATTTCATTCTGTATTTCTGGAGAACATCAAACATCTCCGCTAAATCATCAACGTGGTCGTTTATTCATCATGACATCATGAGCTTATCATCCACAAATACTTCCATCGATCGCTCGACTCGAACTTTGAATATCAGATTGACCAATCTTCGATAAGTTGCGCCAGCGTCCTTCAACCCTAATGATATCACAATGTGCAGTATAATCCCATGTTGGTGATGAAGTTGGTATGTTCTTGGTTAGGGACGCGCATCGAGATCAAGTTTTATCTGGAGTACACATCCATAAATGAAAGTAGTTCATGTCCATAAGTCGAGTCTAACAACTAGTGGATCCTTGGAAGCGGAAAGCTACCCTTTGGACATGCTTTGTTCAGGTCTGAGTATTACACACATGTCCACCACTTTCCATTAGCTTTTCTCAAAAGTACAGGATTAGATACCTATTTTGGGTAGAGGGTGTCGCAGATAAACCTATTGTTTTTGAGTTTATCCACCTCCTCCTTAAGCGCAGCAGATATCTCCAGATCCATATTGTGTTGTTTCTGTTTTACTAGGGCATGCCTTGAGTCAACATTTAATGCATGGCTTGCAATGGTTGGCAAGATCCTACACATGTCACGATGCATCTAAGCGAAATCATAAAGATTTTCTTGGAGAAAGCCAACTAATTCCTTCATTATCGTTGCACTATGCTATGATCTGATCTTCAGGACCTACGATAGGTCATCGTGGCTAACCGTGATGTTGATTTTAAGCTCAGTAGGCCCAGCCTTGGGTTCTTTGGGCTCTTCTTCCTCATCTCTCGGGTCTATATTTTTATTGAACTGATTGTGGTGCCTGAGCCAAGGCTCGGACGCTGATTGCTAAGCTTCATTAGTTTTGATGTAGAGAGACATCTCCACTTCCTTTCTTTTTTCTTTCCACTGAGCATCCCTCAACTCGGAAATATAGCAAGCATTGCCAGATGTCTGATCTCCATGAATAATTCCCACCCCGTTCTCTATCAGGAATTTGAACGTTAAACACCAAGGGGTGAAGCTACCCTAAATTCATTAAGGCCCGGTCGGCCCAAGAAAGCGTTGTACAAAGAGTTCACATCCATTAAAACAAACGACAACACCCGCACTCTCCTATGGTTCCCATCTCCCAATACCACTGGTAGCTCAACATATCATACCACTTCAGCAGCAATACTATTAAAGCCATGAATATGGGCTTTGCACGGTTTCAAATTTTTGGCTTCCAGTTCATCTAGTCGTATGCCTTCTTGAAAATGATATTTACAGAACTTCCACGGTCAATCAAAATCTTTCTCACCCAAGCGGGGCCGATTATGGCTATGATCACCATGGGTCAATCATAGGGGCTTCCACCTTTCTTGCATCTCTACTTTGAAACACGATATCTTTAGTCATGGTTCTATGCTGCTTTGCCAGAGCACCATCATCCATGATCGAGTAGCACTCAATATTAACATGTCTTATAGCATCCACGTGACGTTCATTTCATTTTAGCTTTTGTCGACCGAATGCGGTCCTTCAACAATTGTGTTAATGACAAATCTTCCTCCCGTCCATCTAGGTTCCTTAGCACCAGGCAAAGCTTGTCCTATATTGGAGTTGGATGTCCCTTTCCCACCACCCTATGGGGCTTTAACAAAATATTGCGACCTTCTTTAAAGGATTAACTTTTCAATGACGTCATAGAGGTGGTGACACTAGTTCTTGGTGTGACCATAACTTTCATGGAATCTAAAGCATTCCTTGTTTTTTTGCTTCTCCATCGGTTCATTCAAAGGTGGATTTTATGTACTAAATAGTACTACAAGTCGATAGGTGGATGTTCTCTAATGACGTGTTTAACGGGGTATAGGTGTCAAATGTCAGGATCCTAGGCTTCCCTCTCATAGAATCTCGTCTTTGATCATGATTTCTATCACCACCTCTCTTTTACTTGTTTTTTTTGTTTTGAACATTACTTTTAACTTTTCCAAAACTATCCCCAGGCTGCTTATCTCCACGTTACTTTGTACTCCATCTACACTCTGGCTTGCAACATCTTTCTTCCAAGTCCGCTTTGTCTCTTTCTTCCTCAGATATTGAGATACCTTCACGTAAAAACGGTCCAACATAAAAGGAGGCTTTCCCACCAACCAATCACCAAAATCAAAATCAAGATCCACTCCCTTTAGTAGTGCCATCGGTATTTTATCATCTTTTGGATTATTGACTTCTATAACAGCCATATTAAACCTTTTTAGGTAATCTTTCAATGACTCCTATGGAGCCTAGATCAAGAGGGAGAGGGACATGACATCTCTGGGACGTCCCTCGTGCATGTGAAACTTCTCCATGAAGTTCCTTGCTAACTCATCAAACGAAGAAACCGACTGTGGTGGTATCTTAGTGAATCACATGGTCGCAACGCCTTTCAGAAAAATAACAAAACATCTGCACTTGACTGCATTGGTAGCTCGTGTAAAGCCCATGTGCTACTCGTAATTCATGAGACGCTGCTTGGGGTCAGTATTTCCCGCATAAGCAGGCATCGTAGGCATACTAAAACTCCACAGATACTCTATATGTAGGATATTGTCAGTGAATGGAGAACTCCAAGAGAGTTCCCAATCATCGTTGGTCCGGCCTTGACTTTCTTTCACGAACTGTCTTACCATAGTCGTCTAGTCCGGCATCTAAAGAGCTGATGCCTGGTAGTGGTCATGTTCCACCTCACGTGAATGACCCAATCCAAGCTTTTGGGCAGCACCATGTTGCTTTGGCTCAATGTGCTCTTGATGTTTCTCCTAAGAAATAGTCCTACCATCATCTCTCAGCTGGAATTCATTCACATTTTCCTGAGCTCCAGCACCTTGGTCGATCGTAGTGCCTCTAGAGTTACGTTCTCCAGGAGTAGGTAAGTTTCCCATGGTTCGAGGGTTCGGTCCTGATCCCTTTGGAGGGTTCGGTACAAGTCGGTGCAGTCTAACGATAGTCGATCGCATGATTCCGCCATAACGTTCCAGTATAATATGCATTCATCTTGCGTTTGTATGGTCCTGTGATAGTCATCAGATGAAGAGGAGTTCTTTAACCAAAAGTACAGAGAGGGCTCCCTCCTTGTCTTGCATGTTGATCTTTCAATTGGTCCATTAGTTTTATATTGGCCTGGATTTCCTAATTGAACCGTTGATGGCTATCAAGCAGTTCCTTCATCAGAACTTCAAAGTCGGCTTTGGTGATATAATAAGGAGGACTTGGAGCATCGGCAGCCGCTATTTGTACATTCTAATCAACCTATTGAACATTGGTATCTTTATTGCCTTTAACATCATAGGAGGTGGTTGACTTTCCTTTAGCCATGGCTAATTGCTTCCTTTTATGCCTTCCTTAAATCTAGATAGAAATGGAAACCTATCTGTAGAAACCTGGATTTATCTCATGAATATGAGAATCTATAAGTAGATGATGATATCCAATCAAACTGAGAGTTTATTCTCCATGAAAACACCAAAAATTGGGACAAACACCCAATAGATTAAATATAGAGAAATAAAGTGAAGAACTAAACTTAAAATAAAGAAAATTAGAAGAAAAAAAATAAGAACTTGCAAATTTATAGTGGTTTGGCGTCGCTTACCTACGTCCACTTTGAATGAATTGCTTTATTAATCACTTGGAATTCCGAGTACAGAGGTATAGGATTTGATGATCCTTGATTATAACCGAGTATAAGTAAAATGTAGTGTAAAGATCCTTCAAATGAATAGTGAACTCTGTATTTATAGAGGTAGATGACCGAATATCTTCCTTAGATTTTGCCCAAAGAATCTCAAGGTATAGACGATGTCTCCCATAAAGCTTCACGGCATAATTCCCAAGTACAAGGAATTGGTAATCAGTCAAAATGGACAAGTGGCATCATATGATTGCTCTGGTGGGCCCCTCTCCATACTAGATTCATGTTTATAAAGTTGTGTGCATAGTTGCCTTCATGTTTTTGGACATATCGATCGATTCCCGTTGAGTTGAGCTGTTGGTTGACGTTGTTCATAGCCATAGTGATATGATAAGATCCCCTATATAGGAGAAGGGATAGGTACTGATCCTCTAACTAGGGTAGGCACTAATCCATACTTAGAATATTCTAAAGAATCTATCTACTTTCTTTTCTTGATCGTTGCTTCATATCTTTGTATATGCTTGATCTCTAAACTCCATGATCACCTCTTTGGGCTACTTGCTTATCTACCATCAAGTCTAACTTTCCCAACACTCTGCATATAGCCGAGTCAAAAGGTCGGATAACTATACATACACACACACACATATATATATATATATTATTACCTTTCTCTTTGGCTTGCTTCTTTCAGATCTTCTTCTAATCTTTGAAGATATATATTTATTTTTTATTTTCAGTTAAAGAGATTTTTATGGAGGAAGAAAATTAGCAAAGTGTTGTTCTCGGCTTTAGATTTGTATGAAAAGATTAATGGGGCTAGCCTCTAATTATAGCTACTTGGAGGTGCTAGAACAATCAGATCGAGAATATTTTAATAATTTAGGATCTGGTCCATTCATGCTAAGGAAAACCCTAGCCATCGCAACAATTACCAACCAAACAATCCCCATGGGCGGTCAAACGCTGGTGGCCGATCGATCGTAATGGGCAGTCAATCAGTGGTCCAACCAAGCATTATTTTTAAAGCTGACTTAATTGTTAAGTTTATATTTAACATTATACTTTACCATCAAGTGTATTAATATTATTTCCTTAATATGTTCTGAATTATTTTCAAGCGCAATTTTCAAATGTCGATAACTTCTTTGTTTAAATGTCGATCGCCAAGACTTATATATGAAAGTTTTTTCGAAGACAGCGTTGTACACAATGATGCAAATTTCATAGCCAAATTTTCACATTTGATAAATATTCATTTTTATCATTATTATTAATTCCTCCATTTTGCTTAATTAATTTCTTAATACCTTTACAGGGTGTTACATTTAATATTAAGTACCTATTAATTTTGAGTAGTTGATG
The DNA here is from genome assembly GCA_030765085.1 of Allium cepa. NCBI lineage: Eukaryota > Viridiplantae > Streptophyta > Magnoliopsida > Asparagales > Amaryllidaceae > Allium > Allium cepa. Next base: position 149,124,836 of record CM060928.1, read on the forward strand.
ACCGTCTTAATAGGTTGTAACGACACGACTTTTCGATGTACGAAAATCGACATTATTACGTCCACTGTATCAAATGCCGCATAATTGAATGCCGGAAAACCGAATTGTTAGGGTAAAAAAAAGAAGAGGTAGAAGAAAAAGATAGAAGAAGTAAGAAAACAGAACAGAAACAATATCAGAATCTCACATATCGCAGCGGAACAACATATAATAGATAAATGAATATCTTTAAAACAAAGAACTATCTCATTTATTACATTACATCACATCATCATCAGAGTATACAACAACAATATACAACACAACTAGACAATGGACAGTTATACAAATGTGTCCTTACAAGTGAATTTACAGCGGAAAGATAATATCATATACAGGTAATATGTCTCGCCATCCAGCTCGCCACTTGAGCTCCAAAGCACTTCTGAATCCAGAATTACCTGATAACCTGACTCTAGACTGCCCGTGTGGAAAATTATGGGCACCCAAAGTTTAAGAAGAGAAAAATAAACTCCAGGTCAGTCATGCGACTGGTAAGAGAACGCAAAACAGTTATTTATCTTTTAAAACAACAACAACAATAGAAGTGGAAAATATCCGCAATGCTTTTGGAAAATGAAACTACCATAAGGCCTCCCCGCACACACACAATGCAAACGCAGAATTGGAGGAGATTTCTCCTTATGATAGTCAAAGATGCTTACTACGCAAAACAAATCATTTCTGATATTATTATTAGTGCATAGTGATGAAAGCATTTCGAAAATAGAATATAAATCTTAGCCAGCATAGACTTTTCGAACTATGCCTAGTATAGCTACCATCCAAACAGTGGGGTGCCATCATAAGTGAATGGAAGGTTCTACAACTAAAACCGTACAAGACTCGTATTGTTTCTTTGGATTTCCAACAAATGTTCAAGCTAAGGAACTTCCTACTGTCAATGGGATCGCCTTTGGCGAGACATTCCGAGAACCTAACGTTACGGTTAGACCTCTGCCAACATAAGGCCGAGCTACCTCTATAATTAGGTAACCACTACACGAATATGTCATCACCCGGTCCCTTTGGACCTTTATCCGAGCGCTCGATAACCAACATCACACAGTAATAAATATAGTGTGTCAACCTGAGTAAGTATCTGGGCTCCATACCATGATACTACCCTTTCCAGAAGGACATGACATACCCTAAAGGACGCGACCCTCATAACCTTGCCGCATATTCCTGTTTTGACCATTTCCGGGGAGTGAGGTCTGATGAAGTCTCGTCCACAAAGCTGGCACAAAGCCACTCTTTGATCAACAAATGATCAATGAATGATCAACAAACAGCTGCACTAAGCATGTCACATTACCAAATTGGGAGTATATCGTTGATAACCTTCAACTACAAAACCTCAAAGGGTGTTGAGCTAAGAGAATAAATTCTCCGCCACCAACGGAAATATATTTGAAAGAAATCTGCTTTATATCTCAAAATGTAATGTCAGATATGTAACCATACAAGTCTGTTCTGGGTTCGAACAGAACCGAAGGCACTTCAAAAGAACCCTTGCAATCTAGGTATTCACAATCTCGATTGAATTTCCCATCACAAAGGAAATCTCCATACCGTAGCTAACGGTGCAAAGACAATCGATAGGTCATCCTATCGTTTTCACAAATACTCGGTCTTCAACACCGGTCTTCAATGCTATCCATTACATCGTATCACTATTCGGAATGGGTAATTCGAATAACGAGCGCAATAATTTAAAAATAAGTGCTGCATTCAATTTCAACCAATTCACAACAAATAGCCATTTAAGGGTCAATATTGATAGTCGGTTATTTAACTATCAATCACTATTCACAACATAACCCGATTTCAAATAATTTCCCAAATTATTTATTTTCAAAAATATCTCTACAAGATATAATTTCCACACTTCAACCATTTGAAAACAAATTTCAAACCACTTTTCACCTTTACAACTTTCATTTCAAAATGGTTCATTTAAACCAATTAAATAAATCCTTATCGATTTATTTTAAACTTACGTTCCAAATCCGTAAATTTATTTCCATACTTCAAAAATAAATCAATGTTTATTTTTAAACAAATTTCCCTTTCTTTTATATATTCCATGGCGAATTTAACTTTCCAAAATATCTATGAATATACGATTTCCAAATCGATTTCTAATATTCATTTTCGATTTATCTTTAAAAGATAAAATCTCATAACATTCACTTCATATTGGAAAAACATTCCATACTTATTTAATAATAAGTAATTCACAAACCTATTTATTTTCAACACTTGGAAAATATTCAATATACTTAAATCACAATTAAGTATACAATTTATTCTTTAAGGAAAACATTCTCTAAAAAACATTTATTTGAGTCAAAGAGAATGTTGCATAAAACATCGTTACGACAACGCAAAATCATTAGTATAGGGATTCGAACTTAAAATAGATATATAAACCCTAATACTATTCAAAAAATTTCCTTTCGGAAATCATTTACTATAACAACAGTGTTATAGTCCACCATTTCCTTCTATTTCTCGAAAACGTCTATTACAACAATGAATGTTGAAATCTATGGTTTCGATACTTAATACATTTTAAAACATTTTTAAATTGTTTTAAATTCTATTTAAAATATCACTTTCCCAAAATATTTCTTTAATATATTATTCACCGTCCAAAATCATGAATATACTTCGTTAACCAAATTCAGTTTCTACGTATTTTATTTAACGGATGATCCACTGTCCCAAGATCGTGGATATATTTCCTTTAATAAGCTATAATAATTAAACTTATCAAAGTAAGTCAATTTCGGATTTATAAAACAACGTTTATAAATTCCATTTATATTTTATAACAACCTCAACTTATAAAATCACTTTATTAACAAATTCTATCCATATCCCATTTACATGTCAAAATCTTATAAGTTAATTACTTATAAATCTTTTATTTCACAAAAATCCATTTATTTTATAACTTCACAATTTATAAATCTATAGAGTTCATCCACTTATGAAATCCATTTATAGTTCATTTTAACACTTATAAAAACTCGTTTTATAATTCCAATATTTTAGTTTATAAATATCAATTTTATAAATCTTTTATATAAATCATTTATAATAATTAAAAAATCCCAATTTAAACCATTTTATAAACTAATCAACTACTTATTTCAAAAATCACATTTTGGTTCTATTTCACAAAAATCTTAATTTTTATAACATAAAAATTACAACGTTTATTCATTTAAAATGAATCAATTTCAAAATTAAATTTATTGTGAATTCTCAACTTAAATTTCCAAAAATCAAATTTCATTTAGTTTCGGCATCTAACGAGACCAAAAACATATTCGGCTAAAATTTAGCCTTTAACGATTTCAATCACAAAGATAATCACGCAGATTATAAATAGATCAACACACAACATTGAAATAAATTCAATCATTTGAGGAATCCAGTTGGATCCCTCCGACCTGTTTCCCTGCATCCAAAGATATTAGCACAATACCAATTCCGCTTCGAGACGGAATATCGTAGTATATGGGATTTATAAAATACTATCCGCTATTATGCGGCGCAATAGGGTCTCATCCTCTATATAATGCGGGAAATCAACTCCAAGTACATATATAATACCAATTCCATACAAGTTGGAATTATCGCGGTATATGTTTCTAATAAATAACATCCGCTTAGTATACGGCGTATAGGGTCTATTTCAATACAACAGATGATAATTATCCTCCAATCACACAATCAAGAAATTTTAAATTTAACTATTTAAAGTTTAAATCGAAAAATCGATTGAGTGAGAAGTTCTCACCTTGAGTTTCCGATAACAGTTGTAGCGTCTTATTTCGAATAAAAATAAACATGCGTTTAATTTTACCCGTAATTTTCATTAGCTCCAAACAACTCCAAACCAACTTCATAGCGTAGTGCTCATCAATACGAACCCAACGCAAGTTGTTTCGTAATTTTTCAATCTCGTATGAAAGAGTTATCGCATTTTAAACATCGTACAATTTTATAATATAAAACAATTTACATTTCTTTTTATTTTTCAACCTCAAACACAATCCTGGCCGTTAGATCACGTTCCTCACATCAAGGCCGTGTATGACTTCTTCCCTCACGCGTTCCTTTCCCCCCAGTAACACATGATCGAGCAAACCCAATGGCCGACCTTATGCCTTAATGCTCGCGCCACCTACATCCACTTCTGCATCGATCAACTTGTGTCACGTCGAAGCACTACTCGAACACCACCATCGGCCAAGATATGGTCGAGCTCGGCTCCTCCCCTGCATAGAAAACCGTGCGCAAACACGGTACCTTCAAGCTTCGATTGCCACCGATTCTCTGCTCCATTTACGATCTCACCCGTTCGATTTGTAGAGTTTTTGGAGCTCTACAATATTGCAGTTGAAGATTTTAGCTAATTGTTGATGGATTAGAAGGAAATCGAGGAGGAAGAAGGTGAATTCTCGGCCATAGAAATCGTTTGTGGCGGCTGAAGCTTGTTGGCTAGGGTTTCTGAATAGAGGGGATGAAGGGTTCTTTTTATAGAAAATCAACAAAAACACTATTCACTCCAAAATCCGGACTCCAAATCTCGTGCGGTGACCGGCATTTCTAGGGTTTAACCCGCATTCCAAACACAATGGAATAGGTTTCGGGAGCTAATTCGATCATATGTGCGAGTTATGGCAATAAACGATGGATTTTAAATTAAATCGATTTAAACTAATTTCTATGCGTTTTGGCTTGCTCCGAACAAATGGTAAATCCGATTGACACAAAATTTAAAACCTTACAATAATTTGACATTATGGATCCGATGAAACTGGTTTCGTCGAAATCCATGACTGTTTGAAAAATGACTATTTTCACTAGTCGATTAAATATTAAAATATTCAATTTTCACAAATTAACTTTTAATTCAATTTTAAAAGTTCACAAACATTGTTCTAACTCCAATATGATTTAATATAACTTACAAATCATTTTAAACCAAATTTCCAATTATTTCTGTAATTTCCAATCTTAAATTACTGATTTAATTATCCAATTAAATCGAGATATTCGAAAAATAAATTATTCGACTTATAAATTTTACTTGTTGATATTTAAAATCAATTAAATATCTGAATTTCAAATGACAGAAATTCTTGGTCGTTACAAACTTCCCCCCTCAAAAGAATTTCGTCCTCGAAATTACCAAGTAAGAAAAAGTTTTGAAATCCATTAACTTTTCAAAACAAACTGTTCAAATTTGATTCGAAAATCTCTTAAGTGTTTAACTTTTCCAAAATTCAATAGTTAAACTTCTTACAAAACTTCACTAATATTTTCAAATCCATACATAGTTATCTTTTCAAAAATCAACTATATCGTTTAATCTTTAACTTCAAATCAAAACTTAGTTTCCATAAAAAAATTTGCAAATTTCCCGAAAATTTTCGAACGCCTTAAATTTTCAAAAAAATTCGCCATAACCTCATTTGTACGGAGGAGATTTTACAATATCACAATAGATATAAATATATATACATCGACCCACACGGTCGGAAAACAAAAAAACAGTTCATATTTCCTATTTTTTATTGCGTAGGCGTACCTTTTTAGCATTTTTAAGAAAAGCAGTTATTTATTTAGCGTTTTGCGCAACCAATTCCCGCTACCGGTAGCCTCGGTACCTGTACTTACTCAATATAAATACGTAAGTGACATATATAAGAAGTTATTAACATTTTACTCTTTTAAACAACTACAACACATGCATATTAAAAGAAATGCATACTAAACAAGGTTTATAAGCAACTTATATGATTCCAACATTACTTGTAATTGTTTACAACCAATTCATACACAACGGCATTCAATTATTCATTTTCAATTAGTTACATTCACTAATTTACATTCAAGTTGGTTCACTTTCAATTCAATCAATTTCCATCCAATTTAGATTTACTTAACTTCCAATTTGAATTTTATTGCTTTAGCTTTCAATTTTTATTCATTCAATTGCATATGAACTTCTATTCAATCAATTAACAATAATCTAACAACCAATGTATATCTAGTACAAACAAATTTATTCACTTTACATTCAACATTCATATTCACTTTGTTTGCCGTCAATTTGGTTTAGTACATTTAATTAGCTTTAATGAATTAACAATTATATCCATTATTCTATATTAGTTCATTACATTCAATTGATTTACATTCAATTCATTTATTAATTTAATCTCTAATTCATTTAACCACTAAAGTTGAATTCATTAATATAACTCAAGTTTATATTTATCACTTTACTTTATTAATTTACTTTGATACCAAAATCAACTTCATTCAACATTACTTAAGTTATATTCCATTTCAACATTCAGTTTCAATTTCATTACTTGCAATTGTAAATTTATTTATCCATCCACAGTTTTATTTTCATAATTCAAACTCACTTCCAATTCATTTGTTACTAACCCAAATTTATTTTAACTTAATAAATTTCCTTTAAGTAATCATTTCTTATATATATAAGATCATTTCACTTAGCCTCTCAGACCTTTCTTTAAATTTACTTTATTTAATTGATTCACTTATACTTACTTTAATTTAACTCCATCCTTTAAGTTAAATTTATTCTATCAAAATTCAACTTGTATAAGTTATCAACTCACTAACCAATTCGATAAATATTTAAAATAGGATTCCAGAGCCTTTTCAACCTTTCAAAACCAATTTTGAAATCAATTCAAGTTATCTTTTGAATTCCCAAAACCAAACCCAAATTTTCCAAACAATTTTAATTTAAAAAAAATTGGCAGCAATTCTTTTTTGGAAACCTGAAAATGAACACCGATGATGTCGCGATCATCATCGGAATTATTTTCCAGCGACCGAAAAGAGTTTAGAGCTTTTATCCCTTCCAAAATATTTCTCCAAAAATCTTTGAAATTCATTTTCAAAATAAAGAGGGATTTAAACTTTCCAAATCTCCAAAATTTTCAAATTTTCTTCAAACATTTCCAAACATTTCTCTGGAACTTTTACTTCAAATTATAAATCACATTTACTATTCATATTCATAAATTCCATTTGTGTGTGAATTTATTTCTTAACTTTGGAGTTACGATTTCAATTTCCTACTCAAATGATAATAATATTATCACTTCCTAACGATCAAGCAACCATATACTATAATAATTTACAAAAATTATTTCCCTTATCTACGAAAATAGTTTTGGGTACAATTATTTCATTTACCCTATTTTAAACAATATCGTGCCGAATTGTTCTGAACAAGTGTTTAGAGATCCCTATCGATAGAGTTGTACGGACTATACCGACCAGAATCCATATACCACTCAACAAACCAATCATCACAATATAAAACAATTTTGTTTTCACTAACAAATACGCTCTCATATCTACTATTACACTCGATCTCATTCTAGAGTACTACTGACTCTATCTCTAATGAGTAATTCCCAACAGAGCCAAGTTTGTCACTTAACCATATGCTCTGATACCACATGTAACGACACGACTTTTCGATGCATGAAAATCGACATTAATACGTCCACTGTATCAAATGCCGCATAATCGAATGCCCAACAACCGAATTGTTAGGGTAAAAAAAAGAAGAGGTAGAAGAAAAAGATAGAAGAAGTAAGAAAATGGAACAGAAACAATATCAGAGTCTCACGTATCGCAGCGGAACAACATATAATAGATAAATGAATATCTTTAAAACAATGAACTATCTCAGTTATTACATTACATCACATCATCATCAGAGTATACAACAATAATATACAACACAACTGGACAATGGACAGTTATACAAATGTGTCCTTATAAGTGAATTTACAGCGGAAAGATAATATCATATACAGGTAATACGTCTCGCCATCCAGCTCGCCACTTGAGCTCCAAAGCACTTCTCAATCCAGAATGACCTGATAACCTGACTCTAGACTGCCTGTGTGGAAAATTATAGGCACCCAGAGTTTAGGAAGAGAACAATAAACTCCAGGTCAGTCATGGGACTGGTGTGAGAACTCAAAACAGTTATTTATCTTTTAAAACAACAACAACAATATAAGTGGAAAATATCCGCAATGCTTTTGGAAAATGAAACTACCATAAGGCCTCCCCGCACACACACAATGCAAACGCAGAATTGGAGGAGATTTCTTCTTATGATAGTCAAAGATGCTTACTACGCAAAACAAATCATTTTTGATATTATTATTAGTGCATAGTGATGAAAGCATTTCGAAAATAGAATTTAAATCTTAGCCAACAAATGGTCAGGCAAAGAAACTTCCTACTGTCAATGGGATCGCCTCTGGCGGGACGTCCCGAGAACCTAACGTAACGGTTAGATCTCTGCCAACACAAGGCCAGGCTACCTCTGTAACTAGGTAACTACTACACGAATATGTCATCCCCCGGTCCTTTTGGACCTTTATCCGAGCGCTCGATAACCAACATCACATAGTAATAAATATAGTGTGTCAACCTGAGTAAGTATCTAGGATCCATACCATGATACTTCCCTTTCCAGAAGGAAATGACATACCCTAAAGGGCGTGACCCTTATAACCTTGCCGCATATTCTTGTTTTGGCCATTTCCGGGGAGTGAGGTCTGACGAAGTCTCGTCCACAAAGCTAGGCACAAAGCCATGCTTTGATCAACAAATGATCAATGAATGATCAACACACAACAGCACTAAGCATGTCACATTACCAAATTGGGAGTATATCGCTGATAACCTTCAACTACATAACCTCAAAGGGTGTTGAGCTAAGAGAATAAATTCTCCGCCACCAGGGGAAATATATTTGAAAGAAATCTGCTTTATATCTCAAAATGTAATGTCAGACACTTAACCATACAAGTCTGTTCCGGGTTCGAACAGAACCAAATGCACTTCAAAAGAAGCCCTTGTAATCTGGGTATTCACAATCCCAATCAAATTTCCCATCACAAAGGAAATCTACATACCGTAGCTAACGGTGCAGAGACAATCGATAGGTCATCCTATCGTTTTCACAAATACCCGATCTTCAACAACGGTCTTCAATGCTATCCATTAAGTCGTATCACTATTCGGAAAAGGTAATCCGAATAACAAGCGCAATAATTTAAAAATAAGTGTAGCATTCAATTTCAACCAATTCACAACAAATAGCTATTTAAGGGTCAATATTGACAGTCGGTTATTTAACTATCAATCACTATTCCCAACATAACCCGATTTCAAATAATTTCCTAAATTATTTATTTTCAAAAATATCTCTACAAGATATAATTTCCACACTTCAACCATTTGAAAACAAATTTCAAATCACTTTTCACATTTACAACTTTTATTTCAAAATGGTTCTTTTAAATCAATTAAATAAATCCTTACCGATTTATTTTAAACTTACGTTCCAAATCCGTAAATTTATTTCCACACTTCAAAAATAAATCAATGTTTATTTTTTAAAAAAATTTCCCTTTCTTTTATATATTCCATGGTGAATTTAACTTTCCAAAATATCTATGAATATACGATTTCCAAATCGATTTCTAATATTCATTTTCAATTTATCTTTAAAAGATAAAATCTCATAACATTCACTTCATATTGGAAAAACATTTCCATACTTATTTAATAATAAGTAATTCACAGACCTATTTATTTCAACGCTTGGAAAATATTCAATATACTTAAATCACAATTAAGTATACAATTTATTATTTAAGGAAAACATTCTCTTGAACACATTTATTTGAGTCAAAACGAATGTTGCGTAAAATATCGTTACGACAACCGAAAATCATTAGTATAGAAATTCAAACTTAAAATAGATATATAAACCCCAATACTATTCAAAACTTTTCCTTTCGGAAATCATTTACTATAACAACAGTATTATAGTCCACCATTTCCTTCTATTTCTCGAAAACGTCTATTTCAACAATGAATGTTGAAATCTATGGTTTCGATACTTAATACATTTTAAAACTTTTTTAAATTGTTTTAAATTATATTTAAAATATCACTTTCCTAAAATATTTCTTTAATATATTATTCACCGTCCAAAATCGTGAATATACTTCGTTAACCAAATTCAATTTCTACATATTTTACTTAAAGGATTATCCACTGTCCCAAGATCGTGGATATATTTCCTTTAATAAGCTATAATAATTAAACTTATCAAAGTAAGTCGATTTCGGATTTATAAAACAACGTTTATAAATTCCATTTATATTTTATAACAACTTCAACTTATAAAATCACTTTATTAACAAATTCTATCCATATCCCATTTACACGCCAAAATCCAATTTACAAGTTAATTACTTATTAATATTTTATTTTACAAAAATCCATTCATTTTATAACTTCACAATTTATAAATCTATAGATTTCATCCACTTATGAAATCCATTTATACTTCATTTTAACACTTATAAAAACTCGTTTTATAATTCCAATATTTTAGTTTAGAAATATCAATTTTATAAATCTTTTATATAAATCATTTATAATAATTCAAAAATCCCAATTTAAACCATTTTATAAATTAATCATGTAACGACCCGCCTTCCTATGCCCAGGAAGACGTATCGTGTTGAAGAAAGAAAGGGGTGAGAAAGTAGAAAAGATAGAGAAGAAAGAACAACAACATCAGAATCTCACAGCGGAACGAATAAATTATATTAATCACATAATATACAACATCAATCGGAGTTATACAGACAATACATCACATACTAGACAGTTATAAACACCTGTCTAGTTATACAACTCAACTCAATACAGAGATACCAACACAGCGGAACTATATATATGTATCTACAACGCTGAAGCCTCCTGCTCCCTTGCTCCTCCAGAATTCGTCAAAGCTAACCTGAATCCCTTGGCTACCCGTAAAAATTTAGGTACCCGAGAGTTTATGAAAAACAAAATAAACTTCGGGTCAGACATGGGTCTGGTATGAGTAACAGGTTAAAGTTGCTTAACTTTAAAAATCTTTTGAAAACAAAAGGTATCACGTAAGACTTCCCACACATAAACATGGAAAAGTTTTTACCTTACGCTAACCAAAACATTTGATAGGAAATTCTGTGATATTATAATAGGTCTAGGGTTTTCAAGTAAATAGAAAATAGCCGAAATTGTTACATGATTAAATTCCAGCTACTAGCCACAAAAGTGGGTAATACAATCAAAACCGTGGGCACTTATTGGATTGTGGATTCCATACAATGGCAGGGCTACTGGGGTACCGCCCGTCACAGTACGGGGCCTAGATCACCGTACCGAGGATTACTCCCTTCATCCCCTGCAACACAAGGCCGGAACCATTCCTTACTGAACAGTCCCGAACAAGATAAACCCCGCAGTTGTTTGCAACCAACTGCCCACACAGCCGAATAAAAAGGGACATCTAGACAGGGGAATATCCTTGTCCTGCTTGGGCATGACCCACCTAACCTTGCTGCACCTCCCCTGTTTTAGCCATTCCCGGTTGATGAGGCTTGAGGCTGCGATTACCTTTAAAGAACATATTTTCTTAGAATGCTCATCGCCCGCCTGACGATGTGTTGAAAGCATTCAATCCATACAAGTTCGTTCCGGGTTCGAACGAAACCGAAGGCATTATCTCGTTACACTCATTTTGGAATCACCCTCAGAGTTAACGACGATAACCCTTGCACTCTGAATCTTCATCTTCACTTCAGATTAATGACCTATCGTTAATTTGAAATCGATGTGGTTTTCGGATGTTCCTAATGCGGAAACCCGATCCCGGTCTCATCGAAATCCAAAACGTGTCTTTTAAGGCCAAGTTGTCTATTTAGTCTTAACAGTTTAATTCAATATAATCAATATACACACAGATGGATAAATCATAATATCACAGTAAATAATCACAGATGATCTCATGAACAGATAATCAATATTATTATCCAAACAGATAACCAAATATTATCATATTTAAACAAGCATCCATGACACATAGATATAATTCATGCTAGATCACAATCAACAAATGAATTATCAATATCATTCATCCATAAGCAATGATTTTTAACCATACCATTGGTAATTAATTTAAAATGAATTAAATTAACTACTTCAATCTCTAATTAATTTAAAGTAAATTAAATTAATTACTCATCTATAAATCCTGCTTATACAATCGTTAATTAATTATAAATCTAATTAATTAACCATCCACTAAGAATTTATCTTGATTAATCACCATTGATTAATCATTTTCTAATTACATTATGTAATTAGTCTTTAATTAATTTTACAGATTAATTATACTTAATCATTTATAGTAATTAACATTTAATTCCTTCATTTATTCATTAAATATAATTACTTACATTTATTCTTAATTAATTACAATAATTAATCCCTTCATTATCTATTATTACTTAATTAAACAATTCTTAATTATATCATTAATTACATTAATTAATGATCTCCAGTTTATATCTAAGTTAAATTCCTTTATTTAAGTTAAACACAATTATTAATCCCCTTAATAAATTAACAATCCAGTAATTAACTATCCTTAATTACTTATTTAATAAATTAATTATTCCATAATTAATTATCTCCACTAATTAATCCCATGATTAATTATAAAAGTAATTATCTAAATTACTTTATTAACACATCATCTTTCATTTATTACATTCAGTAATTATCATCTAATTACTTCTCAAGTAATTCTGCTCCATTGCATACACTAAGTCATTACACTTATCAATTTATCAAATGATTTCCTTAAATTAATTAACTAAATTAATTAACTTAAAATTAATCACTTACCTCAATTAATTACAATAAGTAATTAATCCCTTAATTACTTTCACCAAGTAATTTCATTTAACAAATTACAATAGATTATCTAAATTAATTAATCTAATTAATTATCAAAATTAATTAATTATTTAATAATCATTAGTTAATTGTCTCAATTAACTAATCACGTTTCTTTAATTACTTCCTTAATTAATTTCTAATTCTAATTCATTAATTTCAAATTAGATAAATGAGTTATTCTTTAATTAACTTACTTATTAAATTACTTCAATATCTTAATTATCTATAAGATAATCCATTTCTTAATTAACCTTTATTCTTACAATAATTTACTTCTTTATCTATGACTCTATCAACATTACAATTTAAATTCAAATATCATTTGAATTTAAAATTCAAAATGAATATAATTTAAATTAAACTTAAAATCTTTGAATAAATGTAGATAACGTTTATTTCTACATATATGAACTTGTATAAGAAAAATCTTTTAAATTTAACTACGTAAATCTTAATTTAAATTTAAATTCTCAAAATACATTACTTGCAACTTCAAGTTAAATCATTTATTTACTTTTCATTCAAAAATTTCAATTAAAAAGAATCTTCAAAATCAAGTTAAATATTATTGATACAATTAACTTTTCAAAACTCGATTTCTCATATCCAAATCTATTTTAAAATCTTAAGATATCAATATTCATTTGAATCAGTACCTTAAAAATTCAAATTTAAATTATGGTTAGAGTTTTCATCTCAGATTTAAATATTTTCAAAAATCTGGAAATTTCCAGGTTTGAAAAACTGAAAACTTCTTTAAATATTTAAACTTTATTTTAGATTTCAGAATATAAATTTGAATATTCTGCAAACTGACTTTAATCTTAGTTTTACATTTATACTTTACTCTTAAATAGGTTTATTTGAACCAGATCCTAAAATCAAACTCTGCTTCTATTACACTGCCTGTACACCTACAGGCACGTCACAAACCAAATATTGCTCCGAGACACGACACCCTTTGCTTCGAGTCATCAACTCGAGTGACTCGAATTCGTACCGAGTAAAAACCGCACCACTCACTAAAGCCTCAATACCAGAAATGAGCACGGTGCACGTGCACCGTGGCCCCAACTGACGCCGACCATCCCCTCAGGCACCCACTCACCAACGACCTTCACCTGACATGATCGTGACCCCTCTGAAGCCACCCACACGCTCGAATGAAGATCGAGTCCATAATACAAAGCCTGGAAACATAAACAGGCATCCCCCACAAACCTGTCAACTCCTCCTCCTCGCCGCTCCGACCGCCAGGCCACCAGAAACTCCGGCATAAGCTTCGTCTACATCCCCTCCAGCGATCCCCAAGCCCCCATTTAACTCGATGCCCCACGGAGTTCAAACGAGACCAAAATACAAACATAACAAAAACTAGGTTTAGGAAATCAAAACAACAACCACGGCCACCACCCTACTCAGACCATCCACCGATCATTTTCCCCATACTCCATGTTCGCTCCTCCATCTCCAACCCAAACCCCAACCCTTCTGATCAACGAGATTGACTCCGGCGACTCGAAAAGCAAAACTTGAACCAACACGAACTGCTCCTATAATACTTAACTGAAAATTTAAGTTTTAGTTTTAAAAATCATAATTTTGGATGTTGTTTCAGATTGTACGCCTAAATCATCTAATCATGATGTTGGTGTTTTCACTTATTTATAGTTGGACCTGTAAATTTTGATTACCAGAAACAAACCATATCTCTTTTACTAAAATAAAAATTTTAGAACTAAAACTGGTGATTAAATACACAAGTTTTACTTAAAACTTAAGTTTACACAGAGACTACATCAAGAGATGTAGAAATTTAAAGCAAATGAGAACCTGAAAACAAAAACAGTGAATGCCCTGAACTAAAACAGAACATTCATAACCTATATTCCTATATAAGCACAGAGAAAAGCACCAATATATAAACTTGCATTCAACATAATGTTTCTAGAGAATCTATGCAACCAAATTCTACTTATGTTATTTAAATCTTGAAGTTACTCACCATAGGTTTTGAAAGCAAAGCTTGAACTTAAATCTTACAAACAGAGGTGTATCACAGGCTATCAACATACATACACAGTAACACATATACTAGGAATGCATTAAGTTATATACCATCAGTAGTTAAGCATTATACAAACTTAAGTAGTTCAAAATTTAGGTTACTCACCACATGTTGAAGAACAGAGGCCAGTGAACAACTTCAAGCAACAAACATCTGGAATAGTTTAAACTGGCACTGCATTGCCACATTAAATTTGATAGCTTGCTTTACCATACTTTGATTTACAAACTTGCAGTTGCATGCAAGTTTGTTATTCTCTGACTTGTTTTAGTTTTCCAGGCTTTTAAAAAAAAATGATCTGCAGTCTTGATGTTTCAGAGTTTGATTTGAATTTGTTTTAAGGCTTGCTTGTTTTTGTTGAGTTGCACATTATTAAATTTGTATTAAAAATGTTTGCCATTTTTCTTGTTTCAGGTTTTTAATGGATGAACTAAAAAAACAGTATGCATATATAAAGAAGTTTACAGGGGTAGGTACTAACTGGGTTAAGCATATGCTGGAATAATGATACTTTTGTTTGTATCAGGCAAATGCTTTAATTTGGGGGCTGAAAGATTTTTGTACAAATTTCGAAATGACATAAGATTATGCTGAGATGAAAGCTTTAAATGTTAATGTACTTTTATGTTTCCTGTTTAGCTTGTTCTATGCATAGATAATTTACATTTCATTGTTTATATTTCTGCTAAGCTTGTTCTACAAACTATCATACACAAGATATTTGTTTTACTTAGCTGGGCATGCTTACCTTACTTTGTTATACCTGTCTAAATCTTAGTCTATAAGCTACTAGCATTTTGTTAAATTTTATTTTGTTAAATTGCCAACATAATTATAGTACAGATATGATTACATGTTCTTTTCTTAGCTTTGCATTTATTTTTCATGTCTATATTCTTGCCTGCAAAATTTTGTTGTACTAAACTTTGTTTCTTTATTTTTCTTACCTGCCTCATATTTGATGTTCAGATATTTTCTTTTATAAATATTACCTGGCAGCTTTATCCCTTCTATATGTACATATACAAGGTTGTTGTAGCACATGTTATAAAATTTTAAGCTAAGTACAAATACATACTTTTATACTTAAACAAATTTTACACATCTATTTTTCTTTTATCTTAAACATTCTTGAAAGATGTTATTATAAATTCCAAATCATAGCTTCATATGTAAATGTGTGTATGTATTTAGACTTATGTTTAAATATGTATAAGATTTATTTTATTAGAAATATTCTTGAAAGACTTTATTTTAAATATCCAAACCATGGTCTTCTTTCAAAATATACACATAAATATAACAATTTCTATTTATTTTAAAATCTACTTTTAAAGATATTATAGTATAAATAAATCTCATTATCAAATTAAAATAAATTTATAAAGAAATCATCTCTATATAAATTAATTCTTATTTTATCAATTTTATTTAAAACAAAACAAAACAACCTTTGTTAAATTCAAAATTAAGTTAAAATTGTTTAAACAGATCCTAACTTTATCTTGAGTATATTTTAAAGCCAAATTGTTATTTAGTATCAAATTTCCAAATTATAATTTTCCAAAAAGATTAAAATAAGAAAATATGTTTTACTTGTTAAATTAAAACAAAGCTTACTATTTACAATATATATATACAAATATATATACACATTATAAATAGAGAACAAATTAAATTAGTTTTTAAAAGATAAATTGTCAGTTGAATATTTATTTAAAGGAAGATTATTAAATCAATTCAATATTATTAACAAATATTATCAAATCAATTTAATTTTAATGCAGATTATTAAATTGATATTGCCCCAAATTTCCGGGATATCACATTCTTCCCCCCTTAAAAGAATTTCGTCCCCGAAATTTAAAACAAAGGTAATTTAATAATCAAATTAAAATTAATTTTATAACACAAGCTTATATCAATCATATGCTAATAAACAAAGCAACCAATTCATCCAAACAACCAAATCTAATTATCCAGACAAAATCAGGATAGATCTATCTAGAGTTTCCCGGGTATAATACTGGAATACTCGCTCTATAGAATCCAAACAAACAATACTACAAAGCTACAAAGCTTCCACCTATCTAGATCTACAAACAAGATAGTATACCAGACTATAGACAAGTCTGACTCAACAACCAAAACTCCCTGAACTGCTGGTTCCACAACCAGAGATAGATCTTACACGTACTCCCTCAGATATACGTGAAATACAACGAATCTCAGTTATCCAAACTGACAATTCACTCCTGAAAACCAAACACTTATCTGAAATCAAATCTCCGACTTCAGAATCCAAATTCCTCCGTCGCTTATCCACAAACTCTTCGGACGATCCTGGGCTGCCTACATCATTCCTGATCAGCTCAACCCTTGCTGATGCCCTCTCGAATCAAACTGGACCAAAAACAATCCAGCAAAATGATCTTTCCAAGGTCAACCAAAACTCAGAACACAACTCTAATCCAAAATCAGAAGACAGATCTCACTCCTCTCATCCAGAAGAGATAAAACAGACGCACTCCCAATCTGGCCTTAGATCCTGAAAAAAATTTCTGTAGAACTCTCCAATCCAAATATTGCAACATCCAATTGCTTCCACTTTAAAATAGCTGCCACCATGCTTCCACTACGCAACTCTGACTGAGCAGATGAAAATGCTGATGATGAACTCAAGCACAGACTGGACAACACATTCCAACATTAGGGTTCTCCAGATCCAAAAAGAAAGCTTAGAAGTTCCTCAAAAATCCGAGCTACTTCACCAAACTGCAAAAATCATCCTATTACTAAGCTGAACAATTGGTATCACCTCTGGAATCCAATCGATACCAAACTCAATCTCCATATGCTGACCAGACTCTGACTTCTCGAAGACATCCAGAAAATGTCTCTGAAACACAAGAGAACACTCATATTATCGCAAGTCACTTTTGCGATCAATCCAGCCAAATTCCAGAGATACTGCTCTCTCTTTACCAAACAGAACAGCTTACGCTCATGTGGCCAACCCATCGAAAAAAATGGAGCTACTCTGCTGCTTCTGAAGTTACCCAAGAAAAGCTGCTAAGCCAGAAGACTTCCTTGACGGCACACAGAATACTCCGAGCTGCTACTGTTGACTCAGATGCCAAAGACTGCTTAATCCAAAGCTCTTCGAGAAACTCGGACCTCAATGCAAACAGGAATACCCAACTGAACCCAGCCACATCACCGAAGCAGATACACTTCCTTAACTTGTCCCAAAGAAATATCTTCGAAGACATCCAAAGTCACTGTGTCTCATCACACAGCTACTACACCTTGATGTATCAAGATATCATGACTTACTTCTGCCCAACCGACAGATCCAAACTCTAGCTCAATCAAATTACACCTCAAAATGAACTCCAAAGCTTAACAGGTTTCCTTCAAAGATCGATGAAATCCTTACACCATCCAAAGTTTACTCGAGACGGTATTAGGTCTACAGTCTCGACAGTTACACTTCCAACCTCAAATATACAAACTCCAACCATTGGTAGTTGTGTTACACACACCACCACCCTATCTACCTTTATAGCTCGTTGGAAAACCCGAACAGGTAACCCAACAAATAGGTAGAAATAAATATATAAATATATATATCAAAATTACAAATACGATCTCTCAAGAAGAAAACACTTAAGAGCCTAGGTATTCACTCAACCTAGCGCTCTGATACCACTGTAACGACCCGCCTTCCTATGCCCAGGAAGACGTATCGTGTTGAAGAAAGAAAGGGGTGAGAAAGTAGAAAAGACAGAGAAGAAAGAACAACAACATCAGAATCTCACAGCGGAACGAATAAATTATATTAATCACATAATATACAACATCAATCGGAGTTATACAGACAATACATCACATACTAGACAGTTATAAACACCTGTCTAGTTATACAACTCAACTCAATACAGAGATACCAACACAGCGGAACTATATATATGTATCTACAACGCTGAAGCCTCCTGCTCCCTTGCTCCTCCAGAATTCGTCAAAGCTAACCTGAATCCCTTGGCTACCCGTAAAAATTTAGGTACCCGAGAGTTTATGAAAAACAAAATAAACTTCGGGTCAGACATGGGTCTGGTATGAGTAACAGGTTAAAGTTGCTTAACTTTAAAAATCTTTTGAAAACAAAAGGTATCACGTAAGACTTCCCACACATAAACATGGAAAAGTTTTTACCTTACGCTAACCAAAACATTTGATAGGAAATTCTGTGATATTATAATAGGTCTAGGGTTTTCAAGTAAATAGAAAATAGCCGAAATTGTTACATGATTAAATTCCAGCTACTAGCCACAAAAGTGGGTAGTACAATCAAAACCGTGGGCACTTATTGGATTGTGGATTCCATACAATGGCAGGGCTACTGGGGTACCGCCCGTCACAGTACGAGGCCTAGATCACCGTACCGAGGATTACTCCCTTCATCCCCTGCAACACAAGGCCGGAACCATTCCTTACTGAACAGTCCCGAACAAGATAAACCCCGCAGTTGTTTGCAACCAACTGCCCACACAGCCGAATAAAAAGGGACATCTAGACAGGGGAATATCCTTGTCCTGCTTGGGCATGACCCACCTAACCTTGCTGCACCTCCCCTGTTTTAGCCATTCCCGGTTGATGAGGCTTGAGGCTGCGATTACCTTTAAAGAACATATTTTCTTAGAATGCTCATCGCCCGCCTGACGATGTGTTGAAAGCATTCAATCCATACAAGTTCGTTCCGGGTTCGAACGAAACCGAAGGCATTATCTCGTTACACTCATTTTGGAATCACCCTCAGAGTTAACGACGATAACCCTTGCACTCTGAATCTTCACCTTCACTTCAGATTAACGACCTATCGTTAATTTGAAATCGATGTGGTTTTCGGATGTTCCTAATGCGGAAACCCGATCCCGGTCTCATCGAAATCCAAAACGTGTCTTTTAAGGCCAAGTTGTCTATTTAGTCTTAACAGTTTAATTCAATATAATCAATATACACACAGATGGATAAATCATAATATCACAGTAAATAATCACAGATGATCTCATGAACAGATAATCAATATTATTATCCAAACAGATAACCAAATATTATCATATTTAAACAAGCATCCATGACACATAGATATAATTCATGCTAGATCACAATCAACAAATGAATTATCAATATCATTCATCCATAAGCAATGATTTTTAACCATACCATTGGTAATTAATTTAAAATGAATTAAATTAACTACTTCAATCTCTAATTAATTTAAAGTAAATTAAATTAATTACTCATCTATAAATCCTGCTTATACAATCGTTAATTAATTATAAATCTAATTAATTAACCATCCACTAAGAATTTATCTTGATTAATCACCATTGATTAATCATTTTCTAATTACATTATGTAATTAGTCTTTAATTAATTTTACAGATTAATTATACTTAATCATTTATAGTAATTAACATTTAATTCCTTCATTTATTCATTAAATATAATTACTTACATTTATTCTTAATTAATTACAATAATTAATCCATTCATTATCTATTATTACTTAATTAAACAATTCTTAATTATATCATTAATTACATTAATTAATGATCTCCAGTTTATATCTAAGTTAAATTCCTTTATTTAAGTTAAACACAATTATTAATCCCCTTGATAAATTAACAATCCAGTAATTAACTATCCTTAATTACTTATTTAATAAATTAATTATTCCATAATTAATTATCTCCACTAATTAATCCCATGATTAATTATAAAAGTAATTATCTAAATTACTTTATTAACACATCATCTTTCATTTATTACATTCAGTAATTATCATCTAATTACTTCTCAAGTAATTCTGCTCCATTGCATACACTAAGTCATTACACTTATCAATTTATCAAATGATTTCCTTAAATTAATTAACTAAATTAATTAACTTAAAATTAATCACTTACCTCAATTAATTACAATAAGTAATTAATCCCTTAATTACTTTCACCAAGTAATTTCATTTAACAAATTACAATAGATTATCTAAATTAATTAATCTAATTAATTATCAAAATTAATTAATTATTTAATAATCATTAGTTAATTGTCTCAATTAACTAATCATGTTTCTTTAATTACTTCCTTAATTAATTTCTAATTCTAATTCATTAATTTCAAATTAGATAAATGAGTTATTCTTTAATTAACTTACTTATTAAATTACTTCAATATCTTAATTATCTATAAGATAATCCATTTCTTAATTAACCTTTATTCTTACAATAATTTACTTCTTTATCTATGACTCTATCAACATTACAATTTAAATTCAAATATCATTTGAATTTAAAATTCAAAATGAATATAATTTAAATTAAACTTAAAATCTTTGAATAAATGTAGATAACGTTTATTTCTACATATATGAACTTGTATAAGAAAAATCTTTTAAATTTAACTACGTAAATCTTAATTTAAATTTAAATTCTCAAAATACATTACTTGCAACTTCAAGTTAAATCATTTATTTACTTTTCATTCAAAAATTTCAATTAAAAAGAATCTTCAAAATCAAGTTAAATATTATTGATACAATTAACTTTTCAAAACTCGATTTCTCATATCCAAATATACTTTAAAATCTTAAGATATCAATATTCATTTGAATCAGTACCTTAAAAATTCAAATTTAAACTATGGTTAGAGTTTTCATCTCAGATTTAAATATTTTCAAAAATCTGGAAATTTCCAGGTTTGAAAAACTGAAAACTTCTTTAAATATTTAAACTTTATTTTAGATTTCAGAATATAAATTTGAATATTCTGCAAACTGACTTTAATCTTAGTTTTACATTTATACTTTACTCTTAAATAGGTTTATTTGAACCAGATCCTAAAATCAAACTCTGCTTCTATTACACTGCCTGTACACCTACAGGCACGTCACAAACCAAATATTGCTCCGAGACACGACACCCTTTGCTTCGAGTCATCAACTCGAGTGACTCGAATTCGTCCCGAGTAAAAACCGCACCACTCACTAAAGCCTCAATACCAGAAATGAGCACGGTGCACGTGCACCGTGGCCCCAACTGACGCCGACCATCCCCTCAGGCACCCACTCACCAACGACCTTCACCTGACATGATCGTGACCCCTCTGAAGCCACCCACACGCTCGAATGAAGATCGAGTCCATAATACAAAGCCTGGAAACATAAACAGGCATCCCCCACAAACCTGTCAACTCCTCCTCCTCGCCGCTCCGACCGCCAGGCCACCAGAAACTCCGGCATAAGCTTCGTCTACATCCCCTCCAGCGATCCCCAAGCCCCCATTTAACTCGATGCCCCACGGAGTTCAAACGAGACCAAAATACAAACATAACAAAAACTAGGTTTAGGAAATCAAAACAACAACCACGACCACCACCCTACTCAGACCATCCACCGATCATTTTCCCCATACTCCATGTTCGCTCCTCCATCTCCAACCCAAACCCCAACCCTTCTGATCAACGAGATTGACTCCGGCGACTCGAAAAGCAAAACTTGAACCAACACGAACTGCTCCTATAATACTTAACTGAAAATTTAAGTTTTAGTTTTAAAAATCATAATTTTGGATGTTGTTTCAGATTGTACGCCTAAATCATCTAATCATGATGTTGGTGTTTTCACTTATTTATAGTTGGACCTGTAAATTTTGATTACCAGAAACAAACCATATCTCTTTTACTAAAATAAAAATTTTAGAACTAAAACTGGTGATTAAATACACAAGTTTTACTTAAAACTTAAGTTTACACAGAGACTACATCAAGAGATGTAGAAATTTAAAGCAAATGAGAACCTGAAAACAAAAACAGTGAATGCCCTGAACTAAAACAGAACATTCATAACCTATATTCCTATATAAGCACAGAGAAAAGCACCAATATATAAACTTGAATTCAACATAATGTTTCTAGAGAATCTATGCAACCAAATTCTACTTATGTTATTTAAATCTTGAAGTTACTCACCATAGGTTTTGAAAGCAAAGCTTGAACTTAAATCTTACAAACAGAGGTGTATCACAGGCTATCAACATACATACACAGTAACACATATACTAGGAATGCATTAAGTTATATACCATCAGTAGTTAAGCATTATACAAACTTAAGTAGTTCAAAATTTAGGTTACTCACCACATGTTGAAGAACAGAGGCCAGTGAACAACTTCAAGCAACAAACATCTGGAATAGTTTAAACTGGCACTGCATTGCCACATTAAATTTGATAGCTTGCTTTACCATACTTTGATTTACAAACTTGCAGTTGCATGCAAGTTTGTTATTCTCTGACTTGTTTTAGTTTTCCAGGCTTTTAAAAAAAATGATCTGTAGTCTTGATGTTTCAGAGTTTGATTTGAATTTGTTTTAAGGCTTGCTTGTTTTTGTTGAGTTGCACATTATTAAATTTGTATTAAAAATGTTTGCCATTTTTCTTGTTTCAGGTTTTTAATGGATGAACTAAAAAAACAGTATGCATATATAAAGAAGTTTACAGGGGTAGGTACTAACTGGGTTAAGCATATGCTGGAATAATGATACTTTTGTTTGTATCAGGCAAATGCTTTAATTTGGGGGCTGAAAGATTTTTGTACAAATTTCGAAATGACATAAGATTATGCTGAGATGAAAGCTTTAAATGTTAATGTACTTTTATGTTTCCTGTTTAGCTTGTTCTATGCATAGATAATTTACATTTCATTGTTTATATTTCTGCTAAGCTTGTTCTACAAACTATCATACACAAGATATTTGTTTTACTTAGCTGGGCATGCTTACCTTACTTTGTTATACCTGTCTAAATCTTAGTCTATAAGCTACTAGCATTTTGTTAAATTTTATTTTGTTAAATTGCCAACATAATTATAGTACAGATATGATTACATGTTCTTTTCTTAGCTTTGCATTTATTTTTCATGTCTATATTCTTTCCTGCAAAATTTTGTTGTACTAAACTTTGTTTCTTTATTTTCCTTACCTGCCTTATATTTGATGTTCAGATATTTTCTTTTATAAATATTACCTGGCAGCTTTATCCCTTCTATATGTACATATACAAGGTTGTTGTAGCACATGTTATAAAATTTTAAGCTAAGTACAAATACATACTTTTATACTTAAACAAATTTTACACATCTATTTTTCTTTTATCTTAAACATTCTTGAAAGATGTTATTATAAATTCCAAATCATAGCTTCATATGTAAATGTGTGTATGTATTTAGACTTATGTTTAAATATGTATAAGATTTATTTTATTAGAAATATTCTTGAAAGACTTTATTTTAAATATCCAAACCATGGTCTTCTTTCAAAATATACACATAAATATAACAATTTCTATTTATTTTAAAATCTACTTTTAAAGATATTATAGTATAAATAAATCTCATTATCAAATTAAAATAAATTTATAAAGAAATCATCTCTATATAAATTAATTCTTATTTTATCAATTTTATTTAAAACAAAACAAAACAACCTTTGTTAAATTCAAAATTAAGTTAAAATTGTTTAAACAGATCCTAACTTTATCTTAAGTATATTTTAAAGCCAAATTGTTATTTAGTATCAAATTTCCAAATTATAATTTTCCAAAAAGATTAAAATAAGAAAATATGTTTTACTTGTTAAATTAAAACAAAGCTTACTATTTACAATATATATATACAAATATATATACACATTGTAAATAGAGAACAAATTAAATTAGTTTTTAAAAGATAAATTGTCAGTTGAATATTTATTTAAAGGAAGATTATTAAATCAATTCAATATTATTAACAAATATTATCAAATCAATTTAATTTTAATGCAGATTATTAAATTGATATTGCCCCAAATTTCCGGGATATCACAAATCAACTATTTATTTCAAAAATCACATTTTGGTTGTATTTCACAAAAATCATAATTTTTATAACATAAAAATTACAACATTTATTCATTTAAAATGAATCAATTTCAAAATTAAATTTATTGTGAATTCTCAACTTAAATTTCCAAAAATCAAATTTCATTTTATTTCGGCATCTAACGAGACCACAAACATATTCGGCTAAAATTTAGCCTTTAACGATTTCAATCACAAAGATAATCACGCAGATTATAAATAGATCAACACACAACATTGAAATAAATTCAATCATTTGAGGAATCCAGTTGGATCCCTCCAACCTGTTTCCCTACATCCAAAGATATTAGCACAATACCAATTCCGCTTCGAGACGGAATATCGTAGTATATGGGATTTATAAAATACTATCCGCTATTATGCGGCGCAATAGGGTCTCATCCTCTATATAATGCGGGAAATCAACTCCAAGTACATATATAATACCAATTCCATACAAGTTGGAATTATCGCGGTATATGTTTCTAATAAATAACATCCACTTAGTATACGGCGTATAGGGTCTATTTCAATACAACAGATGATAATTATCCTCCAATCACACAATCAAGAAATTTTAAATTTAACTATTTAAAGTTTAAATCGAAACAATTCGATTGAGTAAGAAGTTCTCACCTTGAGTTTCCGATAACAGTTTTAGCGTTTTATTTCGATTAAAATTAAACGTGCGTTTAATTTTACCCAAAATTTTCATTAGCTCCAAACGACTCCAAACCAGCTCCATCGTGTAGTGCTCATCCGTACGAACCCAACGCAAGTTGTTTCATAATTTTTCAACCTCGTATGAAAGAGTTATCGCATTTTAAACATCATACAATTTTATAATAAAAAACAATTTACATTTCTTTTTATTTTTCAACCTCAAACACAATCCTGGACGTTAGATCACGTTCCTCACATCAAAGCCGTGCGTGACTTCTTCCCACACGCGTTCCTTTTCCCCCAGTAACACACGATCGAACAAACCCAATGGCCGACCTTATGCCCTAATGCTCGTGCCACCTACATCCACTTCTGCATCGATCAACTTGCGTCACGTCGAAGCACTACTCGAACACCACCATCAGGCAAGATATGGTCGAGCTCGGCTCCTCCCCTCCACAAAAAACTGTGCGCAAACTTGGTACCTTCAAGCTTCGATTGCCATCGATTCGCTGCTCCATTTACGATCTCACCCGTTGGATTTGTAGAGCTCGCGGAGCTATACAACATTGCTGTTGAAGATTTTAGCTAATTTTTGATGGATTAAAAGGAAATCGAGGAGGAAGAAGGTGAATTCTCGGCCATAGAAATCGTTTGTGGCGGCTAAAGCTTGTTGGCTAGGGTTTCTGAAAAGAGGGAATGAAGGGTTCCTTTTATAGAAAATCAACGAAAAACACTATTCACTCCAAAATCCAGACTTCAAATCTCGCACGGTGACCGGCATTTCTAGGGTTTAACCCGTGTTCCGGACATAATGAAATAGGTTTCGGGAGCCAATTCGATCATATGTGCGAGTTACGGCAATAAACGATCGATTTTAAATTAAATCGATCTAAACTATTTTCTATGCGTTTTGGCTTGCTCCGAACAAATGGTAAATCCGATTGACACGAAATTTAAAACCTTACAATAATTTGACATTATGGATCTGATGAAACCGGTTTCGTTGAAATCCAAGACTGTTTGAAAAATGTCTATTTTCACTAGTCGATTAAATATTAAAATATTCAATTTTCATAAACTAACTTTTATTTCAATTTTAAAAGTTCACAAACATTGTTCTAACTCCAATATGATTTAATATAACTTACAAATCATTTTTAATCATTTTAAACCAAATTTCCAATTGTTTCTGTAATTTCCAATCTTAAATTATCGATTTAATTTCCAATTAAATCGAGATATTCGAAAAATAAATTATTCGACTTATAATTTTTACTTGTTGATATTTAAAATCAATTAAATAACTAAATTTCAAATGACAGAAATTCTGGGTCGTTACATAGGTCATCAGAGCTATCTTGCAGCATATGAGAGTGTGATGGTACTTTAATTGCTTTTATTGCCTCATGTGCTTTAACTGATATATTCACCTTGATTGAAGTACGGTTATGATGGACGTCCTGTGATATTTCTATAATGCACACCTTGACAACCTCATCTTGTACTCTGAGTATTAATACACTTTATTGTAATTGCTTAGCATGTAATTGAGTTTATGTGCTGACTTGTTGGATGCAGGTATAGAGAATGTATGACTTTTCATACCCAATATTCCTTATACTATATCGGCTTTTATACTATCTTAAGATTATTTATCTCTTACACTAGATTATTACCTAATTTGAGTTTTTGTGCTTTGCTTCATATATCTTGAGTACTATTAAATGAGTAGGCTAAATGATAGGTTTGTTATTAGCGCACAGAGCTGTTCATAGGAGCAGGAGGCTGGCGCTATTATTTATGTAAATTCGTTTGAGTTTTTATTACTTATTTCATTTTGCAGCACCGTGTAGCTTCATCAATGCTTTACTTTATTAGAGACATCTAACTTTATTTATTAGTTGGATGAAATCTATTATTATTTTTATATCTAGAATCTATGCTCCAATCTATGCTGGGTTATATAGTTATATTTCTATTTACCCTGTTTTAAGTATGCTTTTATTATTATAATTTATCGATGTGCTTTGAGACATGCAATAGGATCTGTGACTGTTTAGTAATTTTACAACATTGGCTATGGCCTTACATTGATCGGGTACCATTTATGTCGGACTACAAGTTTGGCTACCATAGTGTATGGCGGTCATTTTAAAGAATGCCACAAAGTGGAGGATTGTCTTCTTCAATGTAAAAGGATTTTTGTTGATCTAGGGCTGAATGATGTTCAAAAGAGGAGGTTGGCATTAAGATAGTTGCAAGGAGTTGATTTAATTTAGTGAAATAGCGTTACCATGGTAGTTCCAGAGGAGGAGCTTACTTTGGTCGACTTCAGAGAAAAGTTTAAGGAGAAATTTTTCTCTGAAATGGCTAAGTAGACTTTGTTTAGAAAGTTCTTGGAGTTGAAACAAGATGAGATGACAGTTCCTGTAGTGTCCCCTACTTCAAGACCTAAAAATGAATGTCAATGATGCTCCAACCATCAACATAATTATTTTCAAGCGATGTAGGTGAGTTTTGTATACATACAATAAATTATCGAAATAAGTAGAGCAACTAAATTAATTTTGTTACATATGATTTGTGTCAATATTCATTACATACAATTTTCAAACTTACCCAAAGTCATACCCATGTATGAGTTAAATTACAATAGTAAAAATAACATGGTAGAGTCGGGTCAACATATGATGATGTCGCCTGGACTTATAATAAAACAGTGGAAATAACATTCTTTATCAACTAACAAAGCCTCTGCTTTGTCTTCGACCTGCAGTCTTCGATTCCTGAATGAACCTATCTAACCCATAAACTCAGCATACTCAAATGAGTACCCATTGGCTTATGCGGTAAATATTAAAAAAATATGGGCTAGACATAAAGTTTGGTGTGTGAATAATACCTTAACCAAAAATATAAAATGAGCGAGATCAGGCCACTATGTGTGGAACTATTTTCACTATTATAGGCATTAATCCTAATAACAATAATCGACAAAGGCAAGTCAAAAGTGTGCATGGAACACATCTACCGATGGTCCCTCCTACGGTTTGGATTCCAAGTTCTTATTTACATTACTTGACTTCGAAATGCACAGTTCCACCTAGCACAATCCGGTGCCTTCCTTAGCTTAGCTACAAAGACTTCGCTATATGCATCCATGTTTTATACTATAAAGAATCATCCTCATGTAGTTCCCAGTTTATTAAGTTTATTCCACGAAGAATCATCCATATGCGGCTCCACTTAATTTGGTTTATACTGCAAAGATTCAACCAAATGCGATTCTACTTCATTTAATTTATATAGAAAAAAGTCAATAGTATGCAATTCTTATTATTTGAAATTATACTACGAAGAATCAGCCCCATGCAATTCTACGTTCGGACATCCCATGTTCATTGAAAGTTGAATGTCTCTCCTCACCTTTCCAAGGCATGCATTCGAGTGAGCATCCGCACTCAACGTCAATACTCTTCCAAATGCAATAGTTATGCATGATCCCTTCCCACTCAATTAATTTAAGCTCTCCGAGCTCTAAATAATTATTATATATTGTTTCATTTCTATCCGATGTAGTATGACCCTTACCTAACTTATACACTGTGCAGTATGACTTCTTTATAATTCTTGTTAATTTAGGTGCTATTTTAAGGACCACAACTTGCACCCTTATATTCTAGATTCTATTTATCGGTTCATAGAATATGTAGGCATGAGTTTAAATTTCGTTACATGGGTATAATCAAACCAACTCTAAATAATTATACCCAAGCATACAAGGAATAGATTTACAATGAAATAGATCCAATATTATATAAAAATATATAATTTGTCACTCACCTCTATGTTGTCCAAATGTCTATATCTAGACCATGTTATTTCTGTAACACCACACACTCTTTAAGGTACCTAAAAGGAAAAATTAAAAGCCGTGGTGTGTTGTAGGTGTAACTGAAACTAGCAGAGACTAAGATTCGCAAGACAAAAACAGGTAAAAACAACGAAAACTAAAATAATAACTTAATTAAAACAAAACATCATAATTACTTCATAAATAAGTCGAATTCCAAATACAACATCCATATCTCAAAACCCATCAGTCTTATGAAATAAAAATTCGGAGTCTCAAAATCAGAGCACATAATATTCCTCATAATAAGCCAGTACACAAAAAGAACTAAAGTCGAAATAAAAGAAATACGTAGTAGAGAACTCCTCCAAGAAACCGACAAGCAACAAAAGTTTACTGAATTTTCCCTTGATTGCCTATGGGGGGAAGGGAAAAAGTAGAGGAGTGGATCAAACTAAAAGTCTGGTGAACGATCGTAATTACTAGAGTATTTAAGCAAGATAAAAGTAATAGACTCTACAACAGTTCTAGAATAAATAAGAATGATAAAGGAAATAAGAAAGAGATAAACTAAAAATAAGTACGAATAAATTTGCTAAATTATAAGATTGTTTAACTTTGATTGCTTGCATTTTTCCTTGATTTCTGCTTTGATCAGGCTGAATTCCTAATCCTATAATTATGATGTAACCCTAATCATACTCTTTTGATCAGCCTGCTACTCTATAGTTCCTTTCTGTGGACCAACTGCTATATAAATCTCTACACAAAATGTTACTGTGGACCAAATGATATATATAGCTCCCTACATGAAAGGCATTTATCTACTATGGACCAGACACTATATATAACTCCCTACACAGAATGTTACCGTAGACCAGACGACATATATAGCTCCATACACATAAGGAATTTATTTACTATGGACCAGACACTATATACAAATCCCTACATAGAATGTTTCTGTGGACCAAACGACATATATAGCTTGCTAAACAGAAGGCAATGGCGTCTACGGAAGACACACATACTAAGTGCTTGGAACTCATAGCTATTACTGAGCATCCGAATGGAAGTCTCACGCGTGACTACCACTATGCCCATGCTACCTTTTGCTTTACCTATTGGGTTTTCTTATTACCTCCAATTCCAGCATAAGCGTGCCCCTCATCCTACTTCGGGCTAACGTGAGATCATCGTGTTTCCAAAGAATCTATAGGGGAAATGTTATTGGCACTACCCCTTCATCCAAACAATATCTAGTTGAGCCCCTTATCCAAATCCCCCATGATTTGGATTTCTATTTGAACAATTACTACCATTCTTAGCATAAACATGCTCTAGGCTCACTGCTTTGTCTAATAGGGATACATGTCCTACTTCATCTTTGCTTATTAGCTTAAGTAAATTATTTAAATAAGCCTTTACATTTTTCTCTGCCATCTGTGCTTATTAATTTCTCCAAAGTCTTAAAATAAGCCTTATTTTGTTCTTTTTCTTATTATAACCTACGTTATAATCATGCTTATTACTTAACCTAAGGTATAAGTGTGAAAATAAGCTTCTTTCATCTTTTACTCTTTTTAGTTGCAATAAGATATAACTAGGCCAATCTTTTTAATTCAGTCCAATTAACGTCATAATTATGCGTATTTCAGTCTAATTGCACTTATATTACAGTCTTTGAAATTTACATCTTATATTCCATTATTTCAATTTTCTTACAATTTAATCCGTATTCGCGTTAGTCCTATTCTAATCCATACATGAAGAAAAAGGAGGAATTAAAGAAAACTGAAGAAAATCCAAAGCGTAAAAATAAGATGCATAAATGAGAGTAAATAAACTAAAATATTGTAAATAAACTGTAAGTAAACGGGAAAGATATAATTAATAGAAATGAATTAAAATTACTGAAAAGAATAGCGAAAAGGAAATAGAGTGAAAATAATTCTAAAAGCAATAAATAAACTATTGAAAAGGCTATTCCAATAATCGTAGTAAAACTCTAACTATTGGAAACTCTATTATTTTAAATTACTTAAAGAAATCTTAAAATAATTACAATCACTCACCTCCGGTCCTATGCTCTTCCTTTGGTATACCCGAATCCAATTAGAGTTGTAAAATAATTTAATTTATAATGATTTTCTCTTTGGAAAAATTATTCCATTTAGGGTCCTTCCTAGAAAGATGAACCCAAGTGGAGAAAACCAATAATGAGGAAAGGTGATAGGTCTTGGGGTCTATTTATAGGTGTAGAAGTGGATCTTGGACCGTTGGATTTGGAGATTGAATTGGATGCAACCACGTCATAGGCTGAATAGAGGCTATCGGATGCAGAAACGGAGGGACCAGATTAGTTAAAACGATGCAAAATATGTGTTAAATTACTGCCAATTCGTTCGAACAAACGAACATTTGTTCGCTTGCCAATAGGCAAAGATTGTCGACCGCCCCCTTGCCTAGGTCGACTGGCCGGTCGACCTATATTTTTTTTTTCATTTCGTTGATTATTTCGTTCTTAGCTCATATTAACTCGAATTCTGATGTTCTATATATGGAAATTGACCAGAAAATTACCACGGACACAACGGCGCAACTACCATGGCTTAATTCTGATAATTTCACAAAGTAATTTTATTATCTAATTAATTATTGCGGGTTAAATTTCATGTTGTTACAATTTCTGTTTGACTCCCTTTTTCTCCCTAACGGCATATGTACCGCAAGCATATACCTACATATTAGAAATGTAGACATGAGAAGAGATTTGAATTGAACTTAGATTTGGATTTATAATTATAATTTACCTTGGATTTGGCGATTTGGTTCGATCCTATTCGTCTTCTCTATTATCCTTCACATGTATATATGTATAAAGATTATAATTTTGTTTAGATTTAAGAATTATAGAGAAAAGGAAATGGTAGAGCTTCACCGTGCATCGGAGATTATAAGAATAAAAGTGAGCGTTTGGGTCCGTGTTTATAGGGATTTGAACCAATGCTAGCCGTTAGATTATTCCATCTTAAATCTGAACAATTTAGCCTAGGTTCAGATTAGAGCTGACAACCAAATAGCGGTCAACCACTAGCGGTTGACAGGTCTAATATAAGGGTCTGTCGATCGGTTATAAATTTCTATTATGCAATGATTAAATTTCTTTTATAAATTATTCTCTATATTATTAACCGATTTAACCTAGCAGAATTATTCTTATGATTAAGTAATGTTAACTATTAGTAAACTATAGCTGACATTAATTAACATTAATTATATTTATTTTCTTAATTACATATATAGTTATTTCCAATCCAAAACATTCAAACTTGATATTTTTTATTTAAACTATGATTAGAAAACTTTATGTATGAAAATCGATTGGAAAATCATCACAAACCCAAAGGTGCAAGTTTCATAGCTATATTCTAACATTTGTAAAATCTATTTTTGCCATTACTAATTATTAATTAATTCCTTTTTAATTAATTATTAAATTCATTGGGTGTTACATTCTCCCCTCTTAAAAGAATTTCGTCTTTGAAATTACTTCACAGTTGAATTATGTAACATAATGCACAACCATTGTAAGCTATCCAACTAATTAGCATGAAACCAATTTTGCATCCAATTCATGTACAAGTACATGGTGTATCAAATGTATATGATATGTACGCTAAATAATTTAAATCGACACCTTATATATGTATGCATTTTTTAAACAATCTCGAAAATATGATGTGAAAGAGATATATATATATATATATATATATATATATATATATATATATATATATACATACATACATACATACTCTATATGTATGCAAACTTTGAAAATCAAAATCTTCGTTTTTTGCAAACAAATTTTACCACACTTCTTCAAATATAAGTATTATCCAACCAATTTTCATATCCAATCCACAAAATCCAAAATCCTAGCGCACCACTGTTAAGATCTAAAATATTGGAAAATTCAGTTTTTTGAACCAATATTCTTTATGCGAGAAAAGGGTTTAGATGAAGAACTCCAAATTTCCATTCTTCTCTTGTGTACCCACTTCACTGTACATTGGAACCTTCTGTTTCGCCCCCAATTCTTTTCCACCTATTCCAAGTACAGTCCACGTAAGAAAATTTTCTTTCAAAATTTTCAGAATTTAAAACAGAGTGATTTTAAAACAAGTTTTGTTTGCCTATCGATAAGGTATGGAAAAAGAATTCCATAACTAAAACATCGTTTTCCATTATCATGAACAATATTTTATTTTCCTATCAGTTCTGCTGCATAATAAAATTCATACCGCTAACCCATCGACTATCCCCTATGCTAAGCATGTGGTATTTCAAAAAGAAATTCTCCTTCTTTTCCATTCAAAATCTTTTAAATTAAACTTTGAAATATTTGGAAAAAAAATTGAAATTCACCATTTTTTTCAAAACTTCACATAATTTTTTTTAATATTTGAAGTCAATGAATTTCGAACAAAAATTTTCAAAAGTATATTTTCTTTCCTTTTCAAAAAAATTGTATCACATCCTATGCAGTTGAGATTTAGTCAATAGTTTAACATCCATAATGGACCCTATCCTATTACATGGTAAAATTTAAATTTAAAAAACTTTTTCTTTTACTTTAAAATAAAACTAGCACACAAGTTTACTTGTAAATTTTAGCTTTTAAGACATAGGGATAATGACCCATGGTTTCGTAACAAATTTTCCCCGTCCTTCCTCGCCAAAGTTTATCTTCCAAAATTTTACTACGTTTTGGGACTTAAACTATATTTTCTTTTAGCAGATAATCAAATAAATTTCCTAATTTACTTTTATAATTTCCAGTCTTATTTTGCATTGATTAAGTGTTATTTATGAGATTTCCTTATTTATATTGTTTCCAATAAATATAATGGTCAATTCAGAAACAAATAAAAAGAAACATTTCTCATTAACATCGTAAGCATTTTATATACACAGAAACAACCAATGTTCACAACCCAAATAACCTAAAAGAAACAATTGTTGGAAGCTGCCCTTCAACGTCTACTAACATTAATGATGTTGTGGCCTTATCACATCTTACTTAAATTAAATGGACTTTTCTAAAATATCATTCTACGGTAACCCACATATCTTAACTTTCATCTTTGGCTTCTAATAAATAAGGTCCATTTATTACTTCCATCAATACAGACAAATATACTATCATCTCCTCTTAATCCACATCTCTTGATAGTATTCTCAAATCTCGGCGTATGCTTTCTTTATTTATTTTTTGCTTCGTGCGGGTATACTCTAAAAATCATGAAAATGCACTGATATCATTTTCCATTTCCATATGGGTTCTTCTTTATGGTTTTCATCCATGTTTAATGAAACATTCCTAGGCTCATACAAATATTCCTTATATCTAATGAAGATTCACAATTGCTATTCTACGAGCATTCATTGTTATTTTACTCATAACCATAACTTTTATCCCGTCTTACCTAGGCAATCATCACAATCTACTCCATATTAAAAAGTTGGTTTAGTTTTTTCCACTTTTTCTAAAATTAAAACTTCACAATCATGAAGTACTTGACCCTAAAACTTTTGTCTTTATAAATGTGCATTAGAATTTTTTTTACTTAAATCCTTCAATAGCTTGGTTTCGAAAAGGAATCATGCAAATCCTTTAGTTTAGCCAATATTAATTATAGGCATCTTAAATTTTGAAACTATAACTTAAAATTTATTAATTAAATTTATTTATTAAGTCCAAAAGGAAATGTTATCAATTTTAATTTTTAATAGATCCATTGGTTTTTAAAAAAAGAGTCTAGTTTTTATTACATGAATTGTCATTCAAATCAATTCACTCTTTAAAGCCTTCTAACAAAAAAGATTTTACTTCTTAAAAGTGAAATTTTAAGCTTATACCATTTATTAAGTTTTTCCTTTAAAATACAATAACTATTTTTTTTCAAAAATACACTTTACAGTGTTTCTAAATCTCTTTACAATTTTAAACATTAAATCTTGTAACCACCCACCTCTTTTGATGGTTCAAATTAACAATAAACCAGACATGTCAAACTCAAACCATTCAGAAGGAAGGATTGTTATGGAGTAAATAAGAAAAGAAGAGAAAGAAATAAAACAAACGTAGAATCTCACAGGGGAATGACAAAATATAATAATTAAATAACAGTTCATGAAGCTCTTTTACAAATAACATTTGATACACTTCTATAACATACATCAGAGTTACATATATTAGGAACAAATAAATAATGCAACGGAGCAATATGATGCAGTGGGATAAATAGTAATAAATAGCATACAAAATCTATGTCTTCGTCCTCTAGAAATAAAGTCTTCAATACACTAAAAAGTTCAAACTGACTCGAGCATAATGAAAAGACAAAACGCTCGAGTTAGGACTAAACAATCTTTTGTAAGTTAAATCAATAGTAAATAAATATGAGTGTAACGGCTTCAGAGATGTTTATGGGATTTTACATCTCCTATCAAGTGCCTGACATACGTGTAATAACTTAAGAGATGTTTGGGATACCATCTCCTAAGGATCCATTAAACTATCTACTTACATAGTACAATACGCTATTATAATAGTGTCTAGAGTAAAGTACAGTATTAAAATACCATTAAGTCATTACCCATTTCCCTATTAACACATTTTTATATATTTTTGTAGTCCACAAAGTAGCGTAATTCCTCCATAAACTGTAGGGCTATTAGAGGGCACTCCATGGGTATGGTAAAACCCAAACCCGTAATGGGCGCAATAAGGCATGCGAGACAATGCCCAAGGTATGATACTACCATTTTGCGGATCCGGACCAGTGGTCACGCATAGCAGCTACTACCGCCCACCTCGAAACACATTTCTAAAATAAAAATGAAGGGGTGGCCACCAAATCAATCACAAAGTCGTAATTTGGTATCGAAGAAGCATGTCTGATCGAAGGTGCGACCTAACTTGGCCCAGCGTGGCTCCTGTTTTAGCCACATCAAGCTGACTCGAGAGAGTCAAGGCTACGTAAATACCTCATACAGAATCGTTCGCCAAACCATCCTACTTCATTCTAGAATCTCCACCACGTACACAATTGTTAAAGTTGTTTTTAATACTGGTAGAGAGTATGACAATATCCGATCTCGGTCTCTTTAACAACCAAATGCTTATTTCACACTGGATGGTTCTTTTACATTTTCAAAACCATTTTGAATTGATATCAAAATATCATATTCTCAAAATCATATCACTTTCGAAATCATATTCACTTTCGAAACCATATTTTCAAAATAAGTTAAACCCTCGTTTCAAAATCATCATATTTACTCAAATACGTCATTTCACTAGAATATATCATTTCAAATCCCAACTTAGGTAATAATATCATTTAACCATATTTGCTTTTAAATTAGGGATTTAGATATAAAAAATTCAACCTTGCACCGTTATAAATTTAGAGATATAGTTTAGATAGTCATAAATAGTTTAAAATAGTTAAAATAGCTTAAAATACTTTAAAATAGTTTAAATGGTTTAAAATAGTTTAAATTATATTAAAATAGCTTAAATTAAATTAGAATGGTTTAAATAGATTAAAATAGTATAAACAGATTTAAATAATTTAAATAAATTAAAATAAACTAAATAAATAAAATAGTTTAAATAGATTAAATGGTTTAAAGTAGTTTAAATAGATTAAATATAGTTTTATTAGTTTAATATAAAATGGCTTGATTATTGAAATTATTTATATAGTAAATATTTTAAAAACCTAAATAAATCAGAATTTTAAAATAATATATCTTTAAACAGTTTATACTAAAATAATTAGTTTGAAACTAATATCAAATTAAACTATTTCTTCCATTTCAACAAATCTGGACTATGCCAGCTTTCAGATCAACAAACTAAAGTTGGTCTTTCAATTCAAATTCTCATTTAAACAATTTAATCAATATCGATTTCAAATCCATGTTCGGATTATAAATTTAATCTATTTCAAATTTAGTAGATTTCAAAGTTTATATATTCAAATATTTCAATAAATCAGTTTCGATAAATTACATTTATACTTCAAATCCAACCTTAAAATTTCAATTTAAATTCTTTAAACAATTCATTTAAATCAATTCCAATTTCAACATTTAATGCTTGGATTTTCGAAAAGAAATTATTTTATATAAATCAAATTTCTATTTCAAAATATCATTTAACTAGATTCAAAAATTTAAGGTTTAAAATAATTTAATTTAACCAATCCATGGTCCGTATATAATTTTCTACCCTATGGTCAAGTGATACAGATATATATCATTTCAACCCGCAATAAATTTAAATTTACGGTATATATCGTTTCAACCCCCACTCTTGAATTTTATTTCAAATCCATGAAATCGCTCGAGTCTATCATTTCAACCCATAACAATATTCAACCTAATCTATCAGATCGTTCGAATATGTATCATTTCAACCCATAGATATTTTCTAATGATAAAATAAGGGAACTTGCAGCATGATATCAATATATATAAATAACATAACGCCTCGTCGTCCACTATCAATAATTAAACATCCATCACAATCATCATCCAAATCAACCAATAAATAATATCAATTAATTGGTTGTCATTAATAGGTATTTAATTAGCAATTTAAAATTTAGTATTAAGGTAAATGGCGGTTTAATTCAATAAAAGTCAGATTTAACTGCAAGGACAATTTAAATATATCAAACAACAATCAATCAACTTCTAATCGCATGATAAATTTAATTTAACTATCATAATACAATTTAGTAGTCTGTGTGGGTTAATACACTCACAATTGATTTCAAATCGATTCGAAATCCAAATAAAGGACCAAAATATAACATTCTCAAAATTCGACCAAACTAGTTCCAAAATGCTTGGAATTTCGATACGATCCCAACAGAACAAACCGCGCACAAATCCGAGTTCGTATGCAAAAGATATATACGTTAGAACATTGAGATGTAAATTGCAAAACAAATAAAAAAAACAAAAGGAAACCACATTTACCGTCACATGTCACTAGAAATCTCAAACAATTGAACACGAGTAGGCTATCTCAAACCATACTGCTGTCGTCTATGGTGCTTTGACCGCCGCCATCAATACATCCAGAGCAAGATCTGACCATACCGCCTTGATAAACGTCTTTGGTCACGCCTGAACATGGCCTCCGACACTCTAACTTGCCTGAGAAAGCTACACCACCGCACCATAAATTTGCCTTTTCTGGCAATCTCCATACCTCCGAATGATGAATCAAGACCCGATTTAGGACCTGCTCCGCGACCTCTATGAGTCTCTACATCCCGATCGCCGCATAGTCGATGATCCACTGTCGGATTGAAAACCCTACAATAATTCACCAAGTCCAGTCGCTACGAAACTTGAAATCCTACAATAACTCACCATTATGGATTTGATGAAACTGGTTTCGTCGAAATTCGAGATAGTGGTCAAAATGGCTATTTTCATGTTAAATAAATAAATTATTATTTAGTTATTTTATCACCATTAAATTCAAATTTTTATAATCAACCATTTTTATCATTTCTAATCATACCGAAATCAAATAATCTTTTAAAACAAATTCCCATGTCATATTCAGTATTAAATATTGCACAATTTACAACGTTCAATTTTAATTGTAATAACTTCATTAATTATAATTTAAATTCCGATAAATACAATTATTATGATTTTCATTTTATTATTCAATCAACTATCACTTCATGGATATACTTAACATTTGTTTACATTTTATTACATCAACCTTTTATAATTACCATCTTAATTCAAATTAACTAAAACATTTAATTATATTAATTTTAATTGATTTAAGTTTAATTCCAATAGGTTAAATAATGAAATGACATTTAAACAATTACTACAACTTACAATTTCAAACATACTTCCATGTTTATTATTTGCAAATCAAGCTGCTAAATTCACATACTAATTAATTATTGCATATTAACCAATTTCAATTAATTGCGTAAAATTTCACCATTAAATACAAAACTTGGTCTATTTGCTGTTTACAATTTATAACCAAATTTTATATTTACAATTATTTCAATTAATTGAAATTTCATCAAAGTAGTTATCAATTACCTTAAGTTAACATAATTACATTTCACTCTAGTTATTTCCTCATCAATAAATGTCAAAATTTTATTTTTCACGATATTAAATTCCAAAATTTATTTAATTAATAAATTTAATTATCGAAAATTATGGGTCGTTACACTCTCCCTCGCTCAAAACTTTTCATCCTCGAAAAGGCAAAAGAAGGAATTTAAAGGATTAATATATTTTATTCGAAGTATTCAATTCATAAACAATTTATTTACATAATTAATTATTTAAATAAAATATATAAATTTATAAACAATTAAATCTTCATATGCAAGTTACTAAAAGTTTGAGAATATCTTTACCTTCACAAAAAATTTCCACGTCTAAACTTCACGGAAAATTTCGGCAGAGCATCTTTTGTATGGAGAGGTCCGGGAGAAATAATAATAATATCAAAATTTCAATATATATTATATTTCAAAAATAAAATATCCCAAACCACGTGAAAACAATATAATATCGCTATAAAACCGAATTCTGAAAACGTACCTATTTGTCGGGCAAACAACGCTTTACTAATAAAACCAAAAGCAGTAGCTATTGCTTCCATAAACCTTTGTCTCACTTATAAAATCCAAAATAGTGAGAATTATGTATAAGGGAGATATTTAAGTTATTTCAGTTTATAACAAAACAAATCAACGGAACATAACAATAGTCACTTACAAACAAAACCATACAATCATTACATGCAATCAAAGTAATCAACCATCCATCCATAGCAACCAAAACAAATGGTTTGTTTGAGTTCTGTGACAACCCACAAATCCGTACCCATTGAATCGACAATAAACCACACATGTATGACACAAAAAGCACAGACTGATCGAAAGTCATGAGAAAGAAAAGAAGAAAGAAGAAGAGAAGAGAAGAAAGAGAGAAGAGAGAACCAAATAGAACAATATAGAATCTCACATCGCAGCGGAATAACATATAATATCATGTTAATGATCTTTACAAAACAGAAACTATATATACATACATCAATAAGAGTTCAACAATCAATCATTAGTTATCAGCTTGGACAATTATAATAACATATCCTTACAATTGCTAATAATATAAACAATGATAAAGTGCAAAGCGGATAATCAAAACAGATACGTGTATACGAAAATGAAGATCTTCAGCTCTCCTGCTGAAGCTCCAAAGGCACTTGTAAATATACTCGATCTGACCCGAGCACTGAAAGCGAAGAACTCCCGGATCAGTCTGGTAAACTAGCGTGAGAAACACCCTCAACTGAATTTACTAAACTACCAGAATTTTCCTTTATCAAGACAAAAGTATCTCGTAAGACACGCCCACACATAAACACAGACATGTTTTTATCTTACGATAACTAAAACTTTTATTATCAAATTCATGTTATATTATACTAGTGTCTAGTATACAAATAATAATCAAAATAGCCGAAATTGTTAGCATTATTAAATTCTAGCGTACTGGTCTCTACAAATAAAATGGCAGGTACGTAGTGGAGTTTGGATTTCCATACAAATGATCAGGTGAAGGGACTACCTTCCGGCAGTACATCTCTAGAGAAATGTACCGAGGACCATCACAAAGGATCCTCTACCAACAAAAGACCGCCCACTTCTATAACTAGATGGTACCGAATATATCATCCTCCAGTCATTACCGACCGTTTTCGAGGGCCCTCTATGCATACAAACCACAATAATCAGATACACGTCGTTATAGCATGTAAAGATATATCTAGAAGAGTATGATCATATCCTACTTGGGAGTGACCCATTTAGCCTCGTCGCATCTAACCTTGTTTTGGTCATTTTCAGTTGATGAGGCCTGAGGTATCGATTACCTTTCACATATCACAATCACATCACTTTGAATGTCACACAGCCATTTTCGTTGACTACTAATTGCCTTAAACAAAAATACAACCCTTAAGCTCATACGCCTCAAGGAGGGTGTTAAGCTAAGAAAAGTTTCCTTCTCCGCCACCACTGATATACGTTTGTAAAAACCAATGTACGTAACCTTAGAAATGCAATTTCAGGCAAACATCCATACAAGTTGTCCAGAAACAGGACAAACCAAAGGTACTTTCCTACCACATCCTATCGGGAAATCCCTAGGACTAGTAGCGAATAGTCCTTGCATTGGATATTTCATAATGAAGAAGCTACTACTACTGGATATATATTGGGATTTTAACTGTGATATCCCGGAAATTTTAGCAATATCAGTTTAATAATCTATATTTAAAATTAAATTGATTTGATAAAATTTTGTTAATAAAATTTATTTGGTTAATAATCCAATTAAATAAATGTTTAATTGATGAATTTTATCTTTTAAAAACTAATAAATTGCTTTCTATTTGTAATATATATATGTATATATATTGTAGATAGATAAGTTTTGATTTTAGATTAATGAACAAATAAAATATTGTTTTTAAATTTTAATAAATTCAAGGTTTTTATTTTATTTAATAAATAACTAATTGGTTTAAAATACTTAAAGAAATTGTTTTAAATTGTATAATTGTATTTTAAACATAGTTTAAATTTTAATAAGATAAACAAAGTTTATTTCATTTCTTTTTTGAATATAGCTTAAAATTATAATTTGGAATTATTTAAAAATTTAAAATACCAATTGTATATTAAAACATTAATGTAATTAATTAAGTTAAATAAGATAAGTAATTTATAACTTATCTTATAAATTATTTAAATTAATAAATATGTTATTTTCTAATAATAATAAATGTATAAATATAGATATGTTTTAAAAGACAAAATTATTATTGTAAAATTAAATATGTTAATATAAATTAGTTTTGAAATTGGATTTTAAATGTATAAATAGAATTTGATTTTGAATTCAAATGAATAAACATATTTAAATTCTATAAGTAAGCTATCGTATTTTTATAATTTGTTTCATTTCAATTTCTTAAAAAAAATGCATAAACATTTATATATGAAAATGATTTATATACATAAGTATTAATAAATAAAGGAAGAGTTTTAT
Organism: Allium cepa; assembly: GCA_030765085.1. Classification (NCBI taxonomy): domain Eukaryota; kingdom Viridiplantae; phylum Streptophyta; class Magnoliopsida; order Asparagales; family Amaryllidaceae; genus Allium; species Allium cepa. The sequence goes on from CM060928.1 coordinate 149,167,520, forward strand.
TTACTTTTAAAATAAAATAAAAACAAATAAAATATATTTATAAAACACATGTTATTATATTAAAATGTATAATGACAAGTGTTAAGATTGTAACCTCTTAAATACATGTGTTAGCATAAGTTTGAGACAAGTATCCTTTTCACTTTTCTTTTTCTTTTTAATTTATAAATAAATCATTTTATTTTATAAAGCATGTTTCCTTCATTCCCATCTTTTTCTAATCTTCATTTTCCAAAGATAAATCTCAGCTAAAAACAATTTTGTTTTCAAACTCTCAAGAACAAAAATTTAAATCATGTTCAAAATCTGTTTTTTCAAATGCAATGCAACCCTTCCTCAAAATCAAATCTGTAACATGTGTACTCTTCTTTTCAAAAACTAAAGAATGCAAGCATTCTCTCTTCCGCCTGAATTTTTAAAGCAATAGCAAGCTCTCAAATTTAATTTAAAACAAAAGCCTGCATCTCGAATCTGGGAATCAAGCATACAAAGCCTGCATTTTCAAGTTTTTCAAATTCAAGAGATTTAAATACATATGGAATCAAGCCTGCATGCAAGTTTAAATCTGCTAGCAACTCAATTTTTATCAATAATTCAAAGAATTTAAAGCAATTCAAGTTTTTATCAAAAGCTTTTCAGAAAAATTTGTGCTCTGCCTTTCAAAAATCCCAGCTGAGTAACATCAAAATTTTAAAGGTTTAAGTTTATGTTTATGTTGCATGTTAGTCTCTATAAAAAAAACATGTATGTTTGTGAAAATAATTAAATTTTCTGTGTGCATGTATATGAATGTTTGGTGTGCATTACTGTGTGACTGTGTTCCCTCTATTTTTAGTTCCAGGCTTAGATTTTCAAATCAAAACCTCTAGCTCTTGATATAATCTTGTAAAGACTTAAAGTATTGAATAAAACTGGTTGTTGAATCATGGCTGTAAGTTTAAAAATAGGATTTAAGTCAAAATAATTTATATTGTCTCTGGAATGAATAAACTTCAGTACAAATTCAATATATGTTAAATTTCAATCTTCAAGATTTATAGATTCAGGTACATGAATCAAAAGATAAAACTTAAAATTGATTTTTTTTACAAAAATTATGATTTTTAATAATGGGGTTTAAGAGCATTTCTGTTTTTACTGGAAATTGAAGTTTGAGAGAATTCAGAGGAATTCGATAGCTTGAGGGGTTGTGATTCTTTCCGGAGGAAGAGATGTGGTCAGTGACCTTGGGAAAATTTGTTGCGGTGATGTCAAATCACGGAGGAGGCGGTGGCGATCGATTAGTTTTTCTAAACCTAGTTTTGCTGGGTTTTGATTTTTCGATCAGTAGTGAATCTCAAGTTGATCGAATGAGATGAGATTCAGGTAGAAAAAGGTAGGCACGTTGAGGGAGGCAATGCCGGGGTTTTAGGGGCCACGGTGATCGGAATGTGGACGGCGACGAAATTCCAGGTTTGAGATAATGGTGCCGGTTGTTGTCAGGTTTTGGTTTGAGATTCTCGAATTTGATTTCAAGTAGATTAAGTGGTTCTGATGATAGCAAGGTGATGCAGGGAGGGTCTGCGATTTGTTCGTTGGCTGGGCAATGGTCGGAGGTGGCTACAACCACCGTGCATATGCACGGTGACGAAGAATGGTGTCAGGTGTTTGATTTGGGAATTGCTGTGTGTTTTGACTCGAGTTATACTCGAGATAATTCAAGTAATTGCTCGAAGTTTTAAAGGGGTTTACTCGAAGTAATATAAGGGGGTTTCGGGTATGTAAGTGTTTACAGGTTTCATAGGAAAACCTGTTTATTCCCAATCCAAATTTAGTTTTAAATCTGAAGCAAGTTGTTCAACAGAAATAAAACTTAAATTTAAAGTCTGGATTTCAAACCGAGTTTGAATCCAGGTTTGAAATTTTAATTTAAACTTTATAAATTAAAATGTTTAACAACTATAAAAGAATTTAAATATTTGAATTTAAAGATAAAGCTTTAAAATTAAAGTAGAAGATTTAAACATAAGTTTAAATCTGGAAACAAGATTCAAATTTGAATCATGTTTTGAAAATAAAAGAAGTTTTTAAATTTTGAAATGCTTAAACAGCTTTTGATATTGAATCATATTTTAAATATGATTCGTATTATAAATATGGGTTTAATTTCCTTTAAACTTCTTTATAATATGAGAAATTATCTAGCATAAGTTTAGAAAGGTTTTAGAATGTTTGTTTTAAACTTTAATAAAGTTAAGTTCGGGTTTCAATTTAAATTTAAAATTTAAAATGTAATTTGAAACAAATTTTAAGATAAGTTGTTTTAAAAATATTTTGTTAATGATAATGTAATCATTAATAAGAGATGTTTTATTTTTAAGTAAATCTAAGAATTTAATGATTTTTGAGTCATTAAATTAATAAGGTAATTTAAATAAGATAATTAATTAATTTAATTAATTAATTAAGAATTGAAATAAATTAATTAAGGATTAGTTAAGTAATTAAGATTAATTAAATTTGTAATTAATATTAATTAATTTAAGTTAATTACTTAATAAAGGTAATTAAGAATTTGTTAATAAGTTAATGAAGGTCATTAACTTGGGATTATTTATTAATTAATTAATGCAATTAATCGTGATAATTAAATGGATTAATTAATTTAGACAATCAATTATGGAACTTGATTAAGTATGATTACTTTATGGGAATAATTAAAGATATTAATTACTAATTGTAATTAATTTATTAATTAGATTAGTTTAAATTAATTAATTTTAATTAATTTAGAATAATCTTTGGATGAGATGATAAGTAATCAGTGAAGAATAATTACTTAAAGAAGTAATTAAGTTAAGTAAATTACTGGTAATAATTAATTGAAGTATGGAAGAGTTTTTGAATTAATTACTTTGTGTAATTAATATGAAGATACTTTCTTTGTGAAAGTAATTAATAATTGATTACTTATTGTAGTAAATTTAAGCATTGATTGATTAAGTCTTTTTGAAATAATTAAGTGATGTAATTAATTAAAGGTAATTAAATACTAATGAAATTAATCAAGATTGATTAATAAATATAATTAATTATTAAATGTAATTAATTTAGGAGTAATTAAGGTTAGTTAATTACTGATTATGATTAATCAAAAGTAATTGTTAATTTTGGTTTAATTAAGATTAATTACTTAATGTAATTAATTTAAATAAGTAATTAATTTAAATGTGATTAGGGATCATTAATTAATATAATTAATGATGTAATTAAGGATTTATTAATTAAGATTAATTAATAATGATAAGTGATTAATGAAGTAATTAATTAATGTAATTAATTAAGGATTAATGTAATTAATTATAATTAATTAATGAAGTAATTAAAGGTTAATTACTGATTTTGGTTAAGGATAATTAATTTGTAAAATTAATTAAGAATAATTACTTAAATGTAATTAAGGGATAATTCATCAAGGGTGATTAATTAAGATGATTAATTTGAGGATAATTATTTAATTGATTGGTAATCAATTAAGGGTTAAGTAAGCAAGATTTAAAATGAGGAAGTAATTAATTTAATTCATTAATTAAAGATAGGTAATTAATTTAATTCACTTTAAATTAATTAGAGATAGAAGTAATTAATTTAATTCATTTTAAATTAATTATAGATGGTGTGATTATAGATCTTTGCTTATGAATGGATGATGTGGTTTAGCTTGAATGGTTTGAATCTCAGATATGAGATTAGTATTGTGTGATATGGATGCATTGGTTGCATTTTGATGATATAAGTTATCTATGGTGATGATAATGTAGATTATCTATTTGTAATGATAATATAGATTACCTGTTGGTGATGATAATGTTGATTATCTATTGTGATGATGTGAATTATCTATCTGTGTGTATATAGATAGTTTAAATTGAATTGTTTTAAACTTAAAACAACTTGGACCTAAAAGACACGCTTTGGATTTCGATGAGACCGGGATCGGGTTTCCATATTTGGATATCCGAAAACCACATTGAATCTAGTTAACGTTAGGTCGTGAATCTAAGTGGAGCAAGTGAAGACTCGAGGTGTAAGGGCTATACGTTAGTATAACTCTGTGGGTGATTCCATAATGAGTTTGACGGAATAGTACTTATAGGTTCGAGATGGTGATTCAGAGTGCAAGGGTTATCGTCGTTAACTCTGTGGGTGATTCCGTAATGAGTGTAACAAGATAATGCCTTCGGTTTCGTTCGAACCCGGAACGAACTTGTATGGATTGAATGCTTTCAGAACATCGTCAGGTGGACGATGAGCATTCTAAGAGATGTGTTCTCTAAAGGTAATCGTAGCCTCAAGCCTCATCAACCGGGAATGGCTAAAACAGGGGAGGTGCAGCAAGGCTTCGTGGGTAGCTCCAACTGGAGAGCAAGATTTACCCCTGTCTAGAGGTCCCTTTTTATTCGGCTGTGTGGGCGGTTGGTTCGCGACAACTGCCGGGGTTGTCTTGTTCGGAACTGTTCTGTAAGGAATGGGTCCGGCCTTGTGTTGTAGGGGAGCGGGCGTACTCCTATGTACGGTGATCTAGGCCACGTACTGTGACGGGCGGTACCCCAGTAGCCCTGCCATTGTATGGAATCCAAAATCCAATAAGAGCCAACGGTTTTGATTGTATTACCCACTTTTGTGGCTAGTAGCTGGAATTTAATAAATGTAACAATTTTGGCTATTTCTTATTTATTTGAAAACCCTAGACACTATTATAATATCATTGGACTTCCTATCAAATGTTTTGGTTAGCATAAGGTAAAAACTTTTCCATGTGTATGTGTGGGAAGTCTTATGTGATACCTTTCTTTTTAAAAGGTTTTCAAAGTTAAGCAACTTTAACCTATTACTCACACTAGACCCATGTCTAACCCAGAGTTTATTTTTATTTTTCATAAACTCTTGGGTACTCAAATTTTTACGAGTATCCAAGGGATTCAGGTTAGCTTTGACGAATTATGGAGGAGCAAATGGAGCAGGAGGCTTCTGCGTTATAGTTATTTAGTATTCCGCTGTGTTGGTATCTCTGAGTCGTTTATTGGAGTTGTTTTGTACTGTGTTGTAATAACTAGACAGGTGTTTATAACTATCTAGTATGTGTTGTATTTTCTGTGTGACTCTGATTGTTGTTGTATGTCTATGTAATACTTATGTTATTAATATAATTTATTCGTCCTGCTGTTTAGATTCTGATGTGTGGTTTCTTCTTTCTTCTCTTTTTTTCTATTCTCTATCCCTTTCTTTCTTGTTAGCGATGCGACTTCCTGGAGTTGGAAGTTGGGTTGTTTCATTAACCCTAATGTGATGGCTTGCAAATTCATACCCCTTTGAGCCGATAATATTCCACATCAATCCAACTAAAAGTGGACGGAAATACGAGTCCTCAGGGTTAAAGAAGAAAGAGGTAGAAGAAGAAGATAAAAACAACATTAAAATCTCACAATCGCAGCGGAACAATATACAATATATAATAACAACTTTTAAATACAAAGTAATCTGTACTATTATATAGACATACCATTATCAGAGTACAACCATCATTCATCACTTTGGAAAACTTATTATCTGTCCTTACACAGTGGAAATAATAATTCGAGTATGGAGATACGTCACTGTCATTCGGTTGCCCCTTGAGCTCCACAGCAAATTATCCTGGATATGTTCAACTCGGTCTAACCCAAATATCATAATAAAACAACATCCAAGTCGGTCTGGAAAAGCAGCGTGAGAAAATCACACTCAATTGGACTATTAATGTTTTGAAAAGCCTTTGAAACAAAGTTATCTTGTAAGACCACGCCATAAATAAATATGCCGGGTATTTAACATACGATAACCAAAACTTTTATCAAATCCATCTGATATTATAATAGTGTCTATAGAAAGTAAAATAAAATCTGGCTGAAATGCTTGCATCTCACGTTCCACCAATAGTTAGGCACAATCAAAACCGTACGGGTGCTTATTGGAGATTGGATTCCATACAATGGCGGGGATACTGGGGTACCGTCCGTCTCAATACCTGGTCTAGATCAGAGACCGAGGACAACTCCCGTTCCCCTACAGCACAAGACCGGGGCTACCCTTTACTGGACAGTCCGAATAAGATTACCCCGTTGTTGGAGCTAACAACCGCCCACACGGCCAAAATAGAGGGACATCTAGACAGGGGAAATCTTACCCTACTTGGGTGCTATCCACTTAGCCTTGCTGCAATTCCTCTATTTTAGTCATTCCTAGTTCATGAGGCTTGAGGCTATGCGTTACCTTTTTAGAACACATTCACTTAGAATGCACATCGTCCTCTTGACGATGTTCTGATAGCATCCATCCATACAAATTGCCCTAGGTATGGACAAACCGAATCACTGTCTTCATCGTCTTCACGGTCGTCATTCGCAAACGTTCAAACCGGATCGAAATGGTTTTCAGATAATTAAATCCGATCCCGGTCGCTTCGAAACGATCAGTGTATTAGCCAATATTGATAGTCAGTTATTTAACTATCATATAACATCCACAAGAAACCATCAGGCCTTAAATAATTTTCCAAATTATTTATCTCAAAATATTTACACAATTTATCAACTCCCATGCCTCATACTTAGAATATTTTCCCCAGTTCAATTGGTATTCAATACTTGGAAAATATTCATTTATTTCCAATTTCTTTTCTCAAAAATATTTACAACTTTTTTTGTAAATTTTCAAACTCGTTTCACACGAATTCCATAAATCCCAGAATTCCTTAGTTTATTTTCTTCAATATTTCCAAAGCCATTTATGCATATTAAAATTCCATTTTCACTTCTACTTCCCTTGTGAATTTTATTTCACCTTTCGAATTTCACTTATCTTACACTTTAGAATTTATTTAAGTTTCCACAATACCCCTATAAGATCTTCCTTCTAAAATCTTATCTGTTATTATTAAACTTTGCTTTCCATCTCGAAAGGATTTATAATTGAATTTAAAACATTTAAAATTTTATATATGAAATAAGAATAATGGTTTACTTTTAAAAAATATGGTTTAGATAAGATTAAAATATCAACTTCCTAAAAGCATTAAAATTTTATATCCAGTTACTATTCGATTTACAAAGCTGATTTAAGATTAGAATTTATTTTATAAAATATTAAGTATTAAAATAATTAACTTCAGGATATTCTAAAACAGTATGGTAATTTAAAATCCCGTTTAAAATAATGTCAATTTACTTAACAAAAATCTATTTTTAGAAAGTCCAATTTCACCGATTCAATTCATAGGTTCCTCTTGATTCGCATCACATCGACCATATCACAGCTCTTCACATTCGGATATATATTCCACTATTTCCTTTCAAAGCAAATTTTCATAACTTTATATAAGTTCACACCATAACTTATATTTTTAAATATCCACTGGTATCACTATCTCATTTATAAACCCCATTTATAAATTTGTAAACTCCCCCTAGTTTTCCATCTATTTATGAAAACATATTCTATTTAAAATTCTGATTTTAATTTCCTTCCTTAATAAATTCCAATTTATTTCAAATCTATCTTTAATATTACTTAACTTCTTTTCCATAATTTCCAAAATATCCTTTAAGTTTTCTTATGTAATTTATTTCAAAATCTTTACTTAAATCAATTTTACGAATGGTTAAGTATAGCCCAAATTAGTTAATATATATTTATCCTACTTAGTTTTCCTTTAGAATAAATCCAATTTACAGTATAAATATTTACTATTCAAATTTCCTTTAAAATTCCTTCAAATTAATTATCTACGGTATTTAAAATGCCCATTTTGCTTACCATGGCTATTTAACTTAATAATTTAATTCACACACAACCCATATCAATTTATCCATCACATCATATACCTATATATATATATATATATATATATATATATATATATATGAGCAACAAATATTTTTGAGGAATCCGGTTGGATCCCTGCAACCTTTTTTCTTGCATTCGTAGATGTTAGTCAATAATTAAAATACCAATCCCACTTCGAGGGGGATATCGCGAAAGGGAATATCGCGGTATGAAGGGTCATCCGCTATTATACGGGGCACATAGGGTCTCATCCGCTATATAATGCGGGAATATTAATCGTACAATATATATATACTACTATATACAATTAACATCCAACAGATAAATTGTAACTTTATCAATCATGTCAAGCATCCAATGATTTAAATTTAACAATTAATTTTTAAACAAGGTAATCTGAATGAGTTAGAAAATATCTTCTTTATTTTTATTTGCAATCCACTTCAATCTTTACATGGTTCACAATTTTTAACCTTGTATAAACATTTATACGGTTGATTAATATTTGTAATAATCGAACAATTTATTTTTCTTTTAATAAATTTAATCAACTAATGATTTTAATTTAACTAATAACTTTTCCTTTAAAAAAATTTTAGTAAATAAAATAAATTGAATAGGCTAATTAAACAAATTCATCACCTTATACATTATTTTTTGAAAATAAACTAGTAGTCTAAAATGTGTGTGCATACATACATACATACATACATATATATATATATATATATATATATATATATATATTGTTTTTTTTCTATGAAAGCACATATCCTTATGAAAATATCTATATAGATTCCAAAATCTATATACATATATACCTGTAAAAATAACCTATATTACCATTCAAAATTTCTATTTTCTAAATCTTATACGTATGTGTGTGTGTGTATATATATATATATATATATATATATATATATATATATATTATTTTCTGTTTTTCTGTACATACATATATTTATTAAATCCTAATGATAAAATCTCTTTCTTATATATATATATATATATATATATATATATATATATTAAAAACAGAAATGGTTATATACTTTCTGTAAAGTAATTTTTTTCTTCTTCTGTGTGTATATATATACAGTTATAAATTTTAAATTAGGAAAAAAACTGCAAATATACTTACCAAACCAATCTGCTCAACTTCCCAACTTCTCGCATTGACCATGACCACCTTTTTGACTGCAAGCTTGATAAGCTCCAACCCCAATGCCACTCCATCGCGCGCTTCCACATCCCCACGGCCATGTTCGTGTCATGACTTTAACGGTGCAGCTGGATTTCGAGCTCGAGCTCGGAACCCCCAAAATTTCAAACGCAAAAACCCTAGCCTAAGCAACGCACTCCCCTTCTTGATTTCCCGACATTTCGTTTTCATTCTTCGCTTTTTTTTATGATTTCGATTTAATTTGAACTGGAAGTATATAGAGGGAATACGTGCGATTAACATTTTCTGCTGCTCGAACTAATCTTTTGAATTTTGAACGATTCGATTGGAAAATGGAGATGAGAAGGGGAAGGGCACAGTTCATATAGACTAGGAAGAGAAAGAATCGAGGAGGAGCCATTATCTAATTTTTTATCGATTTTGAATTGCTGTTTTGCACAGAAGAAAGGAGAAGAGGGATTCGTCATTTATACGAGAAGGAAGCGTCTCGAGTACGAGGAGTTTGTTTTACAGATTCCTTGCGTGTTTGAATAGGAAGAGGGGCAGGATTGGTCGACTAGATGGGTTGCTACAGAGAAGGCAAAAAGTTATGATGGTGAAAGCAAGCAGGCTGATGGAAGGGAATCTCAGCTATTGACTAGGGTTTGTGTATATATTAATTAAATTCAAATTGTCTCGATTTACATAGCTTAAAATCATGAACCCCTATCGAGGCATGCCGCCAGGCGTTTATAATGTTATACCCCTATTTCGAATGTAATAGAAAATGTTTTGAGTCCTAATTCGATCGTATGGAGAAGATAACTTTTGGACCCAGTTATTTTACTGAATTTCCGATATGAATTTCAGCACATTTACAAACCGCACGGCTACACGATAACTCCAAAAACTACAAAATTTGAAATCCGTTAATAATACAGTATTACGGATCCAATGGAACTGGTTTTGTCGAATTCCGAGACTGTGACTAGGATGGTTGTTTTTAAATGTCAATTTAAACAATATTTTTTTAAAACTGAGCAATCCACCTTTAAATTCAATTTTGAAAGTTGCATTCTCTTCAGTATTATTAAAATAAATTATGCAAGCACTTAAATTATTTTTATCAAGCTTGTAATTCGAGATTCAATAATTTACTAAATTTCAGTTATTAAATTCAAAAGTTGAATTATCCATTAAATCACTACATCTAAATTCTGAATCTATTTTATTAATTAAACCCAAGTTTTCCATATTCAACCAATTTATAATTCAGTCTCAATATTTAAAATCATTTAGATATTCAAAATTGAATGTTGAAAAATCAAGGTCGTTACATTCCTTCCCCCTTAAAAGAATTTCGTCCTCGAAATTACAAAGGCAGAAAGAACGCCCCAATCCATTTAACTTACTAACACCCACTTAGTGAAAATCCCATATTCACTTTTCTATTCCTTTAGTTCCGACCAAACCATTAGTTTGAATTCCAACTTCAAAATCCTTTGTTTCAATTCCAATTTGAAATCGGTCGTCGTTAACAAAAAAATTTGAAAAATTTTCAAAAAAATTTCTAACCCTAGAATTTCCAAATTTTTTTGGCAGAGTCTCCTTTGTACAGTGGAGCTTTTGCAATTGGACAAGAGAGATAAATATATCGACCCATACGGTCGGAAAAACAAAAATATACATAATATTTCATATTTTTATTCCTTTTATTGCGTAGATGTACCTCTATTTAGCATTTTTGAGCAAAGGGCTTATTTATATAGTAATTAGCGCGACCAAAATCCAGCCAAATGGCCTCCTAGTACCAATGCTTACTCAATTTAAACATGTAAGTACCAAACTATGTAACTTAAACAACATCTTACTTATTTTCAATAGCTAAACACATGGATTTTTATAAGCAATGTAGATTAAACAATATTTATAAGCAACCTATATGACTTCAACCCTTATTCAAGTATTTCAATCAACCCATATACTATTTTCACTCAATTTAAATGGTTTACAACTAAATTTTTCACATTCAATTCATTTTTAAACCAAACAAACTCATATTCATTCCAATTGATTCCAAAATCAATTTTACTTGCTTCTATTAACTCATAGAATTTTATTTAATCTTGTTTACGTCAAAGGACAACTTTTCTATGCGAATTTGACGATATTCACTTAATAGAATATCCAACTTAGTTTGTAACTACTTCAAATTAATGCCAACTCATTTTATATTTAATTCCATTTTATTTGATAACATTTCGAATTTATATTTAATTTACCAACAATTCAAGTTGAATTTTATTTATAACTCGAGTTCATCTCCAACTCTATTGTTAACTCACAATTCAACTTCTATTTAACTAAATTAGGTTCCATTTCCATATTTTATTAACTAGTTAGTTATCTAATTTGTTCGCTCCCAATTCTTAAATTAATATTTGATTTTTATTTCAAAAATCACATTAACTATTTTACTTGAGTTCAATCTATTTTATTGTTCAAGTTAGGCTTTTTATTTCATTTTCCAAAATATCAAATAATCTTTATTTTCGGTCTTCTATTCCACTTTTCCATTTTTATAAGTCACCTACTCATATTTCATATTTCCATCAATTTATAATCAAGCACATTCACATTTCGTTATTAACTCAAGACTATACATTTATTTATAGCCCAAGCATATCTTTATTCAATCCACCTTTTAAGAGCGATTTCTACTTCATTTATTCTAATCCAGTTCTTATTCAGCTTACTTTTATTTATTTAAGTAAGAATTTAATTTCATTCAATATCATCTATAACTCAACTGAATTTTATTTCAATTTAATTCTATTTCAACTCAACTTCATTTAATTTAAGTTAATTTCAATCCAATTCTTAATTCTGAAATCCAAATTAATTTTTATTTTCCAATTCAATCACATCCAAAATTTAATCCATTTAACTAATCAACTTTACCAGTTTATTCCTTTCAAATCACCATTAATTTAATTTCAAAATTTTCATTTTTGTCAACTTAATCCAAGTTAAATTTCATTTTTTTCTTTCTTTTACATAATTTATACCTGTACAATTTTTCCATATTAGTAATATGAACTATTTCAAATTTTATAATCCTGTTGACTATAATATTATCATCCAAACATTTTAATTTTTATATAATAATTTTCAGGAAATTATTTCTTTTTATATCAAAATAAATTTTTTGGTAAAATTATTTCATTCACCCTTTTCGAAACAATACTCTATCGAATTATTCTATTCAAGTGTTTAGAAAACCCTTTGATACAGTTGTACAGACTGTTCCAACTAAGGTTTATAAGCCACTCAATAAATCAATCAACACAATATAAAACCATTTATATCCACTAATAAATACGTACTCATATCTATTGATACGCTCAAACTCATTCTAGAGTATTACTGACTCCATCTCTAATGAAAAATCCCCACTAGGGCCAAGGTTCTCACTTAATCTTCTACTTTGATACCAAGTGTGATGGCCCACAAATCCGTACCCCTTTGAGCCGACAATATTCCACATCAAATCAACTCAAAGTGGATGGAAATACGAATCTTTAGGGTTAAAGAAGAAAGTGTTAGAAGTAGAAGATAAAAACAACATCAGAGTCTCACAATCGCAGTGGAACAAAATACAATATATAATAACAACATTTAAACACAAAGAAATCCGTACTATTATATATATACCATTATCAGAGTACAACCATCATTCATCACTTTGGACAGCTTATTATCTGTCCTTACATAGCAGAAATAATAATTCAAGTACGAAGATATGTCTCTTCATCCAGCTCGCCTTCTGAGCTCCACAGCACATTATCCTGGATCTGTTCAACTCGGTCTGACCTGAGTATCATAATAAAACAACACCCATGTCAGTCTGGAAAACCGGCATGAGAAATCACACTCAATTGGATTATTAAATTTTTAAAAAGCCTTTGAAACAAGGGTATCCCGTAAGACCACACCACGAATTTTCAAACTGTTTCACATGAATTCCTTAAATCCCAGAATTCCTTAGTTAATTTTCTTTAATATTTCCAAAGCCATTCATGCTTATTATAATTCCGGTTTTACTTCTACTTCCATTGTGAATTTTATTTCACCTTTCGAAGTTCACTTACCTTACACTTTAGAATTTATTTAAGTTTCCACAATAACCCTATAAGATCTTCCTTCTAAATCTTATACGTTATTATTAAACTTCGCTTCCTATCTCGAGAGGATATATAATTGAATTTAAAACATTTAAAATTTTATATATGAAATAAGAATAATGGTTTACTTTTAAAAATATGGTTTTAGATAAGATTAAAATATCAACTTCCTAAAAGCATTATAATTTCATATCCAGTAACTATTCAATTTACCGAGCTGATTTTAATATTAGAATTTGTTTCAAAAAATATTAAGTATTAAAATAACTAACTTTTGGATATTCTAAAATAGTATGGTAATTTTAAATCCCGTTTAAAACAATTTCAATTTACTTAACAAAAATCTATTCAATATTCAATGATTCAGTTCATACGTTCCTCTTGATTCGTATCACATCGACCATATCATAATTCTTCACATTCGAAATATATTCCACTATTTCCTTTTAAAACATTTTTTCATAAATCTATATAAGTTCAGACCATAACTTATATTTTTAACATATCCACTGATATAACTATCTCATTTATAAAACCCCGTTTATAAATTTGTAAACTCACTTGGGTTTTCCAACTATTTATAGAAAGAGATTCTATTTAAAAATCTGATTTTAATTTCCTTCCATAATAAATTCCAATTTATTTCAAATCTATTTTTAATTGTTACTTAAGTTCTTTTCCATAATTTCCAAAATATCCTTCAAGTTCTCTTATGTAATTTATTTCAAAATCTCTACTTAAATCAATTTTACGAATGGTTAAGTATAGCCCAAATTAGTTAATATATATTTATCCTACTTAATTTTTCTTTAGAATAAATCCAATTTACAATATAAATATTTACTATTCAAATTTCCTTTAAAATTCCTTTAAATTAATTATCTATGGTATTTAAAATGCCCATTTTGCTTCCTATGGCTATTTAAAATTTAATACTTCAATTCACACACAACCCATATCAATTTATCCATCACATCATATACCAATATATGTATATGAACAATAAATATTTTTGAGGAATCATGTTTGATCCCTTCAACCTGATTTTCTTGCATTTGTAGATGTTAGTCAACAACTAAAATACCAATCCCACTTCGAGGGGGGTATCGTGGTATAAAGGGTCATCCGTTGTTATGCGGGGTTCGTAGGGTCTCATCTGCTACATAATGTGGGAATATCAATCACTCCAATATATATACTACTATATATATATAATTAACATCCAAAAGATAAATTAAAACTTTATCAATCAAGTCAAGCATTCAACGATTTAAATTTAACATTTAATTTTTTAAACAAGGTAATCCGAACGAGTGAGAAAATCTCACCTTTGTTTTTGTTTGCAATCCACTTCAATCTTGACTTGGTTCATGATTTTTGACCTTGTATTAACATTTATATGGTTTATTAATATCCGAAATAATCGAATTATTTATTTTCCATTTAACTAACTAATGATTTTAATTTTACTAATAACTTTTCCTTTAAAAATCTTTTACTAACTAAAATAAATTAAATAGGTTAATTAAAAATTCATCACCTTATACATTACTTTTTGAAATAAAGTAGTAAATCTAAAATGTGTGTGTGTATATATATATATATATATTGTGAAAGCACATATCCTTATGAAAATAGTCTATATAGATTCCAAAATCTATATAAATATATACCTATAAAATAACCTATATTACCATTTAAAATTTCTACTTTCTAAATCTTATGTGTGTGTGCATATATATATTATTTTTTGTTTTTCTGTATATGCATAAATTTATTAATTCCTAATGAAAATAAAATTTCTTTCTAACATATATATATATATATATATATATATATATATATATATATATATATATATATATATATTAAAAACATAATTGGTTTTATACTTTCGGTAAAATAATTTTTTTATTCTTCTCTGTGTGTGTGTGTATAGTTATAAATTTTAAGTTGGAAAAAAAACTGCAAATATCCTTACCAAACTAACATGCTAAACTTCCCAACTCCTCGCGCTGACCACGACCACCGTCTCGACTGCAGCCTCGACAAGCTCCCGCGTATGCGACCCCAACGCCTCTCCATCGTGCGCTTCCACATCCTTTCAACCATCTTCCGGTCATGATTTCACCGGTGCAGCTCGAGTTCGAGCTCGAGCTCCGAACCCTTAAAATTTCAAATGCGAAAACCCTAGCCTAAGCAACGCACTCCCCTTCTTGATTCGAACGACAACCACGACAACGCTCTCCACCCAACTCGATCGATATCTCCTCGCCGCCGCTCTCCTTCCACGACACCACCTCGCATGCTCGCCGCCTTGCTCCTTTGAGCGAACTCGATATTTCGTTCTCATTCGTCACTTATTTTTTTTATGATTTTGATTTGATTTGAACTGGTAGTATATAGAGGGAATACGTGTGATTAACATTTTTTGCTGTTCGAACCAATCTTTTGAATTTTGATAGATTCAATTTGAAAACGGAGATGAGAAGGGAAAGGGCATGGTTCGTATAGACTAGGAAGAGAAAGAATCAAGGAGGAGCCATTATCTAATTTTTTTCGATTTTGAATTGGTTGTTTTGTATAGAAGAAAGGGGAAGAGCGGCTCGTGATTTATACGAAAGGGAAGCATCTCGAGTATGAGGAGTTTATTTTCACAGATTCCTTGCGTGTTTGAATAGGAAGAGGAGACAGGATTGGTTGGTTAGGATGGCTAGCTATAGAGAAGGCAAAAAGTTTTGATGGTGATAGGAAGCAGGCAGATGGAAGGAAATCTTAACTGTTGACTAGGGTATAAATATATATATATATATATATATATATATATATATAAATTAATTAAATTCAAATTATCTCAATTTACATATCTTAAAATCACGAACTCCTATCGAAGCGTGTTGCTAGGCATTTATAATGTTATAACCCTATTTTCGAACGCAATGGAAAAGGTTTCGAGTCCTAGTTATTATATTGAATTTCCGATATAAACTTCAGTGCGTTTACAAACCGTACGGCCACAAAATAACTCCAAAGGTTACAAAATTTGAAATCCTATAATAATACTAAATTACAGATCCAATGGAACTGGTTTCGTCAAATTCTGAGACTGTGCCTCGAAAGGCTATTTTTAAATGTCAATTTAAAAGGCATATTTTTAAAACTGAACAAACCACCTTTAGTGTAACAGCCCGCAAATCTATACCCCTTGAGTCAACGCTATTCTACAACAATCAACTCAAGTTGCACAGTAATACGAACCATTTGGGTTTAAGAAGAAGAGGTAGAAGAAGAGAAAACAAAATCAACATCAGAATCTAACCATCGCAGCGGAATAAAATATAATAGATAGTAAATAATATTTACTCAAAATCAAATATATATGTTTACATACATTACATCATCAGAGTACATCAGTCACAACTCACATCAATACAATACAATGGATACACAACAACTCAACAGCGGAATAATATATATATACAAGTACGGGAGTACGTATCGTCATCCAGCTCGTCTCCTGAGCTCCACAACATCATATCCTGTATTCTATAATACTCGGTCTGACCCGAGCATTACAATTAAATAATACCCGAGTCAGTCTGGAATACCAACGTGAGAAAATCACACCCAATTGATTATTAAAGTTTCAAAAATCCTTTGAAAACAAAAGCATCTCATAAGACCACGCCACAAATAAACATGTCGGGTTTTTACCTTACGATAGCTAAAACAATTTTTATAGAAATCCTCTGATATTATAATAGGGTCTATATACAAATACTTATAAAATAGCCGAAATTGTTACATCTATTAAATTTCAGCTACTAGCCACAGAGTGGGTAATACAAACAAAACTCGTACAAGGCTCGTAGGGAGAATGGATTTCCAACCAATGACTAGGCACTGGGGTACCACCTGTCACAGTACGGGCCTAGATCACCGTACCGAGGAGTACGCCCGCTCCCCTACAACACACGGCCGGGAATATACCTCACTGGATAATCCCGAGTGAGATCACCCCGCGGTTGGGAAACCGCCCACTAAGCCGAAATAAAAAGGGACATCTAGACTGGAATGACCTCACCCTGCTTGGGTGCTACCCACCTAGCCTTGCTGCATATCCCCTGATTTTCAGTCATTCCCATTTGATGAGGCTTGAGGCTAAGCGTTACCTTTTATAGAACATAACCCTCAAAATGCCCACGTCCACCTGACGATGTTTCGCAAGCATTCATCCATACAAGTCCGTCCCGAGTTCGATCGGAACCGAAGGCACTATTCCTACTACATCCATTTTGGAAATATCCACAGGATTAGTAGCGACTAGCCCTTGCACTTCACTGCTCTATCTTAGAATCCAAAATCGTTTACACGAAACGTACAAACCGGATCGAAGTGGTTTTCGAGAAATAAATCTCGATCCCGGTCTCTTCGAAACGATTAACGCATTTGTCCAATATTGATAGTCGGTTATTTAACTATCAATTATATTCACAAAACAACCATCAACCAATAAATAATTTCCCAAATTATTTATTAACCTCAAGGATATCTTTATACGATATATTTCTATTTTCAACCCTTTGAAAACGTTTTCAAAACCATCTTTCTTTTCAGAATAAACTTTCCCAATATTTTCTATTTTCTCTGAAATCACCAAGCAAAAAACTAGATGGTTCAAAAAATCTAAAACACTTTACTTCAAAAATATACTTTTTAAACATTTAAGTTAAATTTACTTCAATATTTGAAAAAAAATACATACTATATGAGTATTTGAAAATAAAGTTACTTAATAGAATATGAAACTAGATTTTCACTTTTGAAAACAAAATACTAGGTCACTTTTAAAGTAATTACTACTATAATAGATTTGAGAAAAGACTTACTTTTGAATTTAAATATTAGAAATAATAAATTTTCTAAGACTTGCTTTTTTACAACTTTAAAAACTTTAAATTTATTTAAGAATTTACTTTAAACATGTACTTGGTTATCCAGAGAAAAATCCCAGCTTCAATCACTTAAATCAATTTTCCAAATTGGTTTCCAATTTATTTCCTTTTAATTCAGAATCTATTAATTTCATATCTCATTTCTTGATTATGATTTTAAAAACACTTTAACTAAAAATTCTAATTTTTAGATTTCTCAATTACTTCTTTGTTCTTTTAAATAAATTTAGATTTGAATTTTAATACAATTCATCAATTTCATTTTATTCAAGATTCCATTTCTCTTCGTACTGGAAGTTATTTAGTATTATTTTCATATTACTTCTATTTATTTTCAATTCATTCTTAATTTATTCAAACTTTCTATAATTATTTCGCTTTCAAATTTACTTCCTTTTAATTTCTTTTCAACCATCCAATTCATATATTTTGGTAACTCATTATACCCGAATATCCAATTAAACCATAACATTCAATATTCCAATATAACTCATCATAGGATATCAAATAATCACAACAGAGAATATTGAATAATTTAAATAAATGTGAGGGGTCCAGTTGGATCCCTCCAACCTGTTTTCCCTACATCCACAAATGTTAGCACAATATAATATGCCAATTCCAAAATATCATACTATATAACATCAATCAATTCATCCATTCAAACAATTATTTAAATTTAATCATTTAAATTTAAATTTTACCGAGTGAGATTAACTCACCTTTTAATTTGTTTGCAGTCCACTTCAATTCACTTGGCTTGTTTCCATTATTTTTTTTGACCTTGTATAAGCATTATAGGATTTTATTAATATCTGAACCGACCGAATAATCAATTACCATTCAATAAATTTAATTAGCTAATTATTTTGTTTAAACTAAATTTCCCTTTTGAAGATCTTTTAGTCATTAAGATAATTAATAAGCTAGTTTAAACTTTATATATATATATATATATAAACTCTGATTTTAGAAATCTCATATATATTTATAAAAATAAAAATTTCTAACTTCACACAGGTTTCAAACATGTTTATATTCAATATTCCTTTAAATGGAAGTATATTCTGTTTATCTATATATTTCAAAAAGAAGATACATATATATAAACTGTATATAAATATTTTACTGTAAATTTATTTATATCCCTCTACAATATAAATATTCAAGAGAAGAAGTTATAGTTTACGGTCATATATTCATTTCTCTTCTGATATCGATTTAAACAACAAGGACGAATTAAAAAAATTCCCAAATCAATGAATTACCTAAAAACAGAAGCTGCATCCCTCAGCCGACCATCGACAAACGTGACAACGCCAACAACAGGAACCACCAGCCTCACCATCACTCGCGACAGTGGCCTCGCCTACATTCCCAAAAAATTTGTGTGCTTCTCGTTCGAGTCAAATGTGAACCTCCAAGTGGCCGAAATCTTCGATCGCGCGTGAGATGCCTAGCCAAGATACAAGATTTCAAGACCGAGCTGGAGCCTTTTGCGCGTTAAATCCCTTCGTCGCCGGCCCTTCTGCGATGCCACCCTTCTTTTTTTTTTTACTGATCATCGAAGTGTAGAAAAAGGGGAAAAGAGGTGCATTTGTTTCCACATTCGCGAATAAAAGGAAGGCCTCGATCCCTTTACTTTGAGCAAGTTGATTTCGATTTCTATTGGTGTTAAGAGTGAAGGCTTCGGCCATGATTTTATTAAAAAAATTTAATTTTAATTTTTTTTTTCAAGTGTTCGATTTCTGCTTCCAGATAGAAGAAAAGGGACGGGAAAGAGATATATGATGGTGTAAAGCTTCTCGAGTACGCGTTGTAAAAAAAATATCTCTGACCATATATACTTTTAATTTTATTATATAATTAAATATTGAAAATATCTCGCGTTGTATAACGCGAAATCCCGAACTCCGAATCAGACATGCCGACAGACGTTTATAAGGTTTTACCCGCATTCCAAACACGATGGAACGTGTTTCGGAAGCTAATTTGATCGTATGCACGAGTTACAAAAGAAAACGATCAAATTTAAATTAAATCAATTAAAATAATTCTAAGCGTTTTATCCAATTTCAAATTATATGATTCCATGTTTAAACTATATAATTCAATAATTTAATTATCAAGCCATTGGTGATATTTGAATTCAAGTTAAAAATTAACATTTAAATATTCAAAATCAATTGAATATTCTAATTTCAATTGCTTAAAAATTTCGGGTCGTCCCATTCCTCCCCCCTTAAAAGAATTTCGTCCCCGAAATTACTAATTAGGAAGAATGATCCAATACCCATTATCTTTTTCCTTTCAAACCAAAATAGTTTTTAACAACTTGCCAAAACAATCTTTTAATCAAAGACACCCCAACTTCCTTTCTAACTTTTCAACTTATCCATAAGTCCCAATCAATATCACCTACTTATCAATTCAAATTTAAACTTAAATTCAAATTTTAAGTTATCAAAATTTTATCAAAATTTTTCTAACTCCCTAAATTTCCGAAAATTTTTGCCAGCGTCTCCTTTGCGCGACTAGCTCGGTACAACTACAAAAATGGCTCTACGAGCCCCAAATCTCAAAAGAAAACAAAAGGCCAAGTAGCCCAATCCAAATCCCAATCAAATTCATACCAAATTTAAGTACATACCTTTTTGTCGGGCATTTCAAATTTATCTTCTTGAAATCAAATCCAAATTTTTCTCTTTCCCCTTTTTTTCATACCTGCATATCCTTTATAACAATAATATCCAATCACAATATTCCAAAAACATTTTATCCACTTTCTCACAAAATGTTAATATCTATTCATTCCAATATTGACTTGGAATATATTTACATTATCAATTCCCAATTAAGAAATTTTCCATTCCTTACTTAAGTTAACATAAGCATTTTATATGTTTCTTACATTTATTTTCACTTTACCACTTTAATTTATATCTATTTCTATTCAAATCGATTCTTTCATTTCCATATGAATTCAATTTATCTTTAACTCTGCATATATAAATTTTATTTGTCATTTATTACTAATTCATGTCATTACTTTAAATTGGGTTCATTTACTAACTTATTTTAGTTTCCAATTTGAATTTGCTTGTCGTTAACAAAATTTTCCAAAAATTTTCTAATTCCCAAAATTTCTGAAATTTTTTGGCAGAGTTTCCTTTGTACGGAGGAGCTTTTGAAATTTGACAAAAGAGATAAATATATATACATCGACCCACACGGTCGGAAAAACCAAAAACAGTTCATATTTCCTATTTTTATTACGTAGGCGTACCTTATTTAGCATTTTTAAGCATGCGGCTTATCTTTTTTTTAGCAAATAGCACTACCAAATCCAGCCACGCGGCTTCCAGGTACCTGTACTTACTCAGTTTAAACATGTAAGTGCCAAATATATGCAATTTAACTATATTTCACTTAGTTGCAATGGTTAAAACATATGGATTCTAAAGAAATGCACATCCAACATTTTCCTTAAGCAATTTATACAATTTTCATACTAATTCAATTGTTTAAATTTATTTATAAACCATTTACATTCAATTTGAATGGTTTAAAACTCAACCGTTTACATTTAATTTATTCTTAAGCAAACTGAACCCATATTTAATTCAATTGCTTTCAAAATCAATTTATTTATCTCCTATTAATTCATAGAATTTTAATCACTTCCATTTACATCCAATGATATTTACTCTATGCAAATTTGACGAAATCTATGTGAACAAACAAATATTTATGTTTTATAACCAATTTAAATGGGTTTCAACTCGATTTATACTTAATTCTATTGTATTTTCAAATTTATTCACAATCTATATATTCTCATTTTCCTTGCATTTTAAATTTGAATCCATTCACTTGCATTTCATTTTATTAATCAAACTAGTTCATTTAAAACCGTTAACAATTTAGATTCATTTTAGTTACCAATTAAATTCCCTTTTTTTTTAATTCATTCACAACCACTTATTTAGTTCGACACATTTCATCTCAATTTTATTCACAATCCATTCATATACATTCCATTCCACATTTGTTTATCCCAAACTATATTATCAAGCTCGAAGACAATCCAAGCTATTTCATTCAATAACCATTTCTCAATTTATTTAAACCATACTTCCTTTGGTTCTGATTTATCCCATCCATTCACTTATTCAGTATAATTAACTTATCCACTCAATCCATTATGAATTTTCCATTTTCTTAAATATTATTACAACCCACCAAGTTTTATTTCAATCCATATTTATTTTTACTTGATTCAAATTTAATCCAATATCATTAAACTTGGTTTAAGTTGAATTAAATTCAACTCTCTTCGAATTATTCAGCTTAAGTCAATTTATTTCAATTTATTCAAATTTATATTTAAGCTCATTTTCATTTTACAAGTAAATTTTCTCTTTTATACTCATCTTAACTATATTGATTACAAGGCCATATCCAATTTATTTCCACATATTTGGATTTTATTCACAATACAAACCATCCCATTACTATTTTAATCAAATCACATTTTTATTCGATATATTCCCAATTATATTTAATTTGTTAACACTCCAAGTTAAATTTTAATCTGTAACTCAAGTTCTGGATCCATTATCCATTTTCAAATTACCATTCACTTTTAATTACCATCCAATTTTATTAACTTACATTGCAATTTCATTCACAAATCAATTAATTAATTTCAAGGCCACTTTTATTTATATTTTCTTCATCGACAATGTAAGTCAAATTTAATTATAACTTGAGTTTTATTTTCAAACCTCATCATAAACTCACAATTCAATTTCATTAACTAATTTATTAACAGGTTAGTTCTCTCCTATTTATAGTACAATACTTGATTTTATTTCCAAATATCACTTCATTTAATCTTCTTAGTTCACATTATTTTATAATTCAAGTTTGGCTTTTCTGTTTATTTTCCAATTCACCAAAGATATTTATTTTTGGGTTTTCTATCTCACCTTCAAATTTAACAAGTCACAACTTATATTTCATACAATCACACTCATTCTAGGCTTGAATATATTCATCTTTTATTTTTAACCCAAGCCTTATGCTTATTTATAACCCAAGCATATTTTTATTTCATGGATTTTTAATTCTTTTACAAGTCATTCTGATTTATTTAACTCAATCTAATTCTTATCCAACTTATTTCCCAGTTATCTAGGTAAAATTTTAATTTCATTTAATAACTTAATTGAATCCTTATTCCAATTCAATTTTATTTTAACTCAGTTTTATTTAATTCAATTCGATTGTAACTAAATTCGAATACAACTGGATATTATTTTCAGCTTATTCAATTTATTTTAATCCAGTTAAATTTATTATCCAATCCAAATTAATTTCATTTTAACTTTTCACTTCAGATTTACATTCCATTATCCAAAGCTTAAATTTCTTCCTGATTTACAAACCATTTCCATTTATAAGCTTACAACTTATCTTATCCAGATTTTTTTTAAAAACCCAGCTTTGGTTTCAAATTGTTTTGAAATCTCCAACATCTCACAAATTAAACCAATCCTGGTTTTCATTCCCAACAAATTTCCTTTGAGATTTCCAAAAACAACTAACTTTTCTGAATAAATCAATTTGGCAGCAATCCATCATTTAGAAACTCGAAAATGAACATCGATGATGCTGCAGTCATCACCGAAGTTATTTTCCAGTGACTGAAGTGAATTCAATGCTATCTCACTTCCCAAAATTTATTTGAAACAATTTCCTTTCATAAATACCCCAAAAACAACAATATTACTATTTATCTTCAAAATATTTCCAAAATCTCCGGGGTTTTAACGTTTCAAATTTTATTTTAATAACTATAATGCATTTGTACAATTTATGCTTATACAAATTCCCATTTTATTTTAATTCAATTTATAAATTACATATACAATTCATATTTATAAATTTCATTTCATAATGGGATTTATCTTCTCAATCTTTGATTATATTTACAATTTCTAATTAAATATTTCACTTAACAATGATAATACTTTAATATTATCATTTCTAACATCCAAGCAACCGTATAATAGCTATATAGTTTACCAAAAAAATTCTTTATACCAAAAATATATTTTTGGGTAAAATTATTTCATTCACCCATATTTAAAACAATACCGTGTCGATTGTTCTATTCAAGTGTTTAGAAACCCTTTCGATACAGTTGTCCAGACTGTGCCGACGAAGGTTCATATGCCACTCAATAAACCGATCAACATAATATTAAAACAATTTATATTCACTAACAAATACGCGCTTATATTTATTAATACGCCTAAACTCATTCAAGAGTACTATAGACTCTATTTTATGAGTAATTCCCACAAGAGCCAAGGTTATCGCCAACCTCGCTCTGATACCAACTGTAATAGC
This sequence comes from Allium cepa, assembly GCA_030765085.1. NCBI lineage: Eukaryota > Viridiplantae > Streptophyta > Magnoliopsida > Asparagales > Amaryllidaceae > Allium > Allium cepa. The sequence continues at coordinate 149,192,101 of CM060928.1, forward strand.
CCGCAAATTCGTACCCCTTAAGTCAACGCTATTCTACAACAAACAACTCAAGTTGCACAGAAATATGAACCATTTGGGTTTAAGAAGAAGAGGTAGAAGAAGAGAAAACAAAATCAACATCAGAATCTAACCATCGCAGCGGAATAAAATATAATAGATAGTAAATAATCTTTACTCAAAATCAAATATATCTGTTTACATACATTACATCATCAGAGTACATCAGTCACAGCTCACATCAATACAATACAATGGATCCACAACAAATCAACTGCGGAATAATATATATATATATATATACAAGTACGGGAGTACATATCGTCATCCAGCTCGTCTCCTGAGCTCCACAACATCATATCCTGTATTCTATAATGCTCGGTCTGACCCGAGCATTACAGTTAAATAATACTCGAGTCAGTCTGGAATACCAGCGTGAGAAAATCACACCCAATTAATTATTAAAGTTTCAAAAATCCTTTGAAAACAAAAGCATCTCGTAAGACCACGCCACAAATAAACATATCGGGTTTTTACCTTACGATAGCTAAAACAATTTTTATAGAAATCCTCTGATATTATAACAGGGTCTATATACAAATACTTATAAAATAGCGAAATTGTTACATCTATTAAATTCCAGCTACTAGCCACAGAGTGGGTAATACAAACAAAACTCGTACAAGGCTCGTAGGGAGAATGGATTTCCAACCAATGACTAGGCACTGGGGTACCACCTGTCACAGTACGGGGCCTAGATCACCGTACCGAGGAGTACGCCCGCTCCCCTGCAACACAAGGCCGGGACTATACCTCACTGGATAATCCCGAGTGAGATCACCCCGCGGTTGGGATCAGCAACCGCCCACTAAGCTGAAATAAAAAGGGACATCTAGACTGGAATGACCTCACCTTGCTTGGGTGCTACCCACCTAGCCTTGCTGCATATCCCCTGATTTTCAGTCATTCCTGATGAGGCTTGAGGCTAAGCGTTACCTTTTATAGAACATAACCCTTAGAATGCCCATCGTCCACCTGACGATGTTTCGCAAGCATTTATCCATACAAGTCCGTCCCGGGTTCGAACGGAACCGAAGGCACTATTCCTACTACATCCATTTTGAAAATATCCTCAGGATTAGTAGCGACTAGCCCTTGCACTTCACTGCTCTATCTTCGAATCCAAAATCGTTTACAGAAACATACAAACCGGATCGAAGTGGTTTTCGAGAAATAAATCTCGATCCCGGTCTCTTCGAAACGATTAACGCTTTTGTCCAATATTGGTAGTCGGTTATTTAACTATCAATTATATTCACAAAACAACCATCAACCAATAAATAATTTCCCAAGTTATTTATTAACCTCAAGGATATCTTCATACGGTATATTTCTATTTTCAATCCTTTGAAAATGTTTTCAAAACCATCTTTCTTTTCAGAATAAACTTTCCCAATGTTTTCTATTTTCTCTGAAATCACCAAGTACAAAACTAGATGGTTAAAATAATTTAAAACACTTTACTTCAAAAATATACTTTTTAAACATTTAAGTTAAATTACTTTAGTATTTGAAAAAAAATACATACTATATGAGCATTTGAAAATAAAGTTACTTAATAGAATATGAAACTAGATTTTCACTTTTGAAAACAAAATACTAGGTCACTTTTAAAGTAATTACTACTATAATAGATTTGAGAAAATACTTACTTTTGAATTTAAATATTAGAAACAATAAATTTTCTAAAACTTGCTTTTTTACAACAACTTTAAAACCTTTAAATTTATTTAAGAATTTATTTTAAACATGTACTTGGTTATCCAGAGAAAAATCCCAGCTTCAATCACTTAAATCAATTTTCCAAATGGATTTCCAATTTATTTCCTTTTAATTCAGAATCAATTAATTTCAGATCTCATTTCCTGATTATGATTTTAAAAACACTTTAACTAAAAATTCAAATTTTTAGATTTCTCAATTACTTTTTTATTCTTTTAAATAAATTTAAACTTTGAATTTTAAAATAATTCTTTATTTCTTTTAATTGATATAACTTAAGTTTACAATTCATCAGTTTCATTTTATTCAAGATTCCATTTCTCTTCGTACTAGAAGTTATTTAGTATTATTTTCATATTACTTCTATTTCTTTTCAATTCATTCTTAATTTATCCAAACTTTCTATAATTATTTCTCTTTCAAATTTACTTCCTTTTAATTTCTTTTTAACCATCCAATTCATATATTTCGGTAACTCATTATACCCGAATATCCAATTAAACCATAACATTCAATATTCCGATATAACTCATCATAGGATATCAAATAATCACAACAGAGAATATTGAATAATTTAAATAAATGTGAGGGGTCCAGTTGGATCCCTCCAACCTGTTTTCCCTGCATCCACAAATGTTAGCACAATATAATATGCCAACTCCAAAATATCATACTATATCACATCAATCAATTCATCCATTCAAACAATTATTTAAATTTAACCATTTAAATTTAAATTTTACTGAGTGAGATTAACTCACCTTTGAATTTGTTTGTAGTCCACTTCAATTCACTTGGCTTGTTTCCATTATTTTTTTGACCTTGTATAAGCATTATAGGATTTTATTAATATCTGAACCGATTGAGTAATCAATTACCATTCAATAAATTTAATTAGCTAATTATTTTGTTTAAACTAAATTTTCCTTTTGAAGATCTTTTAGTCATTAAGATAATTAATAAGCTAGTTTAAACTTTATATATATATATATATATATATATATATATATATATATATATAAAAACTCTGGTTTCAGAAATCTCATATATATTTATAAAAATAAAAATTTCTAACTTCACACAGGTTTCAAACATGTTTATATTCAATATTCCTTTAAATGGAAATATATTCTGTTTATCTACATATTTTAAAATGAAGATACATATATATAAACAGTATATAAATATATTACTGTAAATTTATTTATATCCCTCTACAATATAAGTATTCAAGAGAAGAAGTTATAGTTTACTGTCATATATTCATTTCTCTTCTGATATCGATCTAAACAACAAGGACAAATTAAATAAATTCCCAAATCAATGAATTACCTAAAAACAGAAGCTGCATCACTCAGCCGACCATCGACAAACGTGACAACGCCGACAACAGGAACCACCAGCCTCACCATCACTCGCGACAGTGGCCTCGCCTACATTCCCAAAAAAATTACGTGCTTCTCGTTCGAGTCGAACGTGAACCTCTAAGTGGCCGAAATCTTCGATCGCGCGCGAGATGCCTAGCCAAGCTACAAGATTTCAAGACCGAGCTGGGGCCTTCCGCGCGTTGAATCCCTTCTTCCCCGGCGCTTCTGCGATGCCACCCTTCTTTTTTTCTTTTTTTGTTTTTTTTTACTGATCATCGAAACGAAGAAAAAGGGGAAAAGAGGTGCATTTGTTTCCAGATTCGCGAATAAAAGGAAGGCCTCGATCCCTTTACTTTTAGCAAGTTGATTTCAATTTCTATTGGTGTTAAGAGTGAAGGCTTCGGCCATGATTTTATTAAAAAAATTTAATTTTAATTTTTTTTTTCAAGTGTTCGATTTCTGCTTACAGATAGAAGAAAAGGGACGGGAAAGATATATATGATGGTGTATAGCTTCTCGAGTACGCATTGTAAAAAAAATATCTCTGACCATATGTACTTTTAATTTTATTATATAATTAAATATTGAAAATATCTCGCGTTGTATAACGCGAAATCCCGAACCCAAATAAGACATGCCGACGGACGTTTATAAGGTTTTACCCGCATCCCGAACACGATGGAACGTGTTTCGGAAGCTAATTTGATCGTATGCGCGAGTTGCAAAAGAAAATGATCAAATTTAAATTAAATCAATTAAAATAATTCTAAGCGTTTTATCCAATTTCAAATTATATGATTCCATGTTTAAACCACATAATTCAATAATTTAATTATCAAGTCATTGGTGATATTTGAATTCAAGTTAAAAATTAACATTTAAATATTCAAAATCAATTGAATATTCCAATTTCAATTGCTTAAAAATTTCGGGTCGTGACATTTAAATTCAATTTTGAAAGTTGCATTGTCTTCAGTATTATTAAAATAAATTATACAAGCACTTAAATTATTTTATCAAGCTTAAAATTCAAGATTCAATAATCTACCCAAATTCCAATTATTAAATTCAAAAATTGAATTATCCAATAAATCACTATATCTTAATTTTGAATCTATTTTATTAATTAAGCCCAAGTTTTCCATATTCAAAACCAATTTATAATTCAATTTCAATATTTGAATTGTTTAAATATTTCAAATTGAATGTTGAAAAATCCGGGTCGTTACACCAAACGATCAACAAGTAGTCCTCCACTATGAAAATCCTAAATATCCATATCATCATAATCAACCTGCACAATTATCGCATAAATGTTGGTCCGAAGTGGTTTTCGGATAAATCGATCCTGGTCTCTTCGCACCAATAATGCAAAAACGTTTCTTAACCTCACACAGAAACTAAGTCTCATAGACTTACCAGGTCTCCATCTTTCAATTTGCTATCCTTCGGCCAAGAAGGAAGCTCGATAGATTGGAGTAGTACTCCACACTACATGAATCAATATCCTTAACACAAACGATAATCAAGCCTACATAGATGGCTATGTGCTAAGTGTACGAGTAAATAGTTCCCACATTAAATCGAGGAACTAAAAATGGCCAAATTTGATAGTTGGTTATTTAACTATCAAAGCAAACAAACAAATATTAAGCGCCATAAGCAGTCACTAGGCCCTTTTAATTAATCTTTTATTAATTAAATCATTTGTCAAATATTCACTTCAAATTATCTTTAAAATAGATATATTCTTAAAACCATTTCAACTTCTATATTGGAAAACATTTTCATATACTTATTTAATAATAAGTGATTCACAATTCTCTTTATTTTCAACACTTAGAAAATATTACATATATTTAAATCATAATTAAGCATATATTTTATTCTTAAGGAAAACATTCTCTTCAACATACTTATTTGGGTCAAAAAAAATGTTGCGTAAAACATCGCTACTACAACCCAAAATCACTAGTATAGGGATTCAAAAATTAGATAGATATATTAATCCCATATACTATACAAAACATCTTCTTTCGAAAATCATTTACTATAACAATAGTGTTATAATCCATCATTTCCTTATTTCTCAAAAATGTCTATTTCAATAATGAATGTTGAAATCTATGCATTTGATACTTAACACATTTTAAAACATCTTCAAACCATTTAATTTCATTTAAAAATATCACTTTCAGAACATTTATTTGATTTAAAATATTATTCACTGTCCAAAATCGTTAATATAACCCCTTTAATAAACTTTCATATTTAACCTATGAGGTTCAATTCATTTCATATTTATAAAAAAAAATGTTTATAAATTCCATTAATATATTATAAAAACTTCCATTTATAAAATCCCTTAATCAAACAAACTCATTTATCACATTTATATGCCAAAATCCAAATTATCAATTAATTCACTTATAATTCTCTTATTTACAAATTCATTCATTTTATAACTTCATCAATTAATAAATCTTATTCACTTATAAGATCCATTTATAACTTCATTTTAACACATATCCATTTTACAAATTTTGTATATAAACCATTTATAATAATTTCAAAACCTCAATTTAAACTATTTACAAAATAGTTAACTCCATATTTCAAAAAATCATATTTTGTTTCCATTTAAATAAACTTATTCTTTCAATAATTTACAAATCGTTATTAAAACTTATATAACTCCTAAAATCATACTTAAGTATATTTCATAAAAATCATAATTTTTATAACATAAAAATTATAACTTGTATTTATTTAAAATAAATCCATTTACTTAACAATTCAAAAATAAACAAAACATCTATAATGACCTATAAATTTTAAGTGTTTTAATAACGTGTTTAACTGAAATGTTGTGAAATTTTAAATAATTGAATTTGAAAATAAAAATTTTATATTTGGAATATGTCTACTTAAATATGGCAAATGGTAAATTTATATCAGATAATATGGAAATTATTTTATTGTGTAATTCTATTTAAATTTACATCAGTTAATGATTGATGATAATAAAATATTTTCCAAAGATGAATATTTTTATATAATAAATTTGTAAATCATTTTCTAAGTGAGGCATCAAATTTTGTTTCATCAAATTTGAACTGCTATTGCTCGGTTTACCTTATTTTCGGCGTATTAGCAGTATTTTCGGTACCGATATCGACTTTTGATAGCATGGTCATATCATTGATATCTGTATACCGTTTTGATTGTCTCGCCGTGCTGATCTCTGTGGTATATTCATTTCTATGTTTCGGAGTCTCGATACACGATGAAATCTGTGAAACTGTAACGTCCCGCCTTTTCGCACGATTTAAACCGACACACGTGTCAATTCAAACCATACGGAAGGGCGGATTGTTATGGGGTAAATGAGAAAAACAGAGAAGAAATAAAACAAAACAGAATCTCACAGCGGAAGGATAAAACATAATAATCAAATATACAGTTCATGAAACTGTTTCACAAAATAATTTATTTTTCTTGTGCAATAAATATCAGGGTTACACATACCAATACAACAATGCAGCGGAATTAAATGGTGTAGTGCAATACTATATATAAAATAATACTGATTCTTCGTCTTCGTCCTCCAAAGCTAAAATCTGCTATCCTGAAACGCTCGGACTGACCCGAGCGAATTTGAAAAGACAAAAACACCCGAGTCAGACTAGAATATCTTATGTGAGTTAAATAAACAGAAATAAATATGAGTACAGTAACTCAAGAGATGTTCGGGATTTACATCTCTTAAGGATCCGTTAAACTATTTACTATGTAGTATATTGCGCTATTATAATAGTGTCTATTTATAAAATAAACTTACTTTTTAATAGCGTTAAGGGGTTACCCATATAGCCCTTAACACAAATAATGCCAATAGTCTATACAGTACCGTAATACCTCCTGATCGGGAGGCTACCAGAGGATACTCCATAGGTACGACACAAATAGAAACTCGTAGTAAAGGCTCGGTATGGTAGGTGACACGGCACAACTAGGCAATGCCAGGGTAGATATACCAATCGCTATCCAGGCTGGTGGAAACGCGTAGCCGCAGTTACCGCCCACCTCGGACTAACTCCCCAAAATCAAAATATAGAAGTGGCCACTGAATCAATCCAAGTCAAAGTATAATATTGAAGAGGAGCGTCCGATCAGAGGAATGACCTCATTGGCCTGAGAATCGCTCCTGTTTTAGCCACCTTATGCCAACTCACGGGAGTTGGGTCCACGTATTTACCTTACAGGAAACGTCGCCACCACCTACTTCATTCTGGAATCTCCACCGCGTACACGGTTAGTCAAAGTGGTTTTCGGTATCGACAGAGAGTATGTCAGATATCCGATCCCGGTCTCTTTGCCAACCCATCGTTATTATAAGACCGCGGTCATTTAAAATTAGGTTATACTTTTAAAAATCAGAATAAACATTCCATTTCATAACCATGAATACGATATCATTTCAAAACCCAAAACCATATTTTATCACTTATCCCAAATATAATTCTTTTCCAAAATCATAATGCTTTAACTTCATAACGTCTGAAAATCAAATATTTTCAAAGCATAATATTTTGAAAATCATAATTTAAAACCATTACTTCTAAAACTTGAATGGTTTGGACATTCAACGGTATATGAATTAAATGGTTTAACTTAAATGTTACTTTGTAAAGAAAATAGTTCTCATGGCTTTACAAATACATTTCTTTATTAAAGTCTAAACCAAAATTTATATTATCTCTCTCAAGTTCCAAACCCACTTCAATTTATTTATATATACGTATATCCATTTTGAGTATCAATATTTCAAACTAAAGTTGGATTTTATTTTTTCAACAAATCAATTGTTCTATTAATTAGTCTTGAATATTCATATAAAATCCATAAAAAATAAGACTTCAATTTCTAGTGATAAAATATATATATTTTTCCCAATTCAAATTATACTAGAATATTCATTTAAATTTATTTTGGGAAAAATCCAATTATAAATATCATATCTTAAAATTTCCAAACTTAACATTTAAACATATGATATAAATTATTAAACTCCATTTTCTTAATTTTCTTCCATTTTTAATAAAGATTTTTATACACCTTTTAAATGTCAAAATCTTCAAATTCATATGTATATATATATGGAAGAAAAATATTTATACAATATAAAATTTAAGATTTTTATAAACCGTATTCCATCCAAACCATAGAAATGACTTTTAAAATAGTTATATATAGACCGCGGTGCCTGTATATAATTTTCTATCCTATGGTCAAGTGATACGGATATTTATCATTTCAATCCGCAATTTAAAAGGTATAAAATTTGCGGTTATATATCATTTCAAACCACAATCCCGAATGAATAAATATGCATGATAATTGGCAATATAATGATATATAAATAAACATCCATCAATATCATCCATCATCCAATCACAATCCACAAGCAATATCAATCAATAACAATATGTGTTTGATAATATGCAACAGGTAATAACTGGCAGTTTTATTCAAATTAAATTTATCAACTGTTAATCTAACAATTTTATATTCAGTAAAAATTTATATAACTGTTAACTAGCAGTTCACATACAAACAATAATTTCTAACAGTAAATTAATACGCAATAAATCAATTTAATTAACAGTTAAATTTAATAAAATGCAATTCAACAGATATGAATGAAATAAACATGCCAAATGCTCATAAATAAATTTCTATTCATTTCTAAAATTTATTTAACAAACATAAAAGCTTCTAGTAGTTGTGAGTGGGTTAAAACACTCACCTTTTGAATTTAAATCGAATTTAAATTCGATTTAAACCCAAAAATTCGCCCGTCTCGGAATTCGTCCAAACCAGCGTCATCAAGTCCGGAATTAAATTACGATCCTAACAAAAGAAATTTCGTGTGAATCCGACTTTGTATGAGAAAGTTATGGCGAAAAATAATGATTGAATTCAAAATTTGAAATAAATAAAAGTGATACATGTTCATCACCTACACATTTATGTGCCACGTCAGCACCCAAACACACGTAACAGCAACTTCCAGGTCACGAAACAACGGCGATCTCCACTGACTCACGCGACTATCTCCACTGACTCACGCGAGGACCTGCTTTACCCCAGACCAACGCCATCTTCGAACGCGTCTACCACTTCAGCAGCCACGGGGGGGGGGGGGGGGGGATCGACATCACCACGCTTCCAGACCAACGCCATCTCTCGTTCTCAAAAAAAAAAGCTGAGCCGCCACAATAATAAACCCTAGTTCGAATTTTAGGGCCAAATCCGACCGTCAAAACGCCAATCAAATCACATAGATGCGCTCCCCATCGTCCATACTACAATACCCAGAAACCGTTTCCCGATCCGACGAAATTTTGTGCGATGAAGATGAACGGTTTTGGGGCTGTTTGAATTTATTCTAGATGAACGACAGCTCCAATTGAAAAACGAATTACATAAGTAGATTACGCGTATCGAATACTTCAGCATATATTTTTTTGAGAATTTTCTGAGGTGTTTGAATTTTCACTGAATTTTGGATTGAAGCAGATCTAGATTTGCAACCATTGAGGAGAAAGAGGAGATGAAGAAATGAATATACAGCAAATGACAATAGAATGAAGCTAGGGTTTATAACTGTATATTTATAGATAGGCTAGGGGTAGGGTAGCTAGACTAGATACGCGAACGTACGGAATAAACTATGGCCCAAAAAGCCCGCTATGCCTCCGGAACCGAATTTGTTAAATCTATATATCCAGATAGGTATTTTAAAATATTCTGAACGCGATGGAAAAAAGTTTCGCGCCCAAATTCGATCGTATGAAGAAGTTATGCTAAAAACAAGATTTCCAAATTGATTTCAAATTGATTTTAATAAAATTGATTTCAAGGCGTTTCGCGTCCGTACGATCAAACAACAAGTCCGATCGATACGAAATTTGAAACCCTATAATAATTCACCGATACGGATCCGATGAAACTGGTTTCGTCGAAATCCGAGTCCGTGCCCAAAATGGCTATTTTTAATATTTATTAAATAAATTAAAATAAATTATAAATCCAGTTTTTATGTTTCAACTTCTAATATTGGCCAAATTTTGTGACTTATATAATTCAAACAATCCCAAATGGTTTTCCAAGCTTGGATGTGAATTAAAATTTATAAGTATATCAATTTTGCAGTGTTAATTTCTACGTTTTCTTATTATTTGGGAATTATAAATTTTATTCGCAAAACCCAATTATTAAATCATATACTCTTATACTCTCACTTAAATCCAATTAGATAAACAGATTTGATTTCCATTCCAACTCATTTGATTGCAAATAAACTTTTTACCATAAATAAAATTCCAAATTATTAATAACTTTATTCCCATTTCCTTTACACACAAACATCGTATTATAAAGGTATCTACATTATTCTCCATTGGTTTGCCTTAACTTATTTAAGGTAACCTTACATTAATATCTATTGCTATGTTTTCAAATTATTCTTCCCTCATTCTTCTTTACTATTATTAATTCCAATCATAACGAATTCAACATTATAGGTTTGATAAATTTATTAAATTCACTCAATTGTTTACAAATTCCATTTTAAATCCAATAACGTAATATTTTACGTTTAATTCCCTTTTACTTGTAGTAAATACCCTTTGTTGGATTTAATATTCAAATTATAGATAAAATCTTGCTTTCCAAAGTTATATCAACAATGCCCAACTAAATTTGAATTAGCTTTAACTTTATTCTATGGAATTAACTATTGCAATAAATCCAAATTACCATAAATTACATCCAAATAAATAAAACTTGATTTCTATTATTCAACTCAAAATATATCAATTGTCAATTCCATAAGAAAAAATTAACATTTGGTTCATACTTTTTACAAATAACTACCATTTCTTCCAAATAATAATTACATAAACTATTTGATATTAAATCCATTAAATTGCAATAAATTCAATTGATTGTAAACAAATTTGGGTTTTTATTTGGTTATACACAAAATTTCCGTCATCACTTGCCTAACAGAGTTATTATCACTTAAGATCTCATTGCATCCACATTTTCACATTTTCATTTCTTAGTTTCTATACTTTATTTTACATAAATTATTATAAATGGGATTTCCCTTGGTTACATCTTATTTGTATTTAACATTACTCATATACCAATCTATTCCACCTTAACTGCGGTAAATTGGCGGGTAAATTGAATAAATTCCCAAATTTAAATTAACAAGAAACAAGAATAGGTAACATACAATAGTCGTTTACTCTAAATTCTAATCACCTAAATAGGCTTTTATTACTTGCAAATAAATGTTACAATTTATTTTCATAGTACAAATCTCAATAATTATCCCATTTTAATTTGCTTAGGCCATTTATTTCACTATACATATCTACGTAAATGGACAATTTATTCAATTCATTAAGTATCAATTCTATTAAGCCCTGTTTATATTTTATGCATTCTTCTATTACCTTACAAAAAGGAATAACTTTTAACTCACACACGAAAAACCAAAACCGTTATAAGTCCGATAAATTCCCAAATCGAAGTTTGTACATTGTACATAACTATTATGATTTCTCACAGAACGTTGAATTTATTAAATGACCATTTATTATAATTTAATTCCCTTAATTGAATCAATTGCTTATTATTATATATATTCATTTCATTCTACCATTCCTTTCCATTATAAATTCATTAACGTATTTACACATCTCTATCTTTCAAATATTAATAACCAAACTTGATTACAAACACTGTCCTTATCAATCTTCATAAATTTGTTCAGATCTATACTCCTTTATATAATTAGAGTTTATGTCTCTATTAGATTTCTTTTTCACTAAAGGCATAAATTATTACTATCTACACTAATTACATCTTTGTATTAATGAACACCATTCAAGTTAATATTTGTACTACATTCACAGATTCAACATTTGTTTGTTTCTTAAAATTAACTTTAAATCAAATTGTGACAATTTGCATTATCCACATTTATCGTCATAAAATTTATGTTTTAACACTAAATTTCAACTACTATACCCAATCTCTACATTTATTCCTCAACAAATTTGAAATTATATTAATTCAATTTATTAAATATCATAAATTTAACGGGTCGTTACAATCTCCCCCACTCAAAACTTTTCGTCCCCGAAAAGGAAAAGGAAGGGAGAAGGAAGAATAAAACAGTATATCTAATTTCAAATATTAACTTATATTTTACTGGATTAATTTCCTTTAATGAAATATACTTGTTTTATAATCAATCATATCCTTTAATACTTGAATTATTAAAGTCGGAAAAATATTTTAACAAAATTCTAAGTCTAAAATTTACGAAATTTTTTGGCAGAGTGTCCTTTGTACGGAGGGACTCTGGAGAAAATATAATATCCAAATATACAATATATTACATATATATATCCAAAATAAAATATTCCAACACGGGAAAATATATAAAATAGCGCTTTAAACGTAATCCGGAAACGTACCTAATTGTCGGGCAATACGCTTATTATTTTGGAACCAAAAGCAGTAGCAGTTGCTTCCAACACCATTATTCACTTATATAATCTAAGAGGTTAAATATTTATTTTACAGTGCAATGTTTGGGTAGATTCAATCATTCATATCCAATCAAATGCAACAACCATAAATTTTAACAAACAGCACATGGCACCAACAGACAATCATTCAATCAAACAATCAATTTGTTGTTCGGGTTCAAATTCTGAAATTGTACGGAATGAAGAATAACTATCAAGTGCATCCGTTACTCAACAGTCTTAGATGGAACAAAGATAGATTATTTTTTCATCCCATAACTCCAAAATTCCTTACCCAACAAACATACATCAACCAAACAATCCAAACCAACACCAAAATAGTTTATTTACATTTATTTCATAATTCAGTGGTTTGATTTTCTTTCCTTCATTTATGGAGGAATTTCTTTGTTTCTTACAAGTTTTATTTTCCAACTATCACAAAATTCATTATATTTGTATTTCCTTTTTATTACTTAAGTTTATAAAATAAATTCTCATTAATAATAACAAATATTTTGAATATCTTCATTTCCTTACTCTTCACTTGTAAGATTTCCCTTAAATTCTAAATCTGCTACCATTCATTCTTATAAGTGGAAGTTTTTATTTTCTCTTTAACTATGGATTGCAGACATTTCAATTTTTCCTACTTTCCATTATATTAGAATAGGGGAGATTAAAACATACTTAAGTGAATAATCATATAATAAATTCTTATTTTGAATTTCATTTTATATACTTAGGTTCATATCATCTATTAATAATTCTTAACTTATTTTCAATAAAATTTCAATTATAACCTAAGTTTATACCATTAAATTCTTATTTATAACAATAATTTATTGAATACTTCATTATTTCCAAAATTCTACTTGTATAATATCCTATTTAAAATTCTTTTTAACATTTCAACTTTTATATTTGGGTAAGTTATTTATGTCAAAGAAAGTGCAATTGAACTTATACAAGTTGAATCTCAATTCTCTAAATTAAATTTGATGTTTATCCATATTTCTCTTTGTCTCATATGTATGTAAATTCCTCTTTATAGCTTTGCAATTATTCTCTTATTTAAATTAGAGGTTTCAATTCATTTATTACTTAACTTTTATTTCACTACAATTTAACAATTAATTAATTAATGGAGAATTTTAGAATTTGATTCCGGGTCAGATTTCAATTTATTTCAAAATAATAGATAAATAAGTTCTTACAACTCAATATCTCTAATTATAGTTAGAACAATAAAAGAAATTTTTTTTAGAAATTTCAAAATAAATCTGCAGTAGAATTTACTACTGTGGCCTTTTCCCTTCGAAACTTGAAAACGAAAGTCGATGATGCGGCCGTCATCACCGAATTTATTTTCCAGCGACAGAGAGGAAAGTACAGAATTTAAATCTTTCCAAAATCTTCTTTTTAAAACATTTCTTCCGAATTATACTAAATATTTATGCAAGAAAATTTTATAAACCAAATCAATAAATTTCACAAATTCTTTGAAAGCAGATTTGGAAAAATCCCGGACTTAAGTTCTAAAATCTCCAATTTGATTTATCATAATTTCAACTTAGCTTCAGTTATTATAAATATTTTATTTCCTAACACCCAATCTATAGCAACCAAATATATATATATATCTTTATAAAAATATTTTTATATATAGAAAATATAATAGGCAAAATTCTTTCATTCACCTATATTAAAACAAATATTATGTCGGTCTGTCCTATTAAGTGTTTAGAAATCCCTATTGATGACATAGCGTCCCATGCATCAACCAGAATTTATAAATACAAAGCGGAACAGATTAACACAATATAAAAATCTTTTTATTAATACTAACAAATATGCTCTCTCATATATATACACTCAGCGACTCCCATAGGATATTTCTACCCTATTAACAAAGAGTCAAACCCCACAAAGCCAAGGTTTATCGCTAAACCAAAGCTCTGATACCAGATGTAACGTCCCGCCTTTTCGCACGATTTAAACCGACACACGTGTCAATTCAAACCATACGGAAGGGCGGATTGTTATGGGGTAAATGAGAAAAACAGAGAAGAAATAAAACAAAACAGAATCTCACAGCGGAAGGATAAAATATAATAATCAAATATACAGTTCATGAAACTGTTTCACAAAATAATTTATTTTTCTTGTGCAATAAATATCAGAGTTACACATACCAATACAACAATGCAGCGGAATTAAATGGTGTAGTGCAATACTATATATAAAATAATACTGATTCTTCGTCTTCGTCCTCCAAAGCTAAAATCTGCTATCCTGAAACGCTCGGACTGACCCGAGCGAATTTGAAAAGACAAAAACACCCGAGTCAGACTAGAATATCTTATGTGAGTTAAATAAACAGAAATAAATATGAGTACAGTAACTCAAGAGATGTTCGGGATTTACATCTCTTAAGGATCCGTTAAACTATTTACTATGTAGTATATTGCGCTATTATAATAGTGTCTATTTATAAAATAAACTTACTTTTTAATAGCGTTAAGGGGTTACCCATATAGCCCTTAACACAAATAATGCCAATAGTCTATACAGTACCGTAATACCTCCTGATCGGGAGGCTACCAGAGGATACTCCATAGGTACGACACAAATAGAAACTCGTAGTAAAGGCTCGGTATGGTAGGTGACACGGCACAACTAGGCAATGCCAGGGTAGATATACCAATTGCTATCCAGGCTGGTGGAAACGCGTAGCCGCAGTTACCGCCCACCTCGGACTAACTCCCCAAAATCAAAATATAGAAGTGGCCACTGAATCAACCCAAGTCAAAGTATAATATCGAAGAGGAGCGTCCGATCAGAGGAATGACCTCATTGGCCTGAGAATCGCTCCTGTTTTAGCCACCTTATGCCAACTCACGGGAGTTGGGTCCACGTATTTACCTTACAGGAAACGTCGCCACCACCTACTTCATTCTGGAATCTCCACCGCGTACACGGTTAGTCAAAGTGGTTTTCGGTATCGACAGAGAGTATGTCAGATATCCGATCCCGGTCTCTTTGCCAACCCATCGTTATTATAACACCGCGGTCATTTAAAATTAGGTTATACTTTTAAAAATCAGAATAAACATTCCATTTCATAACCATGAATACGATATCATTTCAAAACCCAAAACCATATTTTATCACTTATCCCAAATATAATTCTTTTCCACAATCATAATGCTTTAACTTCATAACGTCTGAAAATCAAATATTTTCAAAGCATAATATTTTGAAAATCATAATTTAAAACCATTACTTCTAAAACTTGAATGGTTTGGACATTCAACGGTATATGAATTAAGTGGTTTAACTTAAATGTTACTTCGTAAAGAAAATAGTTCTCATGGCTTTACAAATACATTTCTTTATTAAAGTCTAAACCAAAATTTATATTATCTCTCTCAAGTTCCAAACCCACTTCAATTTATTTATATATACGTATATCCATTTTGAGTATCAATATTTCAAACTAAAGTTGGATTTTATTTTTTCAACAAATCAATTGTTCTATTAATTAGTCTTGAATATTCATATAAAATCCATAAAAAATAAGACTTCAATTTCTAGTGATAAAATATATATATTTTTTCCAATTCAAATTATACTAGAATATTCATTTAAATTTATTTTGGGAAAAATCCAATTATAAATATCATATCTTAAAATTTCCAAACTTAACATTTAAACATATGATATAAATTATTAAACTCCATTTTCTTAATTTTCTTCCATTTTTAATAAAGATTTTTATACACCTTTTAAATGTCAAAATCTTCAAATTCATATGTATATATATATGGAAGAAAAATATTTATACAATATAAAATTTAAGATTTTTATAAACCGTATTCCATCCAAACCATAGAAATGACTTTTAAAATAGTTATATATAGACCGCGGTGCCTGTATATAATTTTCTATCATATGGTCAAGTGATACGGATATTTATCATTTCAATCCGCAATTTAAAAGGTATAAAATTTGCGGTTATATATCATTTCAAACCACAATCCCGAATGAATAAATATGCATGATAATTGGCAATATAATGATATATAAATAAACATCCATCAATATCATCCATCATCCAATCACAATCCACAAGCAATATCAATCAATAACAATATGTGTTTGATAATATGCAACAGGTAATAATGGCAGTTTTATTCAAATTAAATTTATCAACTGTTAATCTAACAATTTTATATTCAGTAAAAATTTATATAACTGTTAACTAGCAGTTCACATACAAACAATAATTTCTAACAGTAAATTAATACGCAATAAATCAATTTAATTAACAGTTAAATTTAATAAAATGCAATTCAACAGATATGAATGAAATAAACATGCCAAATGCTCATAAATAAGTTTCTATTCATTTCTAAATTTATTTAACAAACATAAAAGCTTCCAGTAGTTGTGAGTGGGTTAAAACACTCACCTTTTGAATTTAAATCGAATTTAAATTCGATTTAAACCCAAAAATTCGCCCGTCTCGGAATTCGTCCAAACCAGCGTCATCAAGTCCGGAATTAAATTACGATCCTAACAAAAGAAATTTCGTGTGAATCCGACTTCGTATGAGAAAGTTATGGCGAAAAATGATGATTGAATTCAAAATTTGAAATAAATAAAAGTGGTACATGTTCATCACCTACACATTTATGTGCCACGTCAGCACCCAAACACACGTAACAGCAACTTCCAGGTCACGAAACAACGGCGATCTCCACTGACTCACGCGACTATCTCCACTGACTCACGCGAGGACCTGCTTTACTCCAGACCAACGCCATCTTCGAACGCGTCTACCACTTCAGCAGCCACGGGGGGGGGGGGGGGGGGGGAGGGGGGGGGATCGACATCACCACGCTTCCAGACCAACGCCATCTCTCGTTCTCAAAAAAAAAAAAACTGAGCCGCCACAATAATAAACCCTAGTTCAAATTTTAGGGCCAAATCCGACCGTCAAAACGCCAATCAAACCACATAGATGCGCTCCCCATCGTCCATACTACAATACCCAGAAACCGTTTCCCGATCCGACGAAATTTTGTGCGATGAAGATGAACGGTTTTGGGGCTGTTTGAATTTATTCTGGATGAACGACAGCTCCAATTGAAAAACGAATTACATAAGTAGATTACGCGTATCGAATACTTCAGCATATATTTTTTTGAGAATTTTCTGAGGTGTTTGAATTTTCACTGAATTTTGGATTGAAGCAGATCTAGATTTGCAACCATTGAGGAGAAAGAGGAGATGAAGAAATGAATATACAGCAAATGACAATAGAATGAAGCTAGGGTTTATAACTGTATATTTATAGATAGGCTAGGGGTAGGTTAGCTAGACTAGATACGCGAACGTACGGAATAAACTATGGCCCAAAAAGCCCGCTATGCCTCCGGAACCGAATTTGTTAAATCTATATATCCAGATAGGTATTTTAAAATATTCTGAACGCGATGGAAAAAAGTTTCGCGCCCAAATTCGATCGTATGAAGAAGTTATGCTAAAAACAAGATTTCCAAATTGATTTCAAATTGATTTTAATAAAATTGATTTCAAGGCGTTTCGCGTCCGTACGATCAAACAACAAGTCCGATCGATACGAAATTTGAAACCCTATAATAATTCACCGATACGGATCCGATGAAACTGGTTTCATCGAAATCCGAGTCCGTGCCCAAAATGGCTATTTTTAATATTTATTAAATAAATTAAAATAAATTATAAATCCAGTTTTTATGTTTCAACTTCTAATATTGGCCAAATTTTGTGACTTATATAATTCAAACAATCCCAAATGGTTTTCCAAGCTTGGATGTGAATTAAAATTTATAAGTATATCAATTTTGCAGTGTTAATTTCTGCGTTTTCTTATTATTTGGGAATTATAAATTTTATTCGCAAAACCCAATTATTAAATCATATACTCTTATACTCTCACTTAAATCCAATTAGATAAACAGATTTGATTTCCATTCCAACTCATTTGATTGCAAATAAACTTTTTACCATAAATAAAATTCCAAATTATTAATAACTTTATTCCCATTTCCTTTACACACAAACATCGTATTATAAAGGTATCTATATTATTCTCCATTGGTTTGCCTTAACTTATTTAAGGTAACCTTACATTAATATCTATTGCTATGTTTTCAAATTATTCTTCCCTCATTCTTCTTTACTATTATTAATTCCAATCTTAACGAATTCAACATTATAGGTTTGATAAATTTATTAAATTCACTCAATTGTTTACAAATTCCATTTTAAATCCAATAACGTAATATTTTACGTTTAATTCCCTTTTACTTGTAGTAAATACCCTTTGTTGGATTTAATATTCAAATTATAGATAAAATCTTGCTTTCCAAAGTTATATCAACAATGCCCAACTAAATTTGAATTAGCTTTAACTTTATTCTATGGAATTAACTATTGCAATAAATCCAAATTACCATAAATTACATCCAAATAAATAAAACTTGATTTCTATTATTCAACTCAAAATATATCAATTGTCAATTCCATAAGAAAAAATTAACATTTGGTTCATACTTTTTACAAATAACTCCCATTTCTTCCAAATAATAATTACATAAACTATTTGATATTAAATCCATTAAATTGCAATAAATTCAATTGATTGCAAACAAATTTGGGTTTTTATTTGGTTATACACAAAATTTCCGTCATCACTTGCCTAACAGAGTTATTATCACTTAAGATCTCATTGCATCCACATTTTCACATTTTCATTTCTTAGTTTCTATACTTTATTTTACATAAATTATTATAAATGGGATTTCCCTTGGTTACATCTTATTTGTATTTAACATTACTCATATACCAATCTATTCCACCTTAACTGCGGTAAATTGGCGGGTAAATTGAATAAATTCCCAAATTTAAATTAACAAGAAACAAGAATAGGTAACATACAATAGTCGTTTACTCTAAATTCTAATCACCTAAATAGGCTTTTATTACTTGCAAATAAATGTTACTATTTATTTTCATAGTACAAATCTCAATAATTATCCCATTTTAATTTGCTTAGGCCATTTATTTCACTATACATATCTACATAAATGGACAATTTATTCAATTCATTAAGTATCAATTCTATTAAGCCCTGTTTATATTTTATGCATTCTTCTATTACCTTACAAAAAGGAATAACTTTTAACTCACACACGAAAAACCAAAACCGTTATAAGTCCGATAAATTCCCAAATCGAAGTTTGTACATTGTACACAACTATTATGATTTCTCACAGAACGTTGAATTTATTAAATGACCATTTATTATAATTTAATTCCCTTAATTGAATCAATTGCTTATTATTATATATATTCATTTCATTCTACCATTCCTTCCCATTATAAATTCATTAACGTATTTACACATCTCTATCTTTCAAATATTAATAACCAAACTTGATTACAAACACTGTCCTTATCAATCTTCATAAATTTGTTCAGATCTATACTCCTTTATATAATTAGAGTTTATGTCTCTATTAGATTTCTTTTTCACTACAGGCATAAATTATTACTATCTACACTAATTACATCTTTGTATTAATGAACACCATTCAAGTTAATATTTGTACTACATTCACAGATTCAACATTTGTTTGTTTCTTAAAATTAACTTTAAATCAAATTGTGACAATTTGCATTATCCACATTTATTGTCATAAAATTTATATTTTAACACTAAATTTCAACTACTATACCCAATCTCTACATTTATTCCTCAACAAATTTGAAATTATATTAATTCAATTTATTAAATATCATAAATTTAACGGGTCGTTACAGAAACGGTTCATCGTATCGGTACGTCTTGAGCCTTTTGAATTCCTTATATCCACTCATTATCTACCATATAAATCAAATAGCCATTGCTTTTATTTTTCCAGAATTCAAGGATTGACAATTGCTATTTCCAACGTTCAATTTATTATACGTTGGTTCGTTTGATTTCTTTCATCCCCTCATCTTCTATCTGTTTAATTTAGAAACACTATATATGAAAAGAAATAAATTATATTGGTTTGCTTTCAACAAAATCCTCAGGTTCATGGCCGAACCCAATCAGTCGATCTCCTTCACACCACTCAAACTCACCGCCCATCCACGATGTCCGCCGTCAACGCTAGCAGAGACCCACCCCGAATCTGTCATGCAACCATCATTGTTGTCCACGCTTGCACCACTAGCCTCCACCGATCTCTTCCCTCTAACAAATAGTTTAAAGGTATATGTCAGTTTGTAAATTTATGTAGCTCGAACGATTTGTTAATTCTGGCATAGTTATATTTGCTACAGTATATAATCTATTATATTTTCAATCTTTTATAGTAGTTATATTATAATATAGTAATATATATACATGTATATTTGATTAAGTAAATTATGTATATTCTGTCAGTTTATATACGTATGTTTATATATATATGCTATACAGTTTAAAAGTTTATTCCCAAATTGAGATGTGCTGGCTATTCCTGTAGCTCACGTATATATTGATACTTATATATATAAGTACTATTAATTACACTCGATCTATGTTATAGTACACGTATAATTTTAGAATTATTTATATGTTCATGAAAGCCTATACCTATGTGTTTGCATGTATATTAAACTATATATATGTTAGATTTGTTTTTTATATATATAGTTTACATGTATATTCTAGTATATATATTTTCGCACGAAGACTGTTTGCATTTATATGTTAGTTTGCCTGTGCATTTATATTACAGTTATAATACGTTAAGTTGTATATTTTTTGTTATGTTGTTTATATGTATTGTTTTGCTAATATATTTTATATTAATTTATAGTATATATACACTTGCAACTGCGTCTATATGCCAATCTATTTAAGTAGTATATTATATGAGTTATATATATAGTATATATGTTTCCAGTGTATGATAAGCATATATATATAGTTGTATTTTACCTATATGATTTATGTCGCATCTATATATCAAAGATACTGTATATATCTAAGATTATATAAGTGGTATTTGATAGCTGTAATGAACATACACTATATATGTAAGTATTTTTTATATTTAATAAGTATATATATGTATTTATTTCAAAATATATATCGTGTACATGTTTGATTTTTTATATGCGTTTTAAGTTTAAAACTATGATTTTTGAAAAAACCATATATATATATATATATATATGGTTTTTAATAATATGTTTGAATTTAGAATATGATTTGTTTATATATATATATATATGTATGGTTGCAATTTATCTTCATCGATCCAGTTCTTATTCGATTTCGTCAATTCCTATTTATCAATTTTGTCAAATTCATGCCAATCTTGCCTTGCTTTGGAAATCGTCATTTGGATTTGGTCATTTTGTAATTTAAATCGTAGCATGTTGTGTTGTCTATCTCCTCTCTAGCCTCGAAAGGTGAGCAATCACTCATGATTAACGTTCTTATATTTATTAAATTTGATTTCAATTGAAACGACAATTGAAATATGTTGCTGTTAGTTACTTACATTGATATATATGTATGTATGTATGTATGTTATCATCTGCATCTGTTCACCTGTGACATCTGACACCATTATTTGTTATTTATGTTGATTATATATGCCCGTTATATTATTATCATATCTGTTTTCACTCTACAAGTTCCCTATTTGTTTAGAATTCCCTATGTGTTGAAATGATACATACCCAAATGATCTTTAGAATAGGCGAAAATCGTTATGGGTTGAAATGATAAGCCCAAGCAATTTTCATTGAATTGAATTTGGGATTGCGGGTTGAAATGATATATACCCGTAGATATTTAAATTGCGGGTTGAAATGATAAATATCTGTATCACTTGACCATAAGATAGAAGACTATATACAAACATCGTCGGTCTATATATAAATATTTTGAAATTGATTTCTACGGTTTTGGAAAGAAATATAAGGTTTAATAAATATTTATTTTTAAGATATTATATAAATGTATTCTACTTTAAATTCTTGATTTTAAAATTCAATGTTTTGAAATTGTTTAAAACTATAAGTTAGTTTTGAAATTATGATTTTTAAGAATTTACTTATAATTTTACTATTTTAAAATATGAATACATTAGTTTTATTATAAAATAAGTTTGATAATAAGATTTAATTTAAATAAAGTTAGATTTAATTTATATATAATACGTTTAAGTATTTATTTAAAATTATATTTCAGATATAAAGTTTATAATAAATTTTAATAAATTAATGCTGGAAGGATGGACTTGAAATTGATTTGAAATGGTATTTAATTTAGAGTTATATTCAATTAAAAATCGATTTGAAACTTATTGAATTCAAGATTTTTAACGGATATGATTTTATAACATGATTCTGGTTTAAGGTGAATAAATGAATATTTCAAGTTATGAAGGAAATATTTTGAAATTTGAGGTTTTATTTAAATGATATTGGATTTATTAAGTGAATATTTCAAAACTAAATAATAATGAAGTTAAATTAAGATATACATGAAATTATCAAATTTTGTTTTGAAATGTTGAACATTTAAAGCCTTAAAGTATATTGAAATTGGAATATTTATTTTGTGCTTCAAATATGTTTTTGAAATTGATATAATTTGACATGGTTTATTGAGAAACTGAAATAAATTGAAATTGATGCTTTGAATTTCGATTAAATTTGAATTTTAGAATTCGAGGTTATTTGGAATCAATTTATGAAATTTGAGGAAGTTATTTTATTATATAAAGTAATTTTAAATTATATATAAAACTATTTATATATTTTACTTTATAAATTATTTTATATAAACTATTTTAATATTAATCATTTTAATATAAACTATTTTTAATATAAACTATTTTAATATACTAACTATTTTATTATAAAATATTTTAACCTATAACTACTTTATATAAACTATTTTATTTTATACACTATTTTAATATCTAAACTGGTTAAGTGGGAAGTGTTATGATTTTCAAAGTATTATGATTTCAAAATTATGATTTCCAAAGCGTTATGATTTCCAAAGTATTATGATTTCTAAGTTATGATTTCTAATGTGTTATGGTTTTAGAAGCTTTATAATTTCGAAAGTGTTATAACTTTGAAGTGCTACGATTTTTGGAAATGGATATATTTGAAATGGAAATGATGTCGTATTGATATGGTTTTGAAATGGAAATGATATTTTTATTTTTGAAGTATATACTATTTTGAAATGACCGCGGTGTTCTAATAACGTTTGGTTGTTAAAGAGATCAGAATCAAATATTGTCATACCCTTTGTCAATACTGAAAACCACTTTAACAACTGTGTACGTGGTGGAGATTCCAAAATGAAGTAGGATTGTTTGGTGACGATTCTGTATGGTATTTACATAGCCCTGACTCCCGTGAGTCAGCTTGATGTGGCTAAACAGGAGCTATTGTAACGACCCGCAAATCCGTACCCCTTGAGTCAACACTATTCTACATAAATCAACTCAAGTTGAACAGAAATATGAATCACTTATGTTAAAGAAGAAGAGGTAGAATAAGAAGACAGAAAACAACATTAGAATCTAACCATCGCATCGGAATAAAATGTAATAGATAATAACAGATCTTTACACCCAAAAAAATACAATATCTGTTTATACATACATCATTAGAGTACATCATCAGAGTTCCACATCAATAACATACAACTGGATACACAGCGGAATAATAATCAAGTACGAAAGTACGTATTGCCATCCAGCTCGTCTCCTGAGCTCCACGCCATCATATCATGTATCCTATAATACTCGGTCTGACCCGAACATTACAGTTAAATAACACCCAAGTCAGTCTGGAATACCAGCATGAGAAAACCACACTCAAATTGGTTATTAAAGTTCCAAAATCCCTTTGAAAACAAAAGCATCTCGTAAGACCATGCCACAAATAAACATGTCGGGTTTACCTTATGATAGCTAAAACATTTTTGTTAAAATCCTCTGATATTATAATAGGGTCTATATACAAATACTTAACAAAATAGCCGAAATTGTTACATGACTAAATTCTAGCTACTAGCCACAAAGTGGGTAGTACAAACAAACTCGTAAAAGGCGCGTAGGGATAATGAATTTCCAACTAATGACTTGGCACTAGGGTACCACCTGTCACGGTACGTGGCCTAGATCACAGTACCGAGGATCACTCCCGACCCCCTGCAACACAAGACCGAGACTACCCCTTACTGGATAATAATGAGTAAGATCACCCCCACGGTTGTGATCAGCAACCGCACCACTAAGTCGAAATAAAAGGGACATCTAGACAGGGATGACCTCACCCTGAAGTGGGTGCTACCCAACTAGCCTTGCTGCATAACCCCTGATTTTCAGTCATTCCCGGTTGATGAGGCTTGAGGCTAAGCGTTACCTTTTAGAACATAACCCTTAGAATGCCCAACGTCCACCAGACGATGTTCCAAAAGCATTCAACCCATACAAGTCCGCCCCGGGTTCGAACGGAGCCGAAAGCACTATTCCTACTACATCCATTTTGGAATAATCCTCAGGATTAGTAGCGACTAGCCCTTCCACTTTACTGCTCCACCTTCGACTCCGAACTCATTTCGCCACGAAACATACAAACCGGATCGAAGTGGTTTTCGAGAATTTAATCCCAATCCCGGTCTCTTCGAAACGATCAGCGCATGGCCAATATTTATGGTCGGTTATTTAACTATCAATTAATATTCACAAACATCCATCAACCATAAATAATTTCTCCAAATTATTTATTATCTCAAAATATCTTCGAAAGATAAATTTTCATTTTCAACCCTTTTGAAAACAGTTTCAAACTATCTTCCTTTTACAGAATAAATTCCCCAAATATTTTCTATTTCCACTGAAATCACTAAGCACAAAACTTTAGATTTTTAAACTAATTTAAAAACACTTTATTGTAAAATATGCTTTAATGTTTAAAGTTTGAAAAACTACTTAAATATTTAATTAAAAATAATACTTTAGAAATATTTAAAATAAGGTTATTTCATAAAATATAAACTAGATTTTCTCCTTTGAAACAAATACAATGCCACCTTTAAATAATTACTACGATAATAGATTTGAGAAATACTTACTTTAGGATTTAAACATTTCGAAATAATAAATTTCCTAAAACATGCTTTTTTAAACAACATTAAAACTTTTATCTTATATTTAAAAATTTACTTTGAAAATGCACTTGGCTATCCAGGGAAATATACTTCTCTTCACATTCTTTAAAAATAAATCACTATTTATTTTTAAACAAATTTCCTCATTTCCTTTAATAAATTCCCACCTCGAATTTATTCTTCCCAAATATCCACTGATATATTTTACTTTACTTTTATAAACCTAGTTTATAAATTCCCAAAGTCTCATTTCTCTTTTAATAATTTCGGTTTTACACAATTAAATCAATCTCTAAATTGATTCCCAATTTACTTCGTTTGGAAATAAATTCCTTCTTTATCTATTTCAATAAATTTAAACTTGGATTTTAAAATAAATTCTTTATTCCTTTAAATAATGTCACTTAAGGTTTAAAATTCATTATTTATCTGTTTATTCAAAATACCTTTTCCATACTCGAAATTTATTTATTAGAATTTTAAAGTCACTTTTATTCGTTTTCAGTTCATTCTTAAAATCATTCAAATTTTCTATAATTATTTCGCTTACAAATTCACTTCTATTATTTTCTTCCAAAATCCAATTTATATATTTTTGGTAACTCATTATACCCAAATATATTCAATCATACCATAACATTCAATTTCCAATATAATTCATCATAGAATATCAAATAGTCACAACAGAGAACATTAAATAATTTAAATAAATGTTGAGGAATCCAGTTGGATCCCTCCAACCTGTTTTCCTAGCATCCACAGACGTTAGCACAATATAAATACCAATTCCACATCGAGGTGGAATATCGTGGTATATGGGTTTAAATATAATATCATCCGCTATTATACGGCGCAAAGGGTCTGATCCGCTATATAATGCGGGAAATCAAACATTCCAAGATATACTATATACTACTATATATAATATAACACACCAAATCAAATCAATCAAATCAATCAATTATTTAAATTTAACCATTTAAATTAAAATTAAAATTCAGCCGAGTGAGATTAACTCACCTTTTACTTTAGTTTGTAGTCCATTCCCATTCATTTCCATTTCAACTTGTTTCTCCATTCTTAGACCTTGTAAAACAATTAATTTTCCATTCAATGATTAAATTTTAAATTTTTCCTTTAATCAATTACTTAGTAACTGAAATAATTAAATGAGCAAATTAATTTCCAAATCTATTATTTCAAACCAAGCTCGTACCTGTAAAATGTATATGTCTATATTTTTTTCTTTCTTACTGCATTGAAATACATACATATATATATGAATCACTGTTTTGTAAAATCTACTGTTGTATTATTTTCTTGAGTAAATAACAAAACTGTAGTTTTGTTTACAGTAAAATTTCTTAATGTATATAGATATATCTCGTTGTTAAATTCAAACATCAGTTTTACAAATTTAAACTTAAGTGACAATAAATAAATGAAAATATTTAAAATAAGACATCACCTTAACCCAGAACAACGCAGATCAAAACAGCGAGCCAACCATCGGAACAGACCTCGATTACTAGCCTACCCAACACCTACTCGCAATGCAACAACTCCCAAACCCACGCGAATCACCAGAATAGACCTACCATCGCTGTTGCTACCTATGCGAACGCCATCCTAACAACCTCCCACAGCTCGAGACCGAGCCATTTCCACCTTCAAATCAATGTCGTCGGTTGAAACCGCCACGCTCGCATGCCACGCGAACTCCAAAGACAACACGTCGTCGAAATCGAGTCGCACGCCTCGGCCTAGAAGCGCCATTCCCCACCTCACCGCACGCGAGTCAAAATCGAGATCAATCGATTGAACTTCACGATTCACCAAGGACCACCATTGTTTCGTTCTGAGGCGAAATCAATCATTTTTTAGCTTGCGAGAGAAGGAACGAAGATATGGGTTTTATTTGATTCGACTTGGAAGCCTGAAATAAAAAGAAATTTCGTGATTTAAAAAGGAAAGGAAAGAGGGATGCAACACGATTTTTTTCGCTGAGAAAGAACGAAATCGATTTAAATTTTCGATATAAAATTTCAGCGCGTTTATATGCCGTACACTCTCACAACAACTCCAAATACTACGAAAATTGAAATCCGATAGTAATACTATATTATGGATCCAATGTAACCAGTTTCGTTGAATCTCGAGACCGTGCCTCGAAAGGCTATTTTTAAATTCAATTTAAACGGTAAAATTTCAAAACTGAACAAATCACTGTTAAATTCCATTTTAAAACTTCTATTACCCTCAACACTATCAATATAAATGTTACAAACCTTCAAATTATTTTTAATAGGCTTAAAATCTAAGATTTCATATTTTACCCAATTTTAAATTATTTAATTTAATCATTAAATTACCCAATAAATGGTGATATTTGAATCCAAGTTAAAAATTAACTTTTAAATATTTAAAATTCATTAAATATTCTAATTTCAAATGCCCTGAAATTCCGGGTCGTCACATTCCTCCCTCCTTAAAAGAATTTCGTCCCCAAAATTACTTGTTAGGAAGAATGGTCCAATACCCGTTTACCTTTTTCCCAAAGCCAAACAGTTTCTAACAACTTCCCAAAACAATCTTTTTATTAAGAACACCCTACCACTGTTCCTAACTTTACAAACTTCTCCCATTAGGTTCCCACTAAAATCATATACCCATCCATTCAAATTTCAATCTAAAACCAAATTTTAAATTTTCAAAATTTCTCAAAAACTTTCTAACTCTCTAAATTTCCGAAATTTTTTACCAGCGTCTCCTTTGCGCGGCTAGATCGGTACAACTACAAAATGCCTCTACGGGCTCCTAAATTCCAAAAGAAAACAAAATGCCAAGTGGCTAGATCAAAAACCCAATCAAATTTCATATGGAAATTTAAACACATACCTTTTTGTCGAGCAATTCAAATTTATCTTCTGAAATCAAAATCAATTTCCTTTTCCTTTATAATACATGTATATCCAACATAGCAATAATATCCAATTACAACATTCAAAAACATTTTATCGACTTCCTTACAAAATGTCAATATTTATTCCTTTAAATATTAACTTAGAATATATTTGTAGTGTCAATTTTCAATTAAGAATTCACCATTCCCTTTTTTTTAAGTTTAGTATAAGCATTTAATATGCTTTTTATTTATTTTCAATTCACCACTGTAGGTTATATCTACTTTTATTCAAATTGGTTCTCCCATTTCCATATGAATTTAATTTATCTTCAATTCAAAATATTGAAATTTTATCTTCCATTTATAATTGATTTATATCATTATTTAAATTAGTTTCATTTCCTACTTTTTTTCAATTTCCAATTTAAAATCGTTTTGTCGCTAAAAAAAAATTCCCAAAATTTTCCAAAAAATTTCTAATTCCCAAAATTTTCGAAATTTTTTGGCAGAGTCACCTTTGTACGGAGGAGCTTTTGCAATCTCACAATCGCAGCGGAAAAACATATAATAGATAAATGATTAATCTTTAAATAAAAAGAACTGTACATTTTATACATTCCATCACATTACATTACATTATCAGAGTTTACAGCAAAAAACAGCGGAAAAGAAATACTATATACTAGTTGATACGCCAAGCCATCCAGCCTGCCTCCAGATCTCTACAGCAACTCCTGAATTCCAGAATGACCTGATAACCTGACTCTAGACTGCCCGTGTTAAAATTGGTGGGCATCCATAGTTTAGGAAGAGAACAATAAACTCGAGGTCAGTCATGGGACTTGTGTGAGAACTTAAACAGTTTATCTTTTAAAAACAAACAAAGAAATTAATTTTAAATCAGAAGATATTTCTCCTTATGATAGTCAAATATGCTTGATACGCAAATTTTCTTTGATATTATTATTATAAGTACAAAGTGTAGGAAAACATTTCGAAAGTATGATATAAATATTAGCCAACATAGACATTCCGAACCATTCCTACTATAGCTACCATCTAAACTGTGGTGACCACCATAAGTAAATGGCAGGTTCTACAACTAAAACCGTAAAAGGTGCGTATTGGAGTTTGGATTTCCAGCAAATGGTCAGGCAAAGGAACTTCCCATTGCCACATACGTATGCTTCTGGAAAGACATCCCGAGAACCTAACCGGATCTCTGCCAACATAAGGCCAGGTTACCCCTAGCTGGGTAACAACTGACACGAGTATGCCATCCCCCGGTCGTAACCGACCTAAATCCCAGGATTCACCAACAACCACAAAATAATAAGTTTGCAGCACAACATAGGTTAAGTAGCTGGGCTCCATACCATGATACCACCTCTATCCAGAAGGAAATGACATAAACTAAGGGGGGACTATCCCCTAATAACCTTGCCGCATCCTTCCTGTTTTGACCATTACCGGGGTGTGAGGTCCAGACGAAGTCTCGTCCACAAAGCTACGCTTTTCATAAAATCTACGCTTTGATCAACTAATGATCATCAGCACTCTGTATGCCACATTACCAATTTGGGAATGTATCACTAGTAACCATCAACTACATAACCTCTGAGCTCGTACGTCTTAGAAAATGGTGTTAAGCTAAGAGAATAAATTCTCCGCCACCAACAGAAATATATTTGATAGAAATCAGCTTTACATCTCAAATTGTTACGTCAGATACACATCCATACAAGTCCGTTCTGGGATCGAGCGGAACCGAAGGCACTTCCAAAGAAGCCCTTGCAATCCGGATATTCACTAATCACGACCGGACTTCCCATCACAAAGGGTGATAAAATTTCGATATCGGAGATCAACCGATGCAGAGTCATTCGACGGTAATCCTTCCGTTTCGAAAATTTCTGGTCTTCAAATGCTATCCATTACGATATATCACTATTCCGAATGAGACTTATGACCCAAATGTCCTCTCCCGGCCAAACCGAATAACGAGCGCTTATTTTAAAATAAGTGTAGCATTCAATTCAAGCAAATCACAACAAATACCCATTTAAAGGTAAATATTGATAGTCGCTATCAATAGATATGCACAACATCACCAGATTTCAAATAATTTCCCAAATTATTTATTTTCCAAAAATATCTTTACAAGATATATTTTTCCCACACTTCAAAAATAAATTAATGTTTATTTTTAAACAAATTCCCCTTTCCTTTATAAATTCCATGTGAATTTAAATTTCCAAATATCCATTAATATACGATTTTCAAATCAATTTCAAATATTCGCTTTCAATTTATCTTTAAAAGATAAAATCTCAAAACATTTCACTTCATATTGGAAAACATTTCCATACCTATTTAATAATAAGTAATTCACAAATCTATTTATTTTCAACATTTGGAAAATATTCAATATACTTAAATTACAATTAAGTATATAATTTATTCTTTAAGGAAAACATTCTCTTAAACACATTTATTTGAGTCAAAACGAATGTTGCGTAAAACATCGTTATGACAACTCAAAATCACTAGTACAGTGATTCGAAATTAAACTAGATATATAAATCCCAATATTGTACCAAAACATTTCCTTTCAAAATCATTTACTATAACAACAGTGTTGTAGTCCACTATTTCCTTTTATTCCTCGAAAACGTCTATTTCAACAATGAATGTTGAAATCAATGGTTTCGATCCTTAACCTATTTAAAACAACTTCAAATCGTTTTAATCCTATTTAAAAGATCACTTCCTAAAACATTTCTTTAATATATTATTCACTGTCCAAAATCGTGAATATAAATCGTTTACCAAATTCAACGTTTCTACACATTCTATTTTTAAAGGATTATCCATTGTCCAAAATCGTGGATAATCTTCTTTAATAAATTGACTTATCAAAATAAGTCGATTTCGGATTTATAAAAAATGGTTTATAAATTCCATTTATATTTTATAACAACATCAACTTATTAAAGCATTTATTAACAGATTCTATCCATATCCCATTTACATGCCAAAATCCAAATTATAAGTTAATTACTTATAAATCTTTTATTCTACAAAATCTATTCATTTTATAACTTCACAACTTATAAATCTATAAATTTCATTCACTTATGAAATCCATTTAAACTTCATTTTAACACTTATAAAAACTCGTTTTATAATTCCAATATTTTTAATTTATAAATATCAATTTTATAAATCTTTTATATAAACTGTTTATAATAATTCAAAAATCCCAATTTAAACCATTTTACAAATTAATCAACTACTTATTTCAAAAATCACATTTTAGTTATATTTCACAAAAATCATAATTTTTATAGCATAAAAATTATAACGTTTATTTATTTAAAATGAATCAATACCAAAATTCGATAAAACGTATACTTTCAAAAATCACTTTAAAATCCTTTTAAATTCAAAATCGTTACTTTAAAATTTTTAAAACCCCAAAAATAAGCCCAATGCTGCGACAACACCAATATATCAACCACGACATCCAAACATCATATATCAATATGATAACAGAATATATCGCAAATATCTATAATAAATCAATACGGGTGAGGAATCCAGTTGGAACCCTCCAACATGTTTCCCTGCATCCACAAATGTTAGCACAATACCAATCTCGTTTCAAGACGTAATATCGTGGTACATAGGATTCTATAAAATATTATCCGCTATTATGCGGCGTAATAGGGTCTCATCCGCCATATAATAGGGGAAAATCAACTCCAAGTACATATATAATACCAATTCCACTTTAAGATGGAATATCGCGGTATATGTGTTTAATAAATAACATCCTCTTAATGTACGGCGTACAGGGTCTATTTCAATACAACAGATAATAATTTATCATTCAATCACACAATCAAGAAATTTTAAATATAACTATTTAAAATTTAGATCGAAACAGATTCAATTGAGTGAGAAGTTCTCACCTTGCTTCAAATAACAGTTTCAGCGTTTTATTCCGAATAAAATTAAACGCGTGTTTTATTTTATCCAAAAATTTCACTAGCTCCAATCAACTCGAATCCAGCTCCATCATGTAGTATTCGTCCATACGAATCCGACGAAGGTCGTTTCGTCAAATTCCAACATCAAATCAAAAAGTTATGTTATTACAAAGTTTACACGATTTTTAAATATAATAATTTCCATTTCAGTTTTATATTTTAACCTAAATCAAATCTGGCCGTTAATTTCTGGCTTCTCTCATCAGGGTCGCAACCTCATTTCTTCCCCAAAACATCATTCCCAGGTTTTCATACGCACGCAAAAAACCCAACTCGGCCGTGCATTCGTGAATTTTCGTGACTAACCCCTGCAGTTTGAAGACGATCGAACGAAACCACCTCGAAGCCCTTAGCGCATGGCACCACCGCCCAGAGCACCATGAAGCTCGGCGCCTCCATTACCTAGAAGTCCGAACCCAAACACCATACGAACGCGACCAATTTCCCGTTGATCCACCGCCATGTTTTCGATCACAGCTGTTGAACTTGTAGTTCGCAACGTGCTCTACAACTTTCATTTAGGAAGTTTGCCGAATAGATTGGTGGATTTGAAGAAAATTGAGGGAGAAGAAGGGAGTATTTTCGACCATTGAAAACCTAAGTAGCGGCTTGGTCTGAAACCCTAATTTGTTTGCAAATGTGAAAATGTGATGTCCTTGTAAAGAAAATTACGCGACGCTATTCACCCGAAATTTTTCCGAACTCAAAACGAAGCATGTCGCCTAGAATTTATAATGTTTTACCCCTATTCCGAATGCAATGGAATATATATCGGGAGCCAATTCGATCAAATTTGAAAGATAATTTTTCGAATCGAATTGTTTAAATTTAAAATTCACTCAAACCGATTTCTATGCGTTTTAGCTTGCCCCGGACAAACCGTAAGTCCGATTGACACGAAATTTGAAATCTTACAATAATAGAACATTTTGGATCCGATGAAACTGGTTTCTTCATAATCCGAGACTGTTTGAAAAAAGACTATTTTTACTCGTCGATTAAATATTAAAATATTCAATTTCTACAATTTAACTTTTAATTCAATTTTAAAAGTTCTATAACATCATTCTAACTCCAATATGATTTAATACTACTTTATAAATCAATTTCAATCACATTAAACCCAATTTCCAATTATTTCTGTAATTTCAAATATTAAATTAAATTTAATTATCCAATTAAATCTAGATATTCGAAATAAAATTTATTCAACTTACAAATTTTACTTGTTAATATTTGAAATCAATTAAATATACGAATTTCAAATGACAGAAATTCTGCGTCGTTACAAACTTCCCCACTTAAAAGAATTTCGTCCTCGAAATTACCAAGTAAGAAAAAGTATTGAAATCCATTAACTTTTCAAAACCATTTGTTCAAATTAAATTTCAAATTCACTTAAGTGTTTAATTTTCCCAAAATCTAATAGTTGAACTTCTTATAAAAACTTTACTAAGTTTTCAAATCATACTTAGCTATCTTTTCAAAACTAACTAATATCGTTTAACTTTCAACACAAAATCAAAATTTTAGTTTTCTCAAATTTTTCCAAAATTCCCAAAATTTCTAACGCCTTATATTTTCAAAAAAATTCGCCATGGTCTCCTTTGCGTGGCTTGATCCCAAAAAAATGGCAATATATATATATATATACACATATATATATATATATCACAAATATACATCTCATCAAAGTAATGAGGCATACTGCCGGGAAAAAGTGTAAAAGTAAGATATGTAATCCGAGATATGTACCTTATATATTATTAGCGAGCATATACGGCTAATATAGCGCGAAAGCGAGCTCCAAAAGCGAAGCAAGCGCAATACACACCTACTAAACACTCAACAACAATGAGAAACAT
The DNA here is from genome assembly GCA_030765085.1 of Allium cepa. Lineage (NCBI taxonomy): Eukaryota > Viridiplantae > Streptophyta > Magnoliopsida > Asparagales > Amaryllidaceae > Allium > Allium cepa. Next base: position 149,226,920 of record CM060928.1, read on the forward strand.
GTATATAGAAAATAATATTGATATACAACATATACCAGAAGCAACAACTACATATGCCAATATAGCAAATGCAACAAAAGGCAACAAATCCAACCATCAACCAACTAGCATTCAACTAACATCCATATCAAATCAATATACATGCACTTCTCATTAATATACAATGAATTGGTTTTCCAATTTAATCACATTTGATTCATTAACACTGGATGTTTTTACTAACATTCATTTATTCATATTCAATTAGTTTACACTCACTAATTCATATTCAAGTTGGTTCACTTCCATATCAAATTCAATTCTATTTAAGATTCACTGAACTTCCAATTTGAATTCAATGATTTATAGCTTTCATTTTCATTTATTGAATTTCATATGAATTTTCTATACAATCTGCTAACAACCAACGTATAACCAACTTAACCAAATTTATTTAATTCTCTTACATTCATTCAATTTGGTTCATCACTTTTAATTTCAATTGGTTTAACATTCAATTGACTTTCATTCAATTATTCAATTTTTTTTCATTTTCATTAGCTTCTAATGAATTAACACTTACATTCATTTATTCTATATCAATTCTTTTACATTCGATTGATTAATATTCAATCCATTTATTAATTCAATTGCTAATTCATTTAAGAAAATATGGTTGAATTTCATTTATATAACTCAAGTTCATATTCATCACTTCACTTTATCATTTTACTTCGATACCAAAATCACTTTACTCAACATCACTTAAGTCATATTCCATTTTAAACATCATTTGTTTAACTTAACTTAAATTTCACTTTATAAATCCAATTCAGATCCCAATTCTAAAGTAAATTATATTTAACTTTCCTTTAATTAAATTCCAAAACATATATTTACTATACTAACCCAAATTCTTTACTCTTTACCAAAGCCAAATTTATTATTTCATATTATAAGTCCACAACTCGTTTCACTTATATTCAACATTTTCAATTCATAGTTCAAATTCATTTTTATTTACAACTCACATTTATAAATATATTCATATAGTTCACTTCTTATATATAAGATTATTTCACAATTGTAAATCACATTAATTATAATTCCATCTTAATAATTCATTTTCTTATACAATTATTCATTTAATTAACTTATATATATATATTCTTAAATTTTCAATAACCAAACAATCAATTTATAGACACTTTAATAATTTCTGAAAAATTATTTCCTTTATATATATAAAATATAATCAAGGTAAAATTATTTTATTTACCTAATTTAAAATGATACTATGTCAGTTTATCTCGTTTAAGAGTTTAGAAACCCCTATCGATACGGTTGTACTTCCAGCACCGACCAGAATTCATAAACAGCTCAGCGGATAAGCTAGCACAATATAAAACAATTCCATATTCACTAACAAATACGCGCTCATATCTATTATTACACTCACACTCATTCTAGAGTACCACTGACTCTATCTTTAATGAGTAATTCCTAACAGAGCCAAGGTTGTCACTTAACCATATGCTCTGTGTAACAACCCGATATTCGTGTCGAATTATAATCGACAATTTAAACGATTAATATTGACCCAAATTTCTATTTGAGGTATTTAAATTTGGTTGAAATTCTTTTGTATATGGTTAAAAGGGTTTCCGGGCTTTAGTTTTCTCGGCCCACTTAATTATTTTATGCCGTGATTAAAATTAATCCCGTCCCCCTCTTTACATTCTTTGACCCGATCCCCTTTTCATTTTCATTCGCGTGCCCTAATCGATCGAGTGAAAAATTAATGGCGGCTCGTTCTTCTTCTTCAAATTGCGCTTCCGTGAATTCGAAGATGGCTTGCTCGATTCTTCGATCGCCTCGGCTTCGTCTCTGTGATGCTCACTGCTTAAATTCGTCGACAAGGTGAGTGCTACCACTCACATCTAATTCATGCTTAATATAGTGTTTCGGCAATTTCACGTTGATTCGATGTTGTTTTGTGAAGTTCTTCTGTGCTCGGCCGTTCGATTATTGTGTATCATTGTTGGTTCCTCCTTGATTTCGGTATTACTTTGAATCTGGTTCCCTGCCCTAATTTGTATATGTTATTCTACGACTCCGGTTTTGATAATGTTTGACTTTTATGGAACTGGAATTTTGAAAATTGCTGATTCTTTGATTTCAAGACTCTCTTGCTTGGAATCCACACTATTTAGTACAAACATTTTTGTTTGTTCTGGTATTCTTTGGTGTTACCCTGTTTCACTTGTTCATATGCATTGCTCACTCCCTGTTTTGCGTCCTCCTTGAGGTCTGTTGCATATCATACTGGCATCCCTCTTGCTGTTTACTTATTGCTGGAGTCAGTGGTTGATGCATTATGGTGTCTGGTATTTGATTATATGATATTGTGATGATTTGCATTGTGCTTATGTCCACCGATGCATTGAGTCTGCAATTATTGTTTCACTGAAACTCTGGGTATTGTGGCTTCGTTGCATTACTTCATGTGTTCATGTGAATGCTTGCATCCTTTGATTGTGCACTTTGGATTACTGTCTTGATTTGAAACAGCAGCCCATGAGTTTTCGAACTCGTTTCGATTGTGTCTTGGGCATTGCTCTGAACTATGGGTTGGAATCCCCTCTGTATTGATTTTGCAATTCACTGCCTACTTATTTTTTTTACTTGTCTTCATATGTGTTCATACATACCTTTGTATGTGTGTATGCATGTGTTGTTAAATTGCACTGCATCAAGTATGATATGGGTTACCTTTGAGTTGAACATTGTCCAATTTCATTTAGTTATTCACCAGCCACTGGATCATATATGACATAGTTGCATTGGAGTTGTTACTGTTGCCTTGAACTGTTGCAACTGCATTTTTCATTGTGTCACTTCATTATCTTCACCGGTTCATTTTGGCATGTTGTCACTGAAATGTGAACTGTTGAGAACCTTGCGATAGTTTGGATCTTCTTGTAGTCTGATTCATAGGATTTGCACTTGTTTACCAGCAGTTGTCACTGACTATTTCCATTAGCACATGGGTTTTGAATTGTGGCAGTGACCCTGTCCACTGTTGCATTTTGTTTCACCTGATTCTTTTGAAGTTGTAGCCTTGATTTTCATTTAGACGTTACTAGAATTTGTTGCAGTGCCTTGTTGTTTTGACTTATCTGGGCACTGTTTGGTTCACGTTGCATTCACTTACACACTAGTTCAGCATATAGTTCCTTGTATCAAATTATAAACATGTACACTTCTCTGGGCATCCTTGTTTGCCTATGACCTTTGTGTCCATTTCTTGGTTCAACTGTCTATGCTATGTTGAACTGAACCTGATATATTGCCTTTATGCATTTCCCTTTTGTTTCATATTTATGGTTTGGGCTCGTGAAATTCTTATGTTGATGTTCATGCGTGTGCACACTCTTTTACCTTTTTATGCATGGGACATTCCTTTTTCCTGCACATGTGCAGTTGTATATTTGGGTTATGATACATGCACTTGAGTTGAATCTGGTATTCGGGTTTGACCTCGTGTTCGTTAGTGAACTTTCATTGTGTACATTTTTGTTCGCATTTATGTCGTCCAAACATGACCTCTGCAGTTTTTGATTGCTGTCGGTATTCAATGGGTACATCATCACTTTAGTGGCACGGCAGTGCACGCAAGCGTGAACTGCAGCCACACGGTATTCATTGGGTACCTCGTCACTGTAGTGGCAAGGCAGTGCACGCAAGCGTGAACTGCAGCCACACGGTTCGATTTTGTGATATTCTATTTTTGTTGTGATTTATTAATCTTTTGCGTATTCCATATTCCGTAGTGGCGGGGCAGTGCACGCGCGCGTGTACTGCAGCCTTACTCGACTTAATATTTTAATTGATATTTAAATGGTTTGAACTGATTTGTTCATTTCAATTCAATATTCTGAATTGCATTCTGATCTGGTTTAATTACTGTCGTCTATTCACTATTTAATTATTATTGCTTCTGTGCACTAATAACTGAGTTTGAATTAGACTGACCCGAGTATTATTTTCTTTTGAATCTAATACTCGGGTCAGACCGAGTATTTCAGGTTGTAGATATTCTGCTTTGGGTTGCTGCTAGAGCTATGAAGTTCTTTCATATCTTTTGGAGTAGTCGTCGTCATTTGTAGAAGTCTGTAGAATTGTATAGGAAGATATGTGTTCCTGTATATTAAATATGTTAATGTTCTTGTATATGTAACTTCCTTGTCGACTGTTGTAGTTGTATCATATGTACCGTGTGAATGTATTGTAACTGACATCAGTTATTATATATATATATATATATATGAGACTTTCTGTTTCATCTGTGTTCCGCATTTATATTATCTGTGTTGTTATTTTATATTTACTGTTCTAAACTATTACGAACCATCGTAGTTCGTTTTATACTGGAATTGGGGTATGTCGATGGGAGAAAATAAATCAAAGATGAAAAATGAAAGAATATATATATTTATATATCACTCCCATCGAGATAACCAATACTAGTGTAAGGCCAACTATTGATGGCCGCTCCTCAACAGCCTTATTCTCCGTGCTAGTTGACAGCACTACACCGTAGTGTTCTTGGCTAGCGTGGGTATAGAGGTGGGGCGTCACATCTTGGTATCAGAGCCTGGGGTTTAGAACAAATATAAAACATAACTTAGATAGTACATGTGTTACAACTATTTGTCGACGTTTTATCTCTCATATTTGCATATGAATGTCTTTGAATTGTTAGGTATGAATTCCTAACGCTTATTCATATGCATTTGATTTTGATTCTTGTGATTTCGGCTTTGATTTGATTTAGCCGATGATTGATTTTGTTCGAATCTCAGCGATTCTAAACTTGATATTTTATGTTTTCCTCGGCTTGATTTCCATTCGACTTCGGTCACTGTGTTTTTGAAAATTTTCTAATTTCTTGATTTCCAAGACTCTGACTTTGTTTGCCGTTGAGTCCTTTGATGATGATGTTGAATCGTTTTGTACTCTATTATGGCCATTAATTGTTGACTTCGACTTCGACTTGATTTTTATTTTTGTTGAAGTCATTTATGCATTTATGCTCGTTCTGCTTCGTTATCCCATTTGTTAATCGATTCTTCTTTTCCGATTAGATGATATCTCCTTTGTTGACTTTGATAACTTCTATTTCTGGAATTTTTGGATATTCCTACTTTGATGGATTTAGAATCGAATTCTTTGGATTTTATTCACGTCTTCGAAGGTGAATTTTAGTGAATTGATTTGGTTCCCAAATTTAATCGATTCTTGTTAATTTCCCGATTTATTGCTATCATTTATTAGCAACTTTGACAACATTTTCTTCGGGATTTTCATGAACATACTTTTGGATGGATACAGTATCGATTTCGTTGGATTCTATTCACGTCTTCGTATGTGAATTCTTGTGATTGATTGTTTCTACAATCATTTTTGTGATTTGTCACTTTAAAAATATAAATGTTTCAATACTAGTAGTAAATATCAAAACTCTTTTATCAAAATGTTTTCAACTTTATTTTCAATATCAAAATCTTTTCCTAAACCGTTTTCCAATTTATTAGTATATACAAACCTTTATTTCACTCGTATGAGAAATCTAATTAAACGGCTTAGCAAAACAAGTGGTATGAAACGCTTGTGTTTACTTCGTCGGTTAATTTTTGGACTTGTTCGATTGAACCATATGTGACATTTTTCTAGTGAAGATCTACAATTTGTTCGTAAATATTTAAGTTAAGCTTGTGGTTATGGGACATGAAGCTAAACTTTTATATTCACTAGCTTATTGTAATTGACACTTCTCGTTGATCTTGATGATCGCTTTATGAATTAGACTAGCAATTGCGCGATGTCTCTTTCATTGCAAGGTTAGACTAGACACCACTTGTGTGATTCCACTCACGCATACCTTTTTGCTTTTTGGTTAGTCTTGACCTCAATCTGTATGATTCCATTCACACATGCTTAGTGTAATTGACACTCCTCGTTGATCATGATGATCGTTCTGATGGTCAGACTAGACACCACTTGTGTGATTCCATTCACACATACCTTTCTGCTTTTTGGTTAGTCCTGACCTCAATCTGTGTGATTCCATTCACACATGTGGGGTAGCTCCCCATGGTCTTCGGACCGTCATGTGATAGGCCTCTTTCCCTTTTTCTGTGATTTCTAGATTCCTTATGTTGATTTCTGGAAATTTTATGCTTCACCTGTTCTTGTGCATTGGTGAATTCATATGTTATTGATTTGTCATGAGTACAAATTTGGGGTATGATACCTCTTTGGATCTTTTGAGAAGATTCTTGTGATATTGATTATCTCTTATCGGTTGATCTCCTGTTGATCATTATTTACATACTTATAGTTGTATGTCAGTATGGGTATTTCATATTTATGCCATACCTCTTATCGGTTGATCTCCTGTTGATCATTATTTACATACTTATAGTAGTATGTCATTATGGATATTTTATGTTATGCCATATCTTTTATTCTATGTCATACTCCGTTTGAGTTTTCATACTCTGTTCGAGTTTTCATACTCCGTTTGAGTTTTTATACTCCGTTCGAGCTTTCATACTCCGTTTGAGTTTTCATACTCTGTACGAGCTTTCATACTCCGTTTGAGTTTTCATACTCTGTTCGAGCTTTCATACTCCGTTTGAGTTTTTATACTCCGTTCGAGTTTTCATACTCCGTTTGAGTTTTCATACTCCGTTCGAGTTTTCATACTCCCGTTCGAGTTCTCATACTCTTATCTTGTGATTTCTGGATTTCTTGTGTAGATTTCTAGAATTTGTGCTTCACTAATTTTCGTGATTTCTATTGATAAGTTTTATCAATTCTTGTGCATTGGTGAATTCGTGTGTTATTGACTTGTTATGAATACAAGTTTAGGGTATGATATCCCTTCCTATCTTTGAGAAGATTCTTGTGACATTTTTGATGAATGAAAATCCACTTATCGAAGTTGCTACTGATGTCGCTGTTTTAATCATGTGTTTTAAAAATTGTTTTCAAAATTTTTACGATTTGCGCTTTCAAAAGAATGAGGAAGCGAATTAAACGTTTCAGTAAAATCGAGGACTATGACCCCTTTCTTTTGCTGATTCGCTTAATTCCGGACTTGTTCGTTTGAGAATGTAAATTGTAATTTTATAAATAAAATGGTTTTCAAAATTTTTTACAGTTTACGCTTTCAAAAGAATGAGGAAGCGATTTAAACGTTTCAGAAAAACCGAGGACTATGACCCCTTTCTTTTACTGATTCGCTTAATTCCGGACTTGTCCGTTTGAGAACGTAAAATGTTATTTATTTAAAATACACAATTTTGCACTTTCAAGGAAACGATGAAGTGAATTAAACGATTTAGTAAAACTCGTGGTTATGGGTCATGTGCGTTTGCTATTTCGGTTAATTTCGGACTCGTTAATTGAAAATTTGTGATTTCTGATTATCGTTTGTGATAATCAGATATTTGCTGTTTCTAATTATCGTTTGTGATAATTAGATATTTGTGGTTTGATTATCGTTTGTGATAATTAAACATTTGCGATTTGAGATTTGATTATCAATTGTGATAATTAAATATTTGTGATTTGAAATTTGATTACCGTTGTGGTAATTTCTGATTATCGTTTTGATAATTGGATGTTTATGATTTCTGATTTATCGTTTTTGATAATTAGATATTTATTGTTTCTAATTATCGTTTGTGATAATTAGATATTTGAGATTTAATTATCGCTTGTGATAATTAGATATTTGAGATTTAATTATCGCTTGTGATAATTAGATATTTGAGATTTAATTATCGTTTGTGATAATTAAATATTTGTGATTTAAGATTGATTTTCGATTTTTGATAATCTAATACTTGTTGATTTGATTATCGTTTTTGATAATCGAATATTTGTGATTTGAGATTTCTGAATTATCTACTGATAATTAGATTTTGTTGAGAATTTGTGAATTTCTTTTATGAAATTAAAAGATCTCTTTGGCGTTTGTATTGTACTACGCCAGTGTACCGGCTCAATTTTCTGCTATTTATGACGTTTTCCACGTCTTCCAATTACGGAAATGCCTTTGGGATTTCTGATCCTTATTCTTATTCTCGAGCCACCTTCTATTCACATCATTGCTTCGGAGGTTCAGCATCCTCGAAATAAAGATATTTTTCTCGTAAAAGCTCAGTGGTTCTCAAATCCTATGGGTTTCACTTTGGAATCCAGAAAATTCATCGAGCAAACACGTCCGAGTTTATTCTTTCATGCTCTTGTGGTTGTTACCTTTTGTCCATTTATTCCTTATGATTGCGAGGACGCAATTTCTTTAAGGAGGGGAGTCTGTAACAACCCGATATTCGTGTCGAATTATAATCGACAATTTAAACGATTAATATTGACCCAAATTTCTATTTGAGGTATTTAAATTTGGTTGAAATTCTTTTGTATATGGTTAAAAGGGTTTCCGGGCTTTAGTTTTCTCGGCCCACTTAATTATTTTATGCCGTGATTAAAATTAATCCCGTCCCCCTCTTTACGTTCTTTGACCCGATCCCCTTTTCATTTTCATTCGCGTGCCCTAATCGATCGAGAGAAAAATTAATGGCGGCTCGTTCTTCTTCTTCAAATTGCGCTTCCGTGAATTCGAAGATGGCTTGCTCGATTCTTCGATCGCCCCGGCTTCGTCTGTGTGATGCTCGACTGCTTAAATTCGTCGACAAGGTGAGTGCTACCACTCACATCTAATTCATGCTTAATATAGTGTTTCGGCAATTTCACGTTGATTCGATGTTGTTTTGTGAAGTTCTTCTGTGCTCGGCCGTTCGATTATTGTGTATCATTGTTGGTTCCTCCTTGATTTCGGTATTACTTTGAATCTGGTTCCCTGCCCTAATTTGTATATGTTATTCTACGACTCCGGTTTTGATAATGTTTGACTTTTATGGAACTGGAATTTTGAAAATTGCTGATTCTTTGATTTCAAGACTCTCTTGCTTGGAATCCACACTATTTAGTACAAACATTTTTGTTTGTTCTGGTATTCTTTGGTGTTACCCTGTTTCACTTGTTCATATGCATTGCTCATTCCCTGTTTTGCGTCCTCCTTGAGGTCTGTTGCATATCATACTGGCATCCCTCTTGCTGTTTACTTATTGCTGGAGTCAGTGGTTGATGCATTGTGGTGTCTGGTATTTGATTATATGATATTGTGATGATTTGCATTGTGCTTATGTCCACCGATGCATTGAGTCTGCAATTATTGTTTCACTGAAACTCTGGGTATTGTGGCTTCGTTGCATTACTTCATGTGTTCATGTGAATGCTTGCATCCTTTGATTGTGCACTTTGGATTACTGTCTTGATTTGAAACAGCAGCCCATGAGTTTTCGAACTCGTTTCGATTGTGTCTTGGGCATTGCTCTGAACTATGGGTTGGAATCCCCTCTGTATTGATTTTGCAATTCACTGCCTACTTATTTTTTTTACTTGTCTTCATATGTGTTCATACATACCTTTGTATGTGTGTATGCATGTGTTGTTAAATTGCACTGCATCAAGTATGATATGGGTTACCTTTGAGTTGAACATTGTCCAATTTCATTTAGTTATTCACCAGCCACTGGATCATATATGACATAGTTGCATTGGAGTTGTTACTGTTGCCTTGAACTGTTGCAACTGCATTTTTCATTGTGTCACTTCATTTTCTTCACCGGTTCATTTTGGCATGTTGTCACTGAAATGTGAACTGTTGAGAACCTTGCGATAGTTTGGATCTTCTTTTAGTCTGATTCATAGGATTTGCACTTGTTTACCAGCAGTTGTCACTGCCTATTTCCATTAGCACATGGGTTTTGAATTGTGGCAGTGACCCTGTCCACTGTTGCATTTTGTTTCACCTGATTCTTTTGAAGTTGTAGCCCTGATTTTCATTTAGACGTTACTAGAATTTGTTGCAGTGCCTTGTTGTTTTGACTTATCTGGGCACTGTTTGGTTCACGTTGCATTCACTTACACACTAGTTCAGCATATAGTTCCTTGTATCAAATTATAAACATGTACACTTCTCTGGGCATCCTTGTTTGCCTATGACCTTTGTGTCCATTTCTTGGTTCAACTGTCTATGCTATGTTGAACTGAACCTGATATATTGCCTTTATGCATTTCCCTTTTGTTTCATATTTATGGTTTGGGCTCGTGAAATTCTTATGTTGATGTTCATGCGTGTGCACACTCTTTTACCTTTTTGTGCATGGGACATTCCTTTTTCCTGCACATGTGCAGTTGTATATTTGGGTTATGATACATGCACTTGAGTTGAATCCGGTATTCGGGTTTGACCTTGTGTTCGTTAGTGAACTTTCATTGTGTACATTTTTGTTCGCATTTATGTCGTCCAAACTTGACCTCTGCAGTTTTTGATTGCTGTCGGTATTCAATGGGTACATCATCACTTTAGTGGCACGGCAGTGCACGCAAGCGTGAACTGCAGCCACACGGTATTCATTGGGTACCTCGTCACTGTAGTGGCAAGGCAGTGCACGCAAGCGTGAACTGCAGCCACACGGTTCGATTTTGTGATATTCTATTTTTGTTGTGATTTATTAATCTTTTGCGTATTCCATATTCCGTAGTGGCGGGGCAGTGCACGCGCGCGTGTACTGCAGCCCTACTCGACTTAATATTTTAATTGATATTTAAATGGTTTGAACTGATTTGTTCATTTAAATTCAATATTCTGAATTGCATTCTGATCTGGTTTAATTACTGTCGTCTATTCACTATTTAATTATTATTGCTTCTGTGCACTAATAACTGAGTTTGAATTAGACTGACCCGAGTATTATTTTCTTTTGAATCTAATACTCAGGTCAGACCGAGTATTTCAGGTTGTAGATATTCTGCTTTGGGTTGCTGCTAGAGCTATGAAGTTCTTTCATATCTTTTGGAGTAGTCGTCGTCATTTGTAGAAGTCTGTAGAATTGTATAGGAAGATATGTGTTCCTGTATATTAAATATGTTAATGTACTTGTATATGTAACTTCCTTGTCGACTGTTGTAGTTGTATCATATGTACCGTGTGAATGTATTGTAACTGACATCAGTTATTATATATATATATGAGACTTTCTGTTTCATCTGTGTTCCGCATTTATATTATCTGTGTTGTTATTTTATATTTACTGTTCTAAACTATTACGAACCATCGTAGTTCGTTTTATACTGGAATTGGGGTATGTCGATGGGAGAAAATAAATCAGAGATGAAAAATGAAAGAATATATATATTAATATATCACTCCCATCGAGATAACCAATACTAGTGTAAGGCCAACTATTGATGGCCGCTCCTCAACAGCCTTATTCTCCGTGCTAGTTGACAGCACTACACCGTAGTGTTCTTGGCTAGCGTGGGTATAGAGGTGGGGCGTCACACTCTGATACCACTTTGTAAAGACCCGTTCCTTCGACTTTCGAAAGTCGACATTAATACGTCCACTGTATCAACTGCCGAGCAATCGAATGCCAGAAAACCGAACCCTTAGGGTTTAAGAAGAAGAAAAAGATAGAAGAAGAAAGAAAGAAAAAGCAACATGAACAATATCAGAATCTCACAATCGCAGCGGAACAACATATAATAGATAAATGAATAATCTTTAAATCAAAAGAACTATACATTTTATACATTCCATCACATTACATTACATTATCAGAGTTTACAACAACAAACAGTGGAAAAGAAATACTATATACTAGTTGATACGCCAAGCCATCCAGCCTGCCTCCAGATCTCTACAACAACTCCTGAATTCCAGAATGACCTGATTACCTGACTCTAGACTGCCCGTGTTAAAATTGGTGGGCACCCAGAGTTTCGGAAGAGAACAATAAACTACAGGTCAGTCATGGGACTGTTGTGAGAACTTAAACAGTTTATCTTTTAAAAACAAACAAAGAAATTAATTTTAAATTAGATTCGCAATGCTTTTTAAAAAATGAGACTACCATAAGGCCCCCCGCACACACACAATGCAAACGCAGAATTGGAACAGATTTCTCCTTATGATAGTCAAACATGTTTGATACGCAAATTTTCTTTCATATTATTATTATAAGTGCAAAGTGTAGGAAAACATTTCAAAAGTATGATATAAATCTTCGCCAACATAGACATTCCGAACTATGCCTACTATAGCTACCATCTAAACAGTGGTGACCACCATAAGTAAATGGCAGGTTCTACAACAAAAACCGTACAAGGTGCGTATTGGAGTTTAGATTTGCAACAAATGGTCAGGCCAAGGAACTTCCCATTGCCACATGGTTGCGCCACTGGAAAGACGCCTCGAGAACCTAATCGGATCTCTACCAACACAAGGCCGGGTTACCCCTGGCTGTGTAACCACTGACACGAGTATGCCATTCCCCGGTCGTAACCGACCTAAATCCCGGGATTCACCAACAACCACAAAATAATAAGTTTGCAGCACAACATAGGTTAAGTATCTGGGCTCCATTCCATGATACCACCTCTATCCAGAAGGAAATGACATACACTAAGGGGGCGCTATCCCCTAATAACCTTGCCGCATCTTTCTTGTTTTGACCATTACCGAGGTGTGAGGTCCGACGAAATCTTGTCCACAAAGCTACGCTTTTCATAAAAGCTACACTTTGATCAACTAATGATCACCAACACTCTGTATGCCACATTACCAATTTGGGAATGTATCACTAGTAACCATCAACTACATAACCTCTGAGCTCGTACGTCTCAGAGAAGGGTGTTAAGATAAGAGAATAAATTCTCCGCCACCAACAGAAATATATTTGATAGAAATCAGCTTTACATCTCAAATTGTAACGTCAGACACACATCCATACAAGTTTGTTCCGGGATCGAACGGAACTGAAGACACTTCCAAAGAAGCCCTTGCAATCCGCATATTCACTAATCACGACCGGACTACCCATCACAAAGGGTGATAAAATCTCAATATCGGAGATCAGCCGATGCAGAGTCATTCGATGGTAATCCTTTTGCTTTCGAAAATATCCGGTCTTCAACGCCGGTCTTAAAATGTTATCCATTATGACATATCACTATTCAGAATGGAATTTATGGCCCAAAGGTCCTCTCCCAGCTAAACCGAATAACGAGCGCTTATAATAAGTGTAGCATTCAATTCAAGCAAATCACAACAAATACCCATTTAAAGGTAAATATTGATAGTCGGTTATTTAATTATCAATAGATATGCACAACATCACCAGATTCCAAATAATTTCCCAAATTATTTATTTTCCAAAAATATCTTTACAAGATATATCTTTCCCACACTTCAAAAATAAACCAATGTTTATCTTTAAACAAATTCCCCTTTCCTTTATAAATTCCATGTGAATTTAAATTTCCAAATATCCATTAATATACGATTTTCAAATCGATTTCAAATATTCACTTTCAATTTATCTTTAAAAGATAAAATCTCAAAACATTTCACTTCATATTGGAAAACATTTCCATACTTATTTAATAATAAGTAATTCACAAATCTATTTCAACATTTGGAAAATATTCAATATACTTAAATTACAATTAAGTATATAATTTATTCTTTAAGGAAAACATTCTCTTAAACACATTTATTTGAGTCAAAACGAATGTTGCGTAAAACCTCGTTACGACAACTCAAAATCACTAGTATAGGGATTCGAAATTAAGATATTTATATAAATCCCAATACTGTACCAAAACATTTCCTTTCAAAATCATTTACTATAACAACAGTGTTATAGCCCACTATTTCCTTTTATTCCTCGAAAACGTCTATTTCAACAATGTACGTTGAAATCTATGGTTTCGATCCTTAACCCATTTAAAACAACACCAAATCGTTTTAATCCTATTTAAAAGATCACTTCCTAAAACATTTCTTTAACATATTATTCACTGTCCAAAATCGTGAATATAAGTCGTTTACCAAATTCAACGTTTCTATACATTTTTTAAAGGATTATCCATTGTCCAAAATCGTGGATAATCTCCTTTAATAATCTAAAATAATTGACTTATCAAAATAAGTCGATTTCGAATTTATAAAACAAGGTTTATAAATTCCATTTATATTTTATAACAACTTCAACTTATAAAAGCATTTTATTAACAGATTCTATCCATATCCCATTTACATGCCAAAATCCAAATTATAAGTTAATTACTTATAAATCTTTTATTTTACAAAATCTATTCATTTTATAACTTCACAATTTATAAATCTATAAATTTCATTCACTTATGAAATCCATTTATACTTCATTTTAACACTTATAAAAACTCGTTTTATAATTCCAATATTTTTAATTTATGAATATCAATTTTATAAAACTTTTATATAAACCATTTATAATAATTCAAAAATCCCAATTCAAACCATTTTACAAATTAATCAACTGCTTATTTCAAAAATCACATTTTAGTTATATTTCACAAAAATCATAATTTTTATAACATAAAAATCATAACGTTTATTTATTTAAAATGAATCAATACCAAAATTCGATAAAACGTATACTTTCAAAAATCACTTCAAAATCCTTTTAAATTCGAAATCGTTATTTTAACATTTTTAAAACCCCAAAAATAAGCGCAATGCTGCAACAACACCAATACATCAACCGCGACATCCAAACATCATATATCAATATGATAACAGAATATATCACAAATATCTGTAAATAAATCAATACGGGTGAGGAATCCAGTTGGATCCCTCCAACCTGTTTCCCTGCATCCACAGATTTCAGCACAATACCAATCCCGTTTCAAGATGGAATATCGTGGTACATAGGTTTCTATAAAATATTATCCGCTATTATGTGGCGCAATAGGGTCTCATCCGCTATATAATGCAGGAAAATCAACTCCAAGTACATATATAATACCAATTCCACTTCAAGATGGAATATCGCGGTATATGTGTTTAATAAATGACATGCGCTTAATATACGGCGTATAGGGTCTATTTAAATACAACATATAATAATTTATCATTCAATCACACAATCAAGCAATTTTAAATCGAAACAGATTCGATTGAGTGAGAAGTTCTCACCTTGCTTCAAATAACAGTTTCAGTGTTTTATTCCGAATAAAATTAAATGCGCATTTAATTTTACCCAAAAATTTCACTAGCTCCAATCAACTCCAATCCAGCTCCATCGCATAGTGTTTGTCCATACGAACCCGACGCAAGTCCTTTCGTCAAATTCCGACATCATATCGAAAAGTTATGTTATTACAAAGTTTACACGATTTTTAAATATAATAATTTCCATTTCAATTTTATATTTTCAACCTAAATCAAATCTGGCCGTTGATTTCTAGCTTCTCTCATCAGGGCCGCACCCTCATTTCTTCCCCAAAACATCGTTCCCAGGTTTTCATATGCATGCAAAAAACCCAACTCGGTCGTGCATTCGTGAATTTTCTGACCAACCCCTGCAGTTTGAAGACGATCGAACGACACCACCTCGAAGCCCTTCGCGCATGGTACCACCGCCCAGAGCACCATGAAGCTCGGTGCCTGTAATGCCTTGAAAACCGAACCCAAACACCATACGAACGCGGTCAATTTCCCATTGATCCATCACCTCGTTTTCGATCACAGCCGTTGAACTTGTAGTTCGCAACGTGCTCTACAACTTTCATTTAGGAAGTTTGTCGAATTGATTGGTGGATTTGAAGAAAATTAAGGGAGAAGAAGGGAGTATTTTCGGCCATTGAAATCCTAAGTGGCGGCTAGGGCTGAAACCCTAATTTGTTTGCAAATGTGAAAATGTGATGTCCTTATATAGAAAATTACGCGACACTATTCACCCGAAATTTTTCCGAACTCAAAACGGAGCGTGCCGCCTAGCGTTTACATTTTTTTACCCCTATTCCAAATGCAATGGAATATATATCGGGAGCCAATTCGATCAAATTTAAAAGATAAGTTTTCGAATCGATTTACTTAAATTTAAAATTCACTCAAACCGATTTCTACGCGTTTTAACTTGCCCCGGACAAACCGTAAGTCCGATTGACATGAAATTTGAAATGTTACAAAAATATAACATTACGGATTAGATGAAACTGGTTTCGTCGAAATCCGAGACTGCTTGAAAAATGACTATTTTTACCCGTCAATTAAATATTAAAATATTCAATTTCTACAATTTAACTTTTAATTCAATTTTAAAAGTCCTATAACATCATTCTAACTCCAATATGATTTAACACAACTTTATAAATCAATTTCAATCACATTAAACCCAATTTCGAATTATTTCTGCAATTTCAAATATTAAATTATCGATTTAATTATCCAATTAAATCTAGATCTTCGAAATAAAATTTATTCGACTTACAAATTTTACTTGTTAATATTTAAATCAATTAAATATACGAAATTCAAATGACAGAAATTCTGGGTCGTTAAATGAAGTTTAACAACATTTCACTTATTTGCAATAGTTAAACACATGAATTCTAAAAGCAATGCACGCTAAACATTTTCCGTAAGCAATTTACATAGTTTTAATACTAATTCAACTGTTTTCAATTAATTCATATACCCTTTTCATTCAATTTGAATGGTTGACAACCCACTTTCTTACATTCAACTCATTTTTAATTTAAACAAACCCGTATCATTCTAATTGATTTTAAAAAATCAATTATATTTGCTTCCACTAATTCGTAGAATTTTATTAAATCTCGTTTACATCAAACGACAATCATTTCTATGCAATTTTGATGATATTCACTTAATGGCATATCCATTTTAGTTTTAACTACTTATAATTGATTCCAACTCAATTTTCATTTAATTCATTTCCAAATTAATTCAATCCAAACTAGTTTCATTCAAACCATTTCATAAATCTCGACAACAACCACTTCACAATTTACTTAAGTCGAGCTTTCATCCAAATATTTACTTAAGTTATTTATTTCAGGTTACTTTACCCCAAACATAAGTCTATCTTCTTATAACCATTTCCAATTTAAATCCTTGATTTGATTATATCCAATCAGATTTTATCCATTAATCTAATTAATCCATTTTAAATTTTTATTCACTTTTCATACATACAACTTAACCTAATCAAGAGAACATAAGAATGCTTAATTTATGTATTCTGAATGTTTAATTGCAACATTCTCCTGGTAAATTGTAACATTTTAATTCAACTAGATGATTTTATATCCAACCAAATGGATTTATCCTGAAAGAAATATAGTGTGGAAGTATGTCAAATGGCGCATTGATATCAATGAAATAACATGGAGATTTATTAAATTTTCTATATATAAATTGATTTGCGCTGAAACCAATCGACATAAATTTGTATATGTTAAATTGGATTTGGCATACAAAGAAACACCTACATTGAAGATTCCTGGTTTAACACTTTTCCATTTTCAAAGTTTTCCGTCTCTTGCCTAAATTATGACATGGAAATGCTGCACAATGAGACAAGAAGATTTAGCATCCTCAAACTCTTCTTATTTTTCCCTTTATTATATTTCACATTTCAGCATATATTTTGCACTATAACGTTTGGATCAGACTGAAATCGAAGTTTGGTCTACTAAGAAATGAGATTTATACCTGAGTCAGATTTAGAACAGCATTAAGTACGAAGGTTTTTACGAAGTGTTATTTCAATAAGACAGCATTTCGTAAAACCAACTAAAATTTATTTCACCACTTGATTCAAGTACTGGTTACAGTTGACGTATTATATTATAGTTGTTGCAACTCAATTCAGTTACAACCTACAATACTAGTTACACGTGATAAACTATGTTATGGTTGTTGTAATCAATTGAGTGACATTTAGTTCAAGTACTAGTTATATTTGACAAATAAAATTATGAATATTGTAACTCAACTCAGTTAACACTTCTTTTCCAAATATTAAGTCATAACTGATGAGCATTAGTTATTTGAACTCGATATGAAACGAGAATATATCAATCTCATGTTCATATGGAACTGTTCATGGACACAACACATGGCACAATTTGACAAATCTCAACATCAGTGCCTTGACAAATATGATTGCAATGATCAAGCAAACAGTTATCTATTCCCTCCATAACTAAGCTACCCAAGGTTTGGATGTTTAACACTGTTAATTTAATTTTTTTAATTTCAGTGCTTTTTAATTCTTTTATAAGCTTCCGAAGCTTATTTATTCCCATTCAATACTTACTTAGTTTCCATTTATTTATTTAAGTAAGAATTTTATTCCATTCAATATTATCTATAACTCAACTGAATTCATTTCAATTAAATTTTGAAAACATATATATCTAAACCAAACTATTCCTCTGTATTTTCAAAATCAAACCAAATTTCACAAACAAACGTTTATCCAAAACGTCTAGGTAGCAATACCCTCTTGGAAACTCGAAAATGAACACCGATGATGTCGCGATCATCATTGGAATTATTTTCCAATGACCGTGAAGACTTCAATGCTTTTATCTCTTTTAAAATCCTTCAAATATTCTTAATTTCAAGTCACACCAGATTTTAAATCCAATTCAAAATATTTCTCAAATATATACTATTTTTCCCAACTTTTTGAGAATCATTTTCAAATTCAAAGGAATTTAAATTTCCAAATTGCAAATCCTTTAAATTTATATTCAAACATTACTTTGGATTTTTATCTTATTTTAATTATTAATCACACTATAATTCACATTTATAGTTACATTTACAAATCTCACTTGTATATGAATTTGTTTCTTAGCTTTTAATTATGATTTCAATTCCGTATTCAATTATGAATCACATTTAAAAATTTCATTTATTTTATTAATTTATTCCTTAATCTTTGGTTATTATTTCAATTTTCTTATTCAGTTCTCATACAATGGTAATAATTTAATATTATCACTTTCTAACAACCAAGCATCCATACATAGCTATAACAACTTACGAAAAATCATTTCTTTTATATACAAATATAATTTTGGGTAAAATTATTTCATTTACCCTATTTGAAAACTATATTGTGTCGGTTTATCTCATTCAAGTGTTTAGAAAACCATATCGACGACATGGTGTCCCACACATCGACCAGAATTCATAAATACTCAACCGATAAATCAACACAATATAAAACAATTTTATATTCACAAACCAATATGAGCTCATATCTATTTATACGCTCAAGCTCATTCTAGAGTACTACAGACTCTATTTGATGAGTAATCCCCACCAGAGCCAAGGTTATCACCAACCTAAGCTCGATACCAACTGTAACGACCCGCTAATCCGTACCGCTTGAGTCAACAATATTCTATAATAAACCAACTCAAGTTGAGTAGAAATACGAATCATTTGGGTTAAAGAAGAAGAGGTAGAAGAAGAAGATAGAAAACAACATCAAAATCTAACCATCGCATCGGAATAAAATATAATAGATAATAACAGATCTTTACACCAAAAACAAATACTATATCTGTTTATACATACATCATCAGAGTTCCACGTCAATAACATACAACTGGATACACAGCGGAATAATAATCGAGTACGAAAGTACGTATCGCCATCCAGCTCGTCTCTTGAGCTCCACAGCATCATATCATGTATCCTATAATACTCGGTCTGACCCGAGCATTACAGTTAAATAACACCCAAGTCAGTCTGAAATACCAGTGTGAGAAAGCCACACTCAATTGATTATTAAAGTTCCAAAATCCCTTTGAAAACAAAAGCATCTCGTAAGACCACGCCACAAATAAACATGTCGGGTTTTTACCTTACGATAGCTAAAACATTTTTATTAAAATCCTCTGATATTATAATAGGGTCTATATACAAATACTTATTAAAATAGACGCAAAGTGTGTAATACAAACAAAAATCGTAAAAGGCGCGTAGGGAGAATGGATTTCAAACTAATGACTAGGCACTGGGTACCACCTGTCACGGTACGTGGCCTAGATCACAGTACCGAGGACCACTCTCGACCCCCAGCAACACAAGACCGGGACTACCCCTTACTGGATAATCTCGAGTAAGATCACCCCATGGTTGTGATCAGCAACCGCACCACTATGCCGAAATAAAAGTGACATCTAGACAGGGATGACCTCACCCTGAAATGGGTGCTACCCACCTAGCCTTGCTTCATAACCCCTGATTTTCAGTCATTCCTGGTTGATGAGGCTTAAGGCTAAGCGTTACCTTTTAGAACATATCCTTTAGAATGCCCATCGTCCACCTGACGATGTTCCGAAAGCATTCAATCCGTACAAGTCCGCCCCAGGTTCGAACGGAACCGAATGCACTATTCCTACTACATCCATTTTGGAATAATCCTCAGGATTAGTAGCGACTAGCCCTTGCACTTTACCGCTCCATCTTTGACTCCGAACTCGTTTCCCCACGAAACGTACAAACCAGATTGAAGTGGTTTTCAAGAATTTAATCCTGATCACGGTCTCTTCGAAACGATCAGCACATTGGCCAATATTGATAGTCGGTTATTTAACTATCAATTAATATTCAAAAACATCCATTAACCATAAATAATTTCTCCAAATTATTTATTATCTTAAAATATCTTCGCAAGATAAATTTCCATTTTCAACCCTTTTGAAAACAGTTTCAAACTATCTTCCTTTTATAGAATAAATTCCCTAAATATTTTCTATTTCCACTGAAATCACCAATCACAAAATTTTAGATTTTTAAGCTAATTTATAAACACTTTGTTGTAAAATATGCTTTAATTTTTAAAGTTAGAAAAACAAAATAAGGTTATTTCTTAAAATATAAATAGATTTTCTCCTTTGAAACAAATACTAAGCCACCTTTAAATAATTACTACGATAATAGATTTGAGAAATACTTACTTTAAAGTTTAAACATTTAAAATAATAAATTTCCTAAAACATGCTTTTTTAAACAACATTAAAACTTTTATCTTATATTTAAAAATTTACTTTGAAACGTACTTGGCTATCCAGGGAAACATACTTCTCTTCACATTCTTTTAAAAATAAATCACCGTTTATTTTTAAACAAATTTTCTCATTTCCTTTAATAAATTCCCACCTTGAATTTATTCTTCCCAAATATCCACTGATATATTTTACTTTACTTTTTATAAACCCAGTTTATTAATTCCCAAAGTCTTATTTCTCATTTAATAATTTCGGTTTTACACAATTAAATCAATCTCCAAATTGATTCCCAATTTACTTCGTTTGGAAATAAATTCCTTCTTTATCTATTTCAATAAATTTAAACTTGGATTCTAAAATAAATTCTTTATTCCTTTAAATAATGTCACTTAAGGTTTAAAAATTCATTATTTCTCTGTTTATTCAAAATCCCCTTTCTATACTCGAAATTTATTTATTAGAATTTTAAAATCACTTTTATTCTTTTTCAATTCATTCTTAAATTCATTCAAATTTTCTATAATTATTTCGCTTACAAATTTACATCTTTTATTTTATTCCAAAATCCAATTTATATATTTTTGGTAACTCATTATACCCAAATATATTCAATCAAACCATAACATTCAATAATCCAATGTAATTCATCATAGAATATCAAATAATCACAACAGAGAATATTAAATTATTTAAATAAATGTTGAGGAATCCAGTTGGATCCTTTCAACCTGTTTTCCCTGCATCCACAGACGTTAGCACAATATAAACACCAATTCCACTTCGAGGTGGAATATCGCAGTATATGGGATTAAATATAATATCATCCGTTATTATGCGGTGCATAGGGTTTCATCCGCTATATAATGCGGGAAATCAAACATTCCAAGATATACTATATACTACTATATATAATATAACACACCAAATCAAATCAATCAATCAATTATTTAAATCTGACCATTTAAATTAAAATTAATATTCAGCCGAGTGAGATTAACTCACCTTTTACTTTAGTTCGTAGTCCCTTCCCATTTATTTCCATTTCAGCTTGTTCCTCGATTCTTAGATCTTGTAAAACAATTTATTTTCCATTCAATGATTAAATTTTAAATTTTTCCTTTAATCAATTACTTAGTAACTGAAATAATTAAATGAGCAAATTAATTTCCAAATCTATTATTTCAAACCAAGCTCGTACCTGTAAAATGTATATGTCTATATTTTTTTCTTTCTTACTGCATTGAAATACATACATATATATGAATCACTGTTTTGTAAAATCTACTGTTGTATTATTTTCTTGAGTAAATAACAAAACTGTAGTTTTGTTTACAGTAAAACTTCTTAATGTATATAGATATATCTCGTTGTTAAATTCAAACATCAGTTTTACAAATTTAAACTTAAGTGACAATAAATAAATGAAAATATTTAAAATAAGACATCACCTTAACCCAGAACAACGCAGATCAAAACAACGAGCCGACCATCGGAACAGACCTCGATTACGAGCCTACCCAACACCTACTTGCGATGCAACAACTCCCAAACCCACGCTAATCTCCAGAATAGACCCACCATCGCTGTTGCTACCTATGCGAACGCCATCCTAACAACCTCCCATAGCTCGAGTTCGAGTTATCTCCACCTTCAAATCAATGTCGCTGGCTGAAACCGCCACGCTCGCATGCCACGCGAACTCAAAGACATCGCGTCGCCAAAATCGAGTCGCACGCCTCGGCCTAGAAGCGTCGTTCCCCACCTCACCGTGTGCGACTCAAAATCGAGATCGATCGATTGAACTTCGCAATTCACCAAGGACCGCCATTGTTTCGTTTTGAGACGAAATCGCTTTTCAATTTTTTTTTAGCTTGCGAGAGAAGGAACAAAGATATGGGTTTTATTTGATTCGACTTGAAAGCCTGAAATAAATAGAAATTTCGTGATTTAAAAAGGAAAGGAAAGAGGCATGCAACACGTTTTTTTTTCGCTGAGAAAGAACGAAATCGATTTAAATTTTCGATATAAAATTTCAGCGCGTTTATATGCCGTACACTCTCACAACAACTCCAGATACTACGAAAATTGAAATCAAATAATAATACAATATTATGGATCCAATGAAACCGGTTTCGTCGAATCCCAAGGACGTGCCTCGAAAGGCTATTTTTAAATTCAATTTAAACGATAAAATTTCAAAACTGAACAAATCACTGTTAAATTCAATTTTAAAACTTCTATTATCCTCAGCACTATTAATATAAATGTTACAAGCCTTCAAATTATTTTTAATAGGCTTAAATCTCAGATTTCATATTTTACCCAATTTCAAATTATTTAATTTAATCATTAAATTACCCAATAAATGGTGATATTTGAATTCAAGTTAACAATTAACTTTTAAATATTTAAAATTCATTAAATATTCTAATTTCAAATTCCCTAAAATTCCGGGTCGTCACAGCTATATCAGGCAAAGTGAGGCCATTCTTCCTATCAGACACATTTCTTCGATACCATTCCACTGCTTTTGTGATGTGATTGGGTGCACCCTTTGATTTGGGAGTGTGTCACGAGGTGGGCGATAGTAGCAGCTATGCGTTACCACCAGTCCGGGAGTGCAATTGGTATATCTACCCTGGCATTGCCTCGAGTGCCGTGTTCCCATGCACTAGTGCGCCTTCTACGAGTTTGTTTTGTATCGTACCAATGTGGTGTTGTGTAAACCTCCAGTTTATGGAGGAGCGCATGGCATTGTATAGACTACGGGAATATATAAAATGTGTTAAGGGCGATATGGATAACGCCATAACGCTATTTTAATCTTTTACTTTACTATAGACATATCATAATAGCGTATATTACTACATAATAGATAGTTCCACGGATCCTTAGAGGATGGAAATCCGAAACATTCTTTAAGTTATTTGTATTTCAGTTGAAATCTCACTTAAGTTGAATTTATTGGTATAAGAATGTTAATCCTGACTCGAGTGTTTTTTGTTTTGCTTTACGCTCAGGTCAGACTAAGTGTCGCAACATTTGAGACTCGCCTTGGAGTTAGAGCTTCACTTAGAGATCCATTTGTATCAATTTAGCTTTTAGCCATCCAGTGGTTTGTTCAGACAAGTCATCTGTTTGTATTCGCGACTACATTGTATTTGAGATATTCTGTTGTATTTTATTTCAAACTCTATTGGTTATATAGTAGCTTCATGAACTACTATTTATCTATTCTGCTGCTTTTTGTTATAGTACTATGTGTCTATGATTCTGTGATTGATTTCATTTACTATTTATGCTGAGTTTTGCCAAATATAAATTAACAATATGATATTTTGAGCAACTCAAGTCCGACATGTGCGGATGCGAATGGCACGAAATATCGGGTTGTTACAATTGGTATTAGAGCTCTGGTTTAGGCAAAACCTAGCATATAGAGTAAATTTATTTAGAGAATCACCTTCGTTCAAGCTTGAATTTCTCCCTCTTTGATTCGGATTTCTTTCGAACTTTGGAACCCTACCTTTGCTCTGAAATCCATTCTTGCCTCTCCTTATTCGTGTTTCTTGATTCTGGAGCATCCCATAGCTCCACTATATGATATGTAAAGGGGTGAAACTCCTTTATAACAACACCGAAGATTTCTGCATCTTTGATTTACGATGCTGCTATCTCATGCTACTCTCTTGTGATCGGTATTATTCTTAAAGTCACGGTTGACCCGGTTAAGGTCGCTCGCGATTTATATAAGTCTATCCACCTCTTCTCTTTTGTTATTTAATCATCTTATCTCCCTTCCGAGCCTATCTTCTAGTTAGAATTCTATTGACAAGGGTCTCTCTAATTTGGGTCTCTATCCTTGCTTTAAAATCCATTCTTGTATCATCGAGTGAGGAAGTGTATTTGTAATTAATATAAAAAAATGTTTTATACCGTGTTGTTTGAGTTGTTAAGCTTGAATTTTAGGTTTCGATCGATTCTCTGATCAATGCTATCGATAGGAATTCCAAATCACTTGAACAGAGCAAACTGACACAATACTATATTCAGAATTAATAAATTTTGTATGATTATATTATATATATATATATATATACATATGTAAATTTTTTGAAATCTAATAGCTAAATGGAATGGTTGTTAGAAATCATAATGCTAAAATTTTCATTTATTGTTTTATTAACATTTCTAAACGATTAACTATTTTGTATATTACAGGGAAATGAAAATTTTAAAGTAGGGTCTATGAATTAGAATTGACAATCAAATCTATTTAAAATAAGGAATTGAAGATTAAATTCCCAGTATATTTCACAACTTGGTTTAAAGTTTGAAAAGTATGGTTATTTAAAAGTATTTTTGAATAGAATTGTTTCCACAGAATTTTAAAAGTTTAAAATCAATACTGTCCTCTTTTGTCATTGGAAAACAATTTCGGTGATGACTGCAGCATCATCGACATTCATTTTCGAGTTTCAGAGCAGAGAAATCATTTAGTAGCTTTGCTATACTTTTGTTTTGGAAAATGAATTTGAGTTGAAATTCTTGAATATCATTTGATTTATATAATATATATACGTATGTAATTGTTTCAAATTAGTTTGAAGTGAAACTAGAAATTTTAATCTTAAGTTTAATGTTAAGAAATGATTTCAATACTAAGATAAAGTAATATTTTGAATAAGTGGAATATCTAAAATGATAAATGAAATTTAACCAACTTGAAATAGTTGAATTTGAATACAAACTTATTTGTCTAACATTAAATTGCATTCTAATATATAACTTGCCTAAAATATTCAAAAAAGTTAAAATGTTAGGGTATAATAAAGGGTTGTACAAGAAGAAAACTTAAGTAATAAATTGTTTAAACCAAAATCTAGCTTAATATGAATGTTGTAGATAAAAGAAAATTTATATAGTGTTTAATTACACTTAGAAAAATTGATATAACTTACCTGGAAATTTTAAATGCAATTAGAATGGAATTGGATACTATACACTATGATATAAAAATAGGATATCAAAAATGATATTTTGTGAAGGGAAATTGCTGATAATAAATTGGATAATAAATTTTTATACGCGTAATATACGTTGCAAAAATAGGTTAAGTGAAATAAATTAAATAAGTAATGGAGAATGATAGTTAAGCAAACAAATATGAACTTAAGAAAGTGAACTTGAATTTTAGTGGAATCAACTTAGCTGAAGATAAATGGATAAAATAAACAAGTTGATTTAAAAATGAATTTGTTTGAAAAAAATGTTGATAAAATAAAAGAAAATCAATTTTAAATTGAGTGAACTATCTATTAGTTGAATAAAATGGATTAAACCAAATCGTTGAATAAAATGGATTAAACCAAATCGTTGAATATTAATTTATTTTTGAACAGTTGAAGTTGAATGTTGAAGTGGAATTAACTATGGTTGATCAAATAGATTTAATAAATGAGTACAATAAAACAAATTTTGTTGTGAAATTTTTTGTAATAAATGTTAATAAATGGGAAACAAATCAATTGAATAAATGTATGGAAATGAAATCAATCAAATGTGAGCACAATGAATTTGATTGATTAATAAAATGAATTAAAATCGACTAATTGAATATAAACAAATTTTAAAATAAATATAGTTTACATGGTTTTAAATTAATTGTTTTATTTTATATTCCAAATTTATTTTTCTTTCTGGTTGTCTCTATTCTGCTATCTCCTTCCTTTTCGGGGACGAAAATTTTGAGTGGGGGACAGTGTAACGATCCGTAAATTTTAAATGTTTTAATAACATATTTAACTAAAATTTTGTGAAATTTTAAATAACTGAATTTGAAAATAATTTTTTTTATGTCTACTTAAATATGGTAAACGGTAAATTTTCATCAGATAATATGAAAGTTATTTTATTGTGTAATTCGATTTAAATTTACATCAGCTAATAATTGATGATAATAAAATATTTCCAAAGCTGAATATGTTTATATAATAAATTTGTAAATCATCTTTTGAGTGAGCCGTCATAATTTTTTTCATCATATTTCAACTACTATTGCTTCGTTTACCTTATTTTCGGCGTATTAGCAGCATTTTCAGTACCGATATCGACCTTTTATAGAATGGTCATATCATTGATATATGTATACCATTTTGATCGTCTCGTCATGTTGATCGCCGCGGTATATTCATTTCTGTGTTTTCGAGTCCCAGTACGCGGTGAAATCTGTGAAACGGTTCACCGTATCGGTACATCATGAGCCTTTTGAATTCTTTATATCCACTCATTATCTACCATATAAATCAAATAGCCGTTTCTTTTATTTTTCTAGAATTCAAGGGTTAACAATAACTCTTTCCAATGTTTAGTTTATTATACGTTGGTTCGTTTGACTTCTTTCATTCCCTCGTCTTCTATCTATTTAATTTAGAAACACTATATATGAAAAGAAATGAATTTTATTGGTTTGCTTTCAACAAACTCCTCAGGCTCATGGCCGAACCCAATCAGTCAATCTCCTTCACAGCACTCAAACTCTCCGCCCAGGCCACTACGTCCATCACCAACCCTAGCCGAGACCCACCCTGCGTCTAGCACGCAACCATCTTCATTGTCTGCCGTTGCACCACTGGCCTCCACCGACCTAATACCTCCAACAACTTTGCACCACCACCGATCTCGGCCGAGCTTCCCTCCACCGCAGCCCAGTTCGCCGAATTCATGGCCTCCCCTCTCTCATCACTCCGCCATGACTTTCTCTCGTTCATCGATCAACTCAGTCGAGCACTAGCTTCTCTCCTCTGGTCGATATTGGTACCACTTACCTATATTCTTTTGAACGTGTATATATATAAATATTTATATTAATGATGTTATGTTTGTTAATGGTTTAAAGGTATATATCAGTTTGTAAATTTCTATAGCTCGAATGATTTGTTACTTCTGGCATATTTATATTTGCTACAGTATATAATCAATTCTGTGTTTTGGTGTCTAGTATGTGGTGAAACCCGTAAAACGGTTAACCATATCGATGCATCTTTAGGTTTGCAATGACAATTCACTTTCCACTGGTTGAATGTAAATGGTCACAAACTTTTAGCATTCCAAGTAGTAGCCGTAACTTTAATATCTCCACTTTTCAAAATAATCTTGCGTTGATTCATAATTGCTCTGCTCATTTTCAAAAGAAAGAAAAAAAATCATTCTATATTTACATCTCAGCCTTTTGCACTGTCCCTTCCTTCATCAAACTCACCTACGTTTCTTTTTCCAAACCCGTGGCTCCTCCTCCCCATGCACACAACTGCTAGCCTAACCACCCGTTCATCCCACCGAATAGCCTCATGCGCTCACTCTCTCTCTCTCTCTCTCTCTCTCTCTCTCTCTCTCTCACAGACGCCTTCCAACTCCTGCCCTCTTCCGCCCATCCACCGTGGCCTCATCTTTCTCTCTTTACTGCGCCCTTCAACCATCTCCAACCACCCGCCTTCACTATGAATATCTCCCATTGACGCAGGGGATAATAACAAATCGATATAGATCGATGAAAGTAGCACATGGTGGATTGAAGATACTGAAATGCCCAAATTCGTTGATCACAAAGATACCGAATTCTAGCAATCTTCGACACGTTGATCGCGCACGATACCGTGAAAGAAGATCTACAATTCTTCAAACGTTGATCAAGCGCACTTGATACCGTGAATTGGCTTCAACAATCGTTGAATCGAGCGCACTCGATTAACCGAAAGTGGAGATAGGAGTTCACACTCAACTACCAATTTAGATGAAAGCACACAACAATCAAAACGAAATTTTATTCAACAATCAACCACCCCCGAAATGTACAACACACTCCCTATTATAGCATTTCACAATCTGACCCTTAAGTCGGTACCAACTTAACTCCTCTTAAGTCGTTGCCGACCTAACTGACTCACGACTCAACTACAACACAACACATGTATACAACACAGCGGCTCAACCGCATTATGACTCAACATCCCAAACGACTTAAAGACACACGACTTAAAGTAATACCGACTCATCAACACTTAGGTTTAAGAAAATACGACTTACGACTCAACTATATGACGTACACATAGCGACTCATCATAGGTCGTGTACGACCTACTGAAGATAACCCGGTAGCGACTTAGCCTTCATGCGCTTCATCTTCCTTCAGTCACATTCCTGTAGGTCCTTGCCAACCTAAGTCTTCTTTCTTAGGTCGTTGCCGACCCAAAACCTCCGAACGACCTAAAACCGTAGCTTCCTCCTTCGGATTAAGACCTTCCCCCCTGATTGACTCGGAAACGACTTAAGACTTAAAATCGAAGCTTCCTGAACTCGTGAACGGTCTAAGCCTTCCTCCTTAAGTCGTGTACAACTTATTCCCTGAGCTGTATCATCCTTTAGTCGTGTACGACTTATCCCCTGAGCTGCATCATCCTCCCCAGGTTGAGAAAAATTCGTCCTCGAATTTGTAAATTCGCCAACATCGGATTGTCCATCTCCATAATATGGTACAAGATGCTTAACATTGAACACGTCAGAAGTGTACACATCCTTCGACAGCTTCAACTTATAAGCATTTTCATTGATTCGTTTCACAACTTCT
This sequence comes from Allium cepa, assembly GCA_030765085.1. Classification (NCBI taxonomy): domain Eukaryota; kingdom Viridiplantae; phylum Streptophyta; class Magnoliopsida; order Asparagales; family Amaryllidaceae; genus Allium; species Allium cepa. The sequence goes on from CM060928.1 coordinate 149,256,552, forward strand.
ACAGGACCAATTTTTCTGGCTTTCAACTTGTTATAAGCGCCTACTGGAAAAAGATCCTTGGTTAACACAGCGTAAACCAAATCACCTTCGTTAAATTCAATACTTCGTCGTTTCAAATCTGCAAATCTCTTATATTTCTCATTCGACTTCTCCAATCGCTCCTGAACGATTTTATGACACTCAGTCAATCTATCAACAAAATCTACAGCTCGTTTAACCGTCCCCTTTGGTTGTGGTACTACTGTTAAGTCCAACGGTCCCCTTGGTAAACTTGAATATACAATCTGAAATGGACTGAATCCTGTACTACGATTCATTGCATGATTATGAGCAAACTCTGCTTGACATAACTTCATATCCCAACTTTTCAGATTATCTTTCACAAGACACCGTAGTAAATTTCCCAATGATCTGTTCACAACCTCCGTCTGTCCATCAGTTTGTGGATGGTAAGCGCTACTAAAATTCAGCTTCGTTCCGACCATCTTCCACAGACTTAACCAAAAGTGACTCAGAAAACGAGTATCCCTATCCGACACAATAGATTCTGGCAATCCATGAAGTCGATAGATCTCCTTGAAAAATAACTGAGCAACATGAACAACATCCGTCGTCTTCTTACATGCAATAAAATGTACCATCTTCGAGAAACGATCCACCACAACATATATAGAGTAATTCCCCCTTTGAGTTCTCGGCAAACCCAACACGAAATCCATGCTAATGCCTACCCATGGTTTTATAGGTACAGGTAAAGGCATATACAAACCCGCATTTGTAGCTGTCCCTTTCGAAACTTGACAAACAAGACATCTCTGAACAAACCTTTCAACTTCCCTTCTTATTGACGGCCAATAATAAGACTGAGAAATTAACTGCAAAGTACGATCTCTACCCACATGGCCTTCTTCGTGCAACTCTTTCACAATTTTCATTCTCAAACTGCTCTCTGGTATACATAATCGATTCCCCTTGAATAAGAAACCATCAACCAACGCAAATTCATCAGTATCTCCATCCTTAACTTTCTCAACGAACTTTGCAAAGTAAGGATCCTCCTCATCAAACAATTCTGGCAATAATTCAAATCCTGTCACCTCAATTTTCATTGCCGTTAATAAATGACTCCTCCTACTCAAAGCATCAGCTACATGATTCGTTACTCCAGTTTTGTGCTTTACAACAAAAGTAAATTGTTGTAGATATGCGACCCATGAAGCGTGCCTAGCTGAAATTTTGTCCTGCCCTTGCAAATGCTTCAAAGCTTCATGATCCGTATAGAGAACAAACTCCTTCTGAAATAGATAATGTCTCCAGTGCTTCACTGCTTGAACAATTGCGTAAAACTCAACATCATAAGTGCTATATCTGAACTTAGATCCAGATAACTTCTCGCTAAAATAACCAACTGGTCTTCCTTTCTGACTCAAAACTCCACCAACCCCAACCTTCGACGCATCAGTATGTAACTCAAACAACAACTGAAAATCCGGTAAAACTAGAATTGGTGATGTCATCAATAGTGTCTTGATTTTCTCAAAAGCAACCCCTGCTTCCTCTGACCACTCAAACTTTTTTCCCTTCATGCAATCGGTTATAGGTGCCATCACACTACTAAAATGTGGAATGAATCTTCGATAGAAAGATACCAATCCATGAAAACTCCTCACTTCAGTAATCGTCTTTGGCTGTGGCCAACTCCTGACAGCTTCTACTTTACTTTCATCCACATGAATTCCTTCTTTCGATAGAACATATCCCAGAAATAAAACACTGCCCGTCATAAACACGCACTTTTTTGTTGCAGCATAAAATTTCTCCTGTCGTAGAATCAACAGTACTTCTTGCAAATGCTGGACATGCTTTTCCATACTCCCACTGTAGATTAAAATATCATCGAAGTAAACTACCAAAAATTTCCCAGTGTATGGTTTGAAAATCTGGTTCATCACTCTCATAAAAGTACTCGGTGCATTTGATAAACCAAACGGCATAACCAACCATTCGTACAAACCTTCCCTGGTTTTGAAAGCAGTCTTCCACTCATCACCGGTCTAATACGAATTTGATGGTATCCACTCTTAAGATCAATCTTTGAAAATATAACAGCTCCACTCAACTGGTCAATCAAATCATCAAACCTCGGCATAGGAAATATGTATCTCACAGTGATCTTGTTTAGAGCCCGACTGTCCGTACACATCCTCCACGAACCATCCTTCTTTGGCATCAAGAAGGCTGGCACTGCACAAGGACTCAAGCTCTCCTGAACACGCCCTTGTTCCAACAGCTCCTCCACCTGCCTTCTCAGTTCTTCATGCTCCTTAGGACTCATCCTGTAATGTGGTCTGTGTGGTAATACTGCCCCTGGCACAAGATCTATCTGATGTTGAATATCCCGTAACGGTGGTAACTCCGTTGGCAACTCTTCAGGAAACACATCACTGAATTCTTCCAATACCAGTTTTACTTCCTCTGGAACTTCTACAGATTCAGTGGCTTCATGTCCAATCAACAAAAATACCTCTGGACTCTCTTCTACTTCTTCAATAAATTCCTTCAAAGTCAATAAAGTCTTCAGCTCCTCAATTTCCTCAGATTTACTCTCTTCCTGCTGTCTCTTCTTTCGAACTAAAATAATCTTAACACCTTCAAACATAAAGCTGTAGCTATTGGTCCGACCGTTATGCTGCACTGCTCGATCATACTGTCATGGTCTTCCCAAAAGCAAGTGACAAACATCCATCTCAACCACATCACACCAGATCTCGTCTTTATATTTCTTCCCAATAGAAAATGGAACTCGAACTCGTCTGTCCACCTTCACTTCTCCTCCTTTCCTCAACCACGCTAACTTGTAAGGATTTGGTTGCTTCTCCGTTTTCAGCTTCAACTTTCTCACAGCTTCAGTAGAAATAATATTGTCACAACTTTCAGCGTCAATCACAAATTTACAAACCTTTCCTAGAATAGTGCATGTTGACTGAAAGATGTTACTCCTCAACCAACTAGCTTCTTCTTCCTGCTTCGGTATTAAACAAGATCTCCTCATCATTAGATTACATCCTTCATCTCCTGACGCAACATCCTATTCTTCCTCCTCAACTGGACTAGGATAACCTTCACCAACATCCTCACCTTCAACTTCAGCAATCATAGTTCGTTTCTTCGGCTTCGGACATTCATTACTCTTGTGACCCACTTCCTGGCAATTGTAACACTTGAAACTGTTGTTGACCTTCGTCTTCGCAACTTCATTTAAAACTGGTTTACAGATAGATTTAGGAACACTAGAGCTTCCACTAACATCCTTCACTTGATTATTGGAATTAGTAAACACACCTCCTCCTCGTCTTCCCTGCTTCTCCCAAGCCAATGCTTTCTGATGTGCCTCTGCAACAGATCTTGGATCAAACATATTGACCATATCCTGGATCTGTATCCTCAAACCTCCAACAAATCTAGCAGTCAAATGTTCCTCTGTCTCCATAATGCCGTTTCGAGCAATCAGTTGGTAAAATTCATCAGCATATTCATTAACAGTCTTCGTCCCTTGCCTCAAGTTCTGCAATCTCTGATACATGAGTGATTGAAAATTGTAAGGCAAGAATGTACCCTTCATCAACTTCTTCATCTTCTCCCATGATTCAATCTTCAACTTTCCCATTCTCTCCCTTGTAAGTTTAGTTTGCTGCCACCATGCCAAAGCTCCCCCCCTCAACCTAGTAGCAACTAACTTCACTCTTCTATGCTCAGGAACTTCTTTAAAGTCAAAAATCTCTTCAACATTAGACAACCAATCAAGAAATTCTTCAGCTACCATTCCACCCTTGAACTCTGGAATTTCCATCTTCATACCCGATTCCCATCGACGATCATCTACTACCTCCCTATATAAATTTTGCACTTGGTATCGATCTCGATAATGAATGCTAGCTCTATCACCCTCTTCATCATAATCAAATGTACGTCTATATCGATCTCGACCATCAACATCCATTCGATCACGCATGTCTCTTCTATTAGGTCTCTCTTCATCTCTATATGGTTCATTTTCATACTCTCGTGGAGTTCTCCTTTCTTCATGTCCATAGTCATGGTGATCTCTCCTCGATGAAATTGATGTTTCTCTTCTCTCTCTAAAAGATTGCGGTGATACCCTCCTCGCTTCCGTAACCGATGGCGAAACTCTGTTTCCTCCATAGTTCGAGATTGGTGATCTCCTCCTTTGATTTTGATTCAAATCATTCATTAACTTCTCTAACTTTCCAATGCCTTCATCAAATTTCTCATTAATACGTTGTTCCATTTGCTCGGCTTCTTCTCTTCTATACAACGCTTCAACATTTTGATGACGATTAGCTCTCCTTGGTGGCATGATTGAACTTCACAACACGTCAACAAAATACTTCAAAAATCTTCAACACAAGTCAAACAAACACGGCCTCAACTCAACTTGGCTCGGCCTCAACCACTTCAACACAAATCAAATTCAAACAACTTCCACACTTTGATCCAAAATGAAATGGATCGAAAGCTTCTAACTTGTTGCAACTTCAAGATGAACACGATGAACACCAACTTCAAACTCCTTGGCTCCAAGACTCGGCTTAGCTATGATTGGCTAAGTCCAGCTCCGATACAAAAACTGACGCAGCGGATAATAACAAATCGATATAGATCGATGAAAGTAGCACACGGTGGATTGAAGATACTGAAATGCCCAAATTCGTTGATCACAAAGATACCGAATTCTAGCTATCTTCGACACATTGATCGCGCACGATACCGTGAAAGAAGATCTACAATTCTTCAAACGTTGATCAAGCGCACTTGATACCGTGAATTGGCTTCAACAATCGTTGAATCGAGCGCACTCGATTAACCGAAAGTGGAGATAGGAGATCACACTCAACTACCAATTTAGATGAAAGCACACAACAATCAAAACGAAATTTTATTCAACAATCAACCACCCCCGAAATGTACAACACACTCCCTATTTATAGCATTTCACAATCTGACCCTTAAGTCGGTACCGACTTAACTCCTCTTAAGTCATTGCCGACCTAACTGACTCACGACTCAACTACAACACAACACATGTATACAACACAGCGGCTCAACCGCATTACGACTCAACATCCCAAACGACTTAAGGACACACGACTTAAAGTAATACCGACTCATCAACACTTAGGTTTAAGAAAATACGACTTACGACTCAACTATATGACGTACACATAGCGACTCATCATAGGTCGTGTACGACCTACTGAAGATAACCCGGTAGCGACTTAGCCTTCATGCGCTTCATCTTCCTTCAGTCACATTCCTTTAGGTCGTTGCCGACCTAAATCTTCTTTCTTAGGTCGTTGCCGACCTAAAACCTCCAAACGACCTAAAACCGTAGCTCCTCCTTCGGCTTAAGACCTTCCCCCCCTGATTGACTCGTAAACGACTTAAGACTTAAAATCGAAGCTTCCTTAACTCGTGAAAGGTCTAAGCCTTCCTCCTTAAGTCATGTACAACTTATTCCCTGAGCTGTATCATCCTTAAGTCGTGTACGACTTATCCCCTGAGCTGCTTCACCCATGCTCTACACAGCTTGGCCACATCATAAGCCCAGGCCCACTTTCGCATAGCTCCGACCGAGCCTGTCCACGTTAGCAATCACTGTGCAACATCTTTTGTTCGAGCCTGTTCATTTTCGTCCACCAATACATATATAATCGATTAGTATAAACGTATATACTTCTCCCTACATGTGTGTATCAGTTTACTCATTTACATATAGAGTTATGCGTATAATATGTTTGCATATATATGAGGTCTGTTATATATATATAAGGGGTTTTAGATATAAGTTTAGAAGGACTGTTATGTGTATCATAATAATATGGCATATATATAACCACTTATTTTTTCTATAGTATATATACGATTTATATAGTTGTATAATTATCTATTGCTTTTGGGTTTATATAAATATGGTATAAATTATACAAAGTTTTGATTCTTTGTTCGAACAGTGTCATATATATATGTGTGTGTGTGTGTCAATAGTTACATGAGTATTTCCATATATACAAAACATATATTTGTATATAACATGTATACGACTTTCAGCAATTTATACATATTTTATATATAGCTGCAGTGATTTTTAAATATTGACTTTAGATATAATATTTTGGTTATATATGATATGCTATATATAATATATTTTGTTAAACTCCAAATTTCTTTTTGTGTTTATATGTATTTAGACTTTATAAAGAGTATATTATTATCTGTTTGATTTTTTACGCAAATTATATAAGTTAAGGGATTTCATGTACTATATATACATACATACATACATATACATACATACATACATATATATATATATATTAATATATGAGTTAAAATTTATGATGATCTTGACATATGTATTTGTTTAAGTATAGTCTATATGATATATGTTTTATATAAAGCCTATTATAAGAAATGTTACCTGAGTTTACTTTTATGCATGATGGCATATTATATTTATATGACATGATGAATTTATGTCAGTATTGTTTATAAAAAAATAAGAGATAAGATTATATATACAAAATTGTCTGAAGCATCCTACTTTACCCTGGCTTTAAAGCATTTTATTTCGTGTATAAAGTTGTCCTGGTAAAGTTATATTTTACTTATACAGTAACTATATGTCGTTAGTATAGAAAAAGTATACAATATAGTATTTTATACATGTATATATCAGGGCTATATGTGGGCTTGCCAAGTATTATATTGTAATAGTGTTTATAGTTTTGCTGTTTATATAGTATAAAGTTTATGTATCTATATAATTGCATGAATGTATATATTTTATAGTTCATTTTATATGACTACCAAATGTGTTATGTTCAAATCTATGTTACTATTAGCTATACATATATACTGCTTTAGGCTTTATAATACTGTTAGATATATATATATATATATATATACATAATACTGTTTTAAATATATTATTTAAACCATTGATTTTAATTGAATATGTTAATTTAATATTTGTTTTTAAGTTTGAAAATTGATTTGATAATGATAATAATATGATTATTTTTTATATCGAACTGATTCTGATTCAGCTCATTACTTTCTGTTATCAGCCCTGTCAGTCAAATTCATGCCAATCTAGCTTTTCTTTGGAATTCGTGGTCGGATTCATACCCCATTTCGTTGACAAATCTCGCTAGCCTAGAAAGGTGAGCAATCACTCACGAATAACGTTCTTATATTTATTTAGTTTGATCTCAATTGAAACAACAATTGAAATATGCTGCTGTAGTTACTTACATTGCTATATATATGTTGTTATCTGTATCTGTTCACCTGTGACATCTAACACCATTATCTTTATTTATATTGATGATATATGTCTTTTATATTATCATCATATCTGTTATTATCTGTAAGTTCCCTATTAGTATAGAATTCACTATGGGTTGAAATGATACATAACCGAACGAACTCTGAAATATGAGAAAATCGTTATGGATTGAAATGATAGACCCAAGCGATTTTAATTGAATTGAAATTGGGATTGCGGATTGAAATGATATATACCCATATAAATTTAAATTACGGATTGAAATGATAAATATCCGTATCACTTGACCATAGGATAGAAAATTATATACAGACAACGTTGGTCTATATATAAATATTTTGAAATGGTTTCTACAGTTTTTGGAAAGAATTATATGGTTTTATATAAATATTGATTTTTAGATATTATATATTGTTGTTTATATAGTTAAATTCCTAAATTTAATCTATGTATAAATTTGTTTAACAAAAAAAAGCTTAATAATAAAGATTGATTTTATTAAAATGTAATATGGTTAAGTATATATTTAAATTATATTTTAATATAGAGTTTATAATGATTTTAATAAATTAAGGTTGAGAAGATGGATTTGAAATTGATTTGAGATTGTACTTAATTAAGAACTATATTTAATTAAAAACCGATTTGGAACTTATTGAATATGAGATTTTAAAGGATATGATTTTATAACTTGATTTTGGTTTAAGGTGAATTAAATGAATATTTCAATTTTAAATAAATTGAAGGAAATATTTAGTTATTTTAATTTAGGATTTTATGATATTGGATTTATTAAGTAAATGTTTCTATACTAAATAATTGAAAATTGAACTTTGATATATATATATATATATATATATATATATATATATATATATATATATATGTGAGATTATCAAAAATTTAGTTTTGGAACTATAGAATATTTAAAGCTTTGAAATATATATTTCGAATGGTTTATTTAGAAGCTAAACTGGAATTAATGATTTGAGATCTGATTAAATCTGAATCTTGGAATTCGAGTTGATTTGGAATTAATTTGTGAAATTTGAGGAAAACAATTTCATTATATATACTATTTTAATATTTAAATCGGTTAGTGGGAAGTATTATGATTTCAAAGTATTATCTTTCGAAAGGGTTTTAATTTCAAGTGTTTAGTTTCGAAAGCGTTATAACTTTGAAAAAATGCTATGATTTTGGAAATGAATATATTTGAATGGAAATGATATTGTATTTGGTTTTGAAATGGAAAAGGATATCGTATTTATATGGGATTTGAAATGGCAATGATATTTTGGTTTTAAAGTATAAACTATTTTGAAATGACCGCGGTGTTATAATAACATTTGGTTGTTAAAGAGACCGGGATCATAATTTGTCATACTCTTTGCCTACTCCGAAAACCACTTTAATAACCGTGTACGCGATGGAGATTATAGAATGAAGTAGGATGGTGGCGACGTTCTATTGAGGTATATGCATGGACCCGACTCCCACAAATTGGCATAAGATGGCTAAAACATGGGCGATTCCAGGGCATTGAGGTAGCTCCTCTTATCGGACACACTTCTTCGATAACATTCTATTACTTTGTGATTGATTTGGTGCACCTTTGATTTTTGGGAGTGTGGCTCGAGGTGGGCGGTAGTGGCTGTTTTGTGTTACCACTAGTCCGGATGCGTAATTGGTATATCTACCCTGACATTGCCTCGTTGTGCCGTGTCACCTAATCTAGCACGCCTTATATGATTTTGTTTTACACCATACCTATGGAGTGCCCTCTGACGACGCCCAGTACGGGGGAGATTACGGTACTATATAGACTATGGGAATATATAAAATGCGTAACAACCTTGTATTTTGGGATTATTTTTAATTGTATATTTTAATTATTTTAATTGAATTTCCTGATTTAAAAATTTTATTTTATTTATTCAAAACGAATAAATTTTGTTATTTTAAATATAAATTTTGATTTGTATGCGAATTATAATTCCAAACTAGGATAAATATAATATTTTCCAAAAAATTGAATTTGGGTCAATATGGTCAAACTTTGACTTTTAAATTTAAAATTTTAAAAATATGAATTTTTGAATTTTATCTTTTATTATGAAAATAAATAAAATTTCGAGAATACTGCTTTTGTTTCGTTGAAATCTGATTAATATTGTGAAAGTTATGCTTTTTACACTATTGTATGTAAATTGTTTTATTTAACAAAATTGTTTATTTTAATTTATATAAATAATATTTTTGTTTGTCATGTCATGTTGTAATATGTGTAACATGACATGTTATGTATATATTTTATTTTTAAAACGTTTTTAAAGTGTAGTTATAATTTTCAAATGTTAATTGTATATTGTTTACAATTTTAAATACTAGTTTCAATTTAATAAGCTATTTTCTGATTTATCTTCTATTTTTCCTAAAATTATTTATTTATTTTATTTTTACACTTTATTTTGTTCAGCTTTTTATTTTTATTTACTGAATTTTATTTGTTTATTTTGAATTAAAAGAAAATGGAAATTCAAAAGACAAAAGTTTTTCATATTCTTGTGTCTTTTCATTTACCTTTGCCTTTTCATTTTTTTTCTTTCGGCTTTTCCTCTACTTGCTTTGGCCGTACATCATCTCACCCTATAGCCATGTTTCTCATTTTCATTTCACATGAAAAATAAACTTTCTTATCTTCTAAAACTCACGGCTCACTTCAAAAAAATAAATTCTAATAGCTTCTTCTTTCTACTTTTTCCTTCCTATTTTCATTGATTTTGCCTAGATCTCTCTTCAACTTTGCTTGGCCTCTACCACCCATCATCACCACCATCCTCTCCACCATCACCAGCCATAGTAACCACCACCTCCTCCTCTGACCAATAGTGGCCGTGACCTCCACATGAAGTTAGCACCACAAAAGTTGCAAAAACTCCACCAACAATTGCATAGCCGACCACTATACTTCACCCCACCACTATATATTGCCTCGACAACCTCCCCTTGCTCCACCACCACTATGAGCTGACCCCTGACCATCAGCCTCCCCTCTGTCTAGACCTGAACTAGGCATTGCCGAACACATATGATGACCAAGCCGAGCCAAGTGGTGCATCCAAACCCTTTCTTTTTCCTTGGCCTTTGCATTCTTCACTTTGCAACTCCTACCTTTTATAACACTTGCCTAGCCGTGCTATATGATGCCATACCCGAGTCTATTGCACAGCCATGGCCGAGCACTTGAACCCCTATAGTCAAGCATTTTAATGGTAAAGGCAAGGTCAAGTCACTTTAGCTCTTTGTTGCTTTTTATCTCAAGTTGTTTCAATGATATTTTGTGCTGTAAATATATGTTTACAATGTCTTGTTTATTTGTTGTTACAAGATCATTATCTTGGCTCTCTCTTCTCACTTGAATCAAAGTTGTGCTGTGTCATGCCATATCGTGCTTTCTGAAATTTATTCGTGTAGTTTGATTTGCTAACTCCAGCTTGAAAAGGTGAGTCCTTCTCACTCTGACATTTTTACTTATGAAATAGTGAATTGATGACAAGTGTTTAGTAAATAAGAATGTTATGCAAGTAACTGATGATTATATGATATGCTATGCCATGTTATTACCATGTTTACTTTGTCAATTATCACTTGACATATGATATATGACAGTATATTGTGACATTGACATGTTATTATAATTGTTTATATTGTTTATGCATATGTTCACACTACAAGATCCATGTTAGAATAGAATCACTATGGGTTGAAATGATACATACCCGAATAGACTTTAGAATAAGGAAAAATCATATGGGCTGAAATGATAGGCTTGAGTGATTTTATTGTATTTATTTGACTTGGGATTGCGGGTTTGAAATGATAGAACTCAGGTTTTCTTTTTAAATTGCGAATTGAAATGATATATATCCATATCACTTGACCTAGGATAGAAAATTATATACAGACCTCGTGGTATATTTTTAAATAGTTTTTCTTAAGATATGTATTTTTAGAAGTATGAAATTTTGATTTAAATATATATATATATATATTTATATTTTATGGTTTTGGGAAAGTTAAATTTTTGAATTGAATTTAAGTATGTAAATTTGAAGCAAATGTGATTTTTGACTTTAAATTATATTTTTAAAAAACTGTAAGTAAATAATGGAAATTAAATTTGAAGTTTTGAAATGATATTTGAAGTTAAATATTAAGTTTTATTAAATTTATAAGTTAATAAACAGTGAAATTTTGACTTAACAAATAAATTGAGTTTAAATTGGATATTTGATTTAAAAAATTTATTGTAATAAATCATATATTAAAATTATTTAAATATGAAATTTTGAAGTCTAGAAATAATTTATATGTTTAAAATAACAAAAATTTGGAGTGTTATTGTTTCTGAAGTTATAATAAAATCTGGAATTTTATTAATAGCATTTTCAAAAAAAAAATGTTGTGGTTTTATGATAGCATTTTTAAATGCTGTTGTTTTTAAATTGAACTATGTTGAAATAACTAAATATCTATTACGGTATTTTATAAATGCCATTGTTCCTGAATTAAACTATTTGGAAGCTATAAGCTACGATAGCACTTTATAAATGCCATCGTTGCTATAATTTGACAATGCTTTGAAATGTTATAGATTTTAACACTGTTTGAGTTATATTTTAAAAGTGTTAAATGATTTAACTTTTGGAATTGATTATTTGTGAAATTTCAGGGGTTTTAATATATATTTTATATTTAAATTTGAATTTTAAGGAATTTAAATAGAATTTGAATTTAATTAAGGTTTACTTTGTTATGTGTTAAATGGAATGAGATGTAATGAAATAAATGAAAGTTTGAATGGAATTTTTGAAATGTGTTTTGTAATGACGTTTGAATAATAAATGAATGACTTATTTGATTTAAAAATGATATTTAAATTTGAATATTTGAATTTGAATTCAAGTAATGATTTGATAATGAGGTTTTGAAAAGATATGATATTTTGATGATTGAAATGGTTTTAAATGACATGATCTTTATTTTGATAAAGAATGTGAGTTTGGAATGGTATTTGATTTTGATTTATTCTATTTATTCGATAAATGAATATTTGAAGTTTATACTAGCATGATAGGATGTTTAGTTTACTTGTAATTTGGGTTTATTAAAATGATATTAGTTTATTTAGTAAATATTTCAAAACTAAATATGAGTAAGTTCAATTTGATTTATATGAAATTATAAAAACTTAGTTTTGAAATGTGGGATATTAAAGCTTACAAATATACAAAAATTGAATAGTTTATTTTGTGGATCAAATCTATATTTGAAATTGATATGATTTGAAATGGTTGTTGGGAAACTGAATTTAATTAAAACTGATGTTTTGAATTGAATTAAATTGGAAATTTGGGTTTAATTGAATAATTTATAAAATTTAAATAATTAAATGAATGTTCCATGATTCAGATGTATGATTTCGAAATGTAATGATTTCCAAAGTGTAATGATTTTAAGTATTTTGGTTTCGAAAGAGTTATAACTTTGAAAGTATTATTATTTTTGAACGTGAATATATGTTTGAAATGGAAATGATATACTATTTTGATTTGAATATAGTTTGAAGTAAAAATAGTTTTGGTTTCGAAGTATAAAACTATTTTGAAAGGAATATAGTTTTGAAATGAAATGATTTGATTTTTGAAGTATAAACTATTTTGAAATGACCATGGCGTTATAATAACGTTTGGTTGTTAAAGAAACCGGGATCGGAAGTTGTCATACTCTCTGCCAACTCTGAAAGCCACTTTAACAACAGTGTACGCGGTGGAGATTCCAGAATGAAGTACGATGGCAGCGACGTCCTTGAGGTATATTACATGGATCCAACTCCTGTGAGTTGGCATAAGGTGACTAAAACATGAGCGATCTCAGGCCAAGTGAGTTCATTCCTTCTATCGGACACATTTCTTCGATACTATACTCTTACTTGTGGTTGATTTGATGGCCATCCTCCGATTTTGATTGGGAGTGTGTTCCGAGGTGGGCGTATGTGGCTGCTACGTTACCACCGGCCCGTGTGCGTATTTGGTATATCTACCCTGGCATTGCCTTGTGTGCTGTGTCACCCACCATAGTGAGCCTTACTACGAGTTTGTTTTTCTCCCATAGCTATGGAGTATTTAGGGTAGCCTCCCGATCTAGAGGTACGTTGATACTAGGTGGACTACTAGGACTATCACGTATTGGAGGCTTTATGGGTAACCCTTCAACGCTATTTTAAAATAAGTTTATTTTACTGTAGACATTATTATAATAGCACAATATTACTACATAGTAAATAGTTTAACGGATCCTTAAAGGATGGGCGATCCCAAGCATCCTTTTTTTACCAATGCACTTTTGTTACTGTCCACTTGAGTTGATTTACAGTTCATAAGTATTTATGTCCTGACTTGAGCGTTTTGTGTTTTTCTTTACGCTCGAGTCAGACTGAGTGATTCAGCATTCAAGACTCACCTTCGGAGTTGGAGCTTTGCATGAAGATCCAGCCATCTATTTTGCTTTAGTATCCAGTGATTTCAGTGATGTATTCTGATTTGTACCTGATGTATCTTGTTACTCTTCTGTTGTATCTTGTTTAACTCTGATGTATCTTATATATATAGTAGCTTCATGAACTACTATCTCTTTTATTTCCGCTGCATTATTATTTACACTGTGATCTGTGATCTGTGATTATTTATTTACTATATATTCCGAGATTTGCCAAATTTTATTTACAACGCGGTATTTTGAGCAATTCAAGTTCGACATGTGTGGATGCGAATGGTTGAAAATATCGGATCGTCACATGTGGTATCAGAGCTTTGGTAGCTCTAGGCAAAACTTAGCATATATGGTAAATGTATTTACAGAATCACTTACACTCGAGTTTGAATCTCTTCCTTTTTGACTCGATTCCTTTAAACTTTGGAACATTCCCCGTGGTTCCAAAATCCATTCATGTCCCCCACTATTTGTCTTCTTTTGATTCTGAAGTATCCCATAACTCCACTTTCGAATGATCTTTATAATGAGTAGGTCGTCCCACCAATCTCAAATTGATTTGTAAAGGGGTGAAACTCCTTTACAACAACATCGATTCACCAAAGATTTTATATTCTCGGTTTAGATGCTAGTATCTCTTAATATCTCAAAGTCTATTTGTTGAGACCGAATGTTGATTTACCCTAGAAAATCCACATCGATCTTATTCGTTAAGTCACGGTTGACTCGGTTAAGGTTGCCCGCGATTTATGTAAGCTTATGCATCTCTATATTATGTTATTTAATCATATTGTCTTTTTTTTCCAATCTATCTTCAAACATTTTGAATTGTACATGTAATCTATATTTAATGTTTTATATATATTGTGTTGTTTGAGTTATTGATGTTGATTTGGGTTTCTGATCAATTCGTCTGATCAACGCTATAGATAAGATTTTCAAAACACTTGAACAGAACAAACTGACACAATATGTTTTTTCAAATTTAGTAATGAAATAAATTTCGTAACTATATTATAAATATTTTTATGGATTTTATTGAATTGGTTGTTAAGAAATAATATTTATTTTATGTACCATTATCTCTTTTTTCATATATAAATAATTGAACTATAAAATATGGTTCTAAATTTATTTTGAAATTTAAAATGAATTTAAACAAGAATTTGAGAATTTAATTTCTGATGGATTTCAAACCTTGTATTTAAAGTTTTAAAAGATATATTATTTAAAGTATTTTTGAATAGAAATTTGTTTCCAAAAATTTTGAAGTTTAAAATTTGTGCTCTTCTCTTTGTCGCTTGAAAATAACTTCGGTGATGAATGCAGCATCATCGACATTCATTTTCGAGTTTCGAAGTGAAGAGACCGTTCTGTAGTCTTGCTACAGTTTTTTTTGGGGAATTTAATTGATTTGAATTTTCTAAATTTGAATTTTCTAAATTTGAATGGATATATATATGTATATGTATAGTATATGTGCATTTGTTTATCTCTAAATAGTTTGGAATTTATCGGAAATTTAATTCCTAAATTTTATCTTGAAGGATAATTTCAAGATTTGGATAAATATTCAAGCTTGAAATGATTAAATTGGAAAGTTTTATTTGTATGATACACAATTTCATTCCAATATAACTTACCTAAATCATACAGAAGTTGAATATGTAATTGGATAATATACAATAAAAAAAAGATTTTGTAAATAAATTTGAGTGGATATAATAAATGTTCTGCACTTAAATTTTAGTTATGAAAAGATTAACAGAGGTGAATAGAGAGAAAGGTAATGGAATAATTTACAACATAAAATGATGTTAAACGAACCAAGAATAAATTAAAGCAGTTATAATAAATGTAAATATATTTAACGTAGGTGATAAAACATATTGAGAGGAATACATATAATTTTAATTAGGAATAAAGAAGAATTTAATTTATTGAGTACATTATGAGTATAATAAAAGACTTTTTTTCAAATCAATGATTTTAGAGATTTTAATTTTAGATAATTGGATGACAAGATAATGAAATTAGAGATGATTAAGATTTATTTAACTTATGTAAAATTAATTATTAATTTAATTTGAAATTTTCATGGGTTCAAATTTATTATCTTATTTTGTTTTTCAAACTATCTTTTGGTTGTCCTTATTTCCCTTATCTTGCTACAGAATGGGAAGGCTATTTCTTATATCAGTCTGTTTAGAAATCTTTCTATAACCTTTGATAATCTTTGGTACTCATTTTTGAATTTGAGTACTGCTTCCCATCCACAGACCGTCGGTCAAGCGGAAAGGGTGAATCAGATTCTCGAAGATCTTTTTCGTGCTTATGTTCTTGAATCTAGTGGTTCTTGGGAAGATCATCTTCACCTTATTAAACTTACCTATAACAACAGTTATCAGGTATAATTTTAATCTTCTTGTCATCTTGTCTTAATCCTATTTCAATCTATCTTTATCAGTGTTTTCCCGTACCTCATTCCTTTTCGGGGACGAAAAGTTTGTAGTAGGGGAGAGTGTAACAACCCTGTACTTTATGATTATTTTTAATTGTGTATTTTAATTATTTTAATTGAATTTCCTGATTTAAAAACTTTATTTTATTTATTTAAAATGAATAAATTTTGTTATTTTAAATATAAATTTTGATTTGTATGTGAATTATAATTCCAAACTAGGATAAATAGAATATTTTCCAAAAAATGTGAATTTTGGTCAATACGGTCAAACTTTGACTTTTAAATTTAAAATTTTAGAATTTTGAATTTTGTAATTTTATCTTTTGTTATGAAAATAAATAAAATTTCAAGAATACCGCTTTTCGTTTCGTTGAAATCTGATTAATATTGTGAAAGTTATGCTTTTTAAACTATTGTATGTAAATTGTTTTATTTAACAAAATTGTTTATTTTAATTTATATAAATAATATTTTTGTTTGTCATATCATGTTCTAATATGTGTACCATGACATGTTATGTATATATTTTATTTGTAAAACATTTTTAAAGTGTAATTATAATTTTCAAATGTTAATTGTATATTGTTTACAATTTTAAATACTAGTTTCAACTTAATAAGCTATTTTCTGATTTATCTTCTATTTTTCGTAAAATTATTTATTTATTTTATTTTTATAATTTATTTTGTTCAGTTTTTATTTTTATTTACTGAATTTTATTTTGTTTATTTTGAACTAAAAGAAAATGGAAATTCAAAAGACAAAAGCTTTTCATATTCTTATGTCTTTTCATTTACCTTTGCCTTTTCATTTTTTTCTTTTGGCTTTTCCTCTCTTTGCTTTAGCCGTACATCATCTCACCCTACAGCCGTGTTTCTCACTTTCATTTCACATGACAAATAAACTTTCTCATCTCCTAAAACTCACGGCTCACTTCAAAAGAAAAAAAATTCTATTGGCTTCTTCTTTCTACTTTTTCCTTCCTATTTTCATTGATTTTGCCTAGATCTCTCTTCAAATTTGCTTGGCCTCTACCACCCATCATCACCCCCATCGTCTCTACCATCAACAGCCATGGCAACCACCACCTCCTCCTCTGACCAACAGTGGTTGTGACCTCCACATGAAGTTAGCACCACAAAAGTTGCAAAAACTCCACCAACAATTGCCTAGTCGACCACTATACTTCACCCCACCATCATATATTGCCTCGGTCGCCTCCCATTACTCCACCACCACTATGAGCTGACCCCTGACCATCAGCCTCCCCTCTGTCTAGACCTGAACTAGGCATTGCCGAACACATATGATGACCAAGCCGAGCCAAGTGGTGCATCCAAACCCTTTCTTTTTCCTTTGCCTTTGCATTCTTCACTTTGCAACTCCTACCTTTTATAACACTTGCCTAGCCGTGCTATATGATGCCATACCCGAGTCTATTGCATAGCCATGGCCGAGCACTTGAACCCCTATAGTCAAGCATTTTAATGGTAAAGGCAAGGTCAAGTCACTTTAGCTCTTTGTTGCTTTTTATCTCAAGTTGTTTCAATGATATTTTGTGTTGCAAATATATGTTTACAATGTATTGTTTATTTATTGTTACAAGATCATTATCATGGCTCCCTCTTCTCACTTGAATCAAAGTCGTGTTGTATCGTGCCGTATCGTGCTTTCTGGAATTTATTCGTGTAGTTTGATTTGCTAACTCCAGCTTGAAAAGGTGAGTCCTTCTCACTCTGACATTTTTACTTATGAAATAGTGAATTGATGACAAGTGTTTAGTAAATAAGAATGTTATGCAAGTAACCGATGGTTAGATGATATGTTATGCCATGTTATTACCATGTTTACTTTGTCAATTATCACTTGACATATGATATATGACAGTATATTGTGACATTGACATGTTATTATAATTGTTTATATTGTTTATGCATATGTTCACACTGCAAGTTCTTTGTTAGTATAGAATCACTATGGGTTGAAATGATACATACATGAACGGACTTTAGAATAAGGAAAAATAATTATGGGATGAAATGATAGGCTCGAGTGATTTTTATTGTATTTATTTGACTTGGGATTGCGGGTTTGAAATGATAGACCCGGGTTTTCTTTTCAAATTGTGGATTAAAATGGTATATATCCGTATCATTTGACCTAGGATAGAAAATTATATACAGACCCCATGGTATATTTTAAATAATTTTCTTAAGATATGTATTTTTAAAAGTATGAAATTTATATTTAATATATATATATATATTATTTGTTTTGGGAAAGTTAAATATTTGAATTGAATTTAAGCATGTAAATTTAAAACAAATGTGACTTTTGACTTTAAATTATATTTAAAAAAAATTGTAAGTGAATAATGGAAATTAAATTTAAAGTTTTGAAATGATATTTGAAGTAAAATATTAAGTTTTATTCAATTTATAAGTTAATAAACAGTGAAATTTTTACTTAACAAATGAATTGAGTTTAAATTGGATATTTGATTTAAAATTTGTTGTGATAAATCATACGTTCAAATTATTTAAATGTGAAATTTTGAAGTCTAGAAATATGATTTATAAGTTTAAAATAGCAAAATTTTGGAGTGTTATTCTTTTGAAGTTATAATAAAATCTGGAATTTATTAACAACATTTTTCAAAAAAAAATGTTGTGGTTTTATGACAGCATTTTTAAATGCTGTTGTTTTTGAATTTAACTATGTTGAAATAACTAAATATCTATTACGGCATTTTATAAATGTCGTTGTTCCTGAACTAAACTATTTTGGAAACTATAAGCTACGATAGCACTTTATAAATGTTGTCGTTGCTATAATTTGACAATGTTTTGAAATGTTTTAGATTTTAACACTGTTTGAGTTATATTTTAGAAGTGTTAAATGATTTAACTTTTGGAATTGATTATTTACGAAATTTCAGGGGCTTGAATATATATTTTATACTTAAATTTGAATTTTTAAGGAATTTAAATTGAATTTGAATTTAATTAAGATTTACTTGGTTATGTGTAAAATGGAATGAGATGTAATGAAATAAATGAAAGTTTGAATGGAATTTTTGAAATGTATTTTGTAGTGACATTTAGAATAATAAATGAATGACTTATTTGATTTAAAAATGATATTTAAATTTGAATATTTGAATTTGAATTCAAATAATAATTTGATAATGAGGTTTTGAAAGGATATGATATTTTGATGATCGAAATGGTTTTAAATGACATGATCTTTATTTTGATAAAGAATGTGAGTTTGGAATGATATTTAATTTTGATTTATTCTATTTATTCGATAAATGAATATTTGAAGTCTATCTTAGTATGATAGGATATTTAGCTTACTTGTAATTTGGGTTTATTTAAATGATATTGAGTTTATTAAGTAAATATTTCAAAACTAAATATGAGTAAGTTAAATTTGAGTTATATGAAATTATAAAAATTTATTTTTGAAATGATGGATATTAAAGCTTGGAAATATAATAAAATTGAATAGTTTATTTTGTGGATCAAATCTATATTTAAAATTGATAAGATTTGAAATGGTTGTTGGGAAACTGAATTTAATTAAAACTGATGGTTTGAATTGAATTAAATTGGAAATTGGAAATTTGGGTTTAATTGAATAATTTGTAAAAGGTAAAGAATTAAATGAATGTTCGATGATTTCAGATGTATGATTTCGAAATGTTATTATTTTCAAAGTGTAATGATTTCAAGTATTTTGGTTTCGAAAGAGTTATAACTTTGAATGTATTATGATTTTTGAAAGTGAATATATGTTTGAAATGGAAATGATATAGTATAAACAATTTTGATTTGAATATAGTTTGAAGTAAAAATAGTTTTGATATTTCGAAGTATAAAACTATTTTGAAAGGGATATTTTTTTGAAATGAAATGATTTTTGAAGTATAAACTATTTTGAAATGACCATGGTGTTATAATAACGTTTCGTTGTTAAAGAGACCGGGATCGGAAGTTGTCATACTCTCTGCCAACTCCGTAAACCACTTTAACAACAATGTACGCGGTGGAGAATCTAGAATGAAGTAGGATGGTGGCGACGTCCTTGAGGTATATTACGTGGATCCAACTCCCGTGAGTTGGCATAAGGTGGCTAAAGCAGGAGCGATCTCGGTCCAAGTGAGGTCATTCCTCCTATCGGACACACTTCTTCGATACAATACTCTTACTTGTGGGTGATTGATGGCCATCCTCCGATTTTGATTGGGAGTGTGTTCCGAGGTGGGCGTATGTGGATGCTACGTTACCCCTAGCCCGTGTGCGTAATTGGTATATCTACCCTGGCATTGCCTTGTGTGCCATGTCACCTACCATAGCGAGCCTTACTACGAGTTTGTTTTTCTCTCGTAGCCCATGGAGTGTTTAGGGTAGCCTCCCGATCTGGAGGTACGCTGATACTGGATGGACTATTAGGACTATTACGTGTTGGGTGCTATATGGGTAACCCTTCAACTCTATTTTAAAGTAAGTTTATTTTACTGTAGACATTATTATAATAGCGCAATATTACTACATAGTAAATAGTTAACGGATCCTTAAAGGATGGCCGATCCCAAGCATCCTTTAAGTTACCAATGCATTTTTGTTACTGTCCACTTGAGTTGATATATATTTTATAAGTATTTATGTCCTGACTCGAGTGTTTTGTGTTTTGCTTTATGCTCGAGTCAGACTGAGTCATTCAGCATTCAAGACTCACCTTTGGAGTTGGAGCTTTGCTTAAAGATCCAGCCATCTATTTTGCTTTCAGTATCCAGTGATTTCAGTGATGTATTCTGATTTGTACCTGATGTATGTTGTTACTCTTCTGTTGTATCTTATTTAACTTTGATGTATCTTATATATATATATATAAATATATATATATATATATATATATATATAGTAGCTTCATGAACTACTATTTCAGTTGTTATTTCACTTGAGTAGGATTTATTGATATAAGAATGTTAATCCTGACTCGAGTGTTTTTATGTTTTTGCTTTATGCTCGGGTCAGACTGAGTGATACAGCTTTTGAGACTCACCTTTGGAGTTGGAGCTTCGTTTGGAGATCCATCTACATCTCTCAGCTTGGAGTTATTCAGTTGATTCCAATTATGTATTCTGATCTTGTATTCGACTATTGTATTTGGAACTTCTGTTGTAACTTATTTAACTCTGATATACACAGTAGCTTCATGAACTACTATTCTCTTGTTTCCGCTGCATTATTGTTGTATCACTCCATGTCTGTGTTTCTGTGATTTATTTATTTACTGTATATGTTGAGTCTTGCCAAATAAAATTAACAATCTGGTATTTTGAGCAATTCAAATCCGGCATGTGTGGATGCGAATGGTTGGAAATATCGGGATGTTACAGTTGGTATCAGAGCATTGGCTCTAAGAAACTTAGCATATGTAATAAATTTGATTACAGAATTACTTTCATTCGAGCTTGAATCCCTTCATCTTTGACTCGAATTCCTTTGAATTTTGGAACATTCCCCTCGGTTCCAAAATCCATCCTTATCTCTCCCTATTCGTATTCTGGAGTATCCCATAACTCCACTCCGAATGATTTTTATAATAAATCGATGGTCTCGCCAACCTTTGAATGATTTGTAAAGGGGTGAAACTTCTTTACAATAGGCGTTGATTTACCAAAGATTTATGTATCCTTTATTTACGATGCTATTTAATCATTTTACCTTTGTTTCGTGTCTATCTTTCTCGTTAGAATTATTTTGAATTAGCATCCCTCAACATTTGAATCTTTATCCTTGTTTTGAAATCCATTCTTGTATCGTTGAGCGAGGAAGTGTATTCACAAACTAATATTAAAATGTTTTATATTGTGTTGTTTGAGTTGTTGATGTTGATTTGGGCTTTAGATCGATTCGTTTGATCAACGCCATCGATAGGATCTCCAAAACACTTGAGCAGGGCAAACTGACACAATATTGTTTTCAAATTTGGTAAATAAAATAATTTTGAATGATTATATTATATATATAAGTATATGTTTTCTGAAATTAAATAGTTAATGAATTGGTTGTTGAAAATAATAATATTGATTTTCATTTATTATTTTGTAAATCATTGACTATTTCAACATCCAGATTTGAAAATTTAACTGAATTTAAATTTAGAATTTGAGAATTTAATTTTCGATAATTTCAAACTTTGGTTTTAAAGTTTTAAAATATAAATTATTGAAAGTATTTCCTAGGAGAAATCGTTTCCAAAGAATTTTAAATGCACAAATTAGTTCTCTCTTATTTTTTCACTGGAAAATATTTTCAGTGATGGCGGCCGCATCATTGACATTCATTTTTGAGTTTCAAAGTGGAGAGACAATTTGTAACTTTGCTACACTATTACGTCGGAAATTAAATTTATTTGAATTACAAAACTATGACTTAATTTATAATATAGGTACACATCTATAGATTTGATTTGACATATATATAGTATATTTGTATATTTATCTCTAAATAGTTTGAAGTGAATCGAAAATTTAAATTCCTAAATTTTATGTTGAGGATAATTTCAATTATAAAATGAAATCAAAATTTTGAATAAATATTTAAACTTGAAATAATTGAATTTGGAAAATTTCACTTGTATAATATTCTATTGCATTTTATTATAATTTACCAAAATTATTAAGAAGTTGAATATGTAATTGGATAATACACAATATAAAATATTTTATAAATAAATTTGAGTGTTCATAATAAATGTATATGCTTAAATTTTAATTTTAAAATGTTAATAGAGGTAAATAGATTAATGGGTTGATTAAATAGTAAACGGGTCAAATTAAATAAAAGTTTTGTTTTGAAAGAAACCTTTTGTATCAAATATCAATAAATTTGAAATTAAATCAACTAGATGAAATACTTTAATTTAAAATTTATTATTGAATATTAATCTATTTAAATCGGAATTTATATGGTTTTAAATTATTGTTTAATTTTGTTTTTCAATCTATTTTTCTTCTGGTTGTTCTATTCCCCAACCTCCTTCCTTTTTGGGGATGAAAAGTTTTAAGTAGGGGAGAGTGTAACGACCTGGAATTTTTTAATAATTTTTATTTTTTATTAATATATTTTATTGAAATTTTGAGAAATTGTAAACAATAAAAATTTGAAATAAAAATTTGATTCTTGGAATACGTCTAGTTAAACATAGCAACTGTTAAATTTTCGTCAGATAATATGGAAGTTTATTTTATTGTGTAATTCTATTTCAATTTAAACCAGTTAAAAATTGATGATAATAAAATATTTTCCAAACTTGAATATTTTTATACAATAAATTTGTAAATCATCTCCGAATGAGACGTCATATTTCCTTTCATCAATTTTTGACTGTTATTGCTCCGTTCATCTTATTTCTAACAAATTAGCAGCATTTTCGGTACCGAATATCGACTTTTGATAGAATAGTCATATTATTGATATTTGTGTACCCTTTTGATCGTCTAGTCTTGCTGATCTTTGCAGTATATTTAATTCTGTATTTTTGTGTCTCGTATGTGGTGAAACCCATAAAACGGTTAACCATATCGGTGCGTCTTTTGGTTTGCAATGACAATTCTCTTTCCATCGGTTGAATTTAAATGGTCACAGACTTTTAGCATTCCAAGTAGTATCTTTAATTTAATATCTCCACTTTTCAACAAAATTTTGCGTTGATTCATAATTGCTCTGCTCATTTGCAAAAGAAAGAAAAAAAATCATTCTATATTTACTTCTCAGCCTTATGCACTGTCCCCTCCTTCATCAAACTCACCAACCTTTCCTCTTCCAAACCCATGGCTCCTCCTCCCCATGCACACAACTGCTAGCCTAACCACCATCTTCATCCCACCGAACAGCCTCATGCGCTCACTCACTCTCTCGCCGACGCCTTCTAACTCCTACCCTATTCCGCCCATCCACCGTGGCCTCGCTTTCCCCTCTCTACTGCGCCATTCAACTGATCTCCAGCCACCTGCCTTAACCGTAAACATCTCCCACGCTCCATACAGCTCGGCTACATCGCAAGCCCATGCCCACTTCCGCATAGCTCCGACCGAGCCTGTCCACGTTAGCAATCACCTTGCAGCATCTTTTGTTCGAGCCTGTTCATTTTTGTAACGATCCCAATTTTTATTTTAATTTAATTTGATAAATAAAATAAATTTTTGGATAAATTTGTAAATTAATTTGAATTTTTCAATTTAAATAGGATATTTATTTATTTAGACATTGATTTTACAAATTAATTGTGGATTTGAATTTGTATATTTAAACTCTTTTAAATAAAAAAATTAAGTAGAAAAATAACATCCTAAAATTTTCTCAATATAAATTAATAATATATTTTAGACTTTTGGAATTTAGTTTGAAAATAAATAGAGAGAAATCTTAAAAAAAAGTAAAAAAAATAAGTGGTAATAATATATAGATAAATTCCAATTTTTATTTTGATTTTAAATTATTGAAATAAAGAATGTTTATAAAAGTCATTTTAAATTAAAATCTTATATATGTGTATATTACATAAATGAGTAAAATAGAATACACATTGAAATTTAATTTAATTTTATTTAGTAAGTGTGAATATACAAATGGGCATAAATGTTTATATTTCAAGTTTATAATTGACATTGAAATCTAAATTTAAAAATAAGTGTTTTTAAAAATAAGTAGCCTTTAAAAAAAAGAAAAAAAAATATATTTTAAGATATAATATATGTAATGAAAATATTAGTTAAACTCTTTTAACATTGTACATATATATATATACACACACACAAATAAACAAGGCATACATTTTTTAAAAGTGTATATAATATAAAAATTTTAAAAAAAATTGAATTTGAATTTAAAGTAAATGTTTTCAAAAGTAAGTAGCGTTTAAAATAATTAAGATGTAATATATCTATTAGTTAAATTCTTTCAGCATTGAACATGTAGGTATACATACACAAATGAATTAGTGATACCATTATTTATAAAATGTATGCAATATAAAAATTAAAGATTAAAAAATTTCTTTTGCTTTGTAAACATCAAAAGGGCTCAACATACATTCATATTGGAGTAGAATAGTGAACAAAATCTTGATCATATGATTTTCTTCTTACAAATGGCATCTAACATATTTAATTGAATAAAATAATTAAATAAAAAATTACAAAGAACTCTTTACTTCCCCATATGTAATTAAAATAACTCTCAGCAAATCTGAAAAAAGTCAGTAATCAAAGATTTAGCTTTTCAAAACTTCAACACCCAAGAAAGCAAATAAAGATAGAAAGAAAGAAATGATAAAACCCGAAAATAGAAATTCAAAACCAAGAAGAAAATCAAACAAAGCTTTCAAACTGATTCAATGACCAAAGCAATATAAAGATCAAAGCATCTAAATTCAGTGGTAATCAAGAATCGAAATTCAGATCAGAAAGTAACTTCAACCTGGAATTGCAGATCATAATCAAAGCTGCAGTTTTTTTGGCCAGAGCAATGCAAGAATCTCTGGAATGAATTAAGTTAAGTAAAATTCTTTCAAAAAATTTGAATTTTTATGTTGTAAGTCAGTAGTAAATTAAGAATCTAATCAATAAATTTAATCAATTGCAGGAAAACAAACTCAGTTGAAAGATAAAAAGAAAAAAAAATCAAGCTCTGTTGCAAATACAGATCCTGATTTCTGTGCATAAGGCATTCAAAACAGTAAGTAAAATTAATATTTGTTGTTATTGATAAGTCAAGTGAACAAATGCAAGAGTGAATAAGAAAAGATTCTTAATTTCAAATATACAGGCTCAAAATTCATTCCCTGTTTCATGTTTCTTCTTTGTCTCTGCCTTATCCAATAACTAAGCGAGTAACTTAGCCCTAAATTTGTATGTGTTTTGATGAATGCATGAATGGATTGTCTTCTCTGATGTGTGGTATGCTGGAATGTAAACTTGTATAGATGTATACGCAATGCATGTCTGAAAAAAAGTAGGATTTGCCTCTGTGTATTATATTCCAGGTTTTAAAACCTGTTAGGAAAATTTAAATTACCTCAACCCAAGCAAATTGTAGGCTTGATTATTGAATGAAAAGTAGCTATATGAGTACAACATCATCTTTACGAATAAATCCAAGTGAAAATATGGAGTAAATGATTTTAAAATAAATTTTCTTTCTTCAAGGATATGCATTCTTTCTTCTTCCTCTATTTCATATCTTACAGGTTTTAGAATCTGTTTACAAATTGAATACCTCCTCATAAAATCAATTTTAGGTTATGATTCGTGAAAGAAAAGTGTTTGGAACATTATAAATTAAATTTTAAAAATAGTTTTCAAGCAAAAATATTTGTAATATTCTAAAAAAATAGATATAACAGTAAAACCATTTTCAAGTCAGAAAATCAATTGATCTAATTTACCGATTTGATTTCATAACTTGAATGGTATCTGGAAATGATGAATTTTAGTAAAGATTTCATGATTTTTAAATTAGGGAATGTTGCGTATTCGTGAGATGAACGAAAAACAAATTTTTGTCAATATCGGTCGACCTAGGAACAATTAAGTTTCGAGTTCGAAACTGGAGGGGGATAACGTGATGTAGGTTGTAGGAAAAATGATCGCAATTTTTCTCATCAATCGTGGTGGCCATGCAAAACCAATTTAGGGTTTAAAAGTAGTTTTTTTGTTGTTACTAGAATCGTGTTGCTGCGTCTTTATAGTTGATCTGCACGCGATCGGATAGGGGGATTTGGCATGTAGGGTTGTGACGAAGCTTGCGAAGTAGTGGCAATGCCTTAGGCGATGGGGGATCGTCATCGGCAATCCAATTCCGTTGGGGAGTTTTGGGTTTCAGGTTGTGCTGAATAACTCGTTTTCGACTTTGGCTAGATATGTTGATTCCAGGTGTTTGGATGGAGCCTCGGGGTCGTCGACGATGTGTTGGAGGCGGCACGAATGGTCGGAGATAGCCAGTCAGATTGTAAACGTGTATGGTGCATGTGTGTATGTGTTTGGTCGGGGAAGAAGATGAAGGTGATTTGCTCGAAGTCGCGTTCGAGAAAGCATGGTTGCGGCTCGAGTTCGTTCTAAGGAATTTCGCGTGGTTTTATATCAGCTTTGAAACTATTAAACCGAAACAACATTAAAAGAAAAAGGAAGCATAAATGGAAACCTGGGGGAAAGCCCGAGTAAACTCATCTTTGGCTCGGCTTAATATTTTTATAAAAACTTGTACAGTTTTTTTTTTGTTTAAAAAAGAATACAGGTTTCAAATTTAAGTAAAAAACATGTTTTTTTGTGAAGCATTATAGTTTCCGGATTTCGGTACAAAGCTTGTGGAAGTTTAAAAGTAAACTTTTAATAAGTTTTCTAAGACAAGTTTCAAACTTGGATTTAAATTCAAACATGATATGAAAATAAATTGATGTTGTTTTGAAATGGATTTTGTGTTAGATTTATGATAGTTTTTCAAAATGTAATTATTTAATGTGATTAAATGGATAATCAAGTAATGACTTAGTAATTAAAGATTGTTTAATTTCTTAATAATAAAAGGTTATTTGATTATTTTATTACAATTAATTGTTTAAAGATAATTACTTATTAAAAGTAATAAATGATTAAATTTAATAAATCAAGTAATTAATTGATGGTAAATTAAAATAATAATTACTTAGTGAAAGTAATTAAGAGTGGATGGTTAATTACTTTAAAGTATAAATAATGTGGTTAATTAATTAAGGTAATTAAATTAAGAATAATTAACTAAAGGTTAATTAACTTAAAGTGATAAAGAAACTATTATTAATTAAGGAGTAATTAATTATTACAATTAATTAAGGAATGATGAATCTATAAAATAATCAATTAAAGATAATTAACTATAATTAAGATTTAATTAATAATTAAGGATTTATTAATTAAAGTAATTAATTAAAGGTTAATTAATAAAAGTAATTAAGGTTTAATTAATTACAATTAAGAGTTAATTAATTAAGGTAAATAATTAAAGAAATGATTAATTAATGAAGGTGATTAAGACTTAATCAATTGTAGTTAATGATAATTAATCATTGATTAAAAAATTACTAATGAAAGTGATTATGTAAGAAATAAATGTAAAACCACACAAATTTATTCATCTTAATTGTAGATGTTTGATTGTTACTACATGCTGTGTGATGGATTGATATATTTGGCATGTGATGTGATGATATGTGATGCTTTGTGCTGAGCAGCTATATTTGTGATGAATATACTGTTGTATGAATATGAAAACCCTTTTACCCGTAGAACGACATTTGAATTTCGATGCGACAGGGAGTCGGATTCCGGTTGGTTATCCGAAACCCACATCGAATCATAATGATGAATCTTTGTGATTGATAATTTATTTTATTTATGAATCTATGAATAAAGATAAGCGTTATGGGTTATACCGCTTATTGATATGATTGAGTCTGTGATGATGCTGTTATGCACTATTGTGTTAAACCCCTGGACCACACTTATACGCACACAAATATGGATTGCACGTGGAAATGGGTTTAAGTCAGAGATTTTTGAAATTGTTTTAAGATTGAATTCTTGAATCCAAAATAATTTTGAAATTAGAATTGAAGCTTTGAAAATGAATTTCAAAAAAAAAAGTTATTTTGAATAACTTGATTAAGTTTTGAAATTTAAATAATTTGAATTCAATTTCTTGAAATTGAATTCTATGATTTGGGAACTAGGGTTTAAAAAGGTTATTCAATTTATAAATGGGTTTATGTGGGTTTTAAACCATTTTAAAAGCGTTGTTTCGGGACTTTGAAATTTAACCCAAGATTTTAACTTGTATAGGTATAGTTGGATTTTTCCGAAACGAAAACAGTTTGTTTTCAAATAATAAAAGCTTTCACATAAGAAACGAACTTCAAATTTGTGTTAAAAGGAATTCAAGTTTGAAATGAAAATGGTCTTCTAAGTTATGAATAAACCTTTGGAAAATGAGTTTGAAAGCTTTAAGTTAAATCTTTGATTTAAAGATTTAAATGAGTTAATTCATTTGAAATGGAAATTGTTTTGAAATCTATGAATAGATCTTTGTGAAACTAGTTGAACATTGTGAAACGAATCTTTTTGTTAAAAGATTGAAATGGTAATTTGTTTAACCGTTTGAAAGGAAAGCTTTGGATTTTTAAGTTGTGACTTAGCTAAAATCCCATATCCACATATTTTTAAATATTGCGCTCACTATTTGGTTTAGCCGGGAGAGGACCTTGTGTCATATAGCCCATTCCGAATAGTGATACGATGTTATGGATTGCATTTGAAGACCGGAGTTGAAGACCGGGTGTCTTCGAAAACGATAGGATAACCTATCTATTGACTCTTCTCCGAGTAGCTATGGTATAGATATTCCCTAGTGATGGAAGTCCGGTCGGGATTGTGGATACCCGGATTTGCAAGGGCTTCTTCGGAAGTGCCTTCGGTTCTGTTCGAACCCGGAACAGACTAGTATGGTTGTATGTCCGACATTACACTTTGAGAAATTAAACTAATCTCTATCAAATACATTTCTGCTTGGTGGCAGAGATTTTATTCTCTTAGCCTAACACCCTTCACTGAGACGTACAAGCTCAGAGGTTATGTAGTTGATATTTATCAGCGATATATTCCCAATTTAGTAGTGTGGCATGCTGAGTGCTTCTGTGTGTTGATGATCATTTGTTGATCATTTGTGATCAAAGCATGGCTTTTGTATAAAGCGTAGCTTTGTGGACGAGACTGCATTAGGACCTCATACCCCGGAAATGGTAGAAACAGGAAAGATGCGGCAAGGTTATGAGGGTCGCGCCCTTTAGGGTATGTCATTCCCTTTTGGAAAAGGGTGTATCATGGTATGGAGCCCAGATACTTACCCATGTGGATCCTGCAGATCTATTACTTTGTGATTTATTTGTGGTTTAGAGGCGCCTCGGATAAAGGTCCCAAAGGACCGGGGGATGGCATGCTCGGGTAGTAGTTACCTAGTTACAGAGGTAACCCGGCCGTGTGTTGGCAAAGATCCGGTTAGGTTCTCGGGACGTCCCGCCAGAGGCGATTCCATGGACAGTAGGAAGTTCCTTAGCCTGACCATTTGTTGGAAATCCAATCAAAACAATACGCACCCTGTACGGTTTTAGTTGTATAACCTGCCATGGAATGTGGTGGTAACCTGCTATTGAACATGGTAGCTATAATAGGCATAAGTGCGAAATGCCTATGCTGGCTAGGATTTATATTATACTTTTGAAATGGTTTTCTACACTTTGCACTTATAGTAATAATATCAAATAATTTTCTCGTATCAAGCATATTTGACTATCATAAGGAGAAATCTCCTTCGAGCCTGCATTTGCATTGTGTGTGTGGCGGGAGGCCTTATGGTAGTTTCATTTTTCAAAAAGCATTGCGGATTTATTTTAAATTCTTTTGTTGTTCGTTTTAAAAGATCAAATGTTTTTGTTTGCTCATACCAGTCCCATGACTGACCTTGAGTTTATTGTTCCTTTCCTAAACTCTGGGTGCCCACAATTTTCCCACACAGGCAGTCTAGAGTTAGGTTTTTCAGATACTCAGGTTTAGGAGATTATCTGAAGCTAGTTCAGTCTTTGGATCTGAACTGCACTTGCTTATTCTTGTGCGCCGTTATTGGGAGTTCGAGATATTTCTGGATTTGGTGCCTTGGAGATGAAGATTACAGTTCTGGAGTTCTTTCTCGAAGACTATATTGGAGATTTTGTTCCGCTGTTGGTGTTATCTTTCCTTTCCGCTACTATTATCTTGTATCATATCTATGATGTATATTGATATTCAGTGTATCATTTGGTTGTATCATATTGTATCAAATGTTATATATCATATGTATTATTCTTTTTCTTCTGCTGTGTTGTACCTAATGTGTTATAAGCTCCGGCGAACCAGATTCGACGTTTGGATATGCGGCATTTGAATACGAGTGTCGTATTCGGTGCCGATTTGCGAAGGCCGAGTCAGGATCGTTTCATTTGGTATCAAAGCTGAAGGTTAAAACTTTAGCTCAGGAGTATGACACATTAACTAAATCATTAGAGATAGGGTGAAGTATACCCTAAAATGAGTAATCCCTGCAATATCCGTTCGAATGCCTCGGTAAATTCTCTTACTATCCACTGATAGTGAGTATGAGTGCAAGAAGAGGACGAGATAGGGGACAAGGAGTACCACTACAAATGGTCAACACCCTGCAACAGTGGAAACAATTTTCTTCTCAATCTCCTTTGATTCGATTTCAAAATTCTTTTGATGGCTTCACAGCAGCTCTAGAAAGAAGTTTCGGTGTGATGGTGGCCCTATGTATCGTTGTAGAAAATCCTTACTTCGTATCTTCATCGGTTTCTTATAAGCTTTTCGTTCTAAAGTTTAATGAATTTGAAATTTGGAATTGAAAATTTAAATAAAATTGGAAATTTTAAATTGAGTTAAATTGGTTAATAAAATATGAGGATAAATTTAAATTGTATCAATAAAACGATATCGGTTAAAACCAAATTCGAAATTCTATCGTAATTTCTTGGGTTGATTGAAGTCCGAAGAGGGACAAATTGGTATATACTTTGGAGTATTCCGACTTGGATTTGGAATCCATATCTAGCGTTTGAGAATTATGGAAGATTAAATCCATCTATCCATCTATCTATTCTCTGGGATCCGATACATTTCTACAAACGATTAGTTATCCCTTCGAACTAATCAATGCCCTTGCATATTCGCAGACCAGTGGACCCGAGTATCTTGTAAAATAATTGTATGAGTTTGTTCTCATATCGTTGATATTCTGATTTGGTAAGCCAAATGCAGAATCGATATCCAGTTTGATTTGGATAGATATTTCTCTATCTATCATCTATTCTTTGTTGTCTTCCTTGCAAATTTCGAGTACGAAATTTTTTTAAGGGGGGAAATCTATAACGATCCCAATTTTTAATTTAATTTAAATTGATAAATAAAATAATTTTTTGGATAAATTTGTAAATTAATTTGAATTTTTCAAATCAAATAGGATATTTATTTATTTAGACATTGATTTTACAAATTAATTATGGATTTGAATTTGTGTGTTTAAACTCTTATAAATAAATAAAAATTAAATAGAAAAATAACATCCTAAAATGAATTAGTGATACCTTTATTTATAAAATGTATGCAATATCAAAATTAAAGATTAAAAAATTTCTTTTGCTTTGTAAACATCAAAAGGGCTGAACATACATTCATATTGGAGTAGAATAGTGAACAAAATCTTGATCATATGATTTTCTTCTTACAAATGGCATCTAACATATTTAATTGAATAAAATAATTAAATAAAAAAATACAAAGAACTCTTTACTTCCCCATATGTAATTAAAATAACTCTCAGCAAATCTGAAAAAAGTCAGTAATCAAAGATTTAGCTTTTCAAAACTTCAACACCCAAGAAAGCAAATAAAGATAGAAGGAAAGAAATGATAAAACCTGAAAAAAGAAATTCAAAACCAAGAAGAAAATCAAATAAAGCTTTCAACCTGATTCAATGACCAAAGCAATATAAAGATCAAAGCATCTAAATTCAATGGTAATCAAGAATCGAAATTCAGATCAGAAAGTAACTTCAACCTGGAATTGCAGATCATAATCAAAGCTACAGTTCTTTTGGCAAAAGCAATGCAAGAATCTCTGGAATGAATTAAGTTAAGTAAAATTCTTTTAAAAAATTTGAATTTTTATGTTGTAAGTCAGTGGTAAATTAAGAATATAATCAATAAATTTAATCAATTGTAGGAAAACAAACTCAGTTCAAAGATAAAAGGAAAAAAGTTTCAAGCTCTGTTGCAAATACAGATCCTGATTTCTATGCATAAGGAATTCAAAACAGTAGGTAATATTAATATTTGTTGTTATTGGTGAGTCAAGTGAACAAATGCAAGAGTGAATAAGCAAAGATTCTTAATTTCAAATATACAGGCTCAAAATTTATTCCCTGTTTCCTACTTCTTCTTTGTCTCTGCTTTATCCAAGAACTAGGTGAGCAACCTAGCCCTAAATTTGTATGTGTTTTGATGAATGCATGAATGGATTGGCTTCTCTGATGTGTGGTATGCTGGAATGTAAACTTGTACAAATGTATATGCAATGCATGTCTAAAAAAAGTAGGATTTGCCTTTGTGTATTATATTCCGGGTTTTAAAACCCGTCAGCAGAATTTAAATTACCCCAACCCAAGCAAATTGTAGGCTTGATTGCTGAATGAAAAGTAGTTATATGAGTACAACATCATCTTTAAGAATAAATCCAAGTGAAAATATGGATTAAATGATTTTAAAATAATTTTATTTTTGGGGATATGCATTCTTACTTCTTCCTAAGTTTCATACCGTACAGGTTTTAGAATCTGTTTACAAATTGGATGCCTCCTCATAAAATCAATTTTAGGTTATGATTCGTGAAAGAAAAGTGTTTGGAACATTGTAAATTAAATTTTAAAAATAGTTTTCAAGCATAAATATTTGTAATATTCTGGAAAAAATAGACATAACAGTAAAATTATTTTCAAGTCAGAAAATCAATTGATCTAATTTCACAATTTGATTTCATAACTTGATTGGTACCTGGAAATGATGAATTTTAGTAAAGATTTCATGATTTTAAAATTAGGGAATGTTGCGTATTCGTGAGATGAACAAAAATCAAATATTTGTCAATATCGGTCGACCTAGAACAATTAAGTTTCAAGTTCGAATCTGGAGGGGGATAACGTGATGTAGATTGTAGGAAAAATGATCGCAATTTTTATCATCAATCGTGGTGGCCGCGCGAAACCAATTTAGGGTTTAAAAGTAGTTTTTTTGTTACTAGAATCGTGTTGTTGCGTCTTTGTGATTGATCTGCACGTGATCGCATAAAGGGGTTTGGCACGTAGGGTTGTGACGAAGCTTGGGACATGGTGGCAATTTGCCTCAGGCGATGGGGATCGTCGTTGGCAAGCCAATTCCGTTGGCGAGTTTTGGGTTCCAGGTTGTGCTGAATAACTCGTTTTCGACTCTGGCTAGATATTTGATTCCAGGTGTTTGGATGGAGCCTTGGGGTCGTCGACGATGTGTTGGAGGCGGCACGAATGGCCGGAGATAGCCAGTCAGATTGTACACGTGTATGGTGCATGTGTGTATGTGTTTGGTCGGGGAAGAAGATGAAGGTGATTTGCTCGAAGTCGTGTTCGGGAAAGCATGGTTGTGGCTCGTGTTCATTCCAGGGAATTTCGCGTGGTTTTATATCAGCTTTGAAACTATTAAACCGAAACAAAGTTAAAAGAAAAAGGAAGAAGAAATGGAAACCTAGGGGAAAGCCCGAGTAAACACATCTTTGGCTCAGGTTAATAATTTTATAAAAACTTGTACAGTTTTTTTTGTTTAAAAAAGAATACAGGTTTCAAATTTAAGTAAAAAAACCATGTTTTTTGTGAAGCATTATAGTTTCCGGATTTTGGTACAAAGCTTGAGGAAGTTTAAAAGTAAATTTTTAATAAGTTTTCTAAGACAAGTTTCAAACTTGGATTTAAATTCAAATATGATTTGAAAATAAACTGATGTTGTTTTGAAATAGATTTTGTGTTAGATTTCTGATAGATTTTCAAAATGTAATTAATTAATGTGATTAAATGGATAATCAAGTAATGACATAGTAATTAAAGATTGTTTGATTTCTTAATAATAAAAGGTTATTTGATTGTTTTATTACAATTAATTAATTAAAGATGATTACTTATTAAAAGTAATAAATGATTAAAGTCAATAAATCAAGTAATTAATGGATGATAAATAAAAATAAAAATTACTTAGTGAAAGTAATTAAGAGTAGATGGCTAATTACTTTAAAGTATAATTAAATAACGTGGTTAATTAATTAAGGTAATTAAATTAAGAATAATTAACTAAAGGCTAATTAACTTAAAGTGATTAATAAATTATTATTAATTAAGGAGTAATTAATTATTATAATTAATTAAGGAATGATAAACCTATAAATCAATCAATTAAAGATAATTAATTATAATTAAGATTTAATTAATAATTAAGGATTTATTAATTAAAGTAATTAATTAAAGTTTAATTAATAAAAGTAATTAAGGTTTAATTAATTACAATTAAGGGTTAATTAATTAAGGTAATTAATTAAAGAAATGATTAATTAATGAAGGTGGTTAAAACTTAATCAATCTTAGTTAATAATAATTAATCATTGATTAAAAAATTACTAATGAAAATGATTATGTAAGAAATAAATGTAAAACCATACAAATTTATTCATCTTAATTGTAGATGTTTGATTGTTACTACATGCTGTATGACTGATTGATATATTCTATATGTAACGCTTCGATTTTTCGTTGCCGAAAAAACCGAATAGTTATGGGTTTAAGAAAAAGAAAAGAAGAAAAGAAGAAGAAAGAAGAAGAAAAAGAGAGGAAAGAACATAATAGATAAGGTAGAAGATAGAGGGAAAAGATAGAGAAGAAAACAGAAAATTTTAAAATAGAAGAAAAAGAGAATAGAGAATGGAAAAAATAGAAAACAACAGAACAACATCAGAATCTCACAATTCGCAGTGGAACAACATATAATAATAAATGAATAATCTTTAAACAAAGAACTATATCAGTTATTACATTACATTTGATTACATCATATCATCAGAGTGTACAACAACAACAACAAATAGTGCAGCGGAAAAAGAAATACTATATAAGTAATACGCCATGCCATCCAGCTTGCCTCCAGCAACTCCAGAATATCCAGAATATCCTGATAAACCTAACTCTTGACTGCCCGTGTGAAAATTGGTGGGCACCCAGAGTTTAGGAAGGAAAACAATAAATTCCAAGTCAGTCATGTGACTGGTGTGAGAACTCAAAATAGTTTACTTAACTTTAAAATCAAAATAGAGGAATATTTTTAAATTCAATTCGCAATGCTTTTAAAAATGAGACTACCATAAGGCCTCCCGCACACACACACAATGCAAACGCAGAATCGGAGGAGATTTCTCCTTATGATAGTCAAAGATGCTTGATACACATTTAAAATAGCATTTGATATTATTACTAGTGCATAGTGTAGAAGAAATTCATTTCGAAAGTAGAATATAAATCTTAGCCAACATACGACCATTATCGTATGCCTACTATAGCTAACTATGTTCAATAGCAGGTTACCGCCACATTCCATAGCAGGTTATACAACTAAAACCGTACAAGTCACGTATTGTTTCTTTGGATTTCCAACAAATGGTCAGGCCAAGGAACTTCCCATTGCCACATGAGAATGCCTCTGGAAAGACATCCCCGAGAACCAAACCGGAACTCTGCCAACACAAGGCCGGGTTACCCCTAACTGGGTAACTACTGACACGAGCACGCCATTCCCCGATCGTAAACGACCTTTCTCACGGGATCCCGAAAACCAACAACCACAAAGTAATAAATTCGTAGTAACCACATAGGTTAAATATCTGGGCTCCATACCATGATACCACCTCTATCCAGAAGGAAATGTACATACCCTAAAGGGTGCTACCCCTCATAACCTTGCTGCATCTTTCCTGTTTTGACCATTTCCGGGGTGTGAGGTTCGACGAAGTCACGTCCACAAAAACATACTTTATACAAAAGCCATGCTTTGGGTCAACAAATGATCAACACAATGATCACCAAGATAGACGATCAAATAAACGATCCTATCACAATAATCAACACAATGATCATTTCAGCAACACTCAGCATGTCACATTACCAAATTGGGAATATATCGCTGATAACTTCAACTATATAACCTCTGAGCTCGTATGTCTCAGAGAAGGGTGTTAAGCTAAAAGAATAAATTCTTCGCCACCAACAGAAATATATTTGAAAGAAATCGGCTTTATATCTCAACTTGTAATGTCAGACACACAATCCATACAAGTCTGTTCCGGGCTCGAACAAAACCGAAGGCACTTACAAAGAAGTCCTTGCAATCCGGATATTCACAATCCTGATCGGATTCACCATCACATATGGAGAACTCAATACCGTAGCTACTCGGTGCAGAGTAAATCGACAGGTCATCCTATCGCTCTCGCAAATACCGGGTCTTCAACACCGATCTTCAATGCAATTCACAACGACGTATCACATATTCGGAATGGGTTATACGACCCCATGGTCCTTTCCCGGTTAACCCGAATAGTGAGCGCTTATTCAAAAATAAGTGTAGCATTCACATTCAAACAAATCACATCAATTACCCATTCAAAGGGAAATATTGATAGTCGGTTATTGAACTATCAATAGATATGCACACATCACCAGATTCCAAATAATTTTCCAAATTATTTATTTTCCAAAAATATCTTTACAAGATATATTATTTCCAACACTTCAAAAATAAATCAATATTTATTCTTAAACAAATTCCACTTCCTTTATAAATTCCTTAGTGAATTTATAATTCCAAAATATCAATGAATATTCGATTTCAATTATTCATTTTAATTTTCTTTCCAATTTATCTTCAAAAAGATAAATTCTCAAAATATTCACTTTATATTGGAAAACATTTCCATACTTATTTATTCATAAGTAATTCACAAATTTTATTTATTTTCAACACTTAGAAAATATTCAATATACTTCAATCGAAATTAAGTATATATTTCATTCTATTAAGGAAATCATTCTCTTAACATATTTATTTGGGCCAAAACGAATGTTACGTAAAACATCGTTACGACAACCCAAAAATCACTAGTATAGGGATTCGAAATTAAATAGATATATAAATCCCAATACTATACAAAACATTTCCTTTCGGAAATCATTTATTATAACAACAGTGTTATAGTCCATTATTTCCTTCTATTTCTCGAAAATGTCTATTTCAACAATAAATGTTGAAATCTATGGTTTCGAATCTCAACGCAATTTAAAACATCGTTAGATCGTTTTAATTCTATTTCAATATCACATTCAAAACAATTTCTTTAACATCTTATTCACTATTCAAAAACGTGAATATACTACGTTAACAATTTCATCCTTTTATTCATTTTAATTCAAAGGATTATTCACTATTCAAAAATGTGAATATAACTCCATTTATAGGTTTCAACAATTAACTTATCGAAATAAGTTGTTTGCGAATTTATAAACAACGTTTATAAATTCCATTCTATTTATTTATAAAAACTTCCTTTTTATAAATTCTTTTATTAACCTATTCCAGTTTATAACTCAATTATAAACTAAAAGTTCATATCATAATTTAAATACTTATAAAACGATTATTTTACAAAATCGTTCTTTTTAAACTTCATAATTATAAATCTTGTAACTTATAAGATTCATTCATTTATCCAAAATCATTATTTTAATAACTTAATAAATTTTATAAACCTACTGCTTATAAAATTCCATTTATAACTTCACCGTATAAAATTCTATAAATTCCATTCAATTAAGAAATTCATTTTCACTTCATTCAAACACTTATAAAAACTCGTTTTATAATGTCCATATTTCAATTTATAAATATCCATTTATAAATCTCTTAATATAAATCAATTTATATTATCCTTTTAAAACATATTTAATCTCCTTTATAATTTCACCATTTTGATTCATAAAATAATTAAATTTTATAAATCCTATATTTAAACTTTTCACAATAAATTCTAAAATCCCGATTAAACTATTTTATAAAATCGTTAGCATCATATTTTCAAAAATCAGTTTTTTAACTATATTACTCAAAAATCATAATTTTTATAACATTAAAAATTATAACGTTTATTTATTTAAAATAGATCAAATTCCAAACATATAGTATATTTTCAAAAATCACTTTATAAATCATTTTAAAATTCCAAAACTTGGTCCAATGATGGTACATACCAAATAGTCAATCACGACAACAACGATATCATATATCAATATGAAAATCCATCAAATATCAAAATATCTGAAATCAAATAAAAACTATTGAGGAATCCAGTTGGATCCCTCCAACCTGTTTTCCTGCATCCAAAAACATTAGCACAATACCAATTTCGCTCCAGTACGAAATTATCGCGGTATATGGGATTATTAAATATTATCCGCTTAATAACGGCGCAATAGGGTCTCATCCGCTAAACAAAAAATGCGGGAAATCAACAACTGCAATATATACATATGCCAATATATATATATTGATATTATATATAATACCAATTTCACTGTTTATGAAATATTCGCGGTATATGTTTTTAATAAATAACATCCGCTTACTAACGGCGTATAATGTCTATTTTAACAATCAATAGATATCAATCAACATTCAAACATGCATTCAAATATTTTAAATCTAACTATTTAAAATAAAATCGAAACTGATTCGATTGAGTGAGAAGTTCTCACCTTGATTTAAATTCCGTTTTAGCGATTTATTTCGAATAAAATTAAACGGACGTTTAATTTTACCCACAATTCTCACTAACTCCAAACGACTCCAAACCAACTCCATCGCGTAGTGCTCGTCCATATGATTCCAACGCAACTGAGTTTGCATTTTTTCGACCTCGTATGAAAAAGTTATGAATATTTGAAGTTTGTACACGATTTATATAAATAATTGCAACTTTAATATATATTTTCAAACCCACACAACAATCACCGTTAGATCTCCTTCCAGCACATCAAGACCGCACCTTCCCTCCATCTCCCTCATCACGCAAATGTCCAGTATGAAGCCGAACCCATCTATATGAATTAGGGTTTGATTTTTCTCCTCCAACACTCAATGAAACTCGATCAAACCACCGCCACGCGAAAGCCCTCAACTTCCTCTATACTCGGCCCCCATCCTATGAAGCTCGGCCCTCATCTGCACTTGAACGACGTGCATAAACTCGACACCTTCATCTCCATTTTCCCGCTGATCCACTCAACTATTCTCGATCATGACCGTTGGATATCAAGATCGTGTTGTGCTCTACAACTTTCATTTAGAAAGTTTCGTCTAATTGCTGATGGATTGGAAGAAATCGAGGGGAGAAGTGGAGTGATTTTCGGCCCTTCATCCTGATAGTGGCGGCTAGCAACATGAATTAGGGTTTAGTTATTTTTTTTTATAAAATTATGAAGAGTGGTGGTGTATTTATAGAGTTTCGTTCGACACTATTCATCCGGAAATTCCGAACTCCGATTTATGCGCCGTAACCAGCGTTTCTAGGGTTTACCCCGCATTTCGGACACAATGGAACAGGTTTCGAAAGCTAATTCGGACATCTGTGCGAGTTATGGCTATAAACTCTCAATTTGAATTAAACCGATTTAAGCGATTTTCTAGGCGTTTTAATTTGTACCGGACAAACGGTAAATCCAATTGACTTGAAATTTGAAACCTTACAATAATATCACATTACGGATCCGATGAAACTAGTTTCGTCGAAATCCGAGACTTTTTGAAAAATGGCTATTTTCACTCGTCAAATTTAAATTAAAAATAAATCGATGCGTTTCGAGCTGCCACGCTCAAACGGTAACTC
Source organism: Allium cepa (assembly GCA_030765085.1). Lineage (NCBI taxonomy): Eukaryota > Viridiplantae > Streptophyta > Magnoliopsida > Asparagales > Amaryllidaceae > Allium > Allium cepa. The sequence continues at coordinate 149,297,589 of CM060928.1, forward strand.
CGATTGACACGAAAATTGAAATCCGATAATAACTAACTATTACGAATCCAATGGAACTGGTTTCGTTCAATTCTGAGACTGTTCAAAAATTGACTATTTTTACTAGTCGATTTAAATATTAAAATATTCAATTTTCACAAATTAACTTTTAAATCGATTTTAAAAGTTCTAAAATATCATTCTAACTTCCATATGATAAAATAAAATTTTACAAATCATTTTCAATCATATTTAACTATATTTTCAATTATTCCCATAATTTAACGTATTAAATTATCGATTTAATTATTCAATTAAATTCAAAAATTCAAATAAAAATTTATTCGACTTATAAATTCACTTATTAATATTTAAAATTAATTAAATATTCAAATTTTAATTATTAAAAATCCTGGGTCGTTAAAATCTTCCCCACTTAAAAGAATTTCGTCCTCGAAATTACAAGTAAGAAAGGTTACAGAACCTATTAATTTTCCAAAAATTCATAATTAAACTTCTTATAATATCTTTACTAAGTTTCAAATCATACTTAGTTATCTTTTCAAAAACAACTACTATTGTTTAACTTTCAATTCCAAATCAAAGTTTAAGTTTTCAAAATTTTCCAATTTTTCTCAAAATTTTTCTAACGCCTTAAATTTCCGGAAAAATTCGCCATAGTCTCCTTTGCGCGGCTCGATCCGGAAAAAAAATGACGGTATATATATCACAAATATAATCTCATCAAGTAATGAGGCATCCCGCAGGGAAAAAAAGTGTAAAAGTACGGTATGTAATCCGAGATATGTACCTTATATTTTATTAGCAAGCATATACGGCTAATATAGCGCAAAAGCGGGCTCCAAATGCGAAGCAAACGCGATCCGCACCTACTAATCACTCAACAAACAACATGAGAATCATGCATATAGATAATAGTATCGATATACAACATGTATCTCCATAACAACTATATATGTCACATAGAAATGCAACATATTCAAACATCAACCAACTAGCATTCAACAAATTCATAATCAATATATATTCATTTATATTCTCATTAATATTCAATGAAATAGGTTTTCAATTTAATCACTTTTGATTCATATACAGTGGATGTTCTTATTAATATTCATCTTCAATTTGCCTATATTCACTACTTTATATTCAAGTTGGTTCACTTCCAATTCAAATTCAATTCTATTCAAGATTCATTTGCTTTCAATTGAATTTCAATCACTTTAGCTTTCAATTTCATTAACACTTAATGAATTATATACAATCAACTAACAACCATATATCAACCAATGTTTATTAATTGCAACCAAATTCCTTTGCTTATCAATTGGTTTAATTAACTTGATTAACATTCAATCTTTCAACTTCTAATAACATTAGATTTTAATGAATTATCACTTATATTCATTATTTCCTATCAACTTAATTCGCATTTAATTGATTAATATTTAATCCATTAATTCAATTTAATTACAAAAGTTGAATTTCATTTAAATAACTTAAGTTCATATTCATATAGTTTCACTTCTTATATATATAAGTTTATTTCACAATTGTTAATCACTTTAATTATAATTCAATTCTTATAATTCATTTGCTTATACAATTATTCTTTTATTTAGATTATTCAAACAACTAAACAATCAATTTATATACACTTTAATAATTCTGAAAATTATTCCTTTATATATACAAAATATAATCAAGGTAAAATTATTTCATTTACCTAATTTTAAAATCAATATTGTGTCGAATTGTTCTATTCAAGTGTTTAGAAACCCCTTCGGCATAGTCTTGCGGACCACGCTGACGAAAGTTCATATGCCACTCAATAAACCAATCATCACAATATAAAACAATTTTATATATTCACTAACAAATACGCTCTCATAGCTATTATTACACTCAAATTCATTCTAGAGTACTACTGACTCTATCTCTAATGAATTATACCCAACAGAACCATGGTTGTCGCCTAACCATAAGCTCTGATACCAAATGTAACGCTTCGATTTTTCGTTGCCGAAAAAACCGAATAGTTATGGGTTTAAGAAAAAGAAAAGAAGAAAAGAAGAAGAAAGAAGAAGAAAAAGAGAGGAAAGAACATAATAGATAAGGTAGAAGATAGAGGGAAAAGATAGAGAAGAAAACAGAAAATTTTAAAATAGAAGAAAAAGAGAATAGAGAATGGAAAAAATAGAAAACAACAGAACAACATCAGAATCTCACAATTCGCAGCGGAACAACATATAATAATAAATGAATAATCTTTAAACAAAGAACTATATCAGTTATTATATTACATTTCATTACATCATATCATCAGAGTGTACAACAACAACAACAAATAGTGCAGCAGAAAAAGAAATACTATATAAGTAATACGCCATGCCATCCAGCTTGCCTCCAGCAACTCCAGAATATCCAGAATATCCTGATAAACCTAACTCTTGACTGCCCGTGTGAAAATTGGTGGGCACCCAGAGTTTAGGAAGGAAAACAATAAACTCCAAGTCAGTCATGTGACTGGTGTGAGAACTCAAAACAGTTTACTTAACTTTAAAATCAAAATAGAGGAATATTTTTAAATTCAATTCGCAATGCTTTTAAAAATGAGACTACCATAAGGCCTCCCGCACACACACACAATGCAAACGCAGAATCGGAGGAGATTTCTCCTTATGATAGTCAAAGATGCTTGATACGCATTTAAAATAGCATTTGATATTATTACTAGTGCATAGTGTAGAAGAAATTCATTTCGAAAGTAGAATATAAATCTTAGCCAACATACGACCATTATCGTATGCCTACTATAGCTAACTATGTTCAATAGCAGGTTACCGCCACATTCCATAGCAGGTTATACAACTAAAACCGTACAAGTCACGTATTGTTTCTTTGGATTTCCAACAAATGGTCAGGCCAAGGAACTTCCCATTGCCACATGAGAATGCCTCTGGAAAGACATCCCCGAGAACCAAACCGGAACTCTGCCAACACAAGGCCGGGTTACCCCTAACTGGGTAACTACTGACACGAGCACGCCATTCCCCGATCGTAAACGACCTTTCTCACGGGATCCCGAAAACCAACAACCACAAAGTAATAAATTCGTAGTAACCACATAGGTTAAATATCTGGGCTCCATACCATGATACCACCTCTATCCAGAAGGAAATGTACATACCCTAAAGGGTGCTACCCCTCATAACCTTGCTGCATCTTTCCTGTTTTGACCATTTCCGGGGTGTGAGGTTCGACGAAGTCACGTCCACAAAAACATACTTTATACAAAAGCCATGCTTTGGGTCAACAAATGATCAACACAATGATCACCAAGATAGACGATCAAATAAACGATCCTATCACAATAATCAACACAATGATCATTTCAGCAACACTCAGCATGTCACATTACCAAATTGGGAATATATCGCTGATAACTTCAACTATATAACCTCTGAGCTCGTATGTCTCAGAGAAGGGTGTTAAGCTAAAAGAATAAATTCTTCGCCACCAACAGAAATATATTTGAAAGAAATCGGCTTTATATCTCAACTTGTAATGTCAGACACACAATCCATACAAGTCTGTTCCGGGCTTGAACAAAACCGAAGGCACTTACAAAGAAGTCCTTGCAATCCGGATATTCACAATCCTGATCGGATTCACCATCACATATGGAGAACTCAATACCGTAGCTACTCGGTGCAGAGTAAATCGACAGGTCATCCTATCGCTCTCGCAAATACCGGGTCTTCAACACCGATCTTCAATGCAATTCACAACGACGTATCACATATTCGGAATGGGTTATACGACCCCATGGTCCTTTCCCGGTTAACCCGAATAGTGAGCGCTTATTCAAAAATAAGTGTAGCATTCACATTCAAACAAATCACATCAATTACCCATTCAAAGGGAAATATTGATAGTCGGTTATTGAACTATCAATATATATGCACACATCACCAGATTCCAAATAATTTTCCAAATTATTTATTTTCCAAAAATATCTTTACAAGATATATTATTTCCAACACTTCAAAAATAAATCAATATTTATTCTTAAACAAATTCCACTTCCTTTATAAATTCCTTAGTGAATTTATAATTCCAAAATATCAATGAATATTCGATTTCAATATTCATTTTAATTTTCTTTCCAATTTATCTTCAAAAAGATAAATTCTCAAAATATTCACTTTATATTGGAAAACATTTCCATACTTATTTATTCATAAGTAATTCACAAATTTTATTTATTTTCAACACTTAGAAAATATTCAATATACTTCAATCGAAATTAAGTATATATTTCATTCTATTAAGGAAATCATTCTCTTAACATATTTATTTGGGCCAAAACGAATGTTACGTAAAACATCGTTACGACAACCCAAAAATCACTAGTATAGGGATTCGAAATTAAATAGATATATAAATCCCAATACTATACAAAACATTTCCTTTCGGAAATCATTTATTATAACAACAGTGTTATAGTCCATTATTTCCTTCTATTTCTCGAAAATGTCTATTTCAACAATAAATGTTGAAATCTATGGTTTCGAATCTCAACACAATTTAAAACATCGTTAGATCGTTTTAATTCTATTTCAATATCACATTCAAAACAATTTCTTTAACATCTTATTCACTATTCAAAAACGTGAATATACTACGTTAACAATTTCATCTTTTTTTCATTTTAATCCAAAGGATTATTCACTATTCAAAAATGTGAATATAACTCCATTTATAGGTTTCAACAATTAACTTATCGAAATAAGTTGTTTGCGAATTTATAAACAACGTTTATAAATTCCATTCTATTTATTTATAAAAACTTCCTTTTTATAAATTCTTTTATTAACCTATTCCAGTTTATAACTCAATTATAAACTAAAAGTTCATATCATAAGTTAAATACTTATAAAACGATTATTTTACAAAATCGTTCTTTTTAAACTTCATAATTATAAATCTTGTAACTTATGAGATTCATTCATTTATCCAAAATCATTATTTTAATAACTTAATAAATTTTATAAACCTACTGCTTATAAAATTCCATTTATAACTTCACCGTATAAAATTCTATAAATTCCATTCAATTAAGAAATTCATTTTCACTTCATTCAAACACTTATAAAAACTCATTTTATAATGTCCATATTTCAATTTATAAATATCCATTTATAAATCTCTTAATATAAATCAATTTATATTATCCTTTTAAAACATATTTAATCTCCTTTATAATTTCACCATTTTGATTCATAAAATAATTAAATTTTATAAATCCTATATTTAAACTTTTCACAATAAATTCTAAAATCCCGATTAAACTATTTTATAAAATCGTTAGCATCATATTTTCAAAAATCAGTTTTTTAACTATATTTCTCAAAAATCATAATTTTTATAACATTAAAAATTATAACGTTTATTTATTTAAAATAGATCAAATTCCAAACATATAGTATATTTTCAAAAATCACTTTATAAATCATTTTAAAATTCCAAAACTTGGTCCAATGATGGTACATACCAAATAGTCAATCACGACAACAACGATATCATATATCAATATGAAAATCCATCAAATATCAAAATATCTGAAATCAAATAAAAACTATTGAGGAATCCAGTTGGATCCCTCCAACCTGTTTTCCTGCATCCAAAAATATTAGCACAATACCAATTTCGCTCCAGTACGAAATTATCGCGGTATATGGGATTATTAAATATTATCCGCTTAATAACGGCGCAATAGGGTCTCATCCGCTAAACAAAAAATGCGGGAAATCAACAACTGCAATATATACATATGCCAATATATATATATTGATATTATATATAATACCAATTTCACTGTTTATGAAATATTCGCGGTATATGTTTTTAATAAATAACATCCGCTTACTAACAGCGTATAATGTCTATTTTAACAATCAATAGATATCAATCAACATTCAAACATGCATTCAAATATTTTAAATCTAACTATTTAAAATAAAATCGAAACTGATTCGATTGAGTGAGAAGTTCTCACCTTGATTTAAATTCCGTTTTAGCGATTTATTTCGAATAAAATTAAACGGACGTTTAATTTTACCTAAAATTCTCACTAACTCCAAACGACTCCAAACCAACTCCATCGCGTAATGCTCGTCCATACGATTCCAACGCAACTGAGTTTGCATTTTTTCGACCTCGTATGAAAAAGTTATGAATATTTGAAGTTTGTACACGATTTATATAAATAATTACAACTTTAATATATATTTTCAAACCCACACAACAATCACCGTTAGATCTCCTTCCAGCACATCAAGACCGCACCTTCCCTCTATCTCCCTCATCATGCAAATGTCCAGTACGAAGCCGAACCCATCTATATGAATTAGGGTTTGATTTTTCTCCTCCAACACTCAATGAAACTCGATCAAACCACCGCCACGCGAAAGCCCTCAACTTCCTCTATACTCGGCCCCCATCCTATGAAGCTCGGCCCTCATCTGCACTTGAACGACGTGCATAAACTCGACACCTTCATCTCCATTTTCCCGCTGATCCACTCAACTATTCTCGATCATGACCGTTGGATATCAAGATCGTGTTGTGCTCTACAACTTTCATTTAGAAAGTTTCGTCTAATTGCTGATGGATTGGAAGAAATCGAGGGGAGAAGTGGAGTGATTTTCGGCCCTTCATCCTGATAGTGGTGGCTAGTACCATGAATTAGGGTTTAGTTATTTTTTTTTATAAAATTATGAAGAGTGGTGGTGTATTTATAGAGTTTCGTTCGACACTATTCATCCGGAAATTCCAAACTCCGATTTATGCGCCGTAACCAGCGTTTCTAGGGTTTACCCCGCGTTCCGGACACAATGGAACAGGTTTCGAAAGCTAATTCGGACATCTGTGCGAGTTATGGCTATAAACGCTCAATTTGAATTAAACCGATTTAAGCGATTTTCTAGGCGTTTTAATTTGTACCGGACAAACGGTAAATCCAATTGACTTGAAATTTGAAACCTTACAATAATATCACATTACGGATCCGATGAAACTGGTTTCGTCGAAATCCGAGACTTTTTGAAAAATGGCTATTTTCACTCGTCAAATTTAAATTAAAAATAAATCGATGCGTTTCGAGCTGCCACGCTCAAACGGTAACTCCGATTGACACGAAAATTGAAATCCGGTAATAACTAACTATTACGGATCCAATGGAACTGGTTTCGTTCAATTCTGAGACTGTTCAAAAATTGACTATTTTTACTAGTCGATTTAAATATTAAAATATTCAATTTTCACAAATTAACTTTTAAATCGATTTTAAAAGTTCTAAAATATCATTCTAACTTCCATATGATAAAATAAAATTTTACAAATCATTTTCAATCATATTTAACTATATTTTCAATTATTCCCATAATTTAACGTATTAAATTATCGATTTAATTATTCAATTAAATTCAAAAATTCAAATAAAAATTTATTCGACTTATAAATTCACTTATTAATATTTAAAATTAATTAAATATTCAAATTTTAATTATTAAAAATCCTGGGTCGTTACACTATATGTGATGTGATGCTATGTGATGCTTTGTGCTGAGCCGCTATATTTGTGATGAATATACTGTTGTATGAATATGAAAACCCTTTGACCTGTAAAATGACATTTGAATTTCGATGCGACAGGGAGTTGGATTCCAGTTGGTTATCCGAAACCCACATCGAATCATAATGGTGAATCTTTGTGATTGATAATTTATTTTATCTATGAATCTGTGAATAAAGATAAGTGTTATGGATTATACCGCTTATCGATATGATTGAATCTGTGATGATGCTGTTGTGCACTATTGTGTTAAATCCCTGGAACACACTTATACACACACAAATATGGATTGCACATGGAAATGGATTTAAGTCGTAGATTTTTGAAATTGTTTTAAGATTGAATTCTTGAATCCAAAATAGTTTCGAAATTAGAACTTAAGCTTTGGAAATGAATTTCAAAAAATAAAATAAAAGTTATTTTGAACAACTTGATTAAATTTTGAAATTTAAATAATTTGAATTCAATTTTTTGAAATTGAATTCTATGATTTGGGATCTAGGGTTTAAAAAGGTTATTCAACTTATAAATGGATTTATATGGGTTTTAAACCATTTTAAAAGCGTTGTTTTGGGACTGAAATTTAACCCAAGATTTTAACTTGTATAGATATAGTTGGATTTTTCCAAAATGAAAACTGTTTGTTTTCAAATAATAAAAGCTTTTACATAAGAAACGAACTTCCAATCCGTGTTAAAAGGAATTCAAGTTTGAAATGAAAATGGTCTTCCAAGTTATGAATAAACCTTTGGAAAATGAGTTTGAAAGCTTTAATTTAAATCTTTGATTTAAAGATTTAAATGAGTTAATCCATTTGAAATGGAAAATGTTTTGAAATCTATGAATAGATCTTTGTGAAACTAGGTGAACTTTGTGAAACGAATATTTTTGTTAAAAGATTGAAATGGTAATTTGTTTAACCATTTGAAAGGAAAGCTTTGGATTTTTAAGTTGTGACTTAGCTAAAATCCCATATCCATATATTTTTAAATATTGCGCTCACTATTCAGTTTAGCCGAGAGAGGACCTTGTGTCATATAGCCCATTCTGAATAGTGATACGACGTTATGGATTGCATTTGTAGACCGGTGTTGATGACCGGGTATCTTCGAAAACGATAGGATAACCTGTCGATTGACTCTACACCGAGTAGCTACGGTATAGAGATTCCCTAAGTGATGGGAAGTTCGATCGAGATTGTGGATACATGGATTTGCAAGGTCATCTTCGGAAGTGCCTTTGGTTCTGTTCGAACCCGGAACATACTAGTATGGTTGAATGTCTGACATTACACTTTGAGATATTAAACTAATAACTATCAAATACATTTCTTCTTGGTGGCGGAGATTTTATTCTCTTAGCCTAACACCCTTCTCTGAGACGTAAGAGCTCAGAGGTTATGTAGTTGATATTTATCAGTGATATATTCCCAATTTGGTAGCGTGGCATGCTGAGTGCTGCTTTGTGTTGATGATCATTTGTTGATCATTTGTGATCAAAGCATGGCTTTTGTATAAAGCGTAGCTTTGTGGACGAGACTGCATCAGGACCTCACACCCCGAAAATGGTCGAAACAGGAAAGATGCGGCAAGGTTACGAGGGTCGCACCCTTTAGGGTGTGTCATTCCCTTCTGGAAAAGGGTAGAATCATGGTATGGAGCCCAGATACTTACTCATGTGGATACTGCAGATCTATTACTTTGTGATTGCTTTGTGGTTTAGAGGCGCCTCGGATAAAGGTCCCAAAGGACCGGGGAATGGCATGCTCGAGTAGTAGTTACCTAGTTACAGAGGTAACCCGGCCTTGTGTTGGCAGAGATCCGGTTAGGTTCTCGGGACGTCCCGCCAGAGGCGATCCTATGAACAGTAGGAAGTTCCTTAGCCTAACCATTTGTTGGAAATCCAATCAAAAAAATACGCGCCCTGTACGGTTTTATTTGTATAACCTGCCATGGAATGTGGTGGTAACCTGCTATTGAACATGGTAGATATAGTAGGCATAAGTGCGAAATGCCTATGTCGGCTAGGATTTATATTATACTTTCGAAATGGTTTTCTACACTTTGTACTTATAGTAATAATATCAAATAATTTTCTCGTATCAAGCATATTTGACTATCATAAGGAGATATCTCCTCCAAGTCTGCGTTTGCATTGTGTGTGTGGCGGGAGGCCTTATAGTAGTTTCATTTTCCAAAAAGCATTGCGGATTTATTTTAAATTCTTTTGTTGTTCGTTTTAAAAGACCAAATGTTTTTCTTTGCTCATACCAGTCCCATGACTGACCTGGAGTTTATTGTTCCTTTCCTAAGCTCTAGTGCCAACAATTTTCCCACATGGGCAGTCTAGAGTTGGGTTTTTCAGATAGTCAGGTTTAGGAGATTATCTGGAGCTAGTTCAGTCTTTGGATCTGAACTGCACTTGATTATTCTTATGCATCGTTATTGGGAGTTCGAGCTATTTCTGGATTTGGTGCCTTGGAGATGAAGATTATAGTTCTAGAGTTCTTTCTTGAAGACTATATTGGAGATTTTTCTCCGTTGTTGGTGTTATCTTTCCTTTCCGCTGCTATTATCTTGTATCATATCTCTGATGTATATTGATATTCATATTGTATCAAATGTTGTATATCATATGTATTATTCTTTTTCTTCCGCTGTGTTGTACTTAATGTGTTATAAGCTCCGGCGTACCAGATTCGACGTTTGGATCTGCGGCATTTGAATACGAGTGTCGTATTCGATGTCGATTTTCGAAGGCCGAGCCAGGATCGTTTCAATTTTCGTCCACCAGTCCATATATAATCGGTTAATATAAACGTATATACTTCTCCCTACACGTGTGTATCAGTTTACACGTTTACATATAGAGTTATCCGTATAATATGTTTGCATATATATGAGATCTGTTATATATAAGGGGTTTTAGATAAAAGTTTATAAGGACTGTTATGCGTATCATAACAATATGGCATGTATATAACCACTTATTTTCTATAGTATATACACGATTTATGCAGTTGTATAATTATCTATTGCTTTTGGCTTTATATAAATATAGTATAAATTATATAAAGTTTAGATTCTTTTGTTCGAACAGTGTCATATATATGTCAACAGTTACATGAATATTTCCAAATATGCAAAACATATATTTGTATATAACATGTATCTGACTATCAACAGTTTATACGTATTTTATATATAGTTGCATTTATTTTTGAATATTGACTTTAGATACAATATTTTGGTTATATATGATATGTAATATATAATATATTTTGTTAAACTCTAAATTTCTTTTTGTGTCTATATGTATTTATCTTATATAAGACTTTATAAAGAGTATATTATTATCAATTTGTTTTTTATGCAAATTACATAAGTTAAGGGATTTCGTGTACTGTATATATTATATATATATATATAAGTTAAAATTTATGATGATCTTGACATATGTATTTGTTTAAGTATAGTCTATATGATATATGTTTTATATAAAGCCTATTATAAGAAATGTTATCTGAGTTTGCTTTTGTGTATGATGGCATATTATATTTATATGATATGATGAATTTATGTCAATATTGTTTATAAAGATATATGAGATAAGACTATATATATATAATTGTCCGAAGCTTCCTACTTCACCCTGGTTTTAAAGCATTTTGTTTCGTGTATAAAATTGTCCTGGTTAAGTTCTATTTTACTTATGCAGTAACTATATGTCATTATCATAGAAAAATCATATAATATGGTATTTTATACATGTATATATCAGGGCTATATGTGGGCTTGTTGAGTATTGTATTCTAATAGTGTTTATAGTTTTGCTGTTTATGTAGTATAAAGTTTATTTATCTATATAATTGCTTGAATGTATATATTTTATAGTTCATTTTATATGACTATCAAATGTTTTATGTTCAAATCTATGTTACTGTTAGCTGTACATATATACTGTTTTAAGCTTTATAATACTGTTAGATATACTTAATATTGTTTTAAATATATTATTTAAAACATCGATTTTAATTGAATATGTTATTTTAATATTTGCTTTTAAATTTAAAAATTAATTTTCATAATGATAATAATATGATTGTTGTTTATGTTAAACTGATTTTGATTCAGCTCATCTGTTTCAGTTATCAGCCCTATCAGTCAAAATTCATGTCAGTCTAGCTTTGTTTTGGAATTCGTGGTTGGATTCGTACTCCATTTCGTTGACAAATCTCTCTAGCCTCGAAAGGTGAGCAATCACTCACGATTAACGTTCAAATTTGATCTCAATTGAAACAACAATTGAAATAGCTGCTGTAATTATTTACATTGCTATATATATGATGTTATCTATATCTGTTCACCCGTGACATATGACACCATTATTTGTTATTTATATTGATGATATATGCCTATTATTTTATTATCATATCTGTTATTACTCTGCAAGTTCCCTATTAGTATAGAATTCACTATGGGTGAAATGATACATACCCGTACGGACTTTAGAATAGGAGAAAATTGTTATAGGTTGAAATGATAGACCCAATCGATTTTCGTTGAATTGAAATTGGGATTGCCGGTTGAAATGATACATACCCATATAAATTTAAATTACGGATTGAAATGATAAATATCCGTATCACTTGACCATACGATAGAAAATTATATACTGACACCGTTGGTCTATATATAAATACTTTGAAATGGTTTATATGGTTTTTGGAAAGAAATATATCGTTTTATATAAATATTGATTTTTAGATATTATATAATTTTGTTTTATATATAGTTATATTCTTAAATTTAAGCTATGTATAAATTTGTTTAATATAAAATAAGTTTAATAATAAAGATTGATTTTATTAAAATGTAATATGGTTAAGTATTTATTTAAATTATATTGTAATATAGAGTTTATAATGATTTTAATAAATTAAGGTTGAGAAGATGGATTTGAAATTGATTTGAGATTGTATTTAATTAAAAATAGATTTGCAACATATTGAATTTGAAATTTTAAAGGATATGATTTTATAACTTGATTTTGGTTTAAGGTGAATTAAATGAATATTTCAAGTTTAAATAAATTAAAGGAAATATTTAGTTATTTGTAATTTAGGGTTTTATGATATTGGATTTATTAAGTAAATGTTTCAAAACTAAATATTTGAAAATTTAATTTTGATATATATATATATATATATATATGAGATTGTCAAATTTAGTTTTGGAATTATAGAATATTTAAAGCTTTGAAATTTATATTTTGAAATGGTTTATTTAGAAGCTAAACTGGAATTAATGATTCGAGATCTGATTAAATTTGAATCTTGGAATTCGAGTTGATTTGGAATTAATTTGTGAAATTTGAGGAAAAATTTCATTATATATACTATTTTAATATTTAAATCGGTTAATGGGAAGTATTATGATTTCAAAGTATTATGTTTGAAAGGGTTTTAATTTCAAGTGTTTAGTTTTGAAAGTGTTATAACTTTGAAAAAATGCTATGATTTTGAAGATGAATATATTTGAATGGAAACGATATCGTATTTGGTTTTGAACGGAAAAGGATATCGTGTTTATATGGGATTTGAAATGGCAATGATATTTTGGTTTTAAAGTATAAACTATTTGGAAATGACTGCGATGTTGTAATAAAGTTTGGTTGTTAAAGAGACCGGGATCGGAAGTTGTCATACTCTCTGCCAACTCTGAATACCACTTTAACAACCGTGTAGGCGGTGGAGATTCCATAATGAAGCAGGATGGCGGTGACGTTCTATTGAGGTATATACGTACTCCCGTGAGTTCGCATAAGGTGGTTAAAACAAGAGCGATTCCAGGCCAATGAGGTAGCTCCTCTTATCGGACACACTTCTTCGATATCAATCTATTACTTTTTGATTGATTTGGTGCACTTTGATTTTTGGGAGTATGGCTCGAGGTGGGCAGTAGTGGTTGCTATGCGTTACCACCAGTCCGGATGCGTAATTGGTGTATCTACCCTGGCATTGCCTCGTTGTGCCGTGTGACCTACCCTAGCATGCCTTATACGATTTTCTTTTGTACCATACCTATGGAGTGCCCTCTAAAGGCGCCCAGTATGGGGGAGATTATGGTACTGTATAGACTATGAGAATATATAAAATATGTTAAGAGGGATATGGTAACGCCTTAATGCTATTTTCAAATATATTATACCTTACTTTAGACATTTTTATAATAGCGTATATTACTACATATCGATATTTTAACGGATCCTTAGAGGATGGTTATCCTAAACATCCTTTGAGTTACTTGTATTTCAGTTGTTATTTCACTTAAGTTGAATTTATCGATATAAGAATGTTAATCATGACTCGAGTGTTTTTGTGTTTTTGCTTTACGCTCGGGTCAGACTGAGTGGTACAACTTTTGAGACTCGCCTTTGGAGTTGGAGCTTCGTTTGGAGATCCCTCTACATCTCTCAGCTTGGAGTTATTTAGTTGATTCCAATGATGTATTCTGATCTTGTATTTGACTATTGTATTTGGATCTATTGTAATTATTTAACTCTGATATATACAGTAGCTTCATGAGCTACAATCTCTTGTTTCCGCTGCATTATTGTTATATTACTCTGTGTTTGTGATCCTATAATTTATTTATTTATCGTATATGCTGAGTTTTACCAAATAAAATTAACAATATGGTATTTTGTGCAATTCAAATCCAACATATGTGGATGCGAATGGTTGAAAATATCGGGATGTTGCAAGGGTAGAATGCCTGGATCAGTCTGGAAAACCAGCATGAGAAACACACTCGACTGAATTTATTAAACTACCCAACTTTTCCTTTATCAAAACAAAAGTATCTCGTAAGACACACCCACTGTTAGCACCATAATTGGTCACTAACACCCTTAAGAAGGATTGTGCAGAGAGATTAATGAAGAAAGTAAATTAATATAGAGAACTGTATGCTAAATTAGATGCAAAAACAAGAACATCGAATTTATAGTGGTTCAGCGTAATTGCCTACGTCCACTTTAAGTTTTGATCTTTATTGCTTTCACAAGTGATTGAATACATATACAATCCATACTATAAAGACTTGAATACAAATGCTAAGTAAAATAGAGTGAGTCTTGAAAGCGGTAGAGTCTCCCCAGTATTCTTGAAAAACGATCCCTTTCATTGTGCCCCTACCATTCTATTATAGACGAAGATGGGTTGGACTTCCGTAATGGGGCTAGGAGTAAGATATTTCGGCCCGTGGTGAGTGACTTCTATGTGTCGAGCCGCAAATGCCGAGCCACATATCCAAGCCGAATGGTACTTCTATGCCAAATTAGGCAATGTGTTGAGTGAAGAATGTTGGCCGAACGAGACCCAATCCCGGTCGAGGAGAGATACCGAATGACTTACTTATGCCGAGCAAGGCTCCATGCCTAATGAGGCTGGAATGCCGAACAAGGCTTGAATGTCGAACACGGCTGGAATGCCGAATGAGGCTTGAATGCCAAACGAGGCTTGAATGCCGAACGAGGCTTGTTCCGAACAAGGCTGGAATGCTGAATGAGGCTGGAATGCCAAACAAGGATCATGTCGAACGACTTTGCTATGCCGAATGGCCCTTCCATGCCGACCGAGGCTCTATGCCGAGCGAGGCTTAATGTCGAACGATGCTCATGCCAAACAAGGCTTTATGCCGAACGACCTTGCTATGCCGAACGGCCTTCCATGCTGACCGAGGCTCTATGCCGACCGAGGGAGGATGCCGAGGAAGGCTTAAAGCCAAATGATGCTCATGCCGAACAAGGCTTTGTGCCGGACGGCACACCTATGCCGAACGATGCTTGTGCCGATCCTCTTGTTACATGGTCGAACATCCATGTAACACTTGCCCTCCAAAGTGCATCATGTGGATGAACATGATGCGCTTTGAATCATGAGTACCCCATGTTTTCCGTCGAGCCCCTATTCTGTCTTTTCGATAGCATTTTCCTTCGACCTCCCAAATGTCGATCGAGGCATTGCATGCCGAACGACATACTAATGGCGAACGAGGCTCATGCCGAACGACGTTGATGCCGAATGATGGAAGTTCCTTGATTGGTTCTACCGGTCACCGTCCATTCAACCACCTTCTCTCTATATAAACCGATACTTCTTCTTCGCCTCCCTTTAACTTTACCTCCGCTCTTCAGGACTTACGAATTCAACTTCGACAAGACTTAGGCTAATAATTTACCCTTCTCCTTTTTTCTCGAACTCAACACGTCGCCTCACATCCTTCCCCAACAACAAAACTGAACAAAATCATGCTTTCTATTCCAGAATCTCTTTGAGTTTCGAGCCGTTTATTAGGTAATGGCTCCTCCTTTAAATGCTTTATCCCGAGTAGGAAACCTAGCACGAGATTCATGTTCGTGAATCTCTATAAAAGTAAGGTTAGTAGGAATCGCGCGGATGAGGGAATCGAATTGCGGTTAGAATATGTCTTAGGGCTAGGCGGAGTGGAGGAGAGAAGAGGATGTCAGAGGTGTTTGGTACATAATTTCTTGACGAGTTGCCGAGTAAAGGAAATGGAAGGGTGGTTGGCCTAGGTAGAAATAGTGAGGTCAGGAAGTGGAGGTTAAACGTGGTGTGCGAGTTGGAATAGGATGTATGGATATGTCTCGGCATTACTCTCTCGTGTCGATCGACAGAGAGAGATTGAAAGAGAGCAAGGAGTCATGCCAAACGGCAAGGAGAGAATACTGAAGAGAAGCGAGGGTTAAGTCTTGAGTGCCGAGAGAAGCGGCTCGGCAAGACTTGCCGTAGGACTTATCTGTGCCGAGCGGCAGAGATGGAGGGTAGGAAGAAAGTTGGAGTTGAGGTAATGTGCCGAGCGATGCGGCTTGGCATGATTGTGGTTCGGCATGACTTACCACATGCCGAACGGTGGAGAGAGAAAAGGTGGGAGAATGGTGTATGTATGACAGCCAAAAACCATCTCAACTTGAACACACTGAATTGTTGACTTAACATACTTTTTGTGCCCGAATATATGATAGCGAACAAGGACGAACTTAAACAATTAAGAATATCGGACAATCCAGACTAATAACTCCCTTGTTTTGACAACTGTAAACCTTAACTCAACTTGCTTAAGACAGTTAATAACCTTCCACATATAGTGTCGATGTCAAGTTCAAAACATAAACCATCTTACGATAAACTCTCGCAAACGGTCAGCGATGACGGTCTTCGAAGATGATAGTTCGAAGCCTAATTTTATTTCGTCAACTCTGTGACTTTTAATTTCTTGTCACTTGTATTTGAACGATCGCACTAGTTCATACCCCACACGGGGGGAGTATTTATGTTGTTAAGTCTAATGTCGATTATTTTTCAAATATAGTTCAAACAGGTATTTCGTTAGATTCAACACTCACTAGAGATGTCTAGGAAATCTAGTTCTTCCACGATCTTAGACAGACCCGGGCCATCTTCTTAACAAGAAGTAGTTGGAACTTCAAATCCGTCGAGTACTCCTATACATAAAATGTCGGGCCCTGCGATCGCATCAGTCAACTTTTCTCCCGATGCCTTGGATGCAGCGATCTTTTTAGACAATCCAATCGATTCCCAAGCTTTGAAGATTAACGAAAGCACACTTCGCCGTATATGCTCAGTACACGGGATTCCTTTCGACGCTGTGTTGGTTCCATCGGGAAAGGATCGCCATCACTTGTCCCCAATCGAGTATACAACATGCAACAGATTCATGTGTTGGGTCGGCAGCCTGCCGCCATTTAACTCCTTTCTTCACGACTTGTTACAGTATATCGAGATCGCCCCATCGAAATTACATCCAAATAGCCACGCGTTCATATACGACACTTGCATTATCTTTATGAGTATCCTTTTTAGGCTCTCGACTCCCAGTGATATCCGTTTTAACTATCGCTTCAAGATACGGTAAGATAGCCTATCTTTTGTATTCCTCAAGCCATATAGCAAGTGTCACATTCTAACTGGGGCATGGGCAAGTTTGCCCAATATAAGCAAGAGTAGTTCTACGTGCGCTGTCCTCCCAGCTTTGCGAGGAGATGGGTTGAAGGGAGTAAGTCTTTTTTTTGGATCAATACTCGTGTTTGGAGAAAGATGCACCTTTTCTAACTCTTTTTCTACCTTTGTAGGTATCAACCAGTGTCCCGAAGGTTCCGGGTATTCTGAAGCTATCGAAGCTATCAGAGCTATCCCCATAGAAGACCGGGACATCAGATCCCTCATTTCAAATGAATCGCTCTCAAAGTTTGAGCTGCTGGCAGAAGGTCGCCGAATAAGCCTCCCTCAAGGCGTCACTATAACCAAACCTGCTTCGGGCAAAGGAAAAAAGAAGACTGGGTCTTCAGCACGTAATGCCCCTGACACCCTAGAGGAGGGGGAGATTAACGAAGCTGTGACGCTCGAAGTGCTGGGTGAAAATGTCAGTCCCGCTCATGACGCTATAGTTGAGGTTTCGAAACGATGCCTTCCCCTTCGAAAGGAAAGAAGAAAATGACCTATAAGCTGAGGAAGAAAACAGCGGGCGGAACTTCTAAGGTCACCCTTATTCCAGTGGAGAGAGAAAATCCCTCGCAACACTTAGAAAGTTCTCTGAAAGGCCTATCGGGCCTCACTATACCTGATGATCTGTTTAATTATGGTTTCGATGATCCGGAGCCCCTTAAGCTTCATTTGCCCGCGAGAGATGATACAAGCGCTCAAGCCCAAAACCAGGAAGAGAAAACTCCTAGTAGTTAAGATGAAGAAACTGGTCCATTGGAAGGAAACACTAGGACACACACAGTCACGTGCACTTCACCTTGCACTTAAATTTCTACCATCACTCTACTCTTTGTTGACTTGTCGTTATTTAAATTTTGTACAGGTGAGATGGGGCATACACATGGACTTGAAAATCTTCGAGGTTCATCTATTTTTCACCACTCCAACCGGGATTCAGGTTCCGGCAAACATCGAGACAAGGATAACACCGACGATCGAGACTACTACACCGGTAATCATCCTACCGTAGGAAAACCAATAGCCAGTCCTCCTACCCTCGCGATCCTCCTCCTCAATCGGAGCAAGGCAAAGAGAAGTCCGCATATAAAGGGTCCCAGCCCGAGGCTCATCGAGATCAACACTCTGATTCATCCAGTACCAGGAAATCCCGAGATCCCTACAAAAAACCTGTCGTCCCTAGGCAGACTCCTTCCGCTCCTGTATCCGATCCATCGATAGCAGAACGACTTGCTGAGCTTAAAGAACGTTCCTAAAGATATGCTTTGATGCTTTGAAATTTCTCCCAACCATTCATCAGATTCTGGGACATGTCAAACAAAGCGCTATTGCTTGTACTAATGATGTCAATGTCCAGCATGATGCGTTCGTTCACTTAGCTAAAAAAGTCTCAGAAGTCTCTGTTGAACGTCAATATGAAATTGATCGCCTGAAGCTTGAGGCTATACATGATAAAGATATTATTAAAGCTCAAGACGAAGAGCTCTCTGCGTATAAGTCTTAGCTCAAAGCCGTCCAACAATGTGCTAAAGATACTGTGGAGGCCATTAATCGTCTGGAGACAACTCATAAGAAAGAACTATATGAAGTGGTCCAACGCTACGGGGCCCTGGCTTTAGAGAAGGATTCAATTTAGAAGGAAAGGGATGCATTTGCCCTCTAAGTCAAAGAGCTGGAAGATCAACTTCGCAAAGAAAGAGAGGAGAAAATTGCTGCCTGGGAAGAGTTGCAACGATATTGCGACGAGATAGTGCTACACGACTTCTGAAGGCAAAGCTCGACGACAAACTTTCTAAGGTCGGGATGCTGAAGGATGAAGCCCGTGAAGAGGGCAAGAGAATAGCATCCATGGAGATTGACTCTCATCTTGAGACGGCTACATAGGCTGGTAGGGAGGAAATTAAGTGCATGTTTGACCCACTGATAGCAGAATTCAAAACCCTTGTCCTCATGCATTAGGACTTAACTTTTCTTGGCAAGGGCTATCTCAAATCTCTAGCCGAGGCATGGGAGACTTTAATAAAGATTAGGAAGGTCGAGCTGGGCACCGAAGAAGTTGGCGAAGAGGCTTTGGTGAGAGACTTTCTTAGGGGAAACGAGCCTTCGGACTTGCCCGTAGCGAAGGTCCTTTACTACAAAAGTTCCTCCTCTTCCAAAGGAAAAGATGTCATTGCCGGTCTGTTTGGAACCGAGTCTCCAGCCCTTCCTCCTACTCAACCGGCTGATCGGCCAGTACTCGATCCATTCGAGCAACATGCTAGTTATGACCTAGAAGACCCTTGTCTCGGCATCCACATTCTATCTCCCATTCCGGAGGGTGAGACTCCCCAAACGGTTGAGAGCCAACAAGAATCCGGTACGTAACTCTTCTTTTTAAAGTTCAAAGAGACGTCATTTTCGGCGAAAGATTATTGTATTCTAATGTTTGTTTCCTTTGATTTTTCACCGGCCGCTCTGATCCCGAACCCACTCTAAGGAGTTATGACACCAAGGAAGAGAAGGGGAAAACAAACGAGGCCACTCACGCGGGAGAGACTCTCGGTTCAGATGCTTAAGTGATTGAGGCACTTGATGAGGATAAGTCTGAGAATTCATCTCCTATCCAAGAAAACTATGAAATCAAGATCACAAGCGCCTCTGAACATACTTCTAAAATAAGCATGAAGGAGCAGCTCGTGGAGGAAAAGAAAAGGACGGCTGAAATCAAAGTCGAGCCCCGAGTCATGGACCTAGATGATCCTCTGAACAAGCCTTTGAAGGTCATCCTCCCTAGGGGGTCCAGGCCATTAGAGGTCCCTTGTTCTTCCTCAGTTGTCACCTCCCCACCAAACAAAACTTTCAAGAGAAAACGCGTGGAGTAGGAGTCATCAGAGAAGACGAAAGAGGAAAAGAAACCGAGGAAGTCAAAGAAGTAGTTGTTACTCTCGTTGAACGAGAGTTAGTTTAGATTATATGATTGTTTTTATTTATTTTCGTAGTCAATGTAAATAGACTTTTGACTTCGAGTTTTGGAGGAGTCGTAGTAGAACCTTATATTGGATAAATAAAACTATTTCTTTTGTCTTTCAAAAGACTTTTATCGTTCAGTTTCTGTATAATTATGGTCGAAACCCAGGCTATTGTGAATTACATAAACTCCAATTCATTTTCATATAATTCAAAAATTCCTTGGAGTTGTACATCTTTTATTCCATGCTTCGGGTACTTCGAATATTTTTCAGTCCGTTCCTTGGAAATTTATAGTACTCCAGTCCGCACCCCGAGGACTTGGAGATTTTAAGTTGTTTATACTCTAGTCCGCCTCTAGGGACTCAAAATACTCCAGTCCGCACTCAGAGGACTTAGAGATTTTAAGTTATTTATACTCTAGTCCACACTTTGGGGACTCAGAGTACTCCAGTCCGCACTTAGGGGACTTGGAGATTTTGATCATTTATACTCTGGTCCGCACTCAGGGGACTCAGAGTACTCTAATCCGCACTTAGGGGACTTGGAGATTTTAATCGTTTATACTCTAGTCCGCACTCTGGGGACTTAGAGTACTTCAGTCCGCACTTAGGGGACTTAGAGATTTTTAAGTCGTTTATACTCTAGTCCGCCCTCAGGGGACTCAGAGTACTCCAGTCCGCACTCAGGGGACTTAGAGATTTTTAAGTCATTTATACTCTGTTCCGCACTTAAGGGACTCAGTGTACTCCAATCCACACTTGAGGGACTTGGAGATTTTAATTCGTTTGTACTCCGGTCTGCACTCAGGGGACTCAGAGTACTCCAGTTCAAACTTAGGGGACTTGGAGATTTTGAGTGTTGGTGCGCGTTCGTATGTTAGATAGAAAAATGTAACTCTAGTTGTTTGCCATAGAATTATCATTCATAGAAACATCAATAATTCATGAAAAAGATGGCTTCAAGCCTTTATTAATGAAAACAAGCTAAATTTTCTTGTTATATGCCGAAAACTAAGAATAAAAATATGATGGAAAATAATTGCAACTAAAATATGAAAGAAATGGACTAAGTATAATAATGCCGCAAATGCTCGATATTCCATGCTCGGGGGAGTTTCGCACCATCAACGGTCGCTAGCTTGAAAGTTCCCTCTCAATGACGTATGGACCTTCCCATGCGGGATTCATATGCGATGGGACTAGGAAAACTCATTTCAAAACGAGGTCACCCACATCAAAGATTCTTGGTCGGACCCTTTCATTATAATATCGAGCGACTCGGTGTCTGTATGCGGCCACTCTTAATTCAGCTTCTTCACATTTTTCATCAATGAAGTCCAGTGATTCCAGCAAAAGATCCCGATTCAACTTAGGGTCGTAATGAGTTACCCAATGTAATGGAACTTCAAGTTCTACGGGTATAACAGCTTCCATGCCATATGTCAATGCGAATGGAGTGTGGCCAGGCGCGGAGTTGTGGGTAGTTCTATAAGCCCAAAGCGCTGTTGGAAGTTCATCCGCCCACTTGCCTCTAGCCTTTTTCAAACGCTTTTTCAATATGGACTTGATTATTTTGTTCACGGCTTCCACTTGTCCATTGGCTTTTGGATGAGCAACTACTGCAAATATTTTTTCAATGCCATACTTTTGACAAAATTCTTTGAACTCTTTGCTTTCGAATTGAGTTCCGTTGTCTATAATAATAGTCCACGGAAGGCCAAAACGACATATAATATTTCGTACAATGAAATTAATGACCTTATTTGTGGTGAGCGTGGCCAAAGGCTCTGCTTCTGCCCACTTAGTAAAGTAATCAACTGCAACAATTGCGTATTTCGTACCATCGTTGGATATGGGTAAAGAACCGATTATGTCGATTCCCCTAATGGCCAGGGACTAACCATTTGCGTGAGTTCCGTTGGCGGAGCTTTCGGGATTTTTGCATACTTCTAGCATTTTTTGCATCTCCTTACATAGCCTGCAGCGTCCTGATTTACAGTTGGCTAATAGTATCCATAGCGGAGGATTTTCTTTGCTAATGTCTGCCCCCAAAATGGTCACCACATTCTCCTTCATGGACTTCCTTCAGGACTCATTTTATCTCATCATGGGCAATGCACCAGAGTAAGGGGACGAGAATCCCCTCTGATACATTATTCCGTCTTGCATTACATATTGCGAAGCCTTACGAATGACTTGTCATCTTTTGTTCCTTCTTTCGGGCAAGACCCCGTGTAGCAAGTATTGCTCGAATGGGATCATCCATGATTCCTTCTTAATTTTTGTTTTTAATATGTAATCTACCTCCATCATATTTATACTCGGAGCATGTAGGGTTTCAACGGGAATCAATCCCATTTGTTGTGCATGGCCAATGCTCGCAAATTTTGCCAATGAATCAGCTTCTCTGTTTTGTTCACTTGGGACATGCGTATCATAATATTCTAGATTTGCTAGCAGCTCTCGAACCCGTACAAGGTATGGGGCAAGCCTTTGTCCCTTCGCTTGATAGTCCCTCTGCACCTGGTACACCATCAGTTGTGAGTCATAAAATATTTCAACCGATTTTACCCCCAGTTCTCTGATAAGTCTCAAGCCAGCAATCAATGCTTCATACTCGGCTTCGTTATTTGTCGCTGAGAATTCGAGCTTCAAAGCATAACAAATTGATCGGTTTTCAAGAGTCGCAAGAACTATGCCAGCCCCCGAGCAATGGTCGTTAGATGCCCCGTCGGTGTACATCTTCCATCGAACGGGTGGTGTGACATTGTGACCGTTTGATTCGTTTGACACGGTGAATTTAGCAATGAAGTCTGTTAGCGCTTGCCCTTGTATGGTCCTTTATGGCAGGTTGGTAATATCGAACTGACTCAACTCAATATTCCATTTTAACATCCTTCCAGAGGTCTCTGGTCATTGGAGTACCTGCCACAGGGGTTGGTCGGTATAAACGCTGATTGAGTGTGCCTGAAAGTATGGCCGGAGCTTGCGTGATGCAATCACCAAGCAATAGGCTAGTTTCTCAATCTTACGATAGTTTCTTTCTGCCCTCGTTAAACGTTTACTAACATAGTACACTGGCTTCTGAACTCGGTCGTCCTCGCAAACCAGAGCCGTACTGATAGCATGCTGGGATACAGCCAAGTACACGTACAACATCTCATGGTCTACCGGTTTCGATAGTATCGGGGGACTTCCCAAATGCCTTACCAGAGCTCGGAACGCTTCCTCACAGTCGGATGTCCACTCGAAATTTCTCTTTCCATTCTTTGTTACATCGAAGAAAGGAATACACTTATCTGTGGCTTTGGATATGAATCGACTCAGCGCTTGCCACCTTCCTATTCAAGCTTTGCACTTGTTTTATAGTTTTAGGCACTTGTATGTCTCGAATAGCTTGATTCTTCTCCGGGTTAGCTTCGATTCCCCGCACATTAACAATAAAAACCAAAAACTTCCCTGACACAACGCCAAAGGAACATTTCAAAGGATTGATCTTTATCCCATAATGTCTGAGTATATTAAACATCTCTGCTAAGTCTCGAATGTGGTCGTTTGACTGTCGTGACTTCACGAGCATGTCATCCATATAGACTTCCATCGTTCTACCAATCTGGTCTTTAAACATTCGATTCACCAAATGTTGCTAAGTCGCTCCTGCGTTTTTTAATCCGAAGGGCATCACTACATAGCAATATAACCCAACGTCTGTGACGAAACTGGTGTGTTCTTGGTCTGGAATGTGCATCGGGATCTGATTGCATCCCGAGTATGCATCCATAAATGACATTAACTCGTGTTCAGCCATTGAGTCGACGAGCTGGTTGATTCTGGGTAAAGGAAAACTATCCTTCGGGCATGCTTTGTTCAAATTAGAGTAATCAACGCAAGTTCTCCAATTACCATTCGCTTTCCTTACTAGCGCAGGGTTGGACACCCATTCAGGGTAGAGGGCATCGCGGACGAACCCATTGGCTTTGAGTTTGTCCACCTCCTCTCTGAGAGCAGTGGACCTCTCCGGGTTCATGCCTCTCCTTTTCTGTTTTACAGGAACATATTTCAGGTCTATGTTCAGCATACGACTCGCAATAGCGGGAGAAATCCCGCACATATCAGAATGTGACCAAGCGAAAACATCCAGGTTCGCTCAAAGGAAATCCATGAGATCCTCGGCCATTGACGGGTCGAGCTGTGATCCAATCTTGAGAACTCGTGACGGGTCATCCCGGCTGACTGAATGTCAACTATCAGTTCAGCCAATGCTACTTTTGCTTCCCTGGGTTCCCCATCATCATCTCTCGGATCTATGTCTCGATAAATCCGAGAGTATCGCCCGAGCCAGGCTCGGGCACTACTTGTCAATCGCTAGTATTCCAAATATGGATGGAGCTATCCACAACATTTCCTTTCTCACGCCCCTGGGCCTCTCTCAGCTCAGCCACATAACATGAACGATCGGTCGCCTGATCACCATGCACCACAATGACTACTTTGTCTGTTGGAAATTTTAACGTCAAACACCACGGGGCCAAAGCTTCCCTAACTCTGCCAGGGCTGGCCGATCCAGAAACACATTATATGGAAAATCGACATCAACCACTATAAACGGCATGATTAGCACCCTCCTATGCTCACCTTCTCCCAGTTCAACTAGCAACTCAACATACCCCTCCTCATCAGTCGCTGCACCATTAAAGCCATGGATACAGACTTTAGATGGCTTTAAATATTTTGTTTCATCTTCATTTGGTCGTATGCCTTTTTGAAGATGATGTTAATGGAACTTCCACAATCAATTAAAATTCTTTTGACATATGCTGGCCCAAACGTTGCAGATATGACCATCGGGTCGATGGTAGGAGTCTCCACTTTGTCCGCATCTCGGCTCCCAAACACTATATCGTCTGTCATCATGCATTGCTGCTTTGTGGGGGGTCCCATCCTCCACATTCGAACAACACTCGTAATCCGCATGCCTTAAAGAATTAGCATATCGCTCCATCTCCTGCCAATTCTTGTCTGTAGGGTGAGGTCTACCTACTATCGTGTTTATGACCAATCTACCCACGGTTCGGGCAGGTTCCTCTGGTTGGCGTGGAGCCAGCCCGCGTTCGGGGTCTGATGTTCCTTGCCTACCCTCTTGTGGGTTCTTGAAAAATTCCAACAGCTTTTTTTGTCTGATCAACTTTTCTATGGCGTCGTGGAGGTGTCTACACTCCTCTAAATTGTGCCCGTAAGACTCATGGAAGCGACAGTACTTCCCCATTAGCTTCTGCTCCTCTGTGGATTCCTTTGGGCGCAGCTTTCTGTATTGAAAAGTGTTACAAGTTGACAGGTAAATATTCTCAAGAGATGCATTCAGTAGGGTGTATTCGTTGTAGGTTGGAATCGTTCGCTTCCATTTCCCTGCTTATCTTTTCTTTCGGGGATTTTCTCCTCCGAACCCTTTAGATTGCCAAGGCCTGTTCTGGACGTTGACTTGAACCTTTCCCGAGTTATCGCCAGATGGTTTTACGGCGATGTTGCTTTTCACATCCTCCTGAACAGGCCCTGGTGCCTTATCTCTCCTTGTCCATATGGCTTCTTCACTTCTTATGAATTGATGACCCTTTGAATAGAAATGCTCCAGCGTTGTTGGAGGCTTTCTTGCCAATCATTCTCCAATCTTTGAATCTTGATCTACTCCTCGCATTACCGCCATCAGAATTACGTGGTCATTAGGGTTGCTAACTTTAATAGCCGCAATATGAAATCTATGCAAGTACTCTTTCAACGGCTCCCCCGGAGCCTAGATTACACTAGATAGGGACACCACATCCTTGGGACGAGTGGTGTGTATCCTGAACTGTTCTACAAATTTCATCGCCAATTCGATGAAGCTGGTTATAGACCGTGGGGAAAGTCGAGTGAACCACATAGTGGCGATTCCGGATAAAGTAATTGGAAAGCATTTACACTTGGTTGCGTCATTTTCTCTATCCGAATCTATCATCCATTCGTACCTCATCACATGATGCATGGGATCAGTGTTTCCTTCGTAGGCCGGGATAGTTGGCATGCTAAACTTCCTGGGATATTTGGCATGTAGAATGGTATTGGTGAATGGAGTATGACTCCTGGATATCCCCTAAACTTCGTTGGTTAAGACTTGATTTTCTCAAATTAAATTCCTGACCATAGCTGATAAGTCTGGAGGTTGTATGGAAGATGGAAGGTTGAGCTCTGTTCTATGGGACCGCTTGGGTTGATGTCCCATCTGCTGGCGGACTACCAAACGTGTATCTTGAAGACCAGCTTCATTAAGGTCTTCGTGAGTTGGGCGTCCGGTCTCCACACGCGCTCCAGCTCCTAAGTTTCCTGTTCCAGCTTGGGTGTGGTCTCCAAGATGTTAGTAATCCCTAGTCGATCGATCAATAGCACCTACTTGTGCAGTTTTCATTTTACGACGTCTTCACATGGGAGGTTCGGTAGGATCGATTTCACCCTAGAGGGGGGGTGAATATGGTGATAGTATTAATTATAAAAATTAATTGCAGAAGCTTATAAAATAATTTCAACACAGATCACAGAATAGAAGCAGCACAGATAAAAACAGAATAATAAATGCAGAAATAGAACGACACAAAATTTACCCAGCTTCAGCAAGAACTTCCTACGTGCTGCCCCCAAGGTTTTTACTAGAAATTAGACAGTCACACGCTTACACACGTAAACTCGCGACACCCGCTACTGACTAACCTAACTCTACGCTCAAAACCCTGCCACAACTCAGCCTCTGAGTTGCGAATTCTCAAGCTACGCCACGTAGCTTGTCCCCAAGTCACACGACTAGCAAATACAACGGTTTGAAAAGAGATTTAAAAATTAAAAACAAATTCAAAACTAAAAATAAGATAAATCCCTTATTTAAAACAAAAACCCTAATTTAAAAGGCCGGCCCCTTTTATTATTTAGACTCGTTCCTTTTCCCTGTTCCTTTTGAGAAAATGTCGACCGTTTCTTTCTTTGTTCGATGAATTAGGGCTTCGTTCCCTTGTGGAAATTAGGGCTCTTCAATTTAAGCCACCGCTCTTGATTGCTGGTTGGTTGCCTTGTCGATCACTTGTTTCTTCACGGCGCTTCAACTGCATCGAGTTCTTATTTGATTTCGGTATGTGCTTTTCTCCTTCTTGTTTTCTGATTTGATGCTTGCTCGAACTCCGATGCTTTTTCAATTGCCGATGATGATGATTTGGGTTTTACAGCTTGAATATGATCGCTTTTTCCTTCATGCCGATGATGATACTTTGGTACTCGTATTTATATGAATTCGAATACACTAATTAACTCGATACTTTCCTGAAATTCACTTTCCTGATGCACACGACTTCCCTGATATTGTTACACCTTGGTACCCTCGGCTTTAACTTGAGACGTTTGATTTATCTTGAATAACACGGCCAAACTTTCCTAAATTGATTTTTAACCTTTTTCAAAGATACCTTCACGAATTTTCTTGTTGACTTCTGTATGTTTCCACATGATTTCGACTTTGAACATGTTATTCACTGTTTTCACATGAACTTCTTTATTGCTTTCGATGACACTGGTTGTTGCAATCATGAATTTTGCATTTTGTTCATTTGAGTTTTGTATCTGATTTTTATCGGCACTGGTTGTTGTCTTTGTGGTCTTCTCATTGCATATGAACTTGGTCTACTTGATGCTGTAGCTTTCAAGTATTTTTACATGTGCATCACTTGACTTCATTCCACTGCGCATTTCTCTGGTTTCTGTAGTTGTAACTGGTTGTTCGAACTTGTTTATGTGATTCCATGTATCACTGCACTATTATTCATGATTTGGTCCACTGTATCATGCTTGGCTTTGGTTCCGCACCATGTTGTATGCAGTGTTGCATTGACATGTTGTAGTTGGTCTTTGTAGTTGCTGTGCCTCTCTTGTATGATTGGTGTCTGCACTGTGTTGCATTACCATCATTGTTGTTTGGTCTGAACTTGACGTTGCCACTGTGTTGCATTTGTATCTCTGGTATTTTCATACATGTGAACTTGCGTATCTTGTCTCCATGTATTCATGTACACTACTGTGTTGTATGCTTGATCACTTGAGTTGTTTTACTGCCATACTTGTATCTTGGTCATTGGTGTATGTTCATGATGCTTTGATTTTCTGTTGCAAGTGTTCTACTGTAGTTTCATTGTGACTGCGACTCCATGACTTGCCATTAGTGCATTCTGTAACTTGCTTCTCTGCTACTATATATATTCATCAATGTTGGCATCTGCATTGCATTTCTCAGTGAACTCCATTTCACTTTGTTGCATTTGGTCTCGAGTTTCACTGTTGCATGCACTTGTTGTCGCAGTATTGCTGTTCATATGAACTTGCATTCATTCGAGTTGTATTTACACCACCTCTTGAGCTTCAGTAGTTGTCTGTTTCACTTCCATACTGAAATTCACTGTTGCACTTGAGTTTTTGCTTGCATTGTCACTTGGTCGACACTTGCATTACTCTGGTTATTCTTCACTGTTGTATAATTGCATTTGGTTTCATGATACATTCATTGCTGTTGGGATTGTTGTTTGCCTTTCGAATTTGCTTTGTATCATTGTGCATTGTTGTACTTGCAACTAACTTGTGTTTCATTTGTGTACATTGTTTCTTGGCATTGACTTCCGTATATTTGGGCTTGTTGTTGTGTTGACTGTACTGTCCACTGCCCTTGGGAACTTTGTTGCATTCATGTCATGTTTCCTTGTGTTGAACCCAGTTTCAAAACTCGGGTTTGACCTTGTGCTCGTGTCGTGATTTTGAATATATTGCACGTGAGTTGAACTCGCTTTTCATTTGGGTTTGACCTGTGCTCACCTGTCCCTGTAGCATTATCAAGTGTATATCGACGTGCACGGCCTTGTGGCATGTACAGTGATACACTGTGCATGTGACACTGTTCGTGTGTGATGAATTCAAATGTAAATGATGACGACAACCCAAATAACTGAGGCAAATCATACTTTCAAAAATCATATTTTATTTTATATTGTAAAAATATTTCTTTTTCAATTTTACTGCGTTAGTGAATATTTTTGCAGATTGCTCGGATGCTGGATTCAAACTGGAATGTAGTTGAAGACAAAATACGAGTGTGAGTGATATGTAGTGAGGTTATAAATGTAAATTGAAATCGTGATGTATTCAAAAATGTATATGTATAGTGAGAGCTTGAAATTGTACTATTCAAGATTGTAATAAATATTTGTTTGAATAAAATTTCTGTTTGAATTCAAATTCCATTCAAATTCTATGTAATTTATTTTATTCAACAAATATTTATTTAATCTATGAAAAATAGAATAGTACTATACCAAATACATTTAAATGAATATATATGTTTATTATCATCAAACAAAAAACATATAAGCGCATATTCAACAATCTCCCCCTTTTGATGATAACAAACATATATTTAAGATTTTGACCGTGTTAAATGTATTTGATCAATGATATACTCTAATTGCTCCCCCTATTTGAATGCTTCCTCTCTACATGATGCTCCCCCTACATATACGCATACAAATAGAAATATATAATTAAGCCTAGATGCAAATGGAAAATTATTTGACCTTTGGTTGATTCTATTTGACAAAATCTTAACTTTTCTCTTCCCCTTTTGTTACCAGCAAAAGAATAATAGTGTTAGAGAAAAATAGAGATTAAGTGATCAGTATTAATCCAACATTAAACTCAAATTGAATATAAATATTAAACTTCAATAAGAATCAAACAAAAATCATAACTACCCTTGTTAGGCGCATATTCCACTTTTAGAATGAATGATGAAAATGATGTTCTAATATAAAATCATACAATTGTATCAACTTGTGGTACATTTATATCAGGAATTTGAATACCTACTAATCATGCATAACCGTTAGGACTTTTAAATGAGATTAGTAGTATTCCAATTTAATTTTAAAAATGAAATCAAGTATCTTCTAACCACGCATGACCGTGAGGACTTTTAAATGGGATTAGAGTCAACTTGTCTATTAAATCAATTAATTTTGATATGTGTTCCATACATGCATAACCATAAGGACTTTTAAATGAGCATGGAAGCACATAATCAAAAATCCAAGTAATTCACCCATGCATAACCGTGAGAACTTTTAAATGAGAGTGAATATTTTGGATATTTATTTATTTATTTTTTAAAAAATATATGAAATGGAAAAAAAAATGATCCCTGATTATAGTACCACATATCGACCAACTATATTTAAGTTTTGATAAACCATGGTCGATAGAAATATGATAGATATAGAAATGGTCATGGAATCTTTACCCAACAAAAAGTTTTATAACTCTTGTTTGAATTCCTAAAGAAATTTTCCAAATATACTCTCTTGAGTAATGCATGTTAAATATCAACACTTATCACCTTTTCAATCACTATTTATCTTTTTGATAATTAGTAGGGAGTCGGATTAGTCAAAATTTGTCATTTAAAATCAAATAAAAATGACTACTCTAAAATATGGTCAAACAATTATTTTCTCGAAGGGGTTATATGAGAAAAAAAAATTCTGCTAATTAAAAATTATTTGTAATGAAAAATATGCAGATATTTTCTTTGAAAAACGATGCAGTTACTAAATGTCCACCATAAATCACGTTCAACTAGTAATTTTTCTATTAACTAGATTACCAGTGTAATCTGCATCTGAATTTTTCTGTCACTCCAAAATATCACTAACTATATTTGATAGACCAGATCATAAAGTGTGTATAAAAACTCAAAATGCATTCTAAATGGCATTCTCTTGAATTTGGATTGAAGCCATGTAAATAACAAAAAACTATTTTACCTTTACGATATTTTTCGTTGTTTATGCATTGTGATTCTGTCACCTTTATAATAGGCTAAGGAACTTTGCTTTGTCGCCCGTTGTGTTTCTGGAACAGCCAAAAATCCAGAAAACAGCATTGTTGTTCCTTAGCCTGCCACTACACCTACACGGGAAAAGATTTATGTGACCTATTTGTTTTTATAGGTCCATGGTTATTAGTGGTAGAATATTTCGAAAAATAATTTTGTGGAGACCCAAAACTGTGTATAATTGTTCCCTTTGGCACCCA
Source organism: Allium cepa (assembly GCA_030765085.1). Taxonomy (NCBI): domain Eukaryota; kingdom Viridiplantae; phylum Streptophyta; class Magnoliopsida; order Asparagales; family Amaryllidaceae; genus Allium; species Allium cepa. Next base: position 149,329,366 of record CM060928.1, read on the forward strand.
AATTTGTTTAATTTTGAGAGATTTTATATTTGTGCCTTTTGGAACCCAAATTGGTATGGTTTTCACATGTTTGGGTCTATACCAACAATTATTGTGATCATGTCCATATTTTCTACAAATTGTGCACATGGAATTTTCTTGATTAATATCGCTTTCAACATTTACAGATTGATTATATCCAAGTCCTTGTCTAGCTGTATTAACAGTTTGCTTCCTTAATAGAAGATTCAACGATTTCTCACTTATTGAAAATTTATCTAAAGTTATTGACAATTGCTGAACTTGTATTTTGAGAGATTCATTTTCGTTCAATAATTGCGTGCACTCGTTAATAGAATTTTCTCTCCTAGTATTTTCGTTCTCTTTCAAAATCAGAATTTCATTTTCAAGTGATTTTATATTAATTTCTGATTTTTTAATTTCTTCTTCGAATGTTGGACACTTATCACACTTAGGGATCCTACTTTGATAGGTTTTAACTAATTGGTCAAGTTGTTTATTTAAATCTATCAAAGTATCCTTTTGTGATTCAAGTTTGGCATACTTCTCCCTAAGTCGTTCAAAACAACCGTTCACTTCGTGGAAATATATCAGTAATTCCGAATGAGAAAGTTTTGATACCTCACTTGGCTCGTCATCATCACTGTCAGTTATTTCACCATGAAGACACAAGTCTGCTTTTTCATCCTCACTGTCAGCACTTTGATTATCTTCATCACTTGTATTCCACGTGGCAGCAAAACTTCTCCTTTTTGATTTCGTTTCAAAGTCGCATCGATTTTGAGGACAATTTGGTTTGATGTGTCCAGGTTGGTTGCACCTATGACAGATGATCTTTTGTTCTTCTGGATTGTCCAATATTTTATTTATTCTGTTTTTCAATTTTCGATTTAGAGCTGAATTTCCGTATTTGTAATTCCACCTTTTGACTTTCTTTATTATCAGCTCCAATTCCGCTGCTCCATCATCATTATCATCACTATCACTTTTTGTTGTTCCTTTAAGAGCTATTGATTTCTTTCGAGTATCACCTCCTTCACATTCTTCCTTGAATTTCATTTCAAGCTCATAAGCAGTGAGGTTTCCGATGAGTTCTTCGACTTTCATTTGTTTCAAATCTTTTGATTCTTGAATGGCAGTCACTTTGGCTTCAAAACTTCGTGGAAGGACTCTGAGGATTTTTCAGACTATCTCCAACTCTGTATATGGTTTTCCAAGGGCTTTTGATTTGTATACGATATTGGAAAGTCGTCCATGCATCTCTTTGACATTTTCTTCTTTTGCCATTGTGAAATTTTCGTATTCGCTGCTTAGCATGGCATGGTGAGATTCTTTGACTTGAGATGTTCCTTCGTGAGTCACTTCTAGTGTGTGCCATATTTCCTGTGCAGTTAGACAATGTGAGACACGATTAAATTGAAATTGATCCAATGAACAGATAATAGAATTCATAGCTCTAGCATTAGCATTTTGTAATTTATTTTCTAGTTCTGTCCATTGATCCATCAGTTTATCCATTTCCTGATTATCTACAATTATAATTGGTGCTCTATAACCTGTCTCAACAATGTTCCAAGCGTCAATGGTTTTCAGAAAAATTTTCATTCTATTTTTCCAATAAGCATATTCACCATTGAACATTGGTGGTCTAACTATGGACTGACCCTCAGCAAAAGCATTATTAAAAGAATCCATTTTAAAAATTCAAATTTTTAGGATAAAAATTGGTTTATGAAAAACGAATTTTTTAAAACAGAAGTTGACTTCTATTCCTAGCTCTGATACCACTTGTAGGATCGATTTCACCCTAGAGGGGTGGTGAATATGGTGATAGTATTAATTATAAAAATTAATTGCGGAAGCTTATAAAATAATTTCAATACAGATCACAGAATAGAAGCAACACAGATAAAAACAGAATAATAAATGCAGAAATAGAACGACACAGAATTTACCCAGCTTTGGTAAGAACTGCCTACGTGCTGCCCCCAAGGTTTCTACTAGAAATTAGATAGTCACACGCTTACACACGTAAACTCGCGACACCCGCTACTGACTAACCTAACTCTACGCTCAAAACCCTGCCACAACTCAGCCTCTGAGTTGCGAATTCTCAAGCTACGCCACGAAGCTTGTCCCCTAGTCACACGACTATCAAATACAATGGTTTGAAAAGAGATTTAAAAATTAAAAACAAATTCAAAACTAAAAATAAGATAAAGCCCTTATTTAAAACAAAAACCCTAATTTAAAAGGCCGTCCCCTTTTATTATTTAGACCCGTTCCTTTTCCCTGTTCCTTTTGAGAAAATGTCGACCGTTGCTTTCTTTGTTCGATGAATTAGGGCTTCGTTCGCTTGTGGAAATTAGGGCTCTTCAATTTAAGCCGCCTCTCTTGATTGCTGGTTGGTTGCCTTGTCGATCACTTGTATCTTCACGGCGCTTCAACTACATCGAGTTCTTATTTAATTTTGATATGTACTTTTCTCCTTCTTGTTTTCTGATTTGATGCTTGCTCGAACTCCGATGCTTTTTCAATTGCTGATGATGATGATTTGGGTTTTACAGCTTGAATATGATCGATTTTTCCTTCATGCCGATGATGATACTTTGGTACTCGTATTTATATGAATTCGAATACACTAATTAACTCGATACTTTCCTGAAATTCACTTTCCTGATGCACACGACTTTCCTGATATTGTTACACCTTGGTACCCACGGCTTTAACTTGAGACGTTTGATTTATCTTGAATAACACGGACAAACTTTCCTAAATTTCTTTTGACCTTTTTCAAAGATACATTCACGAATTTTCTTGTTGACTTCTGTATGTTTCCACATGATTTCGACTTCGAACATTTTATTCACTGTTTTCACATGAACTTCTTTATTGCTTTCGATGACACTGGTTGTTGCAATCATGAATTGTGCATTTTGTTCATTTGAGTTTTGTATCTGATCTTTATCGGCATTGGCTGTTGTCTTTGTGGTCTTCTCATTGCATATGAACTTGGTCTACTTGATGCTGTAGCTTTCAAGTATTTATACATGTGCATCACTTGACTTCATTCCACTGCGCATTTCTCTGGTTTCTGTAGTTGGAATTGGTTGTTCGAACTTGTTTATGTGATTCCATGTATCACTGCACTTTTTTTCATGATTTGGTCCACTGTATCATGCTTGGCTTTGGTTCTGCACCATGTTGTATGCAGTGTTGCATTGACATGTTGTAGCTGGTCTTTGTAGTTGCTGTGCCTCTCTTGTATGATTGGTGTCTGCACTGTGTTGCATTACCATCATTGCTGTTTGGTCTGAACTTGACGTTGCCACTGTGTTGCATTTGTATCTCTAGTATTTGCATACATGTGAACTTGCATATCTTGTCTCCATGTATTCATGTACACTACTGTGTTGTATGCTTGATCACTTGAGTTGTTTTACTGCCATACTTGTAGCTTGGTCATTGGTGTATGTTCATGATGCTTTGATTTTCTGTTGCAAGTGTTCTACTATAGTTTCATTGTGACTACGACTCCATGACTTGCCATTAGTTCATTCTGTAACTTGCTTCTCTGCTACTATATATATTCATCAATGTTGGCATCTGCATTGCATTTCTCAGTGAACTCCATTTCACTTTGTTGCATTTGGTCTCGAGTTTCACTGTTGCATGCACTTGTTGTCGCAGTATTGCTGTTCATATGAACTTGCATTCATTCGAGTTGTATTTACACCACCTCTTGAGCTTCAGTAGTTGTCTGTTTCACTTCCATGCTGAAATTCACTGTTGCACTTGAGTTTTTGCTTGCATTGTCACTTGGTCGACACTTGCATTACTCTGGTTATTCTTCACTGTTGTATAATTGCATTTGGTTTCATGATACATGCATTGCTGTTGGGATTGTTGTTTGCCTTTCGAATTTGCTTTGTATCATTGTGCATTGTTGTACTTGCAACTAACTTGTGTTTCATTTGTGTACATTGTTTCTTGGCATTGACTTCTGTATATTTGGGCTTGTTGTTGTGTTGACTGTACTGTCCACTGCCCTTGGGAACTTGTTGCATTCATGTCATGTTTCCTAGTGTTGAACCCAGTTTCAAGACTCGGGTTTGACCTTGTGCTCGTGTCGTGATTTTGAATATATTGCACGTGAGTTGAACCTGGCTTTTCATTTGGGTTTGACCTATGCTCACCTGTCCCTGTAGCATTATCAAGTGTATATCGACGTGCACGGCCTTGTGGCATGTACAGTGATACACTGTGCATGTGACACTGTTCGTGTGTGATGAATTCAAATGTAAATGATGACGAACAACCCAAATAACTGAGGCAAATCATACTTTCAAAAATCATAATTTATTTTATATTGTAAAAATATTTCTTTTTCAATTTTACTGCGTTAGTGAATATTTTTGCAGATTGCTCAGATGCTGGATTCAAACTGGAATGTAGTTGAAGACAAAATACGAGTGTGAGGTATATGTAGTGAGGTTATAAATGTAAATTGAAATCGTAATGTATTCAAAAATGTATATGTATAGTGAGAGCTTGAAATTGTACTATTCAAGATTGTAATAAATATTTGTTTGAATAAAATTTCTGTTTGAATTCAAATTCCATTCAAATTCTGTGTGATTTATTTTATTCAACAAATATTTATTTAATCTATGAACAATAGAATAGTACTTTACCAAATACATTTAAATGAATATATATGTTTATTATCATCAAACAAAAAACATATAAGCGCATATTCAACAGGTTCATCGGATGAAGTCGAGCTATCAGATGAGGAATAAGGAGTAGGGCTACCTCTAGCATTCTGATGCTGTTGCTGATTAAGCTGAGTTATAAGGTTAGCGTTAGCTTGAATCTGCTCAGCGAGTTGTCTTCTACTTTCCATGAGTTCTCTCACCAAGTCGTTTAACTCTATCCTGGTAACAACTTCCATCTGGTTACGAGCTTCGGCAGTCCCTGCACTTAGATTTACTTGCTGATTGCTAGGTCCTATCTATTGCACGCTAGCAATCTCGTTGCAATCCGCATTATGAGAGGCTGATCAGGTACATGGTGTTCCCATAGTAGAGTTATTGACAGGAACTCTGAGTAGAATCAACGGACGTCCTGTGAATGACTTGGATCTCCTTTGGGGGATTTATTCAATCCAGTAGCTATAAAGAAGATCCTAGCGGTCTGAGAATTCGATTCTGAGTGAAAGCACCAAAATGTTAGCACCGGAATTGGTCACTAACACTCTAAAGAAGGATTTTATAGAGAGATTAATGAAGAAAGTAAATTAAAACAGAAAATTGTATGCTAAATTAAATGCAAAAACAAGAGCACCGGATTTATAGTGGTTCGGCGTAATTGTCTACGTCTACTTTAAGTTTTGATCTTTATTGCTTTCACAAGTGATTAAATACAGATACAATCCATACTATAAAGACTTGAATACAAATGCTATGTAAAATAGAGTGAGTCTTGAAAGCGCCAGAGTCTCCCCAGTGTTCTCGAAAAAAGGTCCCTTTTATTGTGCCCCTGCCCTTCTATTTATAGACGAAGATGGGTTGGACTTCCCTAATGGACCTAGGAGTAAGATACCTCGGCCAGTGATGAGTGACTTCTATGTGTCGAGCTGCAAATGCCAAACGACAAATGCCAAGCCACATATCCAAGCCGAACTTTACTTCTATGCCGGACGAGGCAGTGTGTCGAGTGAAGAGCGTTGGCCGAACAAGACCCGATGCTGGTCAAGGGGAGATGCTGAATGACTTACTTATGCCGAGCAAGGCGCCATGCCGAATAAGGCAGGAATGTCGAACGAGGCTGGAATGCCGAACGACGCTTGAATGCCGAACGTGGCTTGAATGACGAACGAGGCTGGAATGCCGAACAAGGCTAGAATGTCGAACGAGGCTCATGCCAAACGACCTTGCTATGCCGAACGGCCCGTCTATGCCTACCGAGGCTCTATGCCGAGCGAGGGAGGATGCCGAGCGAAGCTTAATGCGGAACGATGCCCATGCCGACAAGGCTTTGTGCCAAACCACCTTGCTATGTCGAGTGGCCCTTCTATGTCGATCGAGGCTCTATGCCAAGCGAGGGAGAATGCCGAGTGAGGCTTAATGCCGAACGATGCTCATGTCGAACAAGGCTTTGTGCCGAATGGCACACCTACACCGAACGATGCTTATGCCGAGCCTCTTGTTACATGGTTGAACCTCCAGGTAACACCCACACATAAACATGGACATGTTTTTACCTTACGGTAACTAAAACCTTTCTTATCAAATTCATGTTACATTATATTAGCGTTTAGTATACAGATAATAATCAAAATAGCATTACCATTATAAAATTCCTGCACACTAGGCTCTACAAATAAAATGGAAGGTATGTAGTGGAGTTTGGATATCCATACAAATGACCAGGTGAAGGGACTACCTTCCGGTAGTAGATCTTAAGAGGAATGTACCGAGGACCCTCACAAAGAATCCTCTACCAACACAAGACCGGCCCACCACTATAACTAGATGGTACCGAATATATCATCCTCTGGTCGTTACCGACCTTTTCCAAAGGCCCTTTAAGCATACAAACCACAATAATCAAATACACATCGTCACGGCGTGTAAAGATGTATCTAGAAGAGGATGATCATATCCTACATAGGAGCGATTGCCGCGTTTAACCCTATTTCGTTCATTTCCGGTTGATGAAGCCTGAGGTATCGATTACCTTTCACATATCACAATCACATCACTTTGAGTGCCACATGACCATTTCCGTTGACTACTAGTTGCCTTCCGTAAAAATACAACCCTTAAGCTCATATGTCTCAAGGAGGGTGTTAAGCTAAGAGAAGTTGCCTTCTCCGCCGCCGTTGATGTACGTTTCCAAAAACCAATGTACGTAATCTTTAGAAATGCAATGTCAGACAAACGTCCATACAAGTTATGCAGGAACAGGAGAAACCGAAGGTACTTTCCTACCACATTCTATTGGGAAATCCCTAGGATTAATAGCGAATAGTCCTTACATTGGATATTTCATAACGAAGAGACTACTGCTACTGGATGTATATTGTGATTTTAACCCCAAATAATCGACAAATAGTCCTCCACTATGAAAATCCTAAATAACAATATCATCATAATCAGCCTGCATAATCGTCTCATAAATGTTGGTCCGAAGTGATTTTCGAATAAATTGATCCGGTCACGTCGCACCAACAACGCAAAGCGCTTCTCTACCTCACATAAAAAAGTAAGTCTCTTAGACTTATCACATCTCCAACTTTCAACTTGCTATCCTTCGGCCAAGAAGGAAGCTCGATAGATTGAAGTAATACTCCGCATTACATGAATCAACATCCTAAGCACAAACGATAGTCAAGCCTACATAGATGGCTAGGTACTAAATGTACGACTAAATAATTCCTACATTAAGTCAAGGAACTAAAAATGTCCAAATTTGATAGCCGGTTATTTAACTATCAAAGCAAACAAACAAATATTTTGCACCATAAGCAATCACTAGGCCCTTTTAATTAACCTTTTATTAATTAAATCATTTGCCAATTATTCACTTCAAATTGTCTTTAAAAAGGATATATTCTTAAAACCATTTCAACTTCTATATTGGAAAACATGTCTATATACTTATTTAATAATAAGTGATTCACGATTCTTTTTATTTTCAACACTTAGAAAATATTACATATACTTAATTATGATTAAGAATATATTTTATTAAGGGAAAAATTCTCTTAAACATACTTATTTGGTCAAAATGAATGTTGTGTAAAACATCGTTACGGCAACCCAAAATCACTAGTATAGGGATTCGAAAATTATATATATATATATATATATATATATATATATATGTATGTATGTATGTATGTATGTATGTATTTATGTATGTTTGTATGTATAAAAATCCCATATACTATACAAAAGATCTTCTTTTGAAAATCATTTACTATAACAACAGTTTTATAGTCCATCATTTCCTTATTTCTCGAAAACGTCTATTTCAATAAAAAATGTTGAAATCTATGCATTCGATAATTAACATATTTTAAAACAACTTCAAACCATTTAACTTCTTTTAAAAATATCACTTTCAAAACATTTATTTAATCTAAAATATTATTCACTATCCAACATCGTGAATATAACCTTTTTAATAAACTTTCATATTTAACTTATGAAGTTCAATTTATTTCGAAATTAAAAAACGTTGTTCATAAATTCCATTTATATGTTATAAAAGTTTCCATTTATAAAATCCCTTTATTAACTAAACTCAATTATCTCGTTTATATAACAAAATCCAAATTATAAGTTAATTCACTCATAATTCTCTTATTTACAAATTCATTCATTTTATAACTTTGTCAATTAATAAATATTATTCACTTATAAGATCCATTTATAACTTCATTTTAACACATATAAAACTCCTTCATAATTCCATCATTTTGATTTATAAAATATCAATTTTATAAATCTTATATATAAACCATTTATAATAATTTCAAAATCTCAATTTAAACTATTTACAAAATAGTTAACTCCATGTTTAAGAAATCATATTTTGTTTCCATTTAAATAAACTTATTCTTTCAATTATTTACAAATCATTATTAAAACTTGTATAACTCCAAAAATCATACTTACGTATATTTCACAAAAATCATATTTTTTATAACATAAAAATTATATTTTTTATTTATTTAAAATAAATCCATTTACTTAACAATTCAAAAATAAACAAAACATCTATTTTAAAATCATTTGAAAATCCTTTTTAATTTGCAATCATCACTTTAATATTTTTAAATTACCAAAAGTAGGCCCAATGCTGCAACATCACAGCGTCCAAAACATCATATATCATATGATAACATCATATATCACAATATCTGTAAATGAATCAACGATGATGAGGAATCTAGATGGATCCTTCCAACATGTCACCTGCAACAAATATACATATTAGAATATGTGTACAATGTCCGCATCCGACAGACGCACGTACAAAAGATCATCCGCTCATACATGGGAACGTATAGGGTCTCATATGTTCCAATAGGCAGGAATATATCCAAATACCAATCAACATATATATATATGTATATGTATATGTATATATATATATAATATCATATATCATCCAAATAATCATCAGTCAACATAAATAAATTTATTCTCACTTATATAAAAATATCAGTGAGTCAGAAAAAGTGAGTTGTACTCACTTCGGAGTCCGCTCCGTCAAACTTTAAGGCAAGGAACTTCAAGGTCTAACGCATACTTCCTACCATGCTTTGGAAACAAATGAAAATAAGCTTGAATTCCTCCTTCCTAATGCTTGGCCAAGGCTTGAATTGGAGATTGGCTAAAAGTATAAAGAAGAAGTGGTAGAGCTTTGAACTTGAATTCTCAAAATTAGACCAAATAATAGGTATTTTCTCTCTAGTTTTTGGCTCTCTTACTTTTAAAATTTGAAAAACTTATTAATTGAAAAGCTGTTGCAAATTATTTTCTCTTAAGTATATAAAAAAAGAATCACTTGATTTTAATTAGTTTTGAGGAAGATATGGTCAAGAGAAAAAGAGCTATTCTCGGATTCACAAATATAAAGTCCGAAAATGTATTTCAAAGAATTGAGTTCCAGTTGTAGCATCCTCAAAACTAGAAAAAGTGATCAAAACAAAAGTTGTAACCACTAGAATTTCATATGTTTTAAAAAAATAATTTATTAATTTGGATCTGGTATGATCAAGTTATGATCAAAACAGATGGCCAATTTTCTGGCTTAAAAACTGCGCTATAAAATGCACTAGAAAGAAGTGGATTTTTGACATAGTTATTTTAGATTGAGACAAAGTGGTCAACATAAAAGTTGTAGCCACTAGAAAAATACATGATTTGCAAAAATAAAAAATTGTATTTTGGTTTGTTTTGAAGAAGTTATGGCCGAAAGAAAAAGAGGTAAAATATGGAGAAAAAAGGAGTTTGATTTGAAGAGAATGAAAATTGATTTCTTCTGAATATTTTGATATTATTTCTTTCTAATTTTTTTCTATGTCTTAAAATCCATTAAAGATGAGAGGAAGAAGATGAAGAAACTTGAGAAAAGAAGAAGAAGAAATGTGAATGAAAGTGAAGAAGGAGGTGGGTATTTATAGAAAAAGAAAGAAGTGGTAAATTTACCAAAATAACCTCCTACCAAATTACCAAACTAACCTTACTTTAACCTAAAGCAATCTCTACTTTTTCATTGCTTAACATCATCTTTAACATCCTTACTTTATGTCTTTGTCACTTAAAGATTAAATAAAAAAAAGGAATTACTTTTTTGGATTTTGATGTGATTTGGATTGATGTTCACTTTTTCTTACTTTTGTTTTTTTACTTACTTTTACTAATGACTTCTAGAAGTTTTCTAATTATATTGATTACAAAAAAAACATTTTTAGTTATTATAATATTTAGTGCATATGTTAAAACATATTAACAAAGGTGTGATAGCGTTACCGCAACTTACTTTGAATAAAATGTTGATTTTCGGTAAAACGTTTTCTGGTCACATTTTGACGTTTTTGTTAAACTTTTTATTCATGTAAACAAAAAATAAAAATTAATTTCTTATTATATTTAAATAGCTAGGTATATTTAACATATAAAGTAATAAAAATCAATATCCAAATCTGTTTGTAAAAATACGACAGCGATTTATCGATATGCGACGAAATTTGTCAATTTTATAAAACAAGTTTTGTATATTTATCGAGCCATTATAAATTAAATTACTATTATTTCAAATGAGTTTGATATCGAATATATATTTTTAAAATGAATTATTTATTCTTTAAACAAATTCCTTGAATATTTTTCCTACTTTATCGGAATCCAACTTTTGTTAATTTTACAGTAGGAAACAAAATCTTTTTTCAATATTGAAAATAAGTTTACCATTCTTATTTATCATATAAAACATGATTATTTAAGTTTGAAAATTCTACATTTGAATATTTAAAATAATTAAATATCTCATTTTTAAAGTGTTAAAATTACGGATCGTTACAAGTTTAGAAACTTTTAATCGTATAGAATGATAAATAAACTATTAAGTATATCATACACTCAACAGTCTTAGATAAAACTTAATAGATTATTTATACATCTTTATACAGTTAGAAGTATCCTTTCTCAACCATCCCATAAGCCAAAAAAACAATGATTTCAAACATTGTTTAAGTTTATTCTTATTAATCTCCATTCACATTATTTACTATTTATCCATTTTCATTCATTCATATAATGCTTATTTCATTGATTTTACTTTATTACTTACAAAATTTCATTTCTTTCATTCATACAATGCCATGTTTCCATTACTTTACATTCATTTACTTACATAAGTTATTTCCATTCAATTATTTATGTAAGTCTCTTTACAAATCTAATTCACCATTATCATTTTCTTTGATTTCGCTTTTACATCAGTATTCATTTATGAATCCACTCATCCTTATATTTTACTTTTTTTCTTTCATTTATCTCTTTTATATATAGTATTATTGAATATTAAATCTATTTCTAAATCATTTCAAAATTTTCTGAAGTTATAATCATTTACTTAATATAGTATTCACTTTTAATACACATTTTAATTACAAATAACTTCAAACATTAGCTTATGTTTATAATATTCATATACATCGTAATTCTTCATTTATAAATATAATTCCATTGAACATTTTCATTACTTAAGTTTTACTTGTATAATATTCTATTACATATTCTTATTTAACATTACAACTTTTAAAATTTCAGGTAAGTTATATATATAATATGTTTTAGGAAAGTAATTGAATGATATAGAAGTTTATCTTATTTATTTATTTAACAAAATGTTCAATAATTACAACTTCTTAACTTTCATATTTTTTGAATTACAGGTTGCAAATTTTTGATTTCTTATGTATTTTATTAATCACTTAGCATTTACTTTCTTATTTTCATTTAGAAGTTTCCAATTGCTAATGTAGTCAAGATTTCATTCATTATAATAATTGAAATTTCTAATTTACAGAAACTTAGGAACTAAATATTGGGTTTCCTTTCAAATCATTTAAAATAAAATAATAGATATATAATCATATCTTTTATATATCCAAATCATAATTAGAAATTTGAAATTAAGATTTGGTTATCAAGCAAATGTGCAATAAAACTACTATAGCGGTCTTCCCACTTTGAAACTCGAAAATGAATGTCGATGATGCATGCATTCATTACCGAAATTATTTTCCAGCGACAGAGATGGGAGTACAAAATTTATTCTCTTATAAAATTCCTTTAAAACATTTCTTTCAAATCATATTGAAAATATTTATATTCGGAAATACTTCCAAATAATAATAATATTATATTCCAAAATATTTTGGAAACAAATGTCAAATCTCGGAATTTAAGTTCTCAAATTTCAATTTATCTTCGCTTTATTTGAAAATTTTAATTTACAACAAATATTTATAGAATCTCACTTCTTAACAAACAAGCATATCTCTCATCAATTATATCCATTTATAAAAATTATTTTTTTATATACAAAATATAATATTAGGTAAAATTATTTCATTTACCTATATTTCAAAAACAATATTGTGGCGATCCGCCGTATTTAGTGTTTAGAAATCCCTATTGATGCCATAGCGTCCTATTACCGACCAGAATTTATAAATACTAAACAGAACAAATTAACATGATATAAAAACATTTTTATAACACTAATAAGTAAGCTCTCTCATATATACACACACTCAGATAGACTCATTCTAGGGTATTAATAACCCTATCTCAAATGAGTCAGACCCCACAAAGCTAAGGTTATCGCTAAACCATAGCTCTGATACCAAATGTAACAACTCACCATTTTGAACGGTTCAGGTCAACGATAAACCACATAAATCAGACTCAAACCATTCAAAAGGGAGGATTGTTATGGGGTAAATAAGAATAGAAGAGAGAAATAAAACAAACATAGAATCTCGCAGTGGAATGACAAAATATAATAATCAAATAATAGTTCATGAAGCTGTTATGCAAATAACAGTTGATCACACTTTTACAACATACATCAAAGTTACATATAACAGAAATGAATAAATAATGCAGCGGAATAGAATGATGCAGTGGGATAAATAATAATAAACAGCATACAAAATCTCCATCTTCGTCCTCCAGAAATAAAGTCTTCAATACATTGAAAAGCTCAGATTGACCTGAGCATATTGAAAAGAAAAAACACTTGAGTCAGAACTAAAAGATCTTATGTAATTTAAATCAACAACGAATAAATAAGAGTGTAACGGCTACAGAGATGTTTACGGGGTTTTACATTTCCTATCCAGTGTTTAATGTGCGTGCAATAACTTAAGACATGTTCGGGATTCCATCTTCTAAGGATCCGTTAAACTATCTACATACATAGTACAATACGCTATTATAATAGTGTCTACAGTAAGGTAAAGTATTATATAGCGTTAAGGCATTACCCATATCCCCCTTAACACATTTTTATATATTCCCGTAGTTTTACAGTATTGTAATTCCTTCTTAAATTGGAGGGCTATCAGAGGGCAATCCATAGGTACGGTACAAAACAAACTCATAATGGACGCAATAAGCCATCTGACAAGGCACGCAAGGCAATGCTCAGGGTAGGATGCTACCGTTATGTAGATTCGGACTGGTGGTAATGCATAGCAGCTACTACTACCAAACTCGGAACACACTCCCATAATCAAAATTGAGGGATGGCCACAAAATTAATCACAAAGTCATAATATGGTATCGGAGAAGCATGTACGATCGGAGGTGCGACCTTACTTGGCCGGGCGTGGCTCCTGTTTTAGTCACATCAGGCTGACTTGAGCGAATCAGGGCTACGTAAATACCTCATACAGAATCTTTCGCCAAACCAGCCTACTTCATTCTGGAATCTCCACCATGTACACAGTTGTTAAAGTGGCTTTTGGTATTGGCAGAGAGTATGACAATATCCGATCGCAGTCTCTTTAACAACCAAATATTTATTTCACACCGGACGGTTCTTTTACATTTCCAAAACATTTTCATATTGATATCAAAATTGCATATTCTCAAAATCATATCACTTTCGAAATCATATTCACTTTTAAAACCATATTTTCAAAATAAGTTAAACCCTCATTACAAAATCATCATATTTACTCAAATATGTCATTTCACTAGAAAATATCATCTCAAATCTAACTTAGGTTATAACATCGTTTAACCATATTCTCTTTTAAATCAAGGATCTAAATACAAACAATTCAACCTTGCACCATTAGAAATTTAGAAATATAGTTTAGATAGTTATAAATAGTTTGAAATAGTCAAAATAGTTTAAAATGCTTCGAAATAGTTTAAATGGTTTAAAATAGTTTAAATTATGTTAAAATAGCATAAATTAAAGTAGAATGGTTTAAATTGTTTAAAATAGATTAAAATAGTTTAAATGGATTAAAATAGTTAAAATAGATTAAAATAGTTTAAATAGATTAAAATAGATTAAATAGTTTAAAATAGTTTAAATAGATTAAAATAGATTAAATGGTTTAAAGTAGATTAAATATAGTTTTATTAGTTTAATATAAAATGGTTTGACTATTGAAATGGCTTATATAGTAAATATTTTGAAAATCTAAATAAATTACAATTTTAAAATAATATATCTTTAAACAGTTTATGTTAAAATAATTAATTTGGAATTAATATCGAATTAAACTATTTGTTTCATTTCAACGCATATGGACCATGACCAGCTTTCAAATCGGCAAATTAAAACTAGTCTTTCAATTCAGATTCTCATTTAATCCATTTAATCAATATCGATTTCAAATCCATATTGGAACTTTAAATTTAATCTATTTCAAATTTAGCAGATTTCAAAGTTTAAATATTTAAATATTCCAATAACACAATTTTGATAAATTTCATTTATACTTCAAATCCAACTTTAAAATTACAATTTAAGTTCTTTAAACAATTCATTTAAACCAATTCTAATTTCAACATTTAAAGCTTGGATTTTTGAAAAGAACTTAGTTTATATAAATCAAAATTTTATTTCAAAATATCATTTAACTGGATTCAAAAATTTAAGGTTTAAAATCATTTAATTTAACCAATCTGTTGTCCGTATATAATTTTCGACACTATAGTCAGGTGATACGGATATATATCATTTCAACCCGCAATAAATTTAAATTTACGGGTATATATCATTTCAACCTGCCATCCCGAATTCAATTTCAAATACATGAAATCGCTCGAGTCTGTCTTTTCAACTCATAACGATTTTAACCTAATCTATCAGCTCATTCGGGTATGTATCATTTCAACCCATAAGGATTTTCTAACAATAAAATAAGGGAACTTGTGGTGTGATATCAATATATATAAATAACACAACATCCAGTCAGCCAATATCAATAATTAAACATCCATCACAATCGTCATTCAAATCAACCAATAAATAATATCAATGAACAAGTTGTCAATAATAGGTATTTAACTGGAAATTTAAAATTCGGTATTAAATTAAATGCCAGTTTAATTCAATAAAAATCAAATTTAATGTCAATGACAATTTAAATATATCAAACATCAATCAATCAACTTCTAATTACATCATAAATTTAATTCAACCATCATAAGACAATTTAGTAGTCATGAGTCGGTTAAAACACTCATCTTTGATTTCAAATCGATTTGAAATCCAAGTAAGGCCCAAAACCTAACAGTCTCATAATTCGACCAAACAAGTTCCAAAATGTTCGAAATTTTGATACGATCCTAGCGGAACAAATCACATGCGAATCTGAGTTCGTATGCAAAATATATATACGTTAGAACATTGAGATGTAAATTGCAAAATAAATAAAATAAAATAAAAAGAAACCACTTTTACCCTCCCACGTCAGCAGTTATCTCACACAATCGGACGCGACCAGGCTCGATTAAACCCTATTGCCACCTTCTATCATTCCCTAACCGCCAACATATATGCACCCTAAGCCAAGATTTGACCACGCCGCCATGATGAACGTCTCTGGTCGAGCCTGAACATGGCCTCCAACCCTTCAATTCGCCTGAGAATGCCTCCACCGCCGCAACACAAATTTTCCATTTCTGGCAATCTCCATACCTTCGAGCGATGAACCAAGGCCAGATTTGGGACTTGCTCCACAACCTCTACAAGTCTATACCTCCCAATTGTCACATAGTCGACGATTCACCGTCGGATTGAAAACCCTAGCAATGGATGGTTGAGGTTCATCCTTGATTTTTAGTCAAACAATGCACCAAATCGAAAAACGAATCACTGTGGTAGATTATGCTCATTGAGTGCTTCCAACGATATATAATTTGCTATGATTTAAGGAGTTTGAGTTTTTGAAATTTGATTTAGGGTTTGTAATCGGAATTTTGTTTCTGCCATTGGAAGAAATGAGTATGCAAATATAATTGTACGCATACAACAACCGGATAGCTACTAGGATTGAGAAACAAAACCTATTTATATGGATAAGGCCCGATAAGAATGAACAACATATTGAATTAGTTCGAAACGACAATAACAACCCGAAAAGCCCGTTCTGCTTCCAAAACAAAAATTGGTCATCCCATATATCAAAATAGATGTTTCTGATATTTTTAAATTTAATGGAATAGGTTTCAAGTCCAAGTTCCATTGTATGAAGAAGTAAGCTTTGAAATCATCTTATATCAAATTGAATTCATTAAATTGATTTCCACGTGTTTCGAGCCAACATGATCAAACGATAAGTCAGATCGCTACGAAACTTGAAATCCTACAATAATTCACCGTTATGGATCCGATGAAACTGATTTCTTCATTGAAATCCGAGACAGTGCTAAAATGGCTATTTTCACTTTAAATAAATAAATTGTTGTTAAATTATTTAATCACCTTTAAATTCAAATTTTTATAACTAACAATTTTTATCATTTCTAATCACACCGAAATCATATAATCTTTTAAAACAAATTTCCCATGTCAAATTCAATATTAAATATTGCATAATTTACAGCGTTCAATTTTAATTGCAATAACTTCTTTAATTATAATTTAAATTCCAATAAATTCATTTATTTTGATTTTCATCTTATTATTCAATCAACTATCACTTCATGGATATACTTAACATTTGTTTACATTTTATTACATCAATCTTCTACAATTACCATCTTGATTCACATTGACTACAACATTTAATTATATTAATTTCAATTGATTTATAATTTAAATCCAACAGGTTAAATAATGAAATGATAGTTAACCAATTGTTACAACTACAATTTCAAACATACTTCTACTTTTGTTGTTTGCAAATCAAGCTAATAAATTCACATACTGATTAATCATTGTATATTAACCAATTTCAATTAATTATGTAAAATTTCACCATTAAATACAACACTTGGTTTATTTACTATTTAAAGTTTATAAACAAGTTTATATTTTCAATTATTTTAATTAATTGCAATTTCATTAAAATAGTAATCAAATACCTTAAATTAACATTACTAAATTTCATTCTAGTTATTTTCTCATTAATAAATCTAAAAATTTTAAATTTTCACAACATTAAATTCCAAAACTTATTAATAAATATAATTATCGAAAATTATGGGTCCTTACAAATCTGGAGTGGACATGAACACTTCCATCCTATCAATTTTCTATCACTTATGCTATTTCCACTTTGAACCTTAGCGGAGACTCTAAGAGCATACGAGGGTGACTTCTAAAAAGGTATGTGCAATTATTGAATATATTTATGAGAATTATTAAGAAAAATAAGTTTTATGTATTGTTTCTAATTACTAACATTATTTTATATAAATTTCTAACATTGTTTCTATTTATGTTTCGTAACGTTACTAATATTTAATTTCTTCTACCTAAACTGGTCTTATTCAAATTGCTTCTCTTTATATTGCTTTTCTCTCAATTGATTGACTTCTTTATTGAATCATCATAGTGCTTTTGCATATTGCTTTGCTTTCAAGTTCTAATCTTCTTTTCGTGTTTTATTTAGCCCATTTTAAACTTGCACCACTTCATATTTTTTTTACCTTTAAAAAGAATTTCACAACTCAAAATTTTCACCCTGAAAAATCAACGAGCTATATATATGCGCTCTATTATTTTTCAAAAGAAATAGTTCAATATAAAAACCCATTTTGAACTAAATTTTCTGGTCTAACAAATTTTAATTTCTACTAGGATTATATCTAGATAAAATAAAGATTTTTTATTATGTTTTTGTACATTTAATATTCCCTTACTTTTCAAAAATAGGGTTACCCTACTCTCAAAAAAATCCATTGAAAACCATTTCTAATTTATTATTTATATATTTTTCACAAATCTTTTTTTTTTCAACTTTTATATTAAATTCTGTCATATGGGTCAAACTCAGAGTGGATTTTTAGTTGTCCCTTCTTTTGGACTTTTCTTCTTTTCTACTTGCTACTGACTTATCTTAATTCATAATACTAAAACCTTTCCATCATCTTGGAGTGATTACTATATACCTTCTTTTGGAAACTTATTTGATTCTTATTTGTTGATATCTGCAACATATAGATTCTTCACTTTCTATTTATGTAGACCAAATTTACATCATCAATCGAAAGTCCTGTGAGGATCTATAACCATATGGCAATTTGTGCTCTATAAGGGAGTCAAGTACTATCCATCTTTAGGGATACTTCCATATGTTGCTTTCATGCTCTTCTTAAGTCAACGCGTTCCAATACGACCTACTTCCTATAGGGTAATCAGGATAGGTGTATATCTTTAATGTTATCTGTTGTTCCAACTCATAGTCACATTATCCATCTTTTCAAAATATGGTTGCAACAACTTTTATAGTCAGAATTTGTAGAGTTTGGCATATAACATGCATACACACATACATACATACATACATACATACATACATATATAAACATGATTATAGTAAAAATACAAGTACATTCAATCAGCGTATTCTAATTTCTATGATCGATTGACCTAGTCTCTAATACCAATTATAGCAACCCACTGGGTCCGAATTTTCGCTGAATTGGAAACCCAAGTCCACCAACGTATGGATCCCCGGTGTTTGGTATCCTCTAAATAATAAGAACATATCGAAGCACTATCAATATAAACTCACAGTGGAAAAGTAAAAGTATAATAGAACATATGATTACTAACTAAGGCTGACTCATTTAGTCTTTAGTTTCTTTGTTAGTGTCGAGCATGCATAAGAAAATCCATGCTTCCACCGTTCTCATCTTATATAGATATTTGTCCCTCTAAAGCTGTCATGTGGATTGTAATAAGAAGGGGGTTAGAACAACGTTTCGATGACTGGTAAATTACAAGCTTTATACGTAACACTAGTTTATACCGATTGTCTTCCATTACATGTATGTCTATTGTTTTTATTTAGTGTTCTTGACTTCATATATGCGTACAATGTTAGGAACCGGAGATAGTGGTTTTGATGACAATAACCTTTGTAACTTATTTTATTATAACTCTTATACTAACAATATTGTCAAGATATATATGAATGCTATTATGTAGGATATATATAAGGTATGTACTAATTATTGAAGACTGTATAGTATAAAGATCAATGTAACGAACCAAATACTTTAAATGGGTTTATTTCCATAATTAATTAAAAAAATTTGAAATTTTAAATAATTGAATTTTGAAATAAAAATTTGATATTTAGAATGCGTCTATTTTAACATAGCAAATGGTAAATTTTCATTAGATAAAATGGAAGTTTATTTCTTGTGAAATTTTATTTCAATTTAAATCGGTTAATATTTGATGATAATAAAATGTTTTCCAAACTTGAATATTTTTATACAATAAATTTGTAAACCATCTTATGAGAAAGACGTCATATTTTATTTCTTTAAATTTAGATTGTTATTTCTTCGTTTATCTTATTTTTGACAGATTAGCAGCATTTTTGGTACCGAATATCAACTTTTTGATCGGATGATCCTATCACTGGTATATGTATACCGTTTTGATCGTTTTGTCATGCTGATCTCTACAGTATATTTATTTCTATGAGTTGAGGTCCGGTACGTAAAGCTGACGAGGAAACAGCTCGTCATAACGATATCGAATTTTTTTAATTCATACTACTCCTGTGCCAAAATCTGAAACGTGCTATACAAACAAGCAATAAATTATTTGAAATATCCAATGTATTACCACTTGATGGTTGGAATTTCACTGTTCTTTCTTTATTTATTTTGGTTTGGGTCTGTTGCTTGGCGCTTCCTAGTCATTATGTTTTGAAAAAAAAATCAACTGTTGCTCTTCAATTGTTCATCTCCCCCTCAATTCTTTTCCTCGGCCACGCATCTCAGCCAAAGCATCTCCTCCTTCCCCTCCTCCATATTCTCAGGCTGAGCATGATAGCTTGGCACGCAACCCAAACCCATCACACAGCAACCCACTGGCCTTTATTCCTTCTAGCACAGCCTCGCGCCACATCTACTACCATAACCCATCTCAAGCAAGCACACCCAGGTTCCGACCCACCAACAACCTCGGCTGCAACAGTCGAGACCAACCACTCACCACTTGAGGAGCTCGGCCTCACTTCCCTTCGCCTGCAACCAAGACTGACCTCTGCATGTCTCAACCTCGGCAACCCCATCATTTGTTGCAAGGCATGTCATTTCTGCAGCGGAGGAATCAAATAAAATGAAACCTCCTTGTTGTTGTTAATATACTTTGATGTATAAGAATTGTTAAAGCAAGAAACAGTATTTCTCTTGCATAAGGTATATAATTACATTTTATACATATAAGTTAGTTTATATAAATCATATATATTTGAGTCAGTATTATTGGTTTGTTTGTTTTTTTAAGTTTGTATACAACAAGTACATGTAGATTTATTAGTTGCTTTTGAAATTTGTTGTTCGGATTTCGTTTATAGATATATATTAGTATTTTATAATAGGTATGTATACATGTATTTAGTTGTATGCATTGTTATATAAGTGGTTTCGCATGCTGTTGAATATATATTAGCTAATGTAATATATATATTGTTACACTTATGTTTATATTAACATGTTTAGTTTATACCTATATTATCTACATTTGGTTATTTATAAAGTTTACGATATTATATTTATACGTATACTATAAATGTTTGTATATATTAGGCTATTCATACATATAGATCTTTGAATATAATATGCATCGATATTTTGATTTTATGAGCGTGTATATATATGTCAGTAAGGTATCATATATTATATTATGTGGTTATGTAAATATATCAAGCTGTCTTCTTTTTGCTAAAAAACAGTATTATATAATATGTTATAAAGCTTGTAAACAGTCTTAACAAGTTACAGTATATATTCCTAATTACAGTATATATAGTATAAAGACGTATGTAAATGTACAAATGTATGTATATATTTTAGATATATATATATATATAATAGTATGTTAATATTTTAAGCATATGTTGTATATTTAATATATATATAAGAAGTGAAATTTTATGGCTACTGTATATAGGATAAATACTTGCGGTACATAATATTTGCAGTTTTATACTGATTTTTTATGCTATAAGTGTATAGATATACCAGTTTATATATATAGGTTTAATTTGCATACATATTTTTGTATTACGTGTATATTTATAAACAGGTCTGCATATATTTATAATGGGTCTGCATATGTATCTTTGTATGTCTTGAGTTTTGCATATATTTTGAGTAACATGAATGTAGTTGTTTGCATATCTAAATAACTTACATATATTTGTTTATATATATACATATATACATTATATTTTGGATTTAAGTTGATTTTATCAATACAAAGTTTACAATAAATATTGTTTTAAATATAGCATATAATTTATTTTTATATATGTTTGACTTTAGTATTTAAGTTTTAGTTTAAAATAATGGATTTTGAAATTCCTATATATATTTAATTTAATATATGCTTGAATTTAGAATTTGATTATATATATAGTTATATAAAGTTATATATATATATATATATTCAATTATACCATTTTTCATCATCGATCCAGTTTTGGTTTGATTTCGTCAAATTTCTATTTATCGGCTTGCTCGTCAAATTCATGCCAACCTTGTTTGCTTTGGGTTCATGCCTAGATTTTGTAACTCAACTTCATTGTCTATCTCTCTAACCTCGAAAGATGAACAATCACTCACGATTAACGTTCTTATATTTATTAAATTTGATTTCAATTTAAATGATAATCGAAATATGCTGCTAAATTCATCTGTAAATTATTTAATTGTTATATATGAGATGTTATTATCTGTGATTGTTCAACTGTAGGATATGACACCATATCCAGATGTTTATATTTTATTTTATTGTTATAAATGTTATATTCCTATTGATGATATATTAAATTTTTATCATATCTGTTCTCACTCTGCAAGTTCTCTATTAGAATAGATTTCCTTATAGGTTGAATGATACATACCCGAACGATCTTATAGAATAGGAGAAAATCATTATGGGTTGAAATGATAAACCCAAGCGATTTTCATTGAATTGAATTTGGGATTGCGAGTTAAAATGATATATACTTGTATATATTTTATATTGCAGATTGAAATGATAAATATCCGTATCACATGACCATAGGATAGAAAACTATATATAGACACTATTGGTGTATATATATATATATATATATATATAATGTTTGAAATGAATATTTTGGTTTTAATAAATATTGATTTTAAGATATTATATATATTTATACATACATTATTTTATAAGGGTTTAAAATTTAGATTTTTAAGTTTATATGTTTGGAATTTTTTAAGGTTATAAGTTAGTTCTGAAATTATATTTAAGAGATTAATAATGATTTTTCTAAGTAAGGTTGTTAAGATAAATTTGAATTTATTTAAAACTGTATTTAATTAGAATTTTATTTAATTAAAACGATTTGAAACTTATTGAAATTGAGATTTTAAAGGATATGATTTTATAACTTGATTTTTTGTTTTAAGGTAATTAAATGAACATTTCAAGTTTAGATAAATTGAAGGAAATATTAAGTTTATTCGTAATTTGGGGTTTTATTTAAGATGATATTGGGTTTATTAAGTAAACATTTCAAAAATAAATAATAATGAAGTCAAATTTTGATATATATGAAATTATCAAATCTAGTTTTGAAAATATTTGAATATAAAGCTTTGAAATATATTGAAATTTGAATGGTTTATTTTGTGGTTCAAATCTGTATTTGGAATCGATATAATTTGAAATGATTTATTTGAGAAACTGAACTGAATCGAAGTTGAAGAATTGAGATTGAATTAAATTGGAATTTTGAAATTCGAGTTGATTTGAATCGATTTATGAAATTTGAGGAAACTATTTTATTATATAAAGTATTTTAAAATTATATTTTACTTTATAAATTGTTTTGATATAAATTATTTTAATACACACCATTTTTAATATAAACTACTTTTATATAAACTATTTTATAAAACTATTTTATTATATAGTATTATTAATATCTAAACTATTTAAGTGGTGGAAGTTATGATTTCAAAGTTATGGTTTCCAAAGTATAATGATTTCAAAGGGTTATAATTTCCAAAGTGTTATAATTTTAGGTGTTTTGGTTTCGAAAGTGTTATAACTTTGAAAGTGATATGATTTTTGGAAATGGATATATTTGAAATGGAATGATATCGTATTGATATGGTTTTGAAATGGAAATAATATTTTGTGTAACGACCCGCCTTTCTATCCACAAAAAGACGCATCATTAGTAAGAAAGAAAAGGATAGAAAAGTGAAAAGATAGAGAAGAAAGAATGAAAACAACATCAGAAATAGCGGAACGAATAATTTATATTAATCACATAAGTATTACATAGTATACAACATCTATCAGAGTTACACAGATTATACATCACATACTAGACTGTTATAAACACATGTCTAGTTAATATAACTCAAGATACAACATAAAGAAATGACTCGGAGATCACACAGCGGAACCACCTATATATCTACAAATGCTGAATCCTCATACTCCATATCTCCTTTAGGATTCGTCAAAGCTAACCTGAATCCCTTAGCTACTCGTAAAAATTTGAGTACCCAAGAGTTTAATAAAACAGAAAATAAACTCCGAGTCAGATATGAGTCTGGTGTAAGTAAATGGGTTAAAATTGCTTAACTTTGAAAAACCTTTGAAAACAAAAGGTATCCCATAAGACTTCCCGCACATAAACACGGAAAAGTTTTTACCTTATGATAACCAAAATATTTGATAGGAAATCCAGTGATATTATAATAGGGTCTAGGGTTTTCAAATAAAATACAGAAATAGCTGGAATGCTTACATCTTACGTTCCAACATAGTTGGGCACAACTAAAATGTACGACACTTATTGGAGTTTGGATTCCATATAATGGCAGGGATACTAGGGTACCGCCCTTTATAGTACATGGCCTAGATCACCGTACCGAGGATTACTCCCAATCCCCTGCAACATAAGACCGGAACCATCCCTTACCGGATAGTCCTTAACAAGACAACCCCGCAGTTGGTGCGCAATTCCAACTACCCACTAAGCCGAATATAAAGGACCTCTAGATAGGGTAAATCTCATCCCACTTCGGTGCTACCCACTTAGCCTTGATGCACCTCCCATGTTTTAGCCATTCCTGATTGATGAGGCTTGAGGCTACGATTACCTTTATAGAACACATTTATCTTAGAATGCTCATCGTCCACCTGATGATGTTCTGAAAGCATTCAATCCAAACAAGTTCGTTCTGGGTTCGAACGAAACCGAAGGCATTATCTCATCACACTCATTTTGGAGTCACCCTCAGAGTTAACGACAATAACCCTTACATTCTGAATCTTCATCTTCACTTGAGATTCACGACCCATCGTTAATTTGGATCGATGTGGTTCGGATATCCAAATCTGGAAACCCGATTCCGGTCCTACTGAAATCCAAAACACCATCTTTTGGGTCCAAGTTGAGAGAAATGTGTGATCCTCTAATGAAAGACGAGAGCACACATGAAGCTAAATATATATAACACATAAAAAGGTGCTGCCAACATGCCTGGCAGGTGACAAGTCCATATACTAGAAACAAATAAAGAAAAAGGTATCCCTATAATAAGCTCCGGCAAAGCCACCGCCCATTACACCCTAATACCGAGCTTCGGCAAGGCCAGCGCTCGATAATAAGGTGTTGGATATACCAAGAAAACTGAACAAGCAACAAAATCCGGAGAAACTGAAAGCCAGCACCATCAGAAAAGTGACTCTGTAAAACTGCCTCGGAAGAAATAGGCAAGAAATGATCCATAAAGAAGAACTCCAAAAAATGATCCATAAAGAACTTCACTCTGAAGACACAGAATATCTAAAAGAAATGCCTGACACTATCAGAACTCCTGGGAATAGCTATCTTGCACACCTATATAAAGATGCTAGCAATCCTGCAAATCTGAAAAGATAAACTAGCAACCTGCCTAATCCAAACCTGAAATAATCCAAACCTGAAACAAAACTAGGGAAAATAATTAGTATGAAACACATATATCTATATAAATAGAATTTATATACATATATGCGAGAATAAAATCTATTGAGAAAAATAAAGCAAATATAAACTAGTACCAAAAACTAACAATTCTAAAAAGTAAAGAAAATATGAACCAAACAGGAAAAGGTAAACGAGAAAAAAACTAACAATACTAGAAACAACTTTAAGGACCTATGATAGGAATAAAATTATTATGCACCATGTAAACATCATTTAAACTAGAAAAGGCATTAATATAATTTTTATTAGAGTCAAAATTATTAATGTTATGTTTGAATATATTAATATTATTACTAACCTTGTTAAGATATTCCTTAAAATAATTATTTTTGAATGAAATTAAAAAGATCAAATTATTATAGTGAATATAGTTACTATTAAATATTCTTTGATTTCTCTCAAACCAATACCAACTAGATATAGTGAATAGAGTATCAAGCAAGTTTCTATTATCCTTGTTAAACTTAAATCTAAAAGTATTCCAATAGAAAAAATAATTAGTAACTCTGGAACTAATTTTATACTCAAAAGTATTAAGGGTATTCATAAGAATAAAATGAGTATCCATGCATTCATAATAAATATGATTAATATCTTCAAAATGAGTAATACAAAAATAACATTTATTATCAATGTGAATATTTTTTCTTTTCAAAAATTATATTGTATTTAATTTACCATGAATAATAAGCCACATGTGAATTTTAGATTTTGGAGGAGCGTTAGATTTCTAGATAAATTTAAAACAATTATCAGTTACACCTGAAAAGTTAATAAATTTTAAAGGGAATTTGTAGAATATTTCTTACCCTTATCCCACTTCCAACTAATATAATCATTATCATTGTCAATATTATAAAGATTTAATCTAGCATAAAGCAAATTAAGCTGTCCAAGGGTTGAACCTACTAAAATTCTGTTAAAACTGAAGATTCAAGGAGGATCATTTTCAAAATTTAAAACATCAGATATAAATGCATATTTAAAATTACAAATATCATACAATTCTTTGAACTCATTCCTAAGAGGAGTAGCTGAAATCCAACTATCATGCCAAAAAGATGTATTTTGACCTGAGTGAACAATAGTATTAACTCCTAAGTTAAAAATTTCACTACATTTTAAAATGGATTTCCAAAAATTAGATTGTTTACGAGTAATCGAAGGACTAATATGATAGAAATTGTTACTACCATTGTAGTAATATTTAGAAATAATCTCCTTCCAAATGGCATTGTCATTGGAATCTCTGAATTTCCATAACCATTTACCAAGAAGAGACAAATTCATATTACGAAGAATAATGACTCCTAAACCACCATCTTTTTTGGACTTACAGATAGTTTCCCAATTTACTAAACATTTGATGCTACTATTTAAAATTTCACCACTCTATAGGTAATCTCTTCTAATTTTATCTATTTTATCAATCACCCAATCAGGAAAAAGATGCATAGACATCTAATAGATAGGGAGAGCTGATAAAACAGAATTAATTAAAACCAGTCTACCTGCTCTAGATAATAATCTCCCATTCCAGTTAGTAATCCTATTTTTGATTTTATCTAAGATTATCAACCAATCATCGTGTTTAATTTTTGTAGGTCTTATAACAAAATCAAGATAGTCAAAAGGAAAATTCATAGTTTTACAATTTAATGTATTTTCAACTTTTCCAAAATCATTTAAAACTAAAACAAAACTTCTATCAAAATTTATTTTTAAACCCGATAAAAAGTTCAAAACTATAAAGAATAAACTTAGGAGCAATTATGTGTCTAGGAAGATGAGAGGAAAAAAGCAAAGTATCGTCTGCAAATTGAAGGACTGGTGTTGGGTGTATTCTAACCTACCTCCAAGGCCCTACCGAACCAACACGTCTCCAGGACCCTGCCGAACCATCTCCCTCTCCATGTCCCTACCGAACCATCTCCTCCCCAATGCCTAGCCGAACCAACACGTCTCCAAGGCCCTGCCGAACCATCTTCCTCTCCATGTCCCTACCGAACCATCTCCTCCCCAATGCCTAGCCGAACCAACTCACTCTCCAAGTCTCCACCGAACCATCTCCTCCCCAATGCCTAACCGAACCAATTCCCACTCTAATTACTACCGAACCAAGGCCACTGCAACCTTCCCCGGACCAAGGCATCACCGAACCAACACTGCCAGGCCATATTACATCAGCCCAGGCCCACTAGCAACTATATACATTCAAGACCCCTACCACCAGCCTCACTCTATAAATAGAGGGGTAGGGTTACAACAATGGTGGATAAGTTTGAGAGCTCAAGCACGGAAGGAACTTTCAAACAACTTTTATACACTTGTAATCAAAGCTTTGTACTTGTAATCTGAACAAGAAAGGAGAATAACATATAAAGTGGACGTAGGCACGTTCTGGCCGAACCACTATAAATCTGTGTGTCTTTTACAGTTTAGTCCCTGTTTTTTTACATATTTTCATAAATCATCCAAATCATTAAGAACAATATAAAATCGACTAAATCATACGACTTGGAGGCGTTTGCCCATTTTTTGTGCAAACATTTTTGGTGCTTTCACTGAGAATAGGAGCTCGAAGCTTCAGCTTCTCTCACTTAACCTTCTTCCCAACAAGCATCGCTCATCGCTTGGAAGACATGCCTCCCAGGCAGAAGAAAGATGCTAACAAAGGAAAGAACATCGAAACCAGCAGTGTTCCAGATCCTGTGATCATAGATCAAGAGAATCGTCCCGTTCCAACAGCAGTACCAAATGGAAACCAGAAAAATCCAACAGCCCCCGCCATGGAACAACGAACAACAATTACTAGGGCAGACCTAGACAGGGTTGTGGCTGAAGTGACTAACCGCTTCACATCCCAACAAGAAGCCTTGGTAGACCGACTCATGTCACGCTTAACGGATGCTGAAGAATCCAACCGCAACATTGAATCATGGGATGAGTCCCAGTATGGGGGATCTGGGAGGCGACAAAGATCTTTCTTCTTCGAAGAAGCTAACAACAGAAATGGCAATGATAGGAGCCGAGCCCGAACTCAGCCCGAACTCCGACCCGAGGAAACATTTGGAACCAAATCCAACGGGGGAGGTACCAGGCGAGGGTCGACGGTGGCTGAGCCGGTCATGCTACCTAGCCATGGAAACACCAATGAACGGGGCCGAGCTAGAGTCCAGCCCGAAGTTAGACCCGAGGAAGTGCTCAGGACAGAACCCAGCAGGGGAAGATCAAGGCAAGGGCCAACTATAGCTGACCCTAGCATGCTCCCATAAGACCAGTGGCAGCCACTGGAAAATATTAGGAGTGATAGACGATACCACCCCTATAGATCATCAGGACGGAATCAATCCCGCAGAGAAGAACCAGACTCATTTCTATCTGCTCCAAATTCTGATGAAAGGATGACGCGATTGTTCAGAGAATGCGTCCAACGGGATCAAAGAGATCGAGGGATAGGCGCTAGGGTAACCAGCCCTTTCACCCGCAATATCGAAATTGCCATCACCCCCCGAGAGTGGAAAATGCCAACAATGGAACCTTACAAGGGAATCTCTGACCCCGTTGTGCACTTGCAGAGGTACACTAGCACATGCTCATGAGTGGAGCCATAGAAGGAGTATTGTGCAAATGCTTTCCACTATTCTTGGCAGATCTAGCTACCTTCTGGTTCTGCCACCTACCCCAAGGATCCTTCAGCTCATGGGGAATGTTGAAAGAAAAGTTCGTCAGCCAGTTCCGCATTCATGTGGAACAACCCAAGGACGCTTATTCCCTATCTAATATCAAAAAGAAGGCTGGAGAGACAGTGCAGCAATATCTGCTGCAGCGGCCGCAGTCCAAGATGCCGACGAGAAACTTATCTTAATGGCCCTCTGTAGTGGCGTGCATCCGGATACTAAGTTTGCTAGAAGATTAACGAAAGAAAAACCAGCTACCTTACCTGATTTCTTCCATGAAGTCGGAAGATATATGAGACTTGAAGACGCTGCCACTGAAAGACAGACAGGACAACAAATCAAGGCAGCTCATGGCGACACATCCGCTGTAGCAAAGGACGTTCGAAGAAATGACTCTAGGAGCAATGCTGGGGGCAAGAAGGGAGAAAAACGTCTATATCGGCCAGGACCGAGGTTTGACACTTACACTCCTTTGAATGAGATAATCGAAAACATCTTCCTGGCCACCCAAGATGAAGTTAAATACAGACGCCCTCCATACAAGAAGGAATCAGATAATGCAATTAAGTCTGGAAAGTTTTGCCGCTTCCACGAATCTCATGGGCATGATACCAGTGAATGTCATCATCTTCGGGACTTAATTGAAGAACACATCAGAAGGAAGAGACTGGAACGCTATGTAAAAGGTCAGAACATGACCCCAACTCCCGCCGAAGAGAACCCAAGGCTACCTCTCCCAGAAACAGGAGGGGGAAATCGCAACACCGGCGGCCCCAATCATGAGAAGATAGTGGTCCATACCGTATCGGGAGGACCACACATCGCCGACAAAAGCTAGACAGAGATGGAAAGATACGGAATGTCACTTAGGAACAATGAAGGCTACGTTAATTCTGTTATGGAAGAACGCCACCCGAAGCGAAAAGAGAATGGTGACATTACATTCAATAGGCATGACCTGGAAGGAAAGCAGTACCCTCACATGGATCCTATGGTCATCTCCGCCCGGTTCGGCCGAGCCGAAGTTTTCCGAATTCTAGTAGACACTGGAAGCTCAGTAAATATCCTATTCAAGCATGCTTTCGACAGAAAGAAGCTGTCAATAAAGGATGTGTCGCCCTGCAACAAAGCGCTATACGGTTTCACTGGAGATGCAAAGATGCCCCTTGGGCAATTGGACCTTTTTGTTGAAATAGGAAGTCACCCCCGCTCCGTTGTGTGGAAACAAACATTTGTGTTGATAGATAACCACTCAGCCTACAACGCCTTTTTAGGAAGACCAGCCTTGTCTGACTTCCAAATTGTCTTGGCCCCATGGTGCCTGAAGATGAAATTTCCAACAGACAATGGAATAGGGGAAGTAGAGGGAGATCAAGACGCCGCTCGAGATTGCTATGTAACTGAACTTCGCAATAATCGCAGGAAGGATAGAGGGAAGAATGCAAAGACTCCTTTCTGCATGAAAAACTTGGAAGCATAGCAACTAAAGAAAGCCCCTCCTCTTCGATATACCAGTGATCCTTTCAATGAATTAAACCCCAAGGACAAAGAGGAGGAGGTCGCCGCCGAGCCCGTAGAGGCTATGGAGTTTGTATCTGTAGACAAACACAACTCAAGTAGACTGTTGAAAATCGGATCTCAACTAAGAGCAGAATTGAGGGATCAACTCATTAATTTTCTCCGCCACAATCGGGATGTATTTGCATGGACGCACGCTGACATGACTGGAATCTCCCCAGACGTGGCATGCCACATACTAAACATCGATCCTACCAAGGCACCAGTAAAGCAGAAAAAGAGAAGTATGAGGGCAGAGCGATCAGCGGCCCTCGATGAAGAAGTAAAGAACCTACTTGCCAACAACTTCATACAAGAAGCCATCTATCCAGAGTGGATCGCTAAACCGGTACTAGTAAAGAAGGCTAATGGGAAATGGCGAACATGCGTTGACTTCTCCAACTTAAATGACGCTTGCCCGAAGGATTGCTTCCCACTCCACCGAATCGATCAGCTTGTGGACAGCACAGCCGGGCACGAACTCTTATCTTTTATGGACGCATACTCAGGATATAACCAAATTCCTATGCACGCCCCCGATCATGACCACACTAGTTTCATCACTGACCGGGGATTGTACTGCTATAGAGTAATGCCTTTCGGACTTAAAAACGCCGGAGCTACCTATCAGAGCCTTGTCAACAAGGTGTTGGCGGAGCTAATAGGACGAACTATGGAGGTTTATGTGGATGACATGCTAGTAAAATCGAGAAAAGCCAACGATCGCGTAAGCCACCTGAGCGAGATGTTTCACGTACTTCGCCAATACGGAATGAAGCTGAATCCTCTAAAGTGCTCATTCGGAGTGTCATCAGGAATGTTCTTAGGATTCATCGTCCATGCCAAGGGGATTGAAGCAAGCCCCGAACAAGTTCGAGCCCTGAAGGATATCAGGATACCTTCCACTCGAAGAGAAATGCAAAGCCTAAATGGAAAGGTGGCCGCCCTGAGCAGATTCATCTCTAAAGTGACTGACAAGTGCGTCCCCTTTTTCAAGGCTCTAAAGAAAGACAAAGGAAAGTTCGAGTGGACTGACGAATGCTTAACGGTCTTTGTTAACCTAATCGAACACCTCCAGAGACCACCAGTACTCTCAACTCCAAACGAAGGTGAAGAGCTATACCTATACCTTGCTGTGTCATCTCATGCTCTAAGCGCCGCTTTGGTAAGAGAAGACGGCCGTGCGCAACGACCAGTATACTTTGTAAGCAAGAGGTTAACAGAAGCAGAAGCCAGATATCCTAAACTTGAGAAGCTAGCGTACTGTTTACTAATCGCGTCACGGAAACTGCGACACTATTTCCAATCTCACTCCATCAGAGTTCTAACCATCAACTGCTAAGGCAGGTACTCCATCGTCCCGACACCTCTGGACGACTACTTAAATGGTGCATTGAACTGAGTCAATATGATATCACCTACCATCCTCGTACCGCCATCAAGGGACAAGCCATTGCCGATTTCATTGCCGAATTCACTACCAACGAAGGTAAGGAGCAATCTGAAATAGAAAAAGACATTAAGTGGAATCTCTTTGTGGATGGAGCTTCAAACGAACAAGGCTCGGGGGCAGGTGTTGTAAGAATCACTCCTAAGGGAAGGAAGTTACACTATGCTCTAATGTTGGAATTCGCTGCCACCAACAACGATGCAGAATATGAAGCAGTAATAGCTGGATTAGAACTCGCCCTAGAGATTGGAGTTAGTTCTTTATGTCTTCATAGTTATTCTCAACTTATTACAAACCAAATACTAGGAGAATTTCATACTCGAGGAGAATGACTCACAACATATCTAAAGAAGACCAAGCTGCTACTCGATCAATTGGATCACTATTGAATCAAACACATCCCTCGAGAAGAGAACCAAGAGGCCGACGAGCTGGCAAAGCAAGCTAGCACGAAAGACGATACCATTTCTGGAACAGTAGCCATCTCAAAGCAACTAACCCCGAGTATCGAGCAAATGAATCTGGTAGCTGCAATTGAAGAAGAAACTTGGATGACTCCCATCCAAAAATTCTTACAAGATGGCACACTGCCTAGCGAGTGTAACAAGGTCAGGAAAATCTTGAGGAAAGCTTCCCGCTACACAATACAAGAAGGCATCCTCTATCGGCGCGGCTTCTCTAACCCCTTATTAAGATGTGTCGCTAGAAGGGAAGCTAAGGAAATCTTATCCAACATCCACCAAGGAAGCTGCGGGGATCACACTGAAGGGCAGACTCTGGCAAAGAAAATACTCCGATATGGATATTTCTGGCCTGCCTTAAACAAAGACGCCTTAGACTTCATTAAAAAATGTGACAGATGTCATAAATTTGCCAAGATTCCTCGTCTACCAACAAATGAGATTACTCAAATGACCAGCCCTTGGTCCTTTGCAGTATGGGGAATTGACTTGATTGGCGAACTGCCAGTGGGCCGAGGTGGAGCCAAATATGCGATAGTGGCAGTTGACTATTTCACCAAGTGGGTGGAAGTAGAACCTCTAAATAAAATATATTCAGCAAAAATTATTAACTTCTTGATCAAAAATGTTCTATGCAGGTACGGGATCCACTCAAAATCATATCAGACAATGGACTTCAGTTTGACAGCGAAGAGTTTGCCGACTGGTGCCAAAAGCACGGAATTCGCAAAAGCTTCTCATCTGTGGCTTACCCCCAGGAAAACGGATAAGTCGAAGCTGTCAACAAAATTCTCAAAACTCTAATCAAAAAGAAGCTTGAAAGATCGAAAGGCGCTTGGGTGGATGAACTTCCTACGACACTTTGGGCCTACCGCACATCTTTCAGAACATCAACGGGGCATACTCCTTTCTCTTTGGCATACGGATCGGAGGCCTTGCTCTCAGTCGAAACTGTAGTACCTTTCCACCGCAGGATCCACTATAACCTAGAAGAGAACGAAGAACTCCTTCACATGTCCTTGGATCTAATTGAAGATAGAAATGATGTAGCGCTCAAAGCAGCAGCTCACAAGCAAAAAGTGGCGGCGCAATACAACTTCAAAGTCAAGCATCGTAGCTTACAAGAAGGAGATCTTGTTCACAAACGAATCTTCCCGCGCCCCGGTGCACTAGATCCAATTTAGGATGGGCCATATGTAATTCATAAAGATCTCCACAACGGAGCTTATATTTTGTCAACAGTGGACGGAGAGGTGTTTCAGAGGGCATGGAACATCCAACACCTTCGTCGATACTTTTCTTAACTTGTACTGCCCATATGAAGTAAATTAACAAAGAGAATCAGTGGACGTAGGCATTTTCGTGCTGAACCACTTTAAAAACTCGTCTCTTGTTAACTTGTTCCTTCATATCTTGGCTGCTTGTTGAGCTTTATCCTTTTATGTTGAACAAAATCCTATGTAAACGGCACTTCCATTCAAGACACATCACAGCGCGACTTCACCTGGACAAGCCTAACAGGTACTATACGAATCTACGCCCTCGCCAATGAGACACTTTTGCTCCAGCATCCCTCTGCTGTGAGTTAACTCATTGCTTGCGACGGCCCTCAAAGCCAACTGTAATGAGCCGATTATAAGCCACCGAGGAGGCTGAAAATAGCCTAGGCAGCTCATTACGGCGTTTGGCTCGCCGGCAACTGTGAACCTACTTTAAGCCCCAACATAAGGTGTGGCCAGCCAGGGGTAGTTCACGGTTGACGATCGGCACCCACGCTAGCCGGCCATGGTAAATCGAATAATACCTACGATTATGGGCCATAATGGTCCGGGTAGTTACCGTGCGCGATCTCGGCTCCGATGTGTCTTAAGTACGGCTGTTGTAAAAAAGAAAACTCCCCGCGGAGGCGTAAGATGGGTGACAAATGTCTCCAAGACCCACAGCTAGGGAAAGTGACTACAAAACCCGTTTGCCATGAACTTGAGCACATCGAAGGCCTTCCGTGATTGGAAGTTTTACTATTTCTTATATTTCTATTTTGTTTGAAAACTTTTCCTCCTATCCTTTGTAACAATCCCTAAAGTACAAGACACAAAATAGGAGAAGCTCGCCAATGGAAATAGGAACTCACAACTGAATGACAGGACACTCAGTTGCATTCCATACCCAGTCACACAAGACATTCAAAGCCACCCTCTACAACTGAAACATGAAGGGCGGTACTTTCCTCTCTTGCATATAAATACGTAGCTATAATTCATGCGCACATCACACTAACGTTATGAGACATGAAGTTATAGTTTAAGCAAGAACTTAGCATCAAACACGATTGAATCACAGGCATGTGCACAACTATATTTCTTACACAACACATCAAGATAACAAAAGCATTCGAATACGACAGAATCAGCTTAAGTTAAAAATTACATGCTAGGAATAAAGTCGTTCATTACAAATAACATAATTACAGTTACATTAATGTTTTGGGACTAACATAGACAGCAATGTCAAGTAAACCAAAAGATGTCCCGGTCAAGTGAAGGAGTCGGCTGCATCAGAGCTTCACCTCTATTCTACTGGCCCTCCGAGAACTACTTAACTGCCGGATCGAAACTCTCAACGTGTTGACCTGAGGTAGTTGGTGCTTCAGAGGTCCCACCTGTCCAATTCAGGAAAGAACCCATTAATAGTCATGAAAAATAGGCAATCAAGTTACAAAAGGACTAAAAAGGAAGACTACTAGCATCTGCTCCTTGATCATCATCCTCCAACTGCACACCTGCCTTCTCAGCAGTAAGCAGCCGCATACCCTCCTTCACCGCCACTTTCTCGTCCTTGGTGAACTGAGCCGTGACCACGTCCATCCTAAAGGCCATGCCACCCTCCTTATCTGCTTCGGCCTTAGCCTCCTCCAGGGCCCTGAGATAAATCTTGGCCATGACTCGGGGATAATCATCCATCCAGGATAAGTTGCCCTGTTTCCAAGTGCGAAAGTACATATCCTGAAGCATCTCATCCATTATCCCCTCGTTCTCCTCGAACTCCCCTATGCGGACCTCAGAAGCCAACAGCTTTGCAACGGCAGCATCCCTCTCCGATCGGTATCACGAGCGGTCGGCCCGAAAGGATTTCCTCATCACCTCCATCTCCTCCTTCATCTTGGTTTGAGCAAGCTCTGCGGCTTCAAGCTTCCTGGATAACTCCTCTACCTGCTCGAGATCCGCTTTCCGAACCTCATCCACCGTTGCAATAGCCATATCGATCCGTTCCTTGCAGGCAGCCTCCATTTTCCGTAACTCTGCCCTGCTATCCTCTTCCATGATTTTCTTTAGTCGCCTGGAGGCGGCCTCATGCTGAGAGATCTGGATGGCCTGGTCGGCAAGTTGTTTGGCCTGGTCGGAAACCATTAACCGTAATCGAATGTTAGCACTCCCGATTTCCTCTCCGGCCTTGACCAGTCGGGCATGATGCCCCATCAGCTTCCTGGTCTCCTCAGCAACCCGGTCGATGTTTGCCTTAGCTTCGTCCCCCAAAGTTACAATCCGAGTGGTAAGCAAATCAAGGTCCAGGGACTTAGCCTCATCAAGCACCCTTACCGTAGGATTAAGAGGGAGAAGGTGCTCACCAGTAGCCTCATCGAAGGAAATATCATGAGAGCCTGGATCCAGATCTGGATGACCCGCAAACGGATTACGAGCCAAGCCGGGATG
This sequence comes from Allium cepa, assembly GCA_030765085.1. Lineage (NCBI taxonomy): Eukaryota > Viridiplantae > Streptophyta > Magnoliopsida > Asparagales > Amaryllidaceae > Allium > Allium cepa. The sequence goes on from CM060928.1 coordinate 149,365,995, forward strand.
ATCTATGGGGTAACATTAGGGTTTTCAGACGGGTGCGGGGAAGGTATAAACTCAATATTTTCCTCCATGGTATACAGAATAGGTTGAGTTGGGGGATGAGGACCAAATGAGGATTCGAACAAGGAACGGTTCTTCTTCTTCTTTTGGATATCCTCTTCAACGACCCCAAGAAGAGGACGGTAGCCGACTACGTCTCCAGCGCGGTTAGTCGAAGGCTTCGGCTTAGTAGAATCTTTGAGGAGTTTGTATTGTTCAAGACGGTGTCGAACATCTGATGTCTTGACCGCTTCTCCCACTCCTGGAATAAAAACCAAGTGTTACAAGCATACATTGAGCCATAATTCAAGAAACGTATAAAGTTAAGAAGAGTAAAAAGACTCTTTTGTCATACAAACCCTGGGGAGGAGTAGGATACTGCAATAAGTCCTGGATCTCATTCCAGGACGGAAGCTGGCTATAAAATATTCCTAAATCCTTATCATACATGGAGTCGTCAGGAGTCAAAAATTCACCTTGAATCGCAGGAGTTGCCTTAGCTAAAATGCTCTTAGAAGATGAATCGGCACCAGTCCCGGCCTTGTCAGCTTTCTTTGGCTTCTCTACCAAGGCCGATCCTTCCTCCAACCCCTCAAAAGCTAGGAAGAAAGCATCATCTGTCTACTCCTGGATCTCGCCTGCCTGCTCAGAAGATAGAGCCCCAACGCCACTACCACTCTGTCCATCATCACCATCACCTTCCCCATCACTTCCACTCTCCGCCTCACCTCCTTCACCCTCGCCTCTTTCCTCCTACACGTCTTCCTCCTCCGGAACATCTAGACATGTGCTGGGGGAAGGTCCATCGGACTTCTTAAGTTTCTTCCCCCCGGCGACTGGATGTTTCGAGAAGGGTTTCCTTTTGCTACTCTTCGTCGTTGCCCCTCCTTTAGCTTTGGCAGCCCTCTCCTCAGCTGTGTCTCTTTGCTTGACCACAGACTGGCGGGGCAGAATCAAGTTGAACTCCAGAAGGGTAGCATTTCTGATCAGTTAAGAGGTTTCCGTCTCCCTTTCCGGAATGGCTTCTATCTCCACAGCCATCTGAACCAGGCGATCGCTCTCTACAACCGCAAAACCACCTGTCGCTTGCAAGAAATAAAGCACATAACGAGGAGCATTGTAGTTAGAACAGAAATCATAAATAAGATTCACATTACAGCCAGAGGTGAAGCGGTGGAAATAAACAGAGTCGTCCTTGACAAAAAACCACTCCTTCTTGAACATGATGAACTTTGAATATAAATCCAGGACCGGCTTGAAAGACACGGCCGACTCCAAGCTGATGTATGGAGACCCCTTCTTATAGCCTCTCAAGTTGTACAGGTACCGAATCTCCCGGTTGGAAAGGGGACGCCCGTACTTTCTCTGGAAGATAATAAATAGACTCACCAAGATGGCATAAGAGTTGGGCTGAAGCTGGAAAGGGGCCACCTTCAAGTAGGTGATGAAATTGACAATCCAGGCGTTGATCGGAGGAACGGCCCCACACATGCAATGGTACCTATTATAAGCAAAATATCCTTCAAGGGGATTATACGGCATCACTCCTTCCCTCGGCAACAACATATGCTCTCTGTCGATCCCGAAAGAGCGAGATATAACATCAAGCTACTCATCCTTGAGGGAGCTGGGAAAGAAGTCCGGCGATGAATTCAAGAGCTCTTGGGGACCGTACCCGTCTACTAACGATCTCAGGGTTGGTCCGTGACGTTCTGGCCGAACTGGGGGCACTATGGGGGACTCTCCTATGTCTTTGGATTTCTTCTTATCAGAACGAGTTTCTACTTTGCGAGACATTATCTGCAACACGAGAAAACATAGTGTTAGAACAAGGAAAGTAGGGATATAAACAAGCAAGTGTGTACAGTCTGGAATTTCATTTGCAATTCAAAACATAAAAGGCTCAAAGTTCGTTCGGTATTCAAACTCCCCGATCTCATTCGGTATTTCCAACATAAAGTTCATTCGGCATCCAAAATCCCTGATCTCGTTCGGTATTTCCAACATAAAGTTCATTCGGCATTCAAACTCCCCGATCTCATTCGGTATTTCCAAAATAAAGTTCATTCGGCATCCAAACTCCCCGATCTCATTGGTATTTCCAACATAAAGTTCATTCGGCATTCAAACTCCCCGATCTCGTTCGGTATTTCCAAAATAAAGTTCATTCGGCATTCAAACTCCCCGATCTCATTCGGTATTTCCAATATAAGGTCCATTCGGCACTCATATTCCCCGACCTCATTCGGTAGTTCCAACATAAAGTTTATTCGTTAGGAGAAAGCCTCACCTGGTACGGTACTCAAATTTGGTTCGGTACTTGATCGATTCGGCTATTTCAAATGGTAAAGGATAACAGAGGCCTAACGGCCCTACTTATAGGCGAGCGTGGGATGACCGGACCAAACGATTCGGTGCTTAGGACCGAATGAGACTATCCAAGCTGAAGAAAACAAAGCGCGACACATGCAGGCATATGCCCCACTTTGGGGGGCAAATGTTGGGTGTATTCTAACCTACCTCCAAGTCCCTGCCGAACCAACACGTCTCCAAGGCCCTGCTGAACCATCTCCCTCTCCATGTCCCTACCGAACCATCTCCTCCCCAATGCCTAACCGAACCAACACGTCTCCAAGGCCCTGCCGAACCATCTCCCTCTCCATGTCCGTACCAAACCATCTCCACCCCAATGCTTAGCCGAACCAACTCACTCTCCAAGTCCCTACCGAACCATCTCCTCCACAATGCCTAACCGAACCAATTCCCACTCTAATTACTACCGAACCAAGGCCACTCCAACCTTTCCAGGACCAAGGCATCACTGAACCAACACTGCCAGGCCAGATTATATCAGCCCAGGCCCACCAGCAACTATATACATCCAAGACCCCTACCACCAGCCTCACTCTATAAATAGAGGGGTAGGGGTACAACAATGGTGGACAAGTTTGAGAGCTCAAGCACGGAAGGAACTTTCAAACAAATTTTATACACTTGTAATCAAAGCTTTGTACTTGTAATCTGAACAAGAAAGGAGAATAACATATAAAGTGGACGTAGGCACGTTCTGGCCGAACCACTATAAATCTGTGTGTCTTTTACAGTTTAGTCTCTGTTTTTTACATATTTGCATAAATCACCCAAATCATTAAGAACAGTATAAAATCGACTAAATCATACGACTTGGAGGTGTTTGCCCATTTTTTGTGCAAACAACTGACAAACCATAACTCGAAATATCATTAACAATCTTACCCAGAAAATTATTGTTAACAGCATTTTTAATAATCTTAGAAAAAACGTCATCCGCTAAATTAAACAGAAGGGGCGATAAAGGGTCCCCTTGCCTTAAACCTCTCTTAGATCGGATTTTATTGCCTAAAATACCATTTACCATAATACTAGAGTTACAGTTTTAAGCAAGATCATGATCCAGTTAATCCATCTATTACTAAAGCCTCTGGCATGAAAAATATCTATAAGAAAATCTCAATCAACCGAATCAAAATCCTTAGCAAAGTCTAATTTTAAAATAGCACAGCTAATATTATTCTTACAACAATGATTAATGTATTCTTGAACAACTGCTGCACCATCTGTGATATTTCTACCTTTTATGAAAGCTGATTGAGAAAGTCAATTAGATCATTCATTTTTAAACTAAGTCTATTAGCTAAAACTTTAGAAATAATTTTAATTGAGTAATTAATCAAAGAAATGGGTCTAAAATCTTTTAAAGTATCATCACCTACTTTTTTGTGTAATAAAATAACATTAGCAAAATTAAATCTACCTAATTGGAGATTTCCATTATAAAATTCATTAAACATACTAATTAAGTCTAATTTTAAAACTTCCCAAAAAGTTTTATAAAAGGAAATTGGAAATCCATCTGGACCCGGGGATTTATCACACGGTAAATCAAAAATGGCTTTTCGGATTTCCTCTTCGTAAAAGGAACATCCAATTCAGAAAGATTAATATTAGAGACAGTCGGATAAAGTTCATCCCACCTAACACTAATTCTATGCTTATTTTTATTGCCAAAAACATCTTTATAATAATCTATGAAAGCCTTGTTGAGGCCTCGTTGATCAACTAATTCCACATTATTAACTAAAATGGAATTAATTGTATTACTACGTTTTCTACTATTGGCCATATTATGAAAAAATTTGGTATTATTATCACCTTCATTGATCCACTGAATTTTTTATCTTTGTTTCCATATAACTTCCTCTTTTTCATGAATAGAATTAAGTTCTTCTTTTAAGTTATTAAGAACATTTCGCTCACCTAGACTTAAATGTCTAATTTCTTCTATCTCATTTAGCTTAAGCATCTCAATAAGAACATTTTCTTTTTTAATTTTAATATTACCAAAAATACTTTTATTCCAATTTTTAAGAAAGTTGTTTTAAAGTTAAAACAATTCAATTCTATTATTTATATTCACACAGATAGATAATTCACAATATCACAATAGATAACTCATATCATTACAATTCAACCAAAGCATCTCAATATCAGAGATCAATACATATCTCATATCAGAGATATCAAACCATTCAAGGCATTCAATATTAATCAATCATCCATAAGCAAAGATCTATTAACTACATCATTTCTAATTAATTTCAAATAAAATAAATTAATTACCTCCATCTCGAATTAATTTAAAATAAATTAAATTAATTACTTTCATTACTAAAAATCTTACATACTTAACCAGTAATTAATTTCAAATCAATTAGTTAATCATCATCTAATTTCTATTTTAATTGATCATCCTTGATTAATTATTCTCTAATTACATTAAGTAATTAGACTTTAATTAATTACAGAAATTAATTATCTTTAATCATATACAATAATTAACCTTTAATTACTTTTAATAATTAATTAACTATAATTAATTACATCAATCCTTAATTAATTACATTAATTAATTATTCTCTAATTACTTATATTTATTAATTACCTTCTAATTAATCATCCCTTAATTAATCATCTCTTAATTACTTAATTAATGATTCCTTAATTACTTCTTTAATTAATTACTCTATTTAAATTAATTACATTTAATAATTAATCTTCAATTGATTATATTCATTAATCGACATCGATTAATTACATTCCTTAAATAATTACTTCACTTAATTAACTTCAAATAACTTTATTAATTAATTCTTAAATTAAGTATACTAAGTAATTATTTATTAATTACTTTCACTAAGTAATTTTCCTTCTTCTTAATTTCAAAAAGTAATTAAACCCAAAGCTACTTCATCCTTCAATTAATTACATCCAGTAATTACCCATTAATTACTTCACTAAGCAATTATACTTTATAAATTACATTAAGTAATTATACTTAACTAACCACCAAATGATTAACTTAAATTAATTAAACTAATTAATTAACTTAAATTAATCACATTTATTTAATTAATTGCACTGAGTAATTAATCCCTTTAATTACTTTCATTAAGTGATCATACTTAACCAATTCCATAATTGATTATCCTTAATTAATTAATTAATCTAATTAATCGTCTTAAATTAATCACATTAATTAATTATTTATAAATCCCTAGTTAATGATTTCTCATTAACTATTAACACTTCCTAAATTACTTTCCTTAAGTAATTAAGCTTTAATTAACCATTGTTAATTACAAAATTATTCTTAATTACCAATTAATTAATTTCTAATTACTTAATTAATTAAGTACTTAACTATAAATTAATTAATCTTTAATTACTTGATTAATAAATTTCAAATCATTAACTAATAAGCTATACTTATCTATTAATGATCCTTAATTACAAATTAACTAATCCTTAATTAATTAACTTAAACCCTTAATTACTTATTTGTTGATCCATAATCATTAATTAATTAAATTAGTTACTCTTTAATTTCCTTATTACTTTAAATTTTCAAATAATTTAAATCTTTAATTACTCAAGATAAAATATTTTCCTTACTAATGACTAAATTGTCAATAATACGTTTATTTAGAACATTACACTTTAAAATTTACCTTTAAATTTCATTCCAAAATTAAGTTTTAAAATATTTACAAATATACAAATTAAAAAAAATTTACCAACCTCTTAAACTAATGTTAATGAACCACTTATCTTATATAAAGGAAATTTATTTAAGATTTTTAAATCAAATATCATTAAAAATTTCAAAACCTTTTTCTTAAATTTTTTATTTTATTTAAAGCATGTTTTGAATCCAGCTTGGGGTTCAACCCGAGCTATACTCGAGTCTGGACTCGAGAAACCTTTTTTTTCTTTCTTTCCAAAATTTGGTTAAATTTTAAAACTTAAAAACTGGAAACCAAAACCTCGATTAGTCGAGCCACTGTACCCTCACTCTTCGAGTAAAACACGCGAGAGTCTTTGAGAAAAACTCGATCCTCCCCGAAGTCTCAATCATCAGAGACAGATATACACGTGTGCATGGTGCACGGCGAACCACGCGATGCCGATCAACTGCGAAGGATCCACCACATCACTAATGACTTCGCTAAGCCTTCCCATCGTCCAGATCTTACTGTTCTATCTCGAATCGAAATCGATCAATTTTAAGAACCCAGACCCAAACCATCTCCACCATAAAAATGCTCGCCATGATGATCCAGGCGACCGTAATCCATGCCCCTCTGACATCAGCCTTGTCATTGACCCACGCAGCCATCCCAATGTTCGAAAACAAGTCCGATGCAACAACGTCATCAAGATCGCCTCAAAATCCCACACGACCAAAAGTCACACTAAACCCTAGATCATTGATTCCCGACCACCCTAGCCATCGTTAAACAACTTCGACAATTTTCCTATGTTCAACAAACAATAAGCCACCCTTGATCACAATCCCGAGCTTCATCTCGACATAAATCATCGGTAATTGCTTAAAATCCCAAAACTGAACAACTCAGATTATCGCACTTAATCGCATATTAAATATCAAGATTTTCATTTCAAAAATCATAATTTGCAATGGTAAATCAAATTATGAATTCAATTCAGGGAATTGAAACATTTTATTTTTCTGATTAAATTTGTTCTTACTGTAAAAACTATTTTGAACTATAAACTAACTAATTTCACCTGGATTCTATTTCTAAAAAGAATTTAATTGTAAAAATATTTTTCTATTTAATGATCGTTGCTAGATATAGATTTGGAAGAAATATTTTTGTTTTTGAACTTGTTATCTAGCCTATTAATTCAAAACAGAGAGAAGAATCCATCATTACAGGCATGCATCCAGATTTATATACATCATAACATACATATACATATATGCATTCCTATATACATACATAAGCAACCATATTCCTACACAATACATCACAAAACATCTAGTTATAATCACAGATTCAAAGATGAATAGGGGAGCAGTTTATATATATACAGATATATTCACATATAAACAAAGCAATTCATATATATCCAGATGAAATAAATCATGCAAACAACTTCTTTATATAGGATCATCGCATGAAATAAAACTAGCAACCATCTCACTATTTTTAAAAGTTTTATTTACTCACCAGTTTAAAAGTGATGAATAGAGCCTTTTCTATTTGAAACAGCTTTTGAAAACTTTAGAACTTGTTTGCTGAAAATGCTGCTTGATTTATAAATTTGAATAGCTTGTTATTGAAGCTGGTATGCTTTCATTTTGCTATTGATTAATCTAAAGGTTTGCTTGCTTGATAAACTCAGGTTGAATAAGATGTTTGCAGACTTTGATTTCAGGTTCGAAGAAATGGTGTTCAGGCTTTGATGATTTGATTTTAGAAAATGAATTACAGGCTTTGAATTTGATTTTCTAGTTTTAGAAGTGGATTGATTTTCAGATTCTTTATGAGGATTTGTTTTTGAGAATGGTTTACAAGCTTGAGTTTCTTAGCCTTAGAATAGAAAAAGAGAGAAAAGAATGAAGGTGAGAAAATATGTGTTTATATAAGTTAAATTTTGTGATTTAATTAAAATAAAAGAAAGTGAAAATTATAAAGGATACTTGTAAAGTTTCTCAACATTTGTCATTTACCCTAGTTTATTAACTTACACATGTTAAAACAAGCCTTATAAACTTACACTTGTCTCTTATGTAATTTATTTTTATTTTAAATGTTAATATAAAGTTTTATTTAAATTTACTATTTTAAAAATACTTATATATAAGTAAATTACCTTTAAAGAAAATAAAATCAAACAAATTATATACAAATTAAAACCTTATACATATATCCTTGAATTCAAAATATTTCAAAATATCTATCCTTTGAATTTAAATTTTAAATTCAAATTTAAATCCAAACTAAATTTAAAATCCAATTTTAAAGTCAATTTATAACAACACATTAAATTGAAAATAACAATTCTATTTTCTATTAAAATCTATTTATATCTAAACATAAAAATAACACATTATTATTATTATATAATTTATAAAAGAAATTATTACATTATTTCCAAATTACTTACTTTACTTAAATGAACTAATGTATCATATGTAAATTGTATTTTGAACTTATATATTTATTTTCAAATCATATTATCAAGTAATATTTAAAAGAAAATAAAACAAACCTTTTTATTAATTTGATTTAAATCTAAATTTAAACTTAAACTTTTTTAAAACTATTTTAAACAATTAACATTTATCTTAAGTATTTCAGAATTATATAGTTAACTTATTATATAGCTTTGAAAAGTTTTATATTAAATAAATCATAATTTCCAAATTACCAAAATATATTAGAATTTGAAAACATGTTTTATTTGTTAAATTTTGAATCAAAGCTTTTCTTTCCATAATATATACAAATATATATATACATTATAAATAGAAAATATTTTATTAGCTTTTAAAAGATAAAATTAACCAATTTAAATTAAAATTATAAAAGAAATTAAATCATTTTAATTATTAATATAGTTTATTAAATTGATATTGCTCAAAATTCCGGGTCATCACATTCATTTCCCCTTAAAAGAATTTCGTCCCTGAAATTTAAAAGCAAAGATAATTTAATAACCCATTAAAAGATTTTAATTTATAAACCACAAGCATATATTATCAACCATATGCTAACGATCATAGCAACCAATTCACTCAAACAAACAAATCTAATAATCCTGACACAAATCAGGATAGATCTCCTAACATTGTTTAGAGTTTCCTAGGTATAAACAGTGGAATACTCACTCTGTAATATCCAAACAATCTATATTACTAAGCTACAGAGCTCCTACTCATCTAGATCTACTAAACTGAATAGGATATCGGATCACAGTCAAGTCCTGCTCAACTACCAAATCCTTCTGAACAGCTGATTCCACAACCAGTGATGGATCACACACATACTCCCTCAGAGATACGTGAAACACATTGAATTCTAGTCTTCCACACTGGCAATTCAATTCTGAAAACCAGAGCACTAATCCTCACAAGAACACAAAAAGATCCAATATCTCAGAGCTAACTTCCCACTCTTTCCAAACATATAGCTCATTTGATCAGAGAAAACTTATCCAACATCAAATCTCTGACTTTGCAATCCAAATTCCTTCGTCCCTTATCCACAAAATTCATATTACGATCCTGAGCTGCCTCTATCCTTCTTGATCAGATCAACCTTCGCTGATGCCTCTAGAAACAAACTGGACCAAAAACAACCCAACAAAATGAACCTCTCACGATCAACCAAATTCAAGAACACAAATTCTACTGTTATCTGAAGACTTCAAACTTCTCCTAACCGGAAAAGACAAAACAGGAGCACCCGCCAAACTTGCTTCCGCTGCACAACTCTGTTCTGGAGCAGATGAGCATGCTAATGATGATGAACACGAGTATAAACTTGACATCACATCCCAGAAATATGGTTCAACAAATCCAAAATGAGAAAATTCAAAAGTTCTACCAAAATTTGAGCTGCTACCCAAACCTCTCTCTAGGAGCCATCCTTAACTAAGCCGAACCACCAGAACCACTCTTGGAATCCTAGTCGATAAGAAAACTCAATCTATAGATGCTATGGCAATCCTTGACTTCGACGAAGACATTCGAAAAAATCTCTGACAACTTCCATACCCTAGAGATGCCTCGATCCAAGCAAAAGATCACCCAAGAGAACACTCAACTATCGCAAGTCACTTTTGCGATCAACCCAGACCAATTTCCATAGAAACTGTTCTCTCTTTACCAATCAGAACAGCTTATGCTTGACTAACCAATCCATCGAAGAAATGGATCCACTCAGCTGCTTCTGAACTCCACCTCTAGGAAACTGCTAAGCCAAACAATATTCCTGTTGGCACACAAAACACTCCGAGTTGCACTGCTGACACGGGTGCCAAAAACTTCCTAACCCAAAGCTCCTCGAACCTCAAAACCAAACATAGCACCCTGCTGAACTCAGTCTCATCATTGATGCAGACACACTTCCTTACTTGCTCCAAAAGAAACATCTTCAGAAACATCCGTAGTCACTGCGTTTCACCACGCAGCTACTTCTTCCTGAGGTTGCCAAGATACTATCACTCTCTTTAGCTCAACCGTCAGATCCAAACTCTTACCTACCCAAACTTGCACTTCAAAGACGGACTTCGAACCTAAAAAAGGCTTCGTTCAGAGATTGGTGAAATCCTTACACCACAATAAAGCTCACTCGAGACGGTCTTTGGTCTAGAGTCTCGGCAGACTCACTTCCAAACTCAACACTCGGACTCCTTCCATTGGTAGTCGTACTACACAAACCACTACCCTTCCTACCTCTAGAATTCATATTGGAAAACCCAAACAGGTAACCCTATAAATAGGTATTAAAACACACACACACACACACACACACACACACACACACACACACACATATATATATATATATACAAGTACGCTCTCTCAAGGAAGAAATCACTCCAAAGCCTAGGTATTCACTCAACCTAGCGCTCTGATACCACTGTAACGACCCGCCTTTCTCTCCACAGAAAGACGCATCATTAGTAAGAACGAAAGGGATAGAAAAGAGAAATGATAGAGAAGAAAGAACAAAAACAACATTAGAATCTCAACAGTGGAACGAATAAATTATATAAATCACATAAGTATTACATAGTATACAACATCTATCAGAGTTACACAAATTATACATCACATACTAGGCAGTTACAAACACCTTCCCAGTTAATACAACTCAAGATACAACACAAAGAAAAGACTTAGAGATCACACTGCGGAACCACCTATATATCTACAAACGCTGAAGCCTCCTGCTCTATCTCCTTCAGGATTCGTCAAAGCTAATCTGAATCCCTTGGCTACTCATAAAAATTTGAGTACCCAAGAGTTTAATAAAATAGAAAATAAACTCCGAGTCAGACATGGGTCTAGTGTGAGTAAACGGGTTAAAGTTGCTTAACTTTGAAAAACCTTTGAAAACAAAAGGTATCTCGTAAGACTTTCCGCACATAAACACGGAAAAGTTTTACCTTACGATAACCAAAACATTGGATAGGAAATCCAGTGATATTATAATAGGGTCTAGGATGTTCAAATAAAATATAGAAGTAACTGGAATGCTTACATATCACGTTCCAACATAGTTGGGCACAACTAAAACGTACGGCACTTATTGGAGTTTGGATTCCATACAATGGCAGGGCTGCTGGGGTACCGCCCTTCACAATGTGGGGCCTAGATCACCGTACCGAGGATTACTCCCAATCCCCTGCAACACAAGGTCGGAACCATCCCTTACTGGATAGTCCCGAATAAGACAACCCCGTAGTTGGTGCGCAGTTCCAACTGCCCACTAAGCCGAATATAAGCGACCTCTAGACAGGGGTAAATCCCGTCCTACTTGGGTGCTACCCACTTAGCCTTACTGCACCTCCCCAGTTTTAGCCATTCTTGTCTGATGATGCTTGAGGCTATGATTACCTTTATAGAACACATCTATCTTAGAACGCTCATCGTCCACCTGACGATATTCTGAAAGCATTCAATCCATGCAAGTTCGTTCTGGGTTCGGACGAAACCAAAGTCGTTATCTCATTACACTAATTTTGGTATCACCCTCAGAGTTAACGATAATAACCCTTGCACTCTGAATCTTCTTCTTCACTTGAGATTCATGACCTATCGTTAATTTTGATAGATGTGTTTTTCGGATATCCAAATCTAGAAACCCGATCCCAGTCTCACCGAAATCCAAAACGCCATCTTTTAGGTCAAAGTTGTTTTAAAATTAAAACAATTCAATTCTATTATCTATATTCACACAGATAGATAATTCACAATATCACAATAGATAACTCATATCATTACAATTCAACCAAAGCATCTCAATATCACAGATCAATACATATCTCATATCAGAGATATCAAACTATTCAAGACATTCAATATCAATCAGCCATCCATAAGCAAAGATCAATTAATCACATCATTTCTAATTAGTTTAAAATAAATTAAATTAATTACCTCCATCTCTAATTAACTTAAAATAAATTAAAGTAATTACTTCCATTACTAAAAATTTTGCTTACCTAACCAATTATTTAATTTCAAACTAAGTAATTAATCATCATCTAATTTCCATTTTAATTAATCATCCTTGGTTAATTATTCTCTAATTATATTAAGTAATTAGCCTTTAATTAATTACACAAATTAATTATCTTTAACCATATACAGTAATTAACCGTTAATTACTTTTAATAATTAATTTACTACAATTAGTTACGTTAATCCTTAATTAATTACATTAATTAATTGTCCTCTAATTACTTATATTGATTAATTACCTTTTAATTAATCATCCCTTAATTACATCATTAATTACTTAATTAATGATTCCTTAATTACTTCTTTAATTAATTACTCTATTTAAATTAATTACATTTAATAATTAATCTTTAATTAATTACATTCATTAACCGACCCCGATTAATTACATTCCTTAATTAATTACCTCACTTAATTAACTTCAAATAACTTTATTAATTAATTATTAAATTAATTACACTAAGTAATTAATTCTTAATTACTTTCACTAAGTAATTTTCCTTCTTCTTAATTTCATAAGGTAATTAAACCCAAAGCTACTTCATCCTTCAATTAATTACATCCAATAATTACCCATTAATTACTTCACTAAGCAATTATAGTTTATAAATTACATTAAGTAATTATACTTAACTAACCACCAAATGATTAACTTAAATTAATTAGACTAATTAATTAACTTAAATTAATCACATTTATTTAATTAATTGCACTGAGTAATTAATCCCTTTAATTACTTTCATTAAGTGATCATACTTAACCAATTCCATAATTGATTATCCTTAATAATTAATCTAATTAATTGTCTTAAATTAATCACATTAATTAATTTTTTAATAATCCCTAGTTAATGATTTCTCATTAGCTATTAACACTTAATTACTTTCCTTAAGTAATTAAACTTTAATTAACCATTATTAATTACAATATTCTTAATGACCAATTAATTAATTTCTAATTACTAAATTAATTAAGTACTTAATTAAAAATTAATTAATCTTTAATTACCTGATTAATTAATTTCAAATCATTAATTAATAAACTATACTTATCTATTTAATGATCCTTAATTACAAATTAACTAATCCTTAATTAAATAACTTAAACCCTTAATTACTTATTTGTTAATCCATAATCATTAATTAATTAAATTAATTAGTCTTTAATTTCCTTATTACTTTAAATAATTTTCAAATCATTTAATTCTCAATTTACTTAAGATAAAATATTTTCCTTATTAATGACTAAATTGTCATTAATATGTTTATTTAAAAAATTACACTTTAAAACTTAGCTTTAAATTTCATTCCAAAATTAAGTTTTAAAATATTTACAAATATACAAAAATTAAACAATTTTACCAACCTCTTAAACTAATGTTAATGAAACACTTATCCTATATAAAGGAAATTTATATAAGAGTTTTAAATCAAATTCCTATAAAAATTTCAAAACCTTTTTCTTAATTTTTTTTTTATTTGAAGCATGTTTTGAATCCAGCTTCGGGTTCAACTCGAGCTATACTCGAGTCTGGACTCGAGAAACCTTTTCTTTCTTTCTTCCAAAATTTGGTTAAGTTTTAAAACTTAAAAACTGGAAAACAAAACACTCAATTACTCGAGCCACTGTACCCTCACTCTTCGAGTAAAACATGCGAGCATCTTCGAGAAAAACTCGATCCTCCTCGAAGCCTCAATCATCAGAGATAGATATACACGTGTGCATGGTGCACGGCGAACCACGCAATGCCGATCAACAACAAAGGCTCCATCACATCACCGATGACTTCGCAAAGCCTTCCCATCGTCCAGATCCCACTGTTCTTTCTTGAATCGAAATCGAGCAATTTTAACAACCTAGACCCAAACCATCTCGACCATAAAGATGCTTGCCACGAGGATCCATTTGACCGTAATCCACGCCCCTCCGACATCTGCCTTTTCATTGACCAACGCAGCCATCCCAATGTTTGAAAACATGTCCGATGCGACAATGTCGTCGAGATCGCCTCGAAATCCTACATGACCAAAAGTCACTCTAAACCCAAAACTAAACAACTCAGATTGTCGCACTTAATCCCAAATTAAAAATGAAGATTTTCATTTCAAAAATCATCATTTGCAATGGTAAATAAAATTATGAATTCAATTCAGGGAATTGAAACATTTTATTTTTCTGATTAAATTTGTTCTTACTGTAAAAACTTTTTTGAATTATAAACTAACTAATTTCACCTGGATTCTATTTCTAAAAAGAATTTACATTGTAAAAATCTTTTTCTATTTAATGATCGTGGCTAGATATAGATTTGGAAGAAAGATTTTTGTTTTTGAACTTGTTATCTAGGCTGTTAATTCAAAACAGAGAGAAGAATCCATCATTAAAGGCATGCATCCAGATTAGGCATGCATCCAGATTTATACAGCACAACACACATATACATATATGCATTCCTATATACATACATAAGCAACCATATTCCTACACAATACATCACAAAACATCTAGTTATGATAACAGATTCAAAGATGAAGAGGGGATCAGTTTATACATATACAGATATTTTCACATATAAACAAAGCAATACATATATATCCACTACACCATATTAGCAGTTTTGCAACCCCCAAACGCGGAAGATAAACAACGGCTCTGAGCCGTTGCTAAATAACAACGGTTCTTAGCCATTGCAAAATTATTAACAACGGCATAAAGCCGTTGCGAAATGAGGCTTCCATATTTGGTGCAAACGCTTTTGCTGCATACCAAAATTTATATGGCGGGCTTCCAATTTATTTTAGAGGTCGCATTCTTTTAGTATTATTTCCACAACCTATTTTCCCTCAGTTCTTCTTCTTCCCTAAAAAAAAATGAAAACCCTAAAAGACGTCTTCTTTTCTTCTGATTCAGTGTAGCCAAGAGATGATCAGGTCTAGGAATGTTTTAAATAAAAAAGTATCCCCTTTATTCGCACCGTCTTCCTCATCTCCATCATCTAATTCTCTGCTTTACTGCATCGTGCTACAATCCTTCCATGCCACCCTCACCGACCCCTACATCTGCACTTTTCCTACATGAAAAGTCTTCGATTGCTGCTCAAATCTATACAGAGGGTTGCACGACAAACTTGAGAATCCAAGGGGAATCCACCGAGATGATCTAGTTTTCAACTTTATTACTCGATTCAGACCCATCTCTCAACCATTTAGTTTCCAATTATCCAGGTATTACTCATTTGACTTATTTTCACTTTTACTTTGTATGAAATAATATTGGTTTTTACCCATTCAACCTTTTTATGCTATTAACTTATGCAAATTTAGGGATGTCTAAGATTCTTCAGGACAAACATATGATGTTCTAATTAATACCGGTGTGATTTGTTTTAGTTCGTTTGAAATTAATATTTGTGCCAATGACTTAATTTGAAACAGTGAAGATTCTACTAATACAAACATCTGATGCACAGTGTGCAGCCAATACAAACCGATAATTAGTAGTGATAAGATTCAATATTACATTCACTCTACTTGAGAATTCTAACAGTTCTGTAGCTACTTCTTTTGGACAAGTTTACAGGAACAAGCTTAGTGGTGCTTTTAGAAAGCATAACCTTTTCTTGTCAACTTGTTGATTCACAGTAAGCGCCATGATATTTTTGGAAAATTTGGGATTCATTGATACATAGAAATATAATGATTTAGATTTTCCCTCTTAATTACAGTTGAATCTTAATGTTAACTGTTATAGTTGAAATTAAAACCTTTTAATCGAGCTGCATGTCTCTATTATAATATAGGTTCTGTATGGCTTAATTCGCAATACAGTAGACTCTCTATATTTTAATGTAATTTAGACATTTCATCATTTCATTAACTCTTGTCTTAACTTGATTGTTCTTTATCTATGAAATTCACTTAATCACTATCAATTGTTTCTTAAATTCAAAAACTGGATGCTTTTCTGAGTATAAAAACATGATTTTTGATACACAAATCTGTCACTCATAATATAAAGTATATTATAAATGTAGAAAGTTATCGGTAATTTATCTGAGAATTTTGCTAGCAATAACAAGTTTTCCAGTGCCAAGTCAGTAATGGTGGAAATCTTGTACACAAAACAAAGTCAACTTCCGTAACATGCTTTAAATGTAAATAGAACTCTACGTATATTTAATGTATAAGACATATTTTTTTTTTCTAACAAGATGATTTTTCATTATTTTTCACTTCAAAATATTTTTGACTTTTAGCATAGACAACAAAAACATAGATTAAGTACTTGCAATAACCATGGTCAATTTATCCCCAAGAATTTCTCTGGGATAGATAAAGGCTTTGAGCATTAGTATTGTGCAACTTCAATTATTCAGGTTCTACTATTTTAGCTTTATTTCTCCAACCACACTACACATTGCCTCTAGTTTGATTGAATTAGCCATCTTATTCAATCTCCTGCCACTTTCAGCTTTATTTCTTCAATTCTCAAGAATCTTTTATGTTTTATAAAAACTGAAATAGACTGTTTGCATTCTTTTATCTAGAAATTTTTAGAATTAAATAGTAAATTCTAGTGATTTTGGATTCTAAGTAATATGTTATAGGTTTATTATCCACAAATAAAATTACATCAATATATCTTTCGTTTTCCACTCCCACATTGCATACTTCTCCAGAATCTTTAGCGAAGTAAAACTTTAGTTCAACATAGTTAGCTTCCATATATTTCTTTAAAAAAAGTTACATTCCTATGTCATCAGTAATGTTTGGGTTAGTATGGCATCCTAAATTACTCTTGTTCTTCTAAAGTTCTACATAGATCCAATAAGGGCTTAGTTTTTGTTAAGCTCAGTTGGATGTAATTGGCAACAAAGGAGATGTTAACAGCTCGGACGTCACCAAATTAAATGAAAGAACACATCTTTTGTGATACACGTTCCTAAATATAAGTTATGGTATTAGTAGGTGGTATCTTAAGTAATATTTTGTGGTTTTTCTGTTATGTGAACCTTTGTTTCAGCCATAAATTATTATGATAAAACTTTAGATTAATAGCATAGTTTTGTTTTCTGATATATTTTTTATACAAGTAAAGAAAGATAACATGCACTGGCATTTCTATTACTCTGATATGGTGATTTCAACCTTCCACTCATGATTGCCGAATTTTCTTAGTGCCACAGTTTTTCATTGTTGAAAATTCAACTCGGGCAACTGTTTGATAACAGCCTTATAACATCAGAGAATACCAGTAGTTATTGGATGTTCGGTTTCAAGTTTCAACAACATCGTCAACGTTTTGAAGATCGGGTAGCATCTTAAAACTTTTCATTTTGATTTAAGTTGAAAGTAGGAATAGTGGTAACACTGTTTATTATTTAAATTGAGAGTTGACAGTGGCATATGAGTTGATAGCAGTGTATTTTCTTTTTTTCCTTTACCCTACTACGGACTGATAAATAATTCCTGTCAATGCAGAACTTACAAAATAGTTCGGTGGTTATGGATGCAATAGTGAAATGCTTGGGGTCTTTGTGAGAGTAAATGTTTTTGGTCAATATTGAGAAATAACCAACCATTCATGCAGGCTGTTCTGATGAGAATATGGAAGACTGTTATAGTCCGAGCTGTAGTCCGATGGTATCTATTTGTGGAATCTTCTTTGTGCTGGGTTTGAATGATAGGAGATGTAACAAAGGTATGTTGCTTCTGTACTTACCTCTGTGCATGTGTCCAAGTAGTATACCTTTTTGTTGTTTTAATTGGTAAAGATGTTTACTGCACCAAATAAAGTACAGGCGCCACTAGCATGGGCCTAAACTGGTGATATAGTTCTTATGACTGGATCTACTTCCATGTTGATTGGCATGATATTAGTATGTCACTTGACATAAAAATATGTATTTTCATCAAGTCTTATCATATGCTAGCCTCACTGTTATAATACAAAAAATTGTTATATATGTAGTAATATTCAAATCATTGTGAATTATCAGTTGTTGCTTATCAGATCGAGTTCAAGGTTGAACCTATGCTAGAAACACTATTTGAGAAGGATAATATCTGTGCCAATGACTTATAGTTATAGTTAAATATCCTGGGTAGAATATTATTAAACTTTCACAACTACAAAATGTTAATGTATGTATTTGAAATTTAATTGGATTTGCTGTAAAGACATACACTTATCCTAAATCAATATTCAGATTTGACTGAATAAATTTCTATATATACACATCATACTAGCCTGTTAAATAGTATACATTTTTATCGATTTATGCAGGTTTGATAGCGGTCGATGATCCATATGCACCCCCTTTGAATTGCGAGGTAAGTGAGTACTTAACTTATTCATTGTGAAACATTGCATTGCAGTAGAAAGCTTGTTATGTATATTTCTAATAAATGATGCATGTGCAAGGATGGCAAAGTATGTTAGCTGAAGAGTAGCATGGCATGTTAGCTGAAGTGTGCGTGGAAACAGTTTTGTGTGCATGGAAACAGTTGTGAAAGTTGGCTGAAAAGTGCATATTGGAAGGAAAAAATACAGTAATGATGAATGCACATACTGGCCGAAGATGGGGCAGAATGCTTCTAAAGGATGAAGCTGCAAATGGAGAGTAGTGTGATATTGGATGTACAGTTGAAGACGGGACAGTATGATGCTCGTACATTGTGCGATGGTGGTACCGATCAGTGCTTACTCCCAACATGTAGACTGGGGTACGTATGAACAGTAAGCTAAAATAGACACAATTTAATTTATTTTTAATATTTAATTTATTATTGTATTAAAAAATGTAGGCAGATTAACATAAAAATCGTGATAGTTTGAACAATTTATTGGTTTGTATGGATGTTTATTGGCAGTGGCAGTTGAAGTCTGGCAAGGTGATATGTTGTTGGTGATAACAGGTGCTAGCAATTGAATATGTATGCAGTGGTTTGAAAAAAAAATGTATGCTATGTCGTTGATGGTTGATAAAAGGAGATGAGTAGTGAGATGGGCAGATGGTTTTGGTGATTGAGTCAGCAGTATATTTGTAGTGTTGGTTGGTGAGGATATATGGCAGTAGCAAGGAGTTGTTGTTGATAGAAGATGATGTGTCTCTGCAATTGAGAAGTTCCAAGTAGTGGTTGTTCAAGCAGTGGAAAGTAATTAAACTTAATTAATTTCTCATTAGCTATTAACACTTAACTACTTTCCTTAAGTAATTAAACTTTAATTAACCATTATTAATTACAATATTCTTAATGACCAATTAATTAATTTCTAATTACTAAATTAATTAAGTACTTAATTATAAATTAATTAATCTTTAATTACCTGATTAATTAATTTCAAATCATTAATTAATAAACTATACTTATCTACTTAATGATCCTTAATTACAAATTAACTAATCCTTAATTAACTAACTTAAACCCTTAATTACTTATTTGTTAATCCATAATCATTAATTAATTAAATTAATTAGTCTTTAATTTCCTTATTATTTTAAATAATTTTCAAATCATTTAATTCTTAATTTACTTAAGATAAAATATTTTCCTTATTAATGACTAAATTGTCATTAATATGTTTATTTAAAACATTACACTTTAAAACTTAGCTTTAAATTTCATTCCAAAATTAAGTTTTAAAATATTTACAAATATACAAAAATTAAAACAATTTTACCAACCTCTTAAACTAATGTTAATGAAACATTTATCTTATATAAAGGAAATTTATATAAGAGTTTTAAATCAAATTCCTATAAATATTTCAAAACCTTTTTCTTAAATTTTTTTATTTGAAGCATGTTTTGAATCCAGCTTCGGGTTCAATTCGAGCTATACTCGAGTCTGGACTCGAGAAACCTTTTTTTTCTTTCTTCCAAAATTTGGTTAAGTTTTAAAACTTAAAAACTGGAAACCAAAACACTCAATTACTCGAGCCACTGTACCCTCACTCTTCGAGTAAAACATGCGAGCATCTTCGAGAAAAACTCGATCCTCCTCGAAGTCTCAATCATCAGAGACAGATATACACCTGTGCATGGTGCACGGCGAACCACGCGACGCCGATCAACAACAAAGGCTCCACCACATCACCGATGACTTCACAAAGCCTTCCCATCGTCAAGATCCCGTTGTTCTATCTTGAATCGAAATCGAGCAATTTTAACAACCTAGACCCAAACCATCTCGACCATAAAGATGCTTCCCACGACGATCCATTTGACCGTAATCCACGCCCCTCTGACATCAGCCTTTTCATTGACCAACGCAGCCATCCCAATGTTCGAAAACATGTCCGATGCGACAATGTCGTCGAGATTGCCTCGAAATCCCACATGACCAAAAGTCACTCTAAACCCAAAACTAAACAACTCAGATTATCGCACTTAATCCCAAATTAAAAACGAAGATTTTCATTTCAAAAATCATCATTTGCAATGGTAAATAAAATTATGAATTCAATTCAGGGAATTGAAACATTTTATTTTTCTCATTAAATTTGTTCTTACTGTAAAAACTATTTTGAACTATAAACTAACTAATTTAACCTGGATTCTATTTCTAAAAAGAATTTACATTGTAAAAATCTTTTTCTATTTAATGATCGTGGCTAGATATAGATTTGGAAGAAAGATTTCTATTTTTGAACTTGTTATCTAGCCTGTTAATTCAAAACAGAGAGAAGAATAAATCATTATAGGCATGCATCCAGAGTAGGCATGCATCCAGATTTATACAGCACAACACACATATACATATATGCATTCCTATATACATATATAAGCAACCATATTCCTACACAATACATCACAAAACATCTAGTTATGATAACAGATTCAAAGATGAAGAGGGGAGCAGTTTATATATAACAGATATATTCACATATAAACAAAGCAATACATATATATCCACTACACCATATTAGCAGTTTTGCAACCCCCAAACGCGGAAGATTAACAACGGCTCTGAGCTGTTGCTAAATAACAACGGTTCTTAGCCATTGCAAAATTATTAACAACGGCATAAAGCCGTTGCGAAATGAGGCTTCCATATTTGGTGCAAATGTTTTTGCTGCATACCAAAATTTATATCGCGGGCTTCCAATTTATTTTAGAGGTCGCGTTCTTTTAGTATTATTTCCACAACCTATTTTCCCTCAATTCTTCTTCTTCCCTAAAAAAAATGAAAACCCTAAAAGACATCTTCTTTTCTTCCGATTTAGTGTAGCCAAGTGATGATCAGATCTAGCAATGTTTTAAAGAAAAAAGTACCCCCTTTATTCGCATCGTCTTCCTCATCTCCATCCTCTACTTCTCTGCTTTACTTCATCGTTCTTCAATCCTTCCATGCCACCCTCACCGACCCCTACGTCTGCACTTTTCCCACTTGAAAAGTCTTCGATTGCTGCTCAAATCTATACAGAGGGTTGCACGACAAACTTGAGAATCCAAGGGGAATCCACCGATATGATCTAGTTTTCAACTTTATTACTCGATTCAGACCCATCTCTCAACCATTTAGTTTCCAATTATCCAGGTATTACTCATTTGACTTCTTTTTACTTTTACTTTGTATGAAATAATACTGGTTTTTACTCGTTCAGCCTTTTTATGCTATTAACTTATGCAAATTTAGGGATGTCTAAGATTCTTCAAGACAAACATCTGATGTTCTAATTAATACCGGTGTGATTTTTTTAGTTTGTTTGAAATTAATATTTATGCCAATGACTTAATTTGAAACATTGAAGATTCTACTAATACAAACATCTGATGCACAGTGTGCAGCCAATACACACCAATAATTAGTAGTGATAAGATTCAATATTACATTCACTCTACTTGAGAATTCTAACAGTTCCGTAGCTACTTCTTTTGGACAAGTTTACAGGAACAAGCTTAGTGGTGCTTTTAGAAAGCATAACCTTTTCTTGTCAACTTGTTGATTCACAGTAAGCGCCATGATATTTTTGGAAAATTTGGGATTCACTGATACATAGAAATATAATGATTTAGATTTTCCCTCTTAATTACAGTTGAATCTTAATGTTAACTGTTATAGTTGAAACTAAAACCTTTTAATCGAGCTGCATGACTCTATTATAATATAGGTTCTGTATGGCTTAATTCGCAATACAGTAGACTCTCTATATTTTAATGTTATTTAGACATTTCGTCATTTCATTAACTCTTGTCTTAACTTGATTGTTCTTTATCTATGAAATTCACTTAATCACTATCAATTGTTTCTTAAATTCAAAAACAGGACGCTTTTCTGAGTATAAAAACTTGATTTTTGATACACAAATCTGTCACTCATAATAAAAGTATATTATAAATGTAGAAAATTATCGGTAATTTATCTAAGAATTTTGCTAGCAATAACAAGTTTTCCAGTGCCAAGTCAGTAATGGTGGAAATCTTGTACACAAAACAAAGTCAACTTCCGTAACATGCTTTAAATGTAAATAGAACTCAATATATATTTAATGTATAAGAAATAATTTTGTTTTCTAACAAGATGATTTTTCGTTATTTTTCACTTCAAAATATTTTTGACTTTTAGCATAGACAACAAAAACATAGATTAAGTACTTGCAATAACCATGGTTCATTTATCCCCAAGAATTTCTCTGGGATAGATAAAGGCTTTGAGCATTAGTATTGTGCAACTTCAATTATTCAGGTTCTACTATTTTAGCTTTATTTCTCCAACCACACTACACATTGCCTCTAGTTTGATTGAATTAGCCATCTTATTCAATCTCCTGCCACTTTCATCTTTATTTCTTCAAATCTGAAATAGACTGTTCTACATAGATCCAATAAGGGCTCATTTTTTGGTAAGCTCAGTTGGATGTAATAGGCAACAAAGGAGATGTTTACAGCTCGGACGTCACCAAATTAAATGAAAGAACACATCTTTTGTGATACACGTCCTAAATATAAGTTATGGTATTAGTAGGTGGTATCTTAAGTAATATTTTGTGGTTTTTCTGTTATGTGAACTTATGTTTCAGCCATAAATTATTATGATAAAACTTTAGATTAATAGCATAGTTTTGTTTTCTGATATATTTTTTATACAAGTAAAGAAAGGTAACATGCACTGGCATTTCTATTACTCTGATATGGTGATTTCAACCTTCCACTCATGATTGCCGAATTTTCTCAATGCCATAGTTTTTCATTGTTGAAAATTCAACTCGGGCAACTGTTTGATAACAGCTTTATAACATCAGAGAATACTAGTAGTTATTGGATGTTCGGTTTCAAGTTTCAACAACATCGTCAATGTTTTGAAGATCGGGTAGCATCTTAAAACTTTTCATTTTGATTTAAGTTGAAAGTAGGAATAGTGGTAACATTGTTTGTTATTTAAATTGAGAGTTGACAGTGGCATATGAGTTGATAGCAGTGTCTTTTCTTTTTTTCCTTTACCCTGCTAGGAGCTGATAAATAATTCCTGTCAATGCAGAACTTACAAAATAGTTTGGTGGTTATGGATGTAATAGTGAAATGCTTGGGGTCTTTGTGAGAGTAAATGTGTTTGGTCAATATTGAGAAATAACCAGCCATTCATGTAGGCTGTTCTAATGAGAATATGAAAGACTGTTATTGTCCGAGCTGTAGTCCGATGGTATCTATTTGTGGAATCTTCTTTGTGTTGGGTTTAGATGATAGGAGATGGAACTAAGGTATGTTGCTTCTGTACTTATCTCTGTGCGTGTGTCCAAGTAGTATACCTTTTTGTTGTTTTAATTGGTAAAGATGTTTACTGCACCAAATAAAGTACAGGCATCACTAGCATGGGCCTAAACTGGTGACATAGTTCTTATGACTGGATCTACTTCCATGTTGATTGGCATGATATTGGTATTTCACTTGACATAGAAATATGTATTTTCATCAAGTCTTATCATATGCTAGCCTCACTGTTATAATACAAAAAATTGTTATATATGTAGTAATATTCAAATCATTGTGAATTATCAGTTGTTTCTTATCAGATCGAGTTCAAGGTTGAACCTATGCTAGAACTACTATTTGAGAAGGATAATATCTGTGCCAATGACTTATAGTTATAGCTAAATGTCCTGGGTAGAATATTATTAAACTTTCACAACTACAAAATGTTAATGTATGTATTTGAAATTTAATTGGATTTGTTGTAAAGACATACACTTATCCTAAATTAATATTTGGATTTGACTGAATAAATTTCTATATATACACATCATGCTAGCCTATTTAATAGTATACATTTTTATTGATTTATGCAGGTTTGATAGGGGTCGATGATCCATATGCACCCCCTTTGAATTGTGAGGTAAGTGAGTACTTAACTTATTCATTGTGAAACATTGCATTGCAGTAGAAAGCTTGTTATGTATATTTCTAATAAATGATGCATGTGCAAGGATGGCAAAGTATGTTAGCTGAAGAGTAGCATGGCATGTTAGCCGAACTGTGCGTGGAAACTGTTTTGTGTGCATGGAAACAGTTGTGCAAGTTGGCTGAAAAGTGCATATTGGAAGGAAAAAATACAGTAATGATGAATGCACATACTGGCCGAAGATGGGATAGAATGGTTCTAAAGGATGAATCTGCAAATGGAGAGTAGTGTGATATTGGATGTACAGTTGAAGACGGGACAGTATGATGCTCGTACATTATGCGGTGGTGGTACCGATCAGTGCTCACTCGCAACATGTAGACAGGGGTACGTATGAACAGTAAGCTAAAATAGACACAATTTAATTTATTTTTAATATTTAATTTATTATTATATTAAAACTGTAGGCAGATTAACATAAAAATCGTGACAGTTTGAACAGTTTATTTGTTTGTATGGAGTTTATTGGCAGTGGCATTTGAAGTCTGGCAAGGTGATATGTTGTTGGTGATAACAGGTGCTAGCAATTGAATATGTATGCTGTGGTTTGAAAAAAAATGTATGTATGCTATGTCGTTGATGGTTGATAAAAGGAGATGAGTAGTGAGACGGGAAGATGGTTTTGGTGATGGAGTCAGTAGTATATTTGTAGTGTTGGTTGGTGAAGATATATGGCAGTAGCAAGGAGTTGTTGTTGATAGAAGATGATGTGTCTCTGCAATTGAGAAGTGCCAAGTAGTGGTTGTTTAGGCAGTGGAAAAGTTGAAGCAATGCAGCTGTGTATTTGATTGGCAAGTTTTTGAAATTGGTATATGCACAGTGGACGATGGTTGTGTATGTTTTGTGTAGCAGTGCTATGGGTTCGTGGTTCATGAGTTTGTGGAATTGAGTTGAGATGTTGGTGATCTGTTGTCAGGGAATGTACCGTTGTTTCGTGTTGTTGCAATGACATTGTTGAAGGGATAAGTGAATGGCTTGATGTTTGGCAATGGGGGTGGTGATGTACAGAAGTGAGATGGTGGTAGAATTTGTAATGAGATGTATATTGGTTCGTATCAGTGGGTATGTATCAATGTATATTTGATGATGGTGATGTGTAGCTGCAGGGTTTGGTAGGGAAAGGAAACAGATGTGTATGTGGAGGTTTCAAAGATGAGGCAAAGCTGAAGGGTTGTGACAGTTTGAACAGAAGTGGTTGGGGTATGTGGCGGTGATGATGTTCAGGCAAAATAATTGGTTAAAAGAATAGAGTTCACACCTATTAGTGAGTACAAAATAATTGTGACAAAATCTTCAGCGTATTAGCAACTACAAAATAATTGTGACAAACATCTTTAGCGTCTGGTTCTACTTGACCTACACTCAAAATAGAATGATATATTGATGATTTGTATGTCGCATTAACCCCTGCATTATATATATAATTCAGAAAAATTAATCTACGGCATTAACTGATAGAATTGAAAAATTGAAACAAGTGCACAAAGTACAAACCTTCATTAGCTTTTTATTTACTTTAACAAACATATGATAATTGACCTCTTTATAAACAAACATCAATTTCTTGTTTTGTGCAGGCATTAAACTTATGCTGGCGGGAGCATTAGACGATTGGAGGAAGACGTTATGTACCGTATGTATTGTACTATGCATGTAGTATTATGTAATGATGTCGTTGTTGTACTATGTATGTTATGTATACTTATTGAACTATATAGTGGTATGTGTTGATGTTGAACATTATGATTCAAACATTTGTTATATTTGGTTTTTGTGTTTAATCTATGAAAAATATTTGGTTTAATAATCTTTCTTTTGTGATAGTGTTAAATTTGCAAATTTTTGTATTAATTATGATAATGAAATGATTGTCACTGCTGCAGGGATAAATTTCAGTTTTTTTAAAAAAAATAGCAATTAGCAACGGATTAAAGCCGTTGCTAATATTTAAAACATCAGTTATACATCTACATTTCGCAACGGCTTTAAGCCGTTGCAAAATAAAATCCGGAATGGCTACAAGCCGTTGCTAAAGAATATTTTGCACGGCCCTTAGCCGTTGCAAAAAATATATTTCGCAATGGATTTGAACCGTTGCGAAATTTTTACCACTGTCCATTTCACAACGGCTAAAAGCCGTTGCGAAATTATTTTGCAACGGCTTAAAGCCGTTACGATGAGGATTCTGGTGTAGTGATCCAGATAAAATAAATCACGCAAACAACTTCTTTATATAGGATCATCACATGAGATAAAACTAGCAACCATCTCATGTTTTTAAAAGTTTTATTTACTCACCAGTTTAAAAGTGATGAACAGAGCCCTTTCTATTTGAAACAGCTTTTGAAAACTTTAGAACTTATTTGTTGAAAATGTTGCTTGATTTATAAACTTGAATTGCTTGTTATTGAAGCTGGTATGCTTTGATTTTGCTGTTGATTAATCTACAGGTTTGCTTGCTTGATAAACTCTGGTTGAATAAGATGCTTGCAGACTTTGATTTCAGGTTTGAGAAATGGTGTTCAGGCTTTGATGATTTGATTTTAGAAAATGAATTACAGGCTTTGAATTTGATTTTCTTGTTTTAGAAGTGGATTGATTTTCAGATTGTTTATGAGGATTTGTTTTTGAGAATGGTTTACAAGCTTGAGTTTCTTAGCCTTAGAATAGAAAATGATAGAGAAGAATGAAAGTGAGAAAATATGTGTTTATATAATTAAATTTTGTGATTTAATTAAAATAAAAGAAAGTGAAAATTATAAAGGACACCTGTAAAGTTTCTCAACATTTGTCATTTACCCTAGTTTATTAGTTTACACATGTTAAAACAAGCCTTATAAACATACACTTGTCTCTTAAGTAATTTATTTTTATTCTACATGTTAATATAACGTTTTATATAAATTTACTATTTTAAAAATACTTATCTATATATAATTAAATTACCTTTAAAGAAAATAAAATCAAACAAATTGTATACAAAATAAAACCTTATACATATATTCTTGAATCCAAAATATTTCAAAATATCTATCCTTTGAATTTAAATTTTAAATTCAAATTTAAATCCGAACTAAATTTAAAAATCCAATTTAAAAATCAATTTATAACAACACATTAAATTGAAAATATCAATTCTATTTTTTTATTAAAATCTATTTATATCTATACATAAAAATAACACGTTATTATTATATAATTTATAAAAGAAATTATTACATTATTTTCAAATTACTTAATTTACTTAAATGAATTAATGTATCATATGTAAATTGTATTTTAAACTTATATATTTATTTTTGGATCATATTATCAAGTAATATTTAAAAGAAAATAAAACAAACCTTTTTATTAATTTTATTTAAATCTAAATTTAAATTTAAGCTTTAAAAAAAATGTTTTAACCAATTAACATTTATCTTAAGTATTTTAAAATTATATAGTTAACTTGTTAAATAGCTTTGAAAAGTTTTATATTAAATAAATCATAATTTCTAAATTACCATAATATATTAGAATTTGAAAACATGTTTTATTTGTTAAATTTTGAACCAAAGCTTTTCTATCCATAATATATACAAATATATATACATTATAAATAGAAAATATTTTATTAGCCTTTAAAAGATAAAATTAGCCAATTTAAATTAAATTATAAAAGAAAATTTATTAAATCAATTTAATTATTAATACAACTTATTAAATTGATTTTGCTCAAAATCCCGGGTAATCACATTTTGGTTTTGAAGTATAACCTATTTTGAAATGACTACGGTGTTATAACAACGATTGGTTGTTAAAGAGACCGGGATCGGATATTGTCATGCTCTTTACCGAAAACCACTTTAACAACTGTGTACGTGGTGGAGAATCCAGAATGAAGTAGGATGATTTGGTGACGATTCTATATGGTATTTAAGTAGCCCTGACTCCCATGAGTCAGCTTGATGCGGCTAAAACAGAAGCCACGCCGGGCCAAGTAAGGTCATTCCTCCGATCGGGCACATTCCTTCGATACCGTTCTATTGCTTTTATGATTGATTGTTTGTACCCTTTGATTTAGGAGTGTGTCATGAGGTGGGTAGTAGCTGCTATCCATTACCACCAGTCCGGATATGCAAAAGCTATATCTACCCTGGCATTGCCTCGAGTGCGGTGTCGCATGCCCTATCGCGCCTTCTACGTGTTTGTTTTGTGTCATACCTATGAAGTGCCCCCGATAGCCCACTTGCGAGTGGATTATAGTATTTGTATAGACTACGGCATTATAAAAATGTGTTAAGGGGGATATGGGTAACGCCTTAACACTATTTTAATAGTTTACTTTACTATAGACATTATTATAATAGTGTATACTACTACATAGTATATAGTTTAATGGATCCTTAGAGGATAGTTATCCCAAACATTCTTTGAATGACCTGTATTTCAGTTGACAATTCACTTGAGTTGAATTTATTGCTATAAGAATGTTAATCCTGACTCAAGTGTTTTGTGTTTTGCTTTATGCTCAGGTCATATTGAGTGATACAGCATTTGAGACTCACCTTTGGAGTTTGGAGCTTCGCTTGGAGACCAACTATAGATTCAGCATTCAGTCATTCAGTTGATTCCAATGATGTATTTAGATTTTGTTATTTGGCTATTGTGTTCGAGACTTCTGTTGTATCTTGTTTTAACTCCCTTGTGTGTGTGTGTGTGTGTATATATATATATATATATATATATATATATATATATGTATGTATGTATGTATGTATGTACGTATATGTATGTATAGTAGCTTCATGAACTATTATTCATTTGTTTCCTCTGCTTATTATTGTAATACTCTGTGTCTGTGATTATGTGATTTATTTATTTATGGTATATGCTGAGTTTTGCCAAATATAAATTAACAATCTGATATTTTGAGCAATTCAAGTCCCATGTGTGCGGATGTAAATGGCAAGAAATACCGGGTCATTACAGTTAGTATCAGAGTTCTGGTTTTAAACAAAACTTAGCATATGTAGTAGATTTAATTACAGAATTACCTTCATTCAAGCTTGAATCTCTCCCTCTTAGAGTCGGGTGTCCTTTGAATTTTAGAACATTCCTTGTTCTGAAATCCATCCTTGTCTTTCCTATTCGTGTTCTTTTGATTTTGGAGTATCCCATAACTCCACTCCATTGATCTCTATAATGAATTGGCGGTCTCACCAATCTTAGGATGATTTGTAAAGGGGTGAAACTCCATTACAATAGCATTGATTCATCGAAGATTTTTATATCCTCGGTTTAAATGTTGCTATCTCTTGTTATACCCTAATGTTCTCTAATAGACGACTAGGGTAATTCTCTTATGATCAATCTTATTCTGCACTGATCTTATTCTTGAAGTCACGGTTGACCTAGTTAAGGTCGCCCGTGATTTATATTAGTCTATCCATCTTCCTATTTTGCTATTCAATAATCTTTTCTTCGTATCGAGTTTTTCTTATTAGTTAAAATCTCTTTTGATTAGGGTTCCTCTAATTTTTTTTAAATCTATTCTTTATAATCGAGTAAGGGAGTGTATATTTAATTAGTATTAAAATGTTTTATTGTGTGTTGTTTGAGTTGTTACGTTTGAATTTTGAGTTTCGATCGATTCATCTGATCAACGTAATCGACAGGAATTCCAAAACACTTGAACAAAGCAAATTAACACAATATTGTTTTCGGATTTGGTAAATGAAAGATAAATTTTGTATGATAATATTATATATACATAAGTATAAATTTTATAAAAGGTTGTTAGAAATGATAATATTTGATTTTCATTTATTGTCTTGGAAACCATTGACTATTGCAACAAGATATAAATAAATGGAATTATAAAACGTGGTTTATAAAGTGATTTGGAATTGAAATGAATTTAAATTTCCGGTATTTTCAAAAATTTGTTTTTTTAAGTTTTGGAATATATTATTTGATAGTACTTTCAAATGGAAATTGTTGCAAAAGAATAATTCTAAATCCTCTTTTGTCGCTGGAAAATAATTTCGGTGATGACTACAGCATCATCAACACCCATTTGCGAGTTTCGAAGTGGAGAGACCACGTAGCATCTTTGCTACACTTTTGTTTTGGACAATGAATTTTTTTTGAACTTCTTGTGTATAGATTGATTTATATAATATATATGTATATAATTATTTCAAAGTAGTTTAAAGAGAAACCGAAAATTTTGAATCTTAAGTTTTATATTAAGTAATGATTTCAATTATCGAAACAAAGTAAAATTTTGAATAAGTGGAATATTTAAAATGGTAAATGAAATTTAACCAACTTGAAATAGTTTAATTTGAATACAAACTTATTTGTATAACTCTAAATTACATTCTAATATATATAACTTGCCTAAAATATTCAAAAAGTTAAAATGTTAGGGTACAATAAAGGGTTGTACAAAAGAAAACTTAAGTAATAAAATTGTTCAAACAAAAATTGGCTTAATATAAATGTTGAAAATAAAAGGGAAAATTTGTATAGTATTTAATTACACTCGGAAACATTAATAAAACTTACCTAGAAAGTTTAAATGTAATTAGAATGTAATTGGATAATATACACTATGATATAGGCAATAGGATATCAAAACGATATTTTGTTAAGGGAATTCGCTAATAATAAATAGGATAATAAATGTGAAAAAGTGGGTTAATAATAAAAAGCGAAAATTTATTTGTTGAATAATATATGGCTATAAGATGTTTATACACGTAATATATGTTGCAAAATATATATTAAGCGGAATAAATTAAATAAATAAAGGAGGATGCTAGTTTAGTAAATAAATGTGAACTTAAGAATAGTGAAATTGAAATTTTAAGGGAAATCAGCTTAACTAGGGTAAATGGATTTAATAAATGAGTTAAATCAAATAAATTTTGTTTCGAAAAGGAAATTTTGTAACAAATGCTAATAAATTGAAATCAAGCCTATTGATGGAAATGCATTAAACTGAATCAATAAAATATGTATATAATAAATAGTTATTGATTTATAAAATGGATTAAACCAAATTGTTGAATATTAATTTATTTTGAATAGTCGAAGTTGAATGTTAAGATGGAACTAGCTATGGTTGATCAAATAGATTTAACAGATGAGTAAAATAAAACAAATTTTGTTGTAAAAATTTTGTAACAAATGTTAATAAATGGGAAACAAATCAATTGAATGAAAATATATGGAAATTAAACCAATCAAATGTGAACATAATAAATTCGATTAATTAAATAAAATGAATTGGAATCGACTAATTGAATATAAACCAATTTTAAAATAAATGTAGCTTATATGGTTTAAATTAATTTTTTTTATTTTATATTTCAATCTATTTTTCGTTCTGGTTATTTTTATTCTCCTACCTTGTTCCTTTCGGGGATGAAAAGTTTTGAGTGGGGGAATAACGACCTATAAATTTTAAATGGTTTTATTTGCGTAATTAATTAAAATTTTGTGAAATTTTAAATAACTGAATTTTGAAATAAAAATTTGATATCTAGAATGCGTCTATTTTAACATAGCAAATGGTAAATTTTGATCAGATAAAATGGAAGTTTATTTGTTGTGAAATTTTATTTCAATTTAAATCGGTTAATGTTTGATGATAATAAAATGTTTTCCAAACCTTAATATTTTTACACAATAAATTTGCAAATCATCTTCTGAGTAAGTCATCATATTTCGTTTCTTCAAATTTGGACTGCTATTGCTCCGTTTATCTTATTTTCGACCGATTAGCAGCATTTTCGGTACCGAATATCGACTTTTGATCGGTTGATCCTATCACTGATATTTGTATACCGTTTTGATCGTCTAGTCGTGTTGAACTCTACAGTATATTTATTTCTATGAGTTGAGGTCCGATACTGTAACGACCCCAAAATTTTGAATTTATTTTAATTAACGGTTAATGTAAATTTTGAATAAATTTTAGAATAAATTTAAAATTTGAATATTTAATTTGTATTTGAATTGGGATTTATAGTAAACAATAAATAAAATTAATAA
The DNA here is from genome assembly GCA_030765085.1 of Allium cepa. Classification (NCBI taxonomy): domain Eukaryota; kingdom Viridiplantae; phylum Streptophyta; class Magnoliopsida; order Asparagales; family Amaryllidaceae; genus Allium; species Allium cepa. The sequence continues at coordinate 149,399,076 of CM060928.1, forward strand.
GTAAAAGCATAGAAATAAAATACATTCACATATGAATACTTATAAAAGAGAAAAAAAACAAATAAAAGAAATTAGAATAGGAATACATATATAGGAGATAAAATATGAAATACTAAGTCAAGTAACATATTTATAAAAACTATGTAAAATATAAGTAAGCATATTAACTAAAGTCTAACATTATAGAACTCGTGTATATTTCAAAAATATAAAACAAAAGAAAGACACAAAATAAAATATATTTGTACATATATAAGTTGAATTCTATAACCAATAACTAAACATATACATAAGCATGAACAAACAAAAGACAAGTATGAACACTTGTAAAAGCAAACTCAAAGGTTATGCAGGCAAAACAAAAAGTAAGTAAATAAACAAAACAAAAGTATAATAAAATAAGTTAGGCATAAGCTTATAAAAACATAGCAAATTAATAAAATAAAGAACAAATATAAAACAAGTATTATCAGCCGAAACAAGAAGTAAGAAATTAGGAAAGAATAGAACAAAGAAAAAGAAGAAGAAAAAAAGTAACTGAAAACAAAGAAGTACATGCAATAATAGCATAGGCTATAAACAAAAATGGGATGTAAAACAAGGGTAATTAATGCAAGAATATCTTAGCACACATTTACATCATTTCAGCTGAGAAAAAGTAATGAGACATTAATGGGAACAAATAAATTACCTTCAAGTAGGATAATATGAAAACAAACAAAGCAAATACATACGTTAACTTATAAAAGAAAACAGTACGAATACATTTATATCTATAAACAAGACAGATGATAATAGATGCTAGTACCTCTATCATACAAGGGAAGGTATCGGCCACCATAACATTTCATATCAGCCCCATTTGCTAATAATAATAATAAAAAAAAATCTCCGGTCATAAATATATTTAGATCTTACAGTGCATAACAAATTATATCACACTGTATGGTACAAATATATATCAAGCTTCTCCTTTCAGATCGAAACATGTAACCAAATTTTCTTCAACCTGAGAACAAACTAAAGTCTGGATAATCAAGCTTGGAATCTCAATAGCAATTAGCAAGCTCTAATCAAAATACAGATTTAAAACAAATGCAAAGATAAGCCGATCATCTCAAATCAAGTTCAGGTTCAACTGCAAGTGAATTAAAGATTTCAAAAAAAAAAAACCAACCAAGCTTAGATCAAAAGTATAACTTCCAGATTTCAAATAAATCATTCCCAGGCTTGTCCTCTGTCTTCATTTCAAAGGTGAGCAAACTCACTTATCTATCTATGTGCTTTTGATATTATGGCCGACACTTGAAGTGTGATTGTTTAAATGCCTGCATGTTTGAGTTTACATATATTTATGGGGGTGAATGTCTGGGTATGTTTGGATACATACCCCTATTTTAGGTTAACAGGTTTAAAGAAAAATATAAATAAAATAATAGAACAAACTTAAATTCTTCTGCTCATAGTCTCTTTTAGGGTCTGTTGTATAAAAGAAGAATGTTAGCATCAACTAGAATTAAAATTAAAAAAAAATCAAACGGAAATATGTAGGTAATACTTTGGAAACTAAACATTTTACAGTAAAATATATGTCTCTGTTTAAAGTAAAATTTAAACCTGATAGATGTTGTGATGTTTGGTTTGGTACTTGGCTTTGTTTGTATAAGTGATAATGTACAGGCATATCTGTTTAGGTATGTATATATATAAAATGTTACTGTGTGAATATCTGTGAACACATACATTAGTTCTGTTCATAGTTTAACAGGCCTTAAAAAGATTCAAAAACAGATTACTTTTCCCTAATCAATTATATGTTATAATGTATAGACAAGTTTTGTTTGGAATACTAAGATATGGGTTTTAAAAATACTTTAATGAAGATTTGAGGTGGTTTTTTTAGCAGGAAGAAAGAATATACAGGGAAACTCAAAATTTATCAAATTTCAATTTTCATAAATTCAGGATTCGCTTATATTATTTAAATTGATTTCGAAAACCATGAATTTTAACAATAAAATTACGATTTTTAGTTTCGATTAAGGGTTGGAATCTGGGTTTGAACGGAGAACATATTTCCATTAATCTGCGTCGACACTCGATGAATGGAGTGTCGTGATCAATGGCGAAGGTGGCATGAGTGATGCTAGTTCATGGAAAAATAGTAATTGATTTTATAACAAGCTATAGTGGCCGATTTTTGATGATCTAGGGCTTTAACCTAGTTTTTAGTAAAGAGGGGATTTTGGTTTCGTACATCATCGTGGTTGGACTGAAAGGGTGCGCACTGGGGGGGATTGAACCATGGAAGCAAGGCGAATGTTTGGTCGAAGTTTTGGAGGGTCTGATGACCGGAGGTGGCCATGCGTGGTGATTCTTGGATGAACTAATTTGTTCAAAGGAGTTTGTTGTTGCTTGATTTTGGGTTGATGGGTTTTTGAGTTTTCTGGGTTTACAAGATCATCAGTGAAGTGGTCGGTGGCGTGTGGGTGATGGTGGCAAAGACCAGAGATGGTCGGAAAGCGGTGCACGCACACGTGTGTACGTTGTGCACTGGGTAGAGTGGTGAAATCGGGGAAGAAGGAGGGTTTCTCCAGTTCGAGCTCGAGCTCTGGTATGTTGGCTCGAGTGTGTTCGAAGTGAGGTTAGCAAGTTACAGTTTTAAAGATGTTAAAATCAAAACAAAGTTGGAAGAAGAAAATTTATAGGGTGACTCGGTGAAGAACTCGGGTTTGTTCGCATGATTAACGGGTTTGGGCTCGGGTAAACAAGGTTTCAACTCGGGTTCAAGGTGATAGTTTTAAAAGTATAATAAATAAAATATGAATTAAAATAATTTTTAAATTTTAAACAAGTTTTATAAAGTTTAATCAGGTTTTTAACAAGTTTTGATAAACTAATTCCTTTATGCAATATGTGTTTATTTTTTTGTATTAGTTAAAGGTTTCTAATATAGACTATTTTAAGATTTATTAAATTTAAAAGTGTCTTTAATATATTTAAAAATAACCTTTGATATTTAAAGAAACTAGTTTAAGATGAAGGGATTATCCTTTTAATTTAGATTAAGTCTTAAGTAATTAAAAGATGTATTTAATAAGGGTTAAAGGACAATTGAAGGGATTAACAAAGATAAAATGGGTTATCTTTTAAATTTGATTTAGTAGTTAATGATTGGTTAATACAATAACTTAATTAATTAATTAATTAATTAATTTAAGGCTAATTAATTAATAAAGGTAATTAAGGAATGATAATTAAATTAAGGGTTAATTAATGATGTAATTAACTTAAAGGTTAATTTAATTAATGTGATTAATTAAGAATAATTAATTAATTAAGAACAATTAATTAAGATGATTGATTAATTTATATCAAATGATTTGTAATTGATTAATCAAGATCTGATAATTAATTCACAAGTAATTAATTAATTATTGTAATTAATTAAGAATAATTAATTAAGAATTAATTATTAATTAAAGGATAATTAATCAAATGTTTTTTAATTAATTGATTGTTAATTTACCATAACTGGCAAATTTATTCATAGGAATTAATCTGATTTAAACCAATCAGATAATTAAATTTATCCTACTTATGGATGTTTGAATTGTATTGGGTGTTGAATTGTTTGATATTTCTGATACGTGATGCTTTGTGATATATCCTGATTTAAGTTGTGATCTGTAATGTAATTAATTATCTATGATGTAATTCATTACCTGTGATATATATATATATATATATGATCTGTGAATGAAGATAAGTGTTATAGTTTATATCGCTTATCGGATATATTGTTGTATTTGATCTGTGATGATTGAATGATGTTGCACTATTGTGTTAAACCCCTGGACCACACTTATACACACACGAGTATGATTTCACGAGGAAATCGGTTGAGTCACAGATTTTTGAAAATAGTTTTGAATTTAAATTTTTAAATTCAAATGGTTTGAAATGGAATCGGATTAAAGTGAAAAGCTTTTGAAATGGAATTTCAAAGATGAAATTTATTTGCAACAACTTGATTAAGTTTTGAAATTTGAATAATTTGATTTAAATTGGAATTCAATATCTGAAATTGAATTCTATATTCAGTATTTATGATATTAAACGGTATACAAGTTTATATGGGTTTTAAACCATCTTTTAAAGTATTGTTTTTGGGAATTTGAATTAACCCAAATATTTTAACTTGTATAAATGAGATCGGGTTTTTTCGAAACGAAAACTACTTGTTTTCAAATAAAAATAGCTTTCATTTAAAGAAAGGATTTCCAATTTTTTTGAAAAGTTTCAAGTTTGAATTGGAATTGTTTTGAAAGGCTATGAATGAATCTTTGGAAACGAGTTTTGAAAGCTATAAGTTAAATCTTGATTTAAAGATTTAACTATTTAACTGAAATGGTAATTGTTTTGAAATCCATAAATGGATCTTTGTGAACCGGGTGAACTGTGTGAATTACATCTTTTGTTTAAAAGATTAAAATTGTGGAAATTATTTAAACCATTGAAGGTTTTTTTGAAATAAATCTTTTTATTTAAAAGATTGGAAATGGTAATTTGTTTTAACCATTCGAATGAAAAGTTTGAGCTTTTAGCTGTGATTTAACCGAGACACCAGTATCCATATGATTTTTAATATTACGCTTGTTATTCGGTTTAGCCGGGAGAGGACCTTTGTGTCATACAACCCATTCTGAATAGTGATACGACGTATATGGATAGCATTCGAAGATTGGTGGTAAAGACCGGGTATTTGCGAGAGCGATAGGATGACTCATCGATTGCCTCTGCACTTAGTCGCGCCGGTATAGAGATTTCCTAAGTGATGGGAAGTCCGATCGGAATTGTGAATATCCGGATTGCAAGGACTTCTTTGGAAGTGCCTTCGGTTCTGTTCTAAATCCAGAACAGACTTGTATAGATTGTATGTCTGACATTACATTTTGAGATATAAAGCATATTTCTTTCAAATACATTTCTGTTGGTGGCGGAGAATTTATTCTTTTAGCTTAACACCCTTCTCTGAGACGTACGAGCTCAGAGATTATGCAGTTGAAGGTTATCAGCGATATATTCCCAATTTGGTAATGTGGCATACGAAGTGCTGCTATCATTTGTAATCAAAGCATGGCTTTTGTAAAAAGCATAGCTTTGTGGACGAGACTTCATCGAACCTCACACCCCGGAATGGTCAAAACAGGAAAGATGTGGCAAGGTTATTGGGGGTAGCGTCCCTTAGGGTATGTTCATTTCCTTCTGGATAGAAGTGGTATCATGGTATGGAGCCCAGATACTTAACCTATGTTGTTGCTGCAAATTTATTACTTTGTGGTTGTTGGTTATCGGGATCCCGGGAAAGGTTGGTTACGACCGGGGGATGGCATACTCGTGTCAGTAGTTACCCAGTTAGGGGTAACCCAGCCTTGTGTTGGCAGAGATCCGGTTACGTTCTCGGGGACGTCCTTCCAGAGGCGTTCTCATATGGTAATGGGAAGTTCCTTGGCCTGACCATTTGTGGGAAATCCAAAGAAACAATACGAGCCTTGTACGGTATTAGTTGTAGAACCTGTCATCTAATATGGTAGCTATAGTAGGCATAATATAATGCTACCTATGCTGGCTAAGATTTATATTCTACTTTCGGAATGTTTTCTACACTATGCACTAATAATAATAATCAAATGATTTGATTTTGCGTAATAAGCATCTTTGATTAACATAAGAAGAAATTTCCTCCAATTCTGCGTTTGCATTGTGTGTGTGGCGGGAGGTCTTATGTTAGTTTCATTTTCTAAAAGCATTGCGAATTGATTTTAAAATCTTTTGTTGATTTTTTTTAAAAAGATAAACTATTTTTTGTTGCTCACACCAGTCCCATGACTGATCCGGAGTTTATTGTTTCTTTCCTAAACTCTGGGTGTTCAAAATTTTTTCTACACTTGCAGTCTAGAGTTGTGTTTTTCAGATAGTCAGATGTAGTGGATTATCTGGAGTTAGTTCAGTCTTCGGATCAGACTGCACTTGCTTATCTTTGTGCATCGTTATTGGGAGTTCGATCTATTGTTGGATTGGTTCTTGGAAATGGAGTTGCAGTTTTTGGAGTTCTTCCTTGAAGACTATCTTAGAGTTATTTGTTCCGCTGCTGGTGTTATTGTTTTCTTTTCTGCTGCTATTTTATTGTATCATATCTCTGATGCATATTGATATCTATTGGATCATCTTTTGTATCAGATATTGTATCAAAGTTGTATATTAATGTATTATTCTTTTCTTCCGCTGTGTTGTTTACTTAATGTTGTTATAAGCTCCGGCAAATTAGATTTGAACGGTCGAATCTATGGCATTCGAGTACGATGTAAAGTATGGTTGTCGATTTTCGAACGAGAAAATCCTACTTGTTACATTTGGTATCAGAGCTAAGGTAAAACTTTAGCTCAGGAGTATAACACGTTAAGTAGCTCATTAGAGATAGGGTGAAGTACACCCTAGAATGAGTGTATCCCTAAGATATCTGTTTGAATGTCTCAGTAAATTCTCTTACTATCCACTGATAGTGAGTATGAGTGCAAGAAGCGGACGAGATAGGGGACAGGGGAATACAACTATAAATGGTCAATACCCTGCAAAAGTGCAAACAACTTTCTTATCAATTTCCTTTGATTCGTTTTCAAATTCTTTTGATTTCTTCGTGACAGCTTCAAAAAAGAAGTTTCGATACGGTGATGGCCCTACGTATCGTTGTAGAAAATCCTTGCTTCGTATCTTCATCGGTTTCTTATCAGCTTCTCGTTTTAAACCTTAATGAATATGAATTGGAAATTTGAAATTAGAAATTTAAATTAAATTGGAAATTTAGAATCATTATTAAATTGAGTTAAATTGATTAATAGATATAAAGCTAAATTGAATTGAATCGGTAAAACGATTTCGTATAAAACCGAATTTGAAAATTTTATTGTAATTTATCGTGAATATTGAAGTCCGAAGAGGGACAAGTTATGTATACTTTGGAATATTTCGATTTGAATTTGGAATCCGTATCTTGTGTTAAAGGAATTATAGGAGATCGAATCTATCTATCTCTATGTTGTTTTCGAGCCGGCAAATTTCGGGGACGAAATTTCTTTAAGGGGGGAAGTCTGTAACGACCCCAAAATTTGGAATTTTTTTAACTAATAGTTAATGTAAATTTTGAATAAATTTTAGATTAAATTTAAAATTTGAATATTTCATTTGTATTTGAATTGGGATTTATAGTAAATAATAAATATAATTAATAAGTAAAAGCATAGAAATAAAATACATTCACATATGAATACTTATAAAAGAAAAAAAACAAAACAAATAAAAGAAATTAGAATAGGAATACATGTATAGGAGATAAAATATGAAATACGAAGTCAAGTAACATATTTATAAAAATTATGTAAAATATAAGTAAGCATATTAACTAAAATCTAACATTATAGAACTCATGTATATTTCAAAATATAAAACAAAAGAAAGACACAAAATAAAATATATTTGTACATATATAAGTTAAAGTCTATAACTAATAACTAAACATATACATAAGCACGAACAAACAAAAGACAAGTATGAACACTTGTAAAAGCAAACTCAAAGGTTATGCAGGCAAAACAAAAAGTAAGTAAATAAACAAAACAAAAGTATAAATAAAAGAAGTTAGGCATAAGCTTATAAAAACAAAGCAAAGTAATAAAATAAAGCACAAATATAAAACAAGTATTATCAGCTGAAACAAGATGTAAGAAATTAGGCAGGAATAGAACAAAGAAAAAGAAGAAGAAAAAGTAACTGAAAACAAAGAAGTACATACAATAATAGCATAGGCTATAAACAAAAATGGGAAGTAAAACAAGGGTAATTAATGCAAGAATATCTTAGCACACATTTACATCATTTCAGCTGAGAAAAAGTAATGAGACAGTAATGGGAACAAATGAATTACCTTCAAGTATGATAATATGAAAACAAACAAAGCAAATACATACGTTAACTTGTAAAAGAAAACAGTACGAATACATTTATATCTATAAATAAGACAGATGATAATAGATGCTAGTACCTCTAGCATACAAGGGAAGGTATCGGCCACCATAACATTTCATGTCAGCCCCATTTGATAATAATAATAAAAAAAAATCTCTGGTCACAAATATATTTAGATCTTACAGTACATAACAAATTATATCACACTGTATGGTACAAATATATATCAAGCTTCTCCTTTAAGTTCGAAACATGTAACCAAATTTTCTTCAACCTGAGAACAAACTAAAGTCTGGATAATCAAGCCTGGAATCTCAATAGCAGTTAGCAAGCTCTAGTCAAAATACAGATTTAAAACAAATGCAAAGATAAGCATATCATCTCAAATCAAGTTCAGGTTCAACTGCAAGTGAATTAAAGATTTCAAAAAAAAAAAAAAACCAACCAAGCTCAGATCAAAAGTATAACTTCCAGATTTCAAATAAATCATTCCCAGGCTTGTCCTCTGTCTTCATTTCAAAGGGGAGCAAACTCACTTATCTATCTATATGCTTTTGATATTATGGTTGACACTTGAAGTGTGATTGTTTAAATGCCTGCATGTTTGAGTTTACATATATTTATGGGGGTGAATGTCTGGGTATGTTTGGATACATACCTTTATTTTAGGTTAACAGGTTTAAAGAAAAATAGAAATAAAATAATAGAACAAACTTAAATTCTTCTGCTCATAGTCTCTTTTAGGGTCTATTGTATAAAAGAAGAATGTTAGCATCAACTAGAATTAAAATTAAAAAAAAATTCAAATAGAAATATGTAGGTAATACTTTGGAAACTAAACATTTTACAGTAAAATATATGTCTCTGTTTAAAGTAAAATTTAAACCTGATAGATGTTGTGATGTTTGGTTTGGTACTTGGCTTTGTTTGTATAAGTGATAATGTACAGGCATATCTGTTTAGGTATGTATATATATATAAAATGTTGCTGTGTGAATATCTGTGAACACACACATTGGTTATGTTCATAGTTTAACAGGCCTTAAAAAGACTCAAAAACAAATTACTTTTCCCTAATCTATTATATGTTATAATGTATAGACAAGTTTTGTTTGGAATACTAAGATATGGGTTTTAAAAATACTTTAATGAAGATTTAAGGTGGTTTTTTTAGCAGGAAGAAAGAATATACAGGGAAACTCAAAAATTTATCAAATTTTCAATTTTCATAAATTCAGGATTCGTTTATATCATTTAAATTGATTTCGAAAACCATGAATTGTAACAATAAAATTACGATTTTTAGTTTCGATTTAGGGTTGGAATCTGGGTTTGAACGGAGAACATATTTCCATCAATCTGCATCGACACTCGATGAATGGAGTGTCGTGATCAATGGCGAGGTGGCTTGAGTGATGCTAGTTCATGGAAAAATGTAATTGATTTTATAACAAGCTATAATAGCAGATTTTTGATGATCTAGGGCTTTAACCTAGTTTTTAGAAAGAGGGGATTTTGGTTTCGTACATCATCGTGGTTGGACCGGAAGGGTGCGCACTGGGGGGGATTGAATCATGGAAGCAAGGCGAATGTTTGGTCGAAGTTTCGGAGGGTATGATGACCGTAGGTGGCCATGCGTGGTGATTCTTGGATGAACTAATTTGTTCAAAGGAGTTTGCTGTTGCTTGATTTTGGGTTGATGGGTTTTTGAGTTTTCTCGGTTTACAAGATCATCAGTGAGGTGTTCGGTGGCGTGTGGGTGATGATGGCAAAGACCAGAGATGGTCGGAAAGCGGTGCACGTACACGCGTGTACATTGTGCACTGGGTAGAGTGGTGAAACCGGGGAAGAAGGAGGGTTTCTCCAGTTCGAGCTCGAGCTCTGGTATATTGGCTCGAGTGTGTTCGAAGTGACGTTAGCAAGTTACAGTTTTAAAGATGTTAAAATCAAAACAAAGTTGGAAGAAGAAAATTTATAGGATGACTCGGTAAAGAACTCGGGTTTGTTCGCATGATTCACGGGTTTGGGCTTGGGTAAACAAGGTTTCAACTCGGGTTCAAGGTGATAGTTTTAAAAGTATAGGAAATAAAATATGAATTAAAATAATTTTTAAATTTTAAACAAGTTTTATAAAGTTTAATCAGGTTTTTAACAAGTTTTGATAAACTAATTCCTTTATGCAATATGTGTTTATTTTTTTGTATTAGTTAAAGGTTTCCAATATAGACTATTTTAAAATTTATTAAATTTAAAAGTGTCTTTAGTATATTTAAAAATAACCTTTGATATTTAAAGAAACCAGTTTAAGATGAAGGGATTATCCTTTTAATTTAGATTAAGTCTTAAGTGATTAAAAGATGTATTTAATAAGGGTTAAAGGACAATTAAAAGGATTAACAAAGATAAAACGGGTTATCTTTTAAATTTGATTTAGTAGTTAATGATTGGTTAGTACAATTACTTAATTAATTAATTAATTTAAGGCTAATTAATTAATACAGGTAATTAAGGAATGATAATTAAATTAAGGGTTAATTAATGATGTAATTAACTTAAAGGTTAATTTAATTAATGTGATTAATTAAGAACAATTAATTAATTAAGAACAATTAATTAAGATGATTGATTAATTTATATCAGATGATTTGTAATTGATTAATCAAGATCTGAAAATTAATTCATGAGTAATTAATTAATTATTGTAATTAATTAAGGATAATTAATTAATAATTAATTATTAATTAAAGGATAATTAATCAAATGTTTTGTAATTAATTGATTGTTAATTTACCATAACTGGAAAATTTATTCATAGGAATTAATCTGATTTAAACCAATCAGATAATTAAATTTATCCTACTTATGGATGTTTGAATTGTATTGGGTGTTGAATTGTTTGATATTTCTGATATGTGATGCTTTGTGATATATCCTGATTTAAGTTGTGATCTGTAATGTAATTAATTATCTATGATGTAATTCATTACCTGTGATATATATCTGTGATCTGTGAATGAAGATAAGTGTTATAGTTTATATCGCTTATCGGATATATTGTTGTATTTGATCTGTGATGATTGAATGATGTTTCACTATTGTGTTAAACCCCTGGACCACACTTATACACACACAAATATGATTTCACGAGAAAATCGGTTGAGTCACAGATTTTTGAAAATAGTTTTGAATTTTAATTTTTAGATTCAAATGGTTTGAAATGGAATCGGATTAAAGTGAAAAGCTTTTGAAATGGAATTTCAAAGATGAAATTTATTTGGAACAACTTGATTAAGTTTTGAAATTTGAATAATTTGATTTAAATTGGAATTCAATATCTGAAATTGAATTCTCTATTCAGTATTTATGATATTAAATGGTATACAAGTTTATATGGGTTTTAAACCATCTTTTAAAGTATTGTTTTTGGGAATTTGAATTAACCCAAATATTTTAACTTGTATAAATGAGATCGGTTTTTCCGAAACGAAAACTACTTGTTTTCAAATAAAAATAGCTTTCATTTAAAGAAATGATTTTCAAATTTTGTTGAAAAGTTTCAAGTTTGAATTGGAATTGTTTTGAAAGGCTATGAATGAATCTTTGGAACTAGTTTTGAAAGCTATAAGTTAAATCTTGATTTAAAGATTTAACGAGTTAATTGAAATGGTAATTGTTTTGAAATCCATAAATGGATCTTTGTGAACCGGGTGAACTTTGTGAATTAAATTTTTTGTTTAAAAGATTAAAATTGTGGAAATCATTTAAACCATTGAAGGTTTTTTTGAAATAAATCTTTTTATTTAAAAGATTGGAAATGATAATTTGTTTTAACCATTCGAATAAAAAGTTTGAGCTTTGAGCTGTGATTTAACTGAGACCCCAGTATCCATATGATTTTTAATATTACGCTTGTTATTCGATTTAGCCGGGAGAGGACCTTCGTGTCATACAACCCATTCCGAATAGTCATACGACGTATATGGATAGCATTCGAAGACCGGTGGTAAAGACCGGGTATTTGCGAGAGCGATAGGATGACTCATCGATTGTCTCTGCACTGAGTCGCGCTGGTATAGAGATTTCCTAAGTGATGGGAAGTCCGATCGGGATTGTGAATACCCGGATTGCAAAGACTTCTTTGGAAGTGCCTTCGGTTCTGTTCTAAATCCAGAACAGACTTGTATAGATTGTATGTCTGACATTACATTTGGAGATATAAAGCAGATTTCTTTCAAATACATTTCTGTTGGTGGCGGAGAATTTATTCTTTTAGCTTAACACCCTTCTCTAAGACGTACGAACTCAGAGGTTATGTAGTTGAAGGTTATCAGCGATATATTCCCAATTTGGTAATGTGGCATACGAAGTGCTGCTGATCATTTGTAATCAAAGCGTGGCTTTTGTAAAATGCGTAGCTTTGTGGACGAGACTTCATCGAACCTCACACCCCGGAATGGTCAAAATAGAAAAGATGCGGCAAGGTTATTGGGTGTAGCGCCCCTTAGGGTATGTTCATTTCCATCTGGATAGAGGTGGTATCATGGTATGGAGCCCAGATACTTAACCTATGTTGTTGCTGCAAATTTATTACTTTGTGGTTGTTGGTTATCGGGATCCCGGGAAAGGTTGGTTACGCCGGGGGGATGGCATACTCGTGTCAGTAGTTACCCAGTAAGGGTAACCCGGCCTTGTGTTGGCAGAGATCTAGTTACGTTCTCGGGAACGTCCTTCCAGAGGCGTTCTCATGTGACAATGGGAAGTTCCTTGGCCTGACCATCTGTTGAAAATCCAAAGAAACAATACGAGCCTTGTACGGTATTTGTTGTAGAACCTGCCATCTAATATGGTATCTATAGTAGGCATAATATAATGGTACCTATGCTGGCTAAGATTTATATTCTACTTTCGAAATGTTTTCTACACTATGCACTAATAATAATAATCAAATGATTTGATTTTGCATAGTAAGCATCTTTGACTAACATAAGAAATCTCCTCCAATTCTGCATTTGCATTGTGTGTGTGGCGGGAGGTCTTATGGTAGTTTCATTTTCTAAAAGCATTGCGAATTGATTTTAAAATCATTTGTTGATTTTTTTTAGAAAGATAAACTATTTTTTGTTGCTCAACCAGTCCCATGACTGATCCGGAGTTCATTGTTTCTTTCCTAAACTCTGTGTGCTCAAAATTTTTTCTACACGAGCAGTCTAGAGTTGGGTTTTTCAGATAGTCAGATGTAGTGGATTATTTGGATTTAGTTCAGTCTTTGGATCAGACTGCACTTGCTTATCTTTGTGCATCGTTATTGGGAGTTCGAGCTATTATTGGATTGGTTCCTGGAAATGGAGTTGCAGTTTTTGGAGTTCTTCCTTGAAGACTATCTTAGAGTTATTTGTTCCGCTGCTGGTGTTATCGTTTTCTTTTCCGCTGCTATTTTATTGTATCATATCTCTGATGCATATTGATATCTATTGGATCATCTGTTGTATCAGATATTGTATCAAAGCTGTATATCAATGTATTATTCTTTTCTTCCGCTGTGTTGTTTACTTCATGTTGTTATAAGCTCCGGCGAATCGGATTTGAACGGTCGAATCTATGGCATTCGAGTACGATGTAAAGTATGGATGTCGATTTTCGAACGAGAAAATCCTACTCGTTACAGATACATAACGGTGACGAGGAAACAGCTCGTCATAACGGTACCGAAATTTTTGAATTCATACTTTTCCTGTGCCGAAATCTGAAACATGCTATATGAACAAGCAATAAATTGTTTTAAATATCAAACGTATCACCACTCGACCGTTGGAATTTCACTGTTCTTTATTTATTTATTTTGGTTCGGGTCTATTGCTTGGCTATTCAAATTCATTACGTTTTGAAAAGAAAAATAAATACATACTGTTGCTCTTCAATTGTTCTTCTCCCCTTCAATTCTTTTCGTCGACCACCCTTAACCACGCATCTCAACCCGAGCATCTCCGCCTTCCCCTCCACCGTCTTCTCTGGCCAAGCATGACAACTTGGCACGCAACCCAAACCCATCACCCAGCAACCCTCCGGCCTTCATTCCCTTTAGCACCGCCTCACGCCACATCCACCGCCACAACCCATCTCAAACAAGCACACCCATGCATCGACCCACCACCAACCTCGGCTGCAACAGTCGAGATCGACCACTCACTACTTAAGGAGCTCAGCCTCACTTCCCTTCGCCTATAACCATGACCGATCTCCACATGTCTCAACCTCGGCCACCCCATCAATTGTTGCAAGGCATATCATTTCTGCTATGGAGGAATCAAATAAAGTGAAACCTCCATGTCAATGTTAATATATTTTGATGCAGAAGAATTGTTAAAGAAAGCAACAGTATTTCTTTTGCATAAGGTATATAATTATATTTTATACATATAAATAAATTTATATAAATTATATATATATATTTGAGTCAGTATTATAGGTTTGTTTGTTTTTTTAAGTTTGTATATAGCAAGTATATGTAGATATATTAGTTGCTTTTGAACTTTATTGTTCTGATTTCGTTTTATATATATATATTAGCAATTTATAATAGGTATGTATACATATATTTAGTTGTATGTATTATTGTATAAGTGGTTTTGCATGTTGCTGAATATATATTTGCTACTGTAATGTATATATTGTTACATTTATGTTTATATTAACATGTTTAGTTTATACGTATATTATCTACATTTGTTTACTTATAAATTTTATAATATTATATTTATATGTATACTATATATGTTTGTATATATTAGGCTATTCATATGTATAGATCTTTGCATATAATATGTATCAGTATTTTGATTTAAAGAGTGTGTGTGTGTGTATGTCAGTAAGGTATTATATATTATATTATGTAGTTGAGTATGTATATATATCAAGCTGTCTTCTTTTTGCTGGAAAAAAATAGTATTATATATTATGTTATAAATCTTGTAAACAGTCTTAATAAGTTATAGTATATATATCATAAAGACGTATGTAAATGTACAACTGTATGTATATGTTTTAGATACATACATACATACATACATATATATATATATAAAGATCTGTTAATATTTTAAGCATATGTTGTATGTTTAATAATATATATATATATATATATAAGAAGTGAAATTTTATGGCTACTGTATATAGGATGAATATTTACAGTATATAATATTTTTAGTTTTATACTGATTTTTTTATCATATAAGTGTATAGATATAAAAGTTTATATGTGTAGGTTTAATTTGCATATATATTTTTCTATTATGTGTATATTTATAAATAGGTTTGCATATATTTATAATGGGTCTGCATATATATATATATATATATATATATATATATATATATTTGTGTATGTATTGAGTCTGTATATATTTTGAGTAATAGTAATGTAGTCGTTTGCATATCTAAATAGCTTACATATATTTGTTTTTATATACACACACTATTTTGGATTTATGTTGATTTTATCAATGCTAAATTTATAATAAATATTGTTATAAATATAGCATATAATTTATTTTTATATATGTTTGACTTTAGTATTTAAGTTTTAGTTTAAAACAATGGACTTTGAAATTCCTATATATATATATATTTAATTTAATATATGTTTGAATTTTGAATTTGATTTTATATATATAGTTATATATATATAAGTTCAGTTATACCATTTATCATCATTGATCCCGTTCTGGTTTGATTTCATCAAATTCCTATTTATCAGCTTGCTCGTCAAATTCGTACCAACCTTGTTTGCTTTGGGTTCGTTCCTGGATTTCATAACTCATCTTCATTATCTATCTCTCTAACCTCAAAAGGTGAGCAATCAATCACGATTAACATTCTTATATTTACTAATTTTGATTTCAATTGAAACGACAATTGAAATATGCTGCTAAATTGAACTGTTAATTATTTAATTGTTATATATGAGATGCTATTATCTATAATTGTTCACCTGTAGGATATGACACTATATCCCGTTGTTTATATTTTATTTTATTGTTATAAATGTTATATGCCCATTAATGATATATTAAATTATTATCATATCTATTCTCACTCTGCAAGTTCCTTGTTAGAATAGATTTTCCTATGGATTGAAATGATACATACCCGAACGATCTTGTAGAATAGGAGAAAATCATTATGGGTTGAAATGTTAAACCCAAACGATTTTCATTGGATTGAATTTGGAATTGCGGTTTGAAATGATATATACCCGTATATATTTTAAATTGTGGATTGAAATGATAAATATCCGTATCACTTGACTATAGGATAGAAAATTATATACAAACACCGTTGGTGTGTGTGTGTGTGTATATATATATAATACAAATATTTCAATATGGTGAAGCTTTTTCGAACTTCCCAATCGACATATACTTACAAAATAATTACACGGAAAAAAAGGAAGGGGGCATATGGGTCATTTCTCTTGCACACGTTTTGACCACCACTACAGTCAACCGCTTTGCCTAATCTTTTGAGCACGAAATCCATCTTGTTTTCAAACATCCATTATGCACTGCTACATCTCAGAAATAAGCTTCTCCAAATTTTGAATGGATCTTAAAATTGGGTAAGGTGAAAGCATAAAGGCCGAATCTTTAACTTCAGGTATTCAACATTTTATGGCATGGATAGTGTTAGGATGGGTTGAGCTGTATTAAGTCGCTATCTCTCAAAGCTTAACCACCTTAATCGTAGACGTTGCAATTGCTGATGACATTCAACCCGGAATTTCTCAGGTGAAAACGAAGCTTGTGGAGACTGACTCACTTTGTGATTCTGAAAAGCTTGCAAAGAGAATTGCAGAGCTTTCACGGTGTGGCTGTCATCACCAATGCTGCTATTGATATCTATCACTCACGCAACGTATCCCACTTGAAGACAATGCCCTTTTCCATTCTCTCTCTCTGCACCACCAATCTCAAGCCACCAATATTGTCATTCACAAGCACCCCATGACCACGAGCCACCACCTTTTGTTGAACGAACGTTTATCCACGGTCATGATGATGCCTTTCCTATATTCAATCGGAGGTTGCATCAATCAATACTCAAGTCGTTTTTCTTCTTTCCAGTACGTTGAAAAACTGAAAACTTCTCAAATTAACGGCATTAATTCTTTTTTCCTTATTTCATTTAGTAACTTTAACTTTTTGCATTCTGCAAGAAAAAAAGAATTCGTAGGTGAGATAAGGATCTAGCAACCGCTTGACATGGATTAGTTCATATGGACATTTGAGCTTTGAAAAGCTTTGAATATTGTAAGTTCTTTTATGCATTTTCTATTTTTATATGTTTTCTGTTGATTAACACTTAGCAAGTTCATTGTACATGCCTCAAGTTATGAAATAATAATGTTTGATTTCTGCAGACCAACTGTTTGATGAAATGACTAAGAAGTTCTGAATGTTCATTGTAACAATGAATGAGGATGACTGCATAGTCTGCTATTTATCTATTTAGGAAAAACATTCTTACCCTTAAATTATTGTACATGCAACATTTTTTGTTCTTTAGTTTTATTAAAGTCATGATGTGATTTGTTACCATACGTTAGTATGGCATGATCATTGAATTTGCACATTTATTTCGTAGTTTGATGTATTATCTTTATTCATCTATACAATGTTTTATGGAGGTTATTGTATTTTATGTTTGATTTGGAGACTTTACCTTCCCTAATATTTTCGATAAGTTTAGAACACACATCGAAAAATTATAGAATCGTTGCATTCCGTATGATAACACTGTACATGTTAAAATGATAGAGATAGAGTTAACTTAAAATTTATGTGTATAATCTGGGATAAAATATGTGTATAATCTAGAATAAAATATTAAAAATGAATACCTGAGGAGAAGGGTCTTTACAGGTTTCATCTCCTTTTCTATAAATCCGAACTTTTAATACTATTGTTTTGTTCCTGACTTATTTTGTGTAGTTCAACTGCGGGAGGATAAATCCAACCGAAGAAATGAGTAGAACTTCAAAGAAGATCTGTACAAGTTGTATATGAAATGTCAAAGGATGTTAGTTTATCCACTGTTGTTGGAAAGATCTGCAAGTTGATATCATTATAAATTGGTTTTGACCTTCATTTGTTGCTTACACCTAGCAATTTGTTTTGTATGAAACGTAGATTATTTTATCTGTAGGTAATAATGCACAATGCTTAGACAATGACTTTCACAATTTCCAAAAAAAAGTTTAAGCTCTTTAAGTTGATGTGCTATCATTATATTTAGTCCGAGCTTTAACTCACACATGCTATAAGTTGATTTATTAATTGGCAATGCCTATTAGCATAAGTTGAAAGTGCAATTCAGTCTTTAATGCTAATATAGTAAATATACATTTAATATAAATGTGTTACTTTTCTAAATGTTAAATTCTTTTATGGCTACATCCAGGTCGCCTACATTAGACAAGACAGATCGGCAACATGCACCAATACTCCCCTATCTACATGCTGCGAACACCACTGCAACATCAGCTGTGCTTGAGAACATCACCACCATTACTTTGGCCATTGTTTTGCTCTTCTGATTCTCATGTACACTGACCCAGTACTTCGGCCCCTGCCCTTTCTAGCATAGCTTGCACAGTGCTTCCAATAATCAGCATACCCTGCACATATGGTCAGCATGCAATGCTGGCTCTATATTCACAACAGATCACACATGGCTTGCCTTAGACTGTCTATTCCAACTATCAATCCTCAATAATATCAGGCCTTCATCCACTTTCTTCGCCCCTGCATACCCTCCTTTCAATCTACATCAATGTACGTTGCTTATCCCAAAGTGTTTCAGCCTGCTTCAATTTGCATTTTCAGGAAAATAACACGGTTTGCTTCAGCTGCATAGCCTATATTTTACTGCTACAATACCATCAGCTTCTATAGAGAATACATGTAAATCCATTTAATAATTCCTCGATGTATGTAAATCCAGCAACTCTCATTACAATGGCAACATTTCGCTCTGAAATGATATTAAAATCTCTAGCCATGCTACGTGTGACACATCAAACTCTACACGTTTTTAAGGACCTGTAGATTATTCAATTGAAGAGGAATAATTATGCTAGCCCATTTCAGTGGAACATATATATTCTTATAGTTGGCCATTGTTTTATCGAACATTTGAGATCAGTGGAAGATCCAACGGTTATTATATGATCAAAATATTTTTGTGAAGGAATAAAGTTGCTAACCATTTTATAGTACAAATTTTCACCTTTTAATGCTTTTGGGGAATGAATTATCTAAGAAAACACTAATTTTTATTCATTTATTGCTTTTATTGAGATATTATATATACTTATACCTCTTAATGGATATTTTCAAATGCGGATATTACCATATCCATATCCGCATCTGAAATCATTTTAGATATCGCATATCCACATCGGTGGATGCACATGGATATAAAATAATTATCATATTCGCTAATGATTAATAAATCAAAAAACATATAATGAAAATTTTGACTAAGATTAGGTTTTATTCCATCATATTGATTATAAAAGTATGTAAAATAAATAAAAGTAATGATAGTAAATAGTTTGACATGTTCTGTGGAAAATTAAGGAACACTAGGCCATTTGACATGTTGTCATATTATAGTCTCATGTAGTTGTGCATATTTATATATTTATTCTTTCTTGGAGTTTGTTCCCAGTTATATTTTGCGTTATATTTTGCAGTGAAAAATATAACAGGACAAATATAACAGGACAATAACGATTCATTTATATTGAAGTTAATTTCATTTTTGTGGATATTATATCCTGCTGCTCTCTATTACAATTGTTATCGTTATTCTATTTGTGGCATTTTATTCAAATAAAAAAAGGTAATAATAATTGATATTTTTGATCGAAGTAGTAATGAAGGTTTTTTATTATGTTCTACCTTGAAAAAAGAAGGGAGAAAAATTATTACAGCAAATTAGGTCTTATACACTTTTATAATGATATTACTGTATAGAAAAATTCGAAATCCACACATAAGTCTCAAGTACTTTTATACTTCAGCAAGTATTGAGGGTTTGTGAAGAATGGGAAGTGCGGTCACTACAGTGGATAAGAAATTTTTCTCTATATATTCATATGATGATTGATTACCTTTTAAAAGAGAGACAATGCAAGGATTTTAGGTTACGAACTACAAGACGCGCGATCACTATGGTGGATAAGAAATTTTTTCTATATATAGATACGGTGATTGATTAACTTTTAGAAGAGAGACAATGCAAGGTTTTCAAGTCACGAACTACAGGACGTGCAAATTTTAATATCTGTTGCATTTCTCTAGATATTAATATAATTGTTGATTACTTTCTTTGCTATGTTTTATTATTTTCTAAAATAACTCTATCTCATTAACATTTCGACAAATGGTTGAGTTGTGCATGTGCATACATAAAAAACAATATTATGTATGCTTCAAAGTAAGTTTGTAAGACCCAAAAGAACTTACAAACAATGTTTTTAATACAAATTCCTCTTTCGCACGTGCATAGCACGTGCCAAAGTACTTGTATATATTAAAATGATCTCCAAGATTTGAAATGAATATTTTGGTTTTAATAAATATTGATTTCAAGATATTATATTTATATGTTATTTTATAGGGGTTTAAAATTTAGATTTTTAAATTTATATGTTTGAAAATGGGGATTTTAGGCTCAAGGAAAAAGTTGTAGAAATATTTAGTTCTAGGGGCAGGAAGTTTGCTTTTTAGGCTGAAGGACACTTTTTAGTATAAATCACAGAATGATAGTTGTAACTATCTTCTCTGTTTCACTAACAAATGTCCTTCAGACTAAAAAAGCAAACTTGTTTTCCTTGAGACTAAATTTTTTCCCAACTTCTTCCCTGCGCCTATTTTCCTGTTTGAAAATTTCTAAGGTTATAAGTTAGTTTTGAATAAGATAGATTTATAATGATTTTCGTAAGTAAGGTTGGGAAGATAAATTTGAATTTATTTGAAACTATATTTAATTAAGAATTTTATTTAATTAAATTGATTTGAAACTAATTGAAATTTAGATTTTAAAGGATATGATTTCATAACTTGATTTTTGGTTTAAGGTAATTAAATGAATATTTCAAGTTTAGAAAAATTGAAGGAAATATTTAGTTTATTTGTAATTTGGGGTTTTATTTAAAATGATATTGGATTATTAAGTAAACGTTTCAAAACTAAATAATAATGTAGTGAAATTTTTATATATATGAAATTATCAAATCTAGTTTTGAAAATATTTGAATAATAAAGCTTTGAAATATATTGAAATTTAAATGGTTTATTTTGTGGTTCAAATCTGTATTTGTTATCGATATAATTTGAAATGATTTATTTAAGAAACTGAATTGAATCGAAGTTGAAGAATTGGGATTGAATTAAATTGAAATTTTGAAATTCGAGTTGATTTGAATTGATTTGTGAAATTTGAGGAAACTATATTATCATATAAAGTGTTTTTAAATTATATTTTACTTCATAAATTATTTTAATATAAACTATTTTAATATATACCATTTTTAATATAAATTATTTTTATATAACTATTGTATTACATATTATTACTAATATCTAAACTATTTAAGTGGTGGAAGTTGTCATTTCAAAGTTATGGTTTCCAAAGTATTATGATTTCACAGGGTTATAAATTCCAAAGTGCTATAATTTCAAGTGTATTGGTTTCGAAAGTGTTATAACTTTGAAAGTGATATGATTTTTGAAAATGGATATATTTGAAATGGAAATGATATCGTATTGATATGGTTTTAAAATGGAAATGATATTTCGGTTTGGAAGTATAACCTATTTTGAAATGATCGTGGTGTTGTAATAACGATTGGTTATTAAAGAGACCGAGATCGGATATTGTCATACTCTCTACCAATACCCAAAACCACTTTAACAACTATGTACGTGGTGTAGATCCAGAATGAAGTTGGATGGTTTGGTGATGATTCTATATGGTATTTACGTAGCCCTGACTCCCGTGAGTCAGCTTGATGCGGCTAAAACAGGAGCCACACCCGGCCAAGTAAGGTCATTCCTCCGATCGAGCACATTCCTTCAATACCATTCTATTGCTTTTGTGACTGATTAGGTGTACCCTTTGACTTGGGAGTGTGTCATGAGGTAGGCGGCAGTAGCTGCTATGCCCTGCCACCAATCCGGATACGCAAACGGTATACCTACCCTTACATTGCCTCGAGTGCGGTGTCACATGCCCTATTGCGCCTTCTACTAGTTTGTTTTGTGTCGTACCTATGGAGTGCTCCCTAATAGCCTACTTGCGAGTGAAGTTTACAGTATCTGTTTAGACTACGGCATTATAAAAATGTGTTAGGGGGATATGGGTACCTCCTTATTGCTAATTTAATAGTTTACTTTGCTATAGACATTATTATAATAGCGTATATTACTACATAGTAGATAGATTAATGGATCCTTAGAGGATGGTTATCTCAAACATTCTTTAAGTTACCTGTATTTCAGTATATATTTCACTTGATTTGAATTTATTGATTTAAGAATGTTAAACCTGACTCGAGCGTTTTTTATTTTGCTTTATGATCGGGTCAAATTGAGTGATACAACATCTGAGACTCACCTTTGGAGTTTGGAGCATCGCTTAGAGATCCAACTATCGATTTAGCTTTCAGTCATTCAGTTGAATCGAGTGATGTATTTAGATTTTGTTATTTGACTATTGTATTTGAGGCTTCTTTTGTATCTTGTTTTAACTCCGTTATATATATAGTAGCTTCATGAACTGCTATTCATTTGTTTCTGCTGCTTATTATTGTAATACTCCTATCTTTGATTCTGTGATTGATTTATTTATTGTACATGCTGAGTTTTTCCAAATATAAATTAACAACTTGATATTTTGAGCAATTCAAGTCCAATATGTGTGGATGCAAATAGCATGAAATACTGGGTCGTTACAATCAAGAATGAAGAAATCAGGTTTGAAGACTCATGAGTACCAAGATCTAGATTTACAGATTAGTGTCTAGTTTTTGTTGAAACTTCATAATAGCACGAAAATCTTCATTTCGAATTTCATTTGGGATGGAACCCATTTCTACCTTCTTAGTGGCTTACAAACCCACGACAAGTAGCTTACAAACCTAAGACAAGTGGCTTACAAACCCACGAACATCCTGGTTTTGTACAAGTTCTCGAGTCCTGATGTGATGAGATATTCTGCAGGAAGAAGCTTGCAAAACTACTTCAAAATGATTTTTCAAAATGATTTTCAAAACCGTTTTACAAAATATTTTAGCCTTAAAATTATCTTTTCAAATGATTTTCAAAAAGATGTTTTAGCCTTAAAAATATTATTTGTTTTTGTTTCAAAATAAACTCTTGTTTTAAACTTCACTTTCAAAACAAATTTTACATTGTTTTTTAACTAGGGATGTCGACATCATGGGATACCCCATGTCGACATGGTGGCCATTGAATTCAAAATTTTCAAATTTCAAAAGAACCGTCTATTCGTTTAAATATCTTCACAAATGGTTATGACCATTGATGTTTTTTAAATAGCCTTCACAAACGAATTTTTTAACTAATTAATTTCTTATTTTTCTTCACTCCTTCTTCTCCACAAGTCCATATTCTAAAAAATTTATATTTTTAAGATCGTGTCGAAATTCTGTCGAATTCTCAAGTGAATCAAATTAGAATATCATTCTTGTTTGATTTTCTATCCTTTCTCGAAGATCAAAGTGCTATTCGGAGTTATAGGATCAATTTGTAATCAAAAGTTTATCGAGTCTCTCTATAAGGTATGGTTGTGCCTAGAAATCAATTGGGTGGTCTTGAGTCCCATAAATCAAGAGAGTTTGCCCCGAACTCGTGAGTCGGGAGGGTACCTCAAGGCCTTTAGAAATTAAGGATTGTAATCTCGACATTGGTATAATAGAAATTTGTATGAGGTTGTTTGCCTTGGTACATGACTGAATGTAGGGTAACCCCAAACTAGTATAAAATTCGACATGTTCTTCCCTTTACTGCTTTTTATTAGGGGTGGGCATGGGTCGGTTTGGTGCGGTTTGGAGTTCAATCCGCTTTTGCACCGCATCAAATGGTTAATCAAAAATACAAATCATTATACCAATTCTTTAAATGGTTCGGTTTCGGTCCGGTTTGAATGTAAAACGGTTCGGTTTCGGTCGGTCCAGTTTGAACCCGTATTGAATATAAAATAAAAGAATTACTTCCATTAGTAATCAATTTACAAAGGCAACTGTGTGAAACTTTTACATTTAAAGGTTAACGCACAATGTTATACTAAAATGAAAGATTAGTTCTTAATTGTATGAATATTTCAATTTGACATTTACCTACAAGTGAGATTTTTTTGGTAGATTAACCAAACATCAACACTAATCAATATATAATCATTAAGGAAAATGACTAGAATAAGATTATAATTAGCATTTATTCACAAACAAAACGAGATGAAAAACATTATACAAAACTATAACTTCTTCATTTATGTCAGCGATTATTATTAATATAACAGCAACATACGCTAAAAATAGAATGTACATCAATAGAATCTAAAATAAGATAGGATTTGTTTATATTTTTATCATAAGATTACTAATACAAATTTTCGGTTCGGTCCGGTTTAATATGGTTGATTTAATCATCCAAACCGCAACCGAACCGTATTGATGCGGGTCGGTCCGGTTTGGGGTATCACCTTTGGTTAGAAGATTCGGTGCAGGTGTGCGCATCGCTTTTGCGGTCCGGTGCGGGCGGTTTCCGTATAGCGGTGCGGTTTATGCACACCCCTACTTTTTGTTTACTTTCTACATCTGTGTTTGATTCTGTGATTGTTCTGTGATTAAGTTTTGCATTTGTTTATATCATAATTTTGAAATTAGTCCATATAAGTCTTAGAATCCATTAAACACTATTCACCCCCCTCTAGTGTTAAATTAGCCTTAAGATCCTTAATCCGCTGTCCCCTTCAATTGGTATCAGAGGAGGTTTTCATATCTGAAATTTGGAAATTATTTTAATGGCTACCAACACAGGTAATGCCATCTCTGGCAGCAGTTCTGTTATCCCTAATAGTAGTTCATTTGTAGACGGTCAGTCTACTGTCAGACCACCATTTTTCAATGGCAGTAAGCATATTGGGCTTGTAGAATGAAAATTTATTTACAATTAGTAGGATTAGACACTTGGAATATCACACAAACTAAGTATGTTGAACAAACTACCAATTTTGCCCAATGGACAACCGAGCAAAATGGTGTTGCACAAAATAACTCAAAGGCCATGAATATATAATTTTGTTCATAATGAGTTTAATAGAGTGTCTGTTTGTAAGTCTGCATTTGAAATCTGGAAAACTTTGCAAGTTACTCATGAAGGAACAAGCAAAGTTAAAAAACTAAAATTTCCATTATTAACTAATCAGTTTCAATTGTTTAAAATTGTAACGACCCGTAAATTTTCAATAATTAAATTTGGTTAATGTAATAAGATTTTTGTAATAAAATCTAGAAAGAAATAAAAACTTCATAACTTATAATGAAATAGTGTAAATTACTACATTTAGTTATAAAAATTTAAAATAAGTAAATAAAAGTAAGTATTGGATTAACCAATGAAATAATATATTGATTAATAGTAACTGAATGTAAACTAAGGTAATAATGTTAATGCAAGTTTATAAATAACTAATTTAGTTTGTAACGACCCGGAAATTTTCGATCCCGAAAATTTCCAAATAGTTAAAGAAAAGAAGAAAGAGATAGAAGAAGAACATAAAAGAAACACACAATCTCACTTTCAATTACTTCAAATCAAATTCAATTTAAATTTCCTCTACCATTTAAATTGCAATCCCAATAAATTGAACAATTGAAAGGTATAATGGATAGTAATTAGTAAAACGAAATTGATGTAAATATTATACTAGGTTATAAATCAAATATAAGAAAACAAACGTAAATATTGAATTAATTAATGAAATAATACATATTGGATGGTAATTTAATATAATCAATGTTTAGTAAGAAATTATAACATTGGTTTGGAAACGATTAAACTTGTAAGAAAGTGATTGGGAGTTAATGATCACAAAATATTATAAGTTACCTGTTTTGATGGTATTTGGAATTGGAAATAAATTTTAATAAGTATAAATAAATGTTACGTTAATGTGAGATGTAATACAATGTTTAGGAGTTGTTAAATTGGAGTATATTAAGGTAATGAATGGAAAAACAAGGTAACTAAGTTTATAGAGTAGTAATGAACTTAATAAAAAGATTTGAATTGAAACAAATCAATCCATTGAAATCCAATTTATAATAAGTGTAATTATTGTAGCAATTGAAATTAAATGTTATGCAATTGAAATAAAGATAAAATGGGAAAATATTAATGTATCAGGATATATACCAATGTAAATGGTACCTAAGATGATAATATGATAATTAGTTGAATTAAAAGAATGGGAGTCAGGACTTATTTATTTATTGGAATTTAAAGTTAAATAATTTGATTTATTGCAAATAAGTATAATTAAATATTAAAATTTACGTTAATTGAAATGAAGATGGAATGCGAGAATATTTACGTAATAGATTTTGAATCCAATATTAATTTCATCCGTTGACAATAATGAATTGAATAATAGAATGGAAAGTAGATTAAATAGAATTTTTGGAAATTAAATTTATAATTTTTGAATTTAATGAAATTGAAGTTAATACTGAAATTGGTAAATTAATCAACTCTAAATCGGCATTTTAATTTGTTTTAATCATTGTAAATGATTGGGAAATCAAAAATGATGAAATTTGTCGATTATCGAATTGAAATTGAAAATTTGATTTAATTAATTAATTATTAATTTATTTAATTACTATAAAAATAGCCATTTTGGCTACTGACTCGGATTTAGACGAAACCAATTTCATTAGATCCGTAACGGTGAATTATTGTAGGATTTCAAATTTCGTAGCAATCAGACTTTTCGTTTGACCGTACGGGCTCGAAACGCCTAGAAATCAATGAAATTGAAGTCAATTTTAAATAATTTGATTTTAGCATAACTTCTTCATACGATCGAATTTGGACCTAAAACCTTTCCATTGATTTTAAAATATTTAAAAACATCTATTTTGATATATGGTTCGACCCAATTTCATTACGGATTCAGAACGGGCTTTGTCAGGCCATTTTAATCGTTCAACACGTATATCAACCTTGTCCATCTATTCTCATTTCAGCCTTGCCTATATATATCCTGTTATAAACCCTAGCCTATTCCTTATGTTCATTGTTCTGTACGTACAATTCAGCTGTCTCTCCTTCTCAATGGCAGACAATCAAATTTTAGATCCAACTGCAATCCAAAATCAAATCAAATTTTCAAACTCCACAAACTATATCATATTTTATATCATTGTAAAGCTCTCGAAGAGCACATCTCAATTCTGTGATTCTTTTTTCCAGAAATTGATATTGAATGCCAACCGTCAATATTAGGGTTTCAATTGTTTAACGGTGGATCTTCATCTAGGCGTCGATCAGGTTGCACCATCGCGTACAACACGTCGAGTAGAAGTCACCCATGCCTTTCGTTTGTCCCCTAGTGCCACGAATTTTCCATGGTTGGCTAGTAAAACGAAGGCGGCGGTGGCTGGAGGGCGTTTAGGAGGCGGTCATAGCTGTAGTGAGGGGTCGGCTCGATGAGGGCATGCCAACGGCGATGGTAGATGGGGGTGTTGGTGGCTCATACGAACGTGCGTTCGTTGATGGTTGGTGGCAGCTTGGTTCATGGCTACAGGAGAAACGAGGGTGCGCGATTTGTTCTGGAGAGAGAAGCAATGTGACGTGGCAAGCTTGTTATGGTTCATCCCTTTATTTTTTCTATTTCCTCATTTTAAATTCATTCATCTTCTAACTCGAATAACTTTTGGCGTTGGTTTTCTCCACTAGGTTTGTATTGGAATTTCAGACATTTTGGCGTTGGTTTGGATGGATTCTGAGACTGTTCAATTTTTGGGTTTAAATTGGACTTAAATTCAATTTAAATTCCAAAGGTGAGTGTTTTAACCCACTCGCAACTCCTAAAATTTCTTAGGTTTGTTAAATTAATTTTTAATGTGATTATAAATTTATTTGTGACTGTTTGGCATATTTTAATCATCGTCTTGGTTAAATTGGATTTATTGGATTAAATTGTTATTTAATTTATTATTGCACATAACTTCCAGTTAAATCATTATTTAATTTATTGTTGCATATAAACTGCCAGTTAAATTGTTATTTAAATTATTATTGATTATAAACTGGCAGTAAATACCTCTTGTTTATTATCTGTTATATATTGATATTATTGTTTGAATTAGATGATGATTGTGATAAATGGTTGATGGTTGATATTGGATGAATGGATATTGTATTTTATATTGTTATAAACTACAAGTTGATATGCATTTTATTTCATTCGGGGTTGCGGTTTGAAATGATATAACCGTAATTTTTATTTTAAATTACGGATTGAAATGATAAATATCCGTATCACTTGACACAGGGTAGAAAATTATATACAGACACCATGGTCTATGTTTAACAATATTTTTAAATGATTTTCTATGGTTTATAAAGAAACATATGGGTTATATAATTATTGATTTTCGAAGTTATATAAATGTTATTTTAGTAGTGATTTTTAGCTTTGTATAAATTTATTTGAAATATAAAGTAATTTAATAATAGAGTTTGATTTTTTTAAAATAAATGTGTGTGAGTATTTAAGTTTTACTTTAATATAGAGTGCATAATGATTTAAATAAATTAAGGATGGGAGATAAATTGGAGATTTATTTGAAATTAAATTTATTTAAGAATTAAACTCTAAAGGGTTGATGTGAAATTTATTAAATTGAAAATTTTAAAAGGTATAATTATTATAACTTGTTTTTGCGGTCAAGGTGAATTAAATTAGTATTTCAAGTATAACTAAATTGAAGTAAAAAAAAAATTATTTGTAATTTGAGTTTTTTTTAAGGATAATGGATTTATTATGCAAATATTTAAAAAATAAATAATAGAACATTGAATTGTTGAATCGTAATTATTAACCTTAGTTTTGAAATTATTTAATACTCAAAGTTTGAAATATATTGAAATTGAAATGGTTTATTGAAACTGAAAGTGAGTTGAAAGTTATGAATTGAGATTTAATTTAAAGGGAATAAAATTGTGAAGTCGAGGAAATTATTTTACTTTATAAAGTGATTTTAAATTCGAATTATTTTATTTTATATATTGTTTGAATATCCAAACCATTTAAGTTTTGGAAGTTATGGTTTAGAAGCTATGAAACTCGAAGTATTATGTTTTGAAAGGTTATATTTCAAGCGTTGGTTTCAAAATGTTTTTAGTTTGAAAGTGCTATGATTTTGGAAAAGAGATATATTTGAAATAAAAAAGATATTATATTGATTTGGGTTTTATAACAATGATATCATATTGCTTTGGGTTTTGAAATGGAAATGATATCGTATTTATGTGGTTTGAAATGGATATTATATTATGGTTTCGAAGTAAAATTATTTTGAAATGACCACGGTGTTATAATAACGATTAGTTGGCAAAGAGACCGAGATCAGATATAGGCATACTCTCTGTCGATACCAAAAACCACTTTTACAACCGTGTACGCGGTGGAGATTCCAGAATAAAGTAGGATGGCGGCGGCGTTTCCTTTGAGGTAAATACGTGGACCCGACTCCGATGAGTTGGCATAAGGCGGCTAAAACAGGAGCGATCGATGGGCTAAGAAGGTAGAACCTTTTATTGGATACATCCCTTTGATATTATACTCTGACTTTTGGATTGATTCGGTGGCCACTTTTGATTTTTGATTTGGAGGTGTGGCTTGAGGTGGGCGGTAGCTGCGCGCTACGCGTTACCACTGGCCCATAAGCGTAATTGGTATATCTACCCTGGCATTACCTAGTTGTGCTGTGTCACCTACCCTATCGCGCCTTGTATGAGTTTGGTTTCTCCCGTAGCCCGTGTAGTATCCTCTGGTGGCTTCCCAATCATGAAGGACCATGATACTGGATGGACTACTGGGACTATTATTGCGTTAAGTGGGAGATTGGGCAACTCCTTAACGTTATTTAAAAGTAAGTTTATTTTATTATAGACATTATTATAATAGCGAAATATTAGTACATAGCAAATAGTTTAGCGGATCCTTATGAGATGTGAATCCCAAGCATCTCTTAAGTTATTGCACTCACGTTGACATTAAATAGGAGATGTTAAATCCCTTAAACATATTTGACGCCATTCCACTCATATTACTTACTGTTGATTTAACTTACATAAGATCTTTAGTTCTGACTCGAGTGTTTTGTCTTTTTAATTCGCTCGGGTCAGCTTGAGCATTTCAGGATTTGGCAGACCGTGCTCTGGAGGATGAAGACGAAGATTTATTATTATTATTATTTATTATAGTATTCTGCTACCTTCATACTATTCCGCTGCATTATTTATTGTTCTCTGGTATGTGTAACTTTGATATGTATTGTATAAGTATAATCGAATATTTTGTAAAACAGCTTCATGAATTGTATATTTGATTATTATATTTTATCGTTCCGCTGCAAGATTCTGTTTTTTTCTTTTTCTTTCTCTGCTTTTTCTTATTTACCCCATAACAATCCGCTCTTCTGTATGTTTAAGTCGGACATGTGTGGTTTATCGTCGATTTAAAGCGTATAAAATGGCAGGATGTTACAAAAATGAAAGCAAATGAGTCCATTTCCTACATGTATTATCGATTTCAGGATGTTGTTCAATCACTAATTGCAGCGGGAAAAAGCTTTTCGGAGGAAGACCAAGTCAGAAAACTTCTAAATTCACTCACACCAGAATGGGATCAAAAGACACTTGCAATCGAAGAAGCAAATTATATCAGTCTAATGAAAATAGATGGATTGATTAGGAATCTGATGTCTTATGAAGTTCAACTGCAAGGAAGAAGAGAAAACAAGAGTACAGAAAAGAAGTCATTAGCATTCAACGCAACAACTGAAGATTCAGAACAATATAGTGATGAGGAGATTGCTTTCATGATAAGAAACTTTCGGAAATTCCTAATATATAGAAAAATGAATAATTACAAAAGAAACGATCAAAGGAATTTCAGAAATAATATGAAGAACGTCAACAATGATAGATGTTAAAGTTGCAATAAAGTCGGGCATCATTGAAAAGATTATATGTATCCAGATAAACAGTTGTTCCCTTCAAACAATTATTCGTCAAGGAAAAGAAAGAAAGCATATACAGCAACTCTTGATGACTCAGACTCATCATCCAGTGATGATGAAAAGAAGACGGATAATTCAAATCTATGTTTCACTGCTATTCATGAATCAGATGACGATGGGAGTATGGATCTAAAAATTGGTACACATTTACATTATTTTTAATTTTTCTTGTTTGATGGATGCTTGTTTGTTTGTTTGATTCTTTTAAATTCCTTGAATTTTAAATTCAAATTTATCCCTCGAAATTTGAATTTTAACATCAAAATTAATATTATGTTATTAATATTTTGAATATTAAATTACTAATATTTAAGTATTATATATTTAATATTATCACTGGAATTATATAACTAGAATATAGGATATTATATATATATATATATATTAGAAATTAGGAATAGAAACTTGTCCTTTGATTCAATAGGCATATGTCGGCATACTTGGATACCCCATGTCGACGTGCCCCTTAGAATTTGATTTTAAAATTTGAATTCAAACTTTTTAATTTCCCTCCACCTTTTCATCAACTTCAATGCTCTAGAAAGATGTCTCTTGACCAGAAAATATGTCTATTGAATCTCTATTTATCTCACCCTCTTTATCATCACTTTTCACTTTTATTTCAAATTTCAAATTTATCTTCATTATCTTCTACTCCTTTCAAACTTCTTCAATGGAATCTTCAAGCACTCTTAACACCATTAAGCTTCCAAAATCGGTCAAAAACTTTCTTTTTAATGGAAATGAAGCTATTAAAGCTTACATCAACCATGTAAACTTTAGTAAAAGTCATATGGAAAAATTTGCTATTTTTGAAGATTTTCCTTCTTATGAAATTGAAAATCATTTTCAACAATGTTCAATTCTTAGTGTAGTAGATAACTAATAAAATGATTATGTATGTTATCCAAATCTTGTTAAGATGTTTTGTTGAATTTGAATCGTGATTTTTATGATGGACAAGATGGACAAATTTGGAGAAGTGTTAGAGGAACGCAAATTGTTTTAGATTATGAAATTTTGGAAAATATTTTGGGATGCAAGTATACCAGAATGAATCTCTCAGAATTTAAAAAAAATGAAAATGATCGAGAGACATTTCAACACATCTTTGAAGAGGATGATAATTTTGAATTCAAAAATCGTTATTTTCGTCCTAATGCAAGAATAATTAATCTTCTTAACCAACATGCTCTTATACCAAGATCGGAAAACTACGACAGCCTGATTTTGAAAATGTGCAAAGCACTTTTTGCAATTTTTGAAAATTATGATATTAATTGAGCTCAAGTAATTTTGGATGAGCTAAGACCCAAGAATTTTACCATGGGAGAAAACACATTATGTCATGGAATTCATCTCACTCGGATTCTGATTTACTTTGGAGTTGAGTTGAAAGGGAAGATTTTATATCTAGAAAAGTGTTCAACCATGGAAACATTTCCGTATGCAAATTCCATTAGTGTTTCAAACATATGAAACACATACGGAAAAAGAAGAGAGGCTTGCTTATGAAGAGATGGAAGAAATGGAGGAAGAAGAAGAAGGAGAAGAGGAAGAGGAAGGAATGGAAATTGAAGAGGAGGAAGAGGAAGATCAAGAAACTTCCTAAGAAAATATTTAACATCCTACTAATCCCGCTAATTCATCCAATAAGACCATTCTCAATAATCAAAGAATTGTAGTGGAAAATCAAAGACACTTAAAAGATCAATGAGTAAGAAAATGAATAAGATTTCCACTAAAATCGACAAGTTCTTCGAGAAACTTAGTAGAAAGATTGGACTATCATCTTCTTCGTCTAATTAGTTTTAGTTCATGTTATCTTAGTTCTATCTTTGTATTTTCTTTATTTTAGTTAATATTATATTAACTTATGTAATGTTGACTATAATCATGAATGAAATCTTCCATTTCCTGTTGTTCCTTCACTTGTCTCTGTAATTGCTTGTTTTTACATTATAAAAAAATTTAGTTAAATAGATTTGTTCATAAATTCAAAAAAAAATTTGTCACTTTAGGCAGAGGCATGTTGACATATCCCATCCCCCATGCCAACATCAACGGGCAAAAAATAGTTGCACTTTCAAATTTTAATTTCATGTAACTAACTTGTGTCTATTTATTCTAATTGACTTTCTACCCCTATTTATATCTATTTCTTCCAGAATAAATTGTCAAACTTCATTTCTAATCACTCTCTTTCATAGTTCTTTCTATTTCTTGAATTATGGCTTCTCTGATTAAGAATCTAAGTGATAATCTTGAAGAAACC
Organism: Allium cepa; assembly: GCA_030765085.1. Lineage (NCBI taxonomy): Eukaryota > Viridiplantae > Streptophyta > Magnoliopsida > Asparagales > Amaryllidaceae > Allium > Allium cepa. The sequence continues at coordinate 149,432,777 of CM060928.1, forward strand.
CTAACTTCTTTCGAGAATATTCTTACATTCATACTTCGTAATCAACGCCACTTAGAATTGAGTCAAATGAAGATGATCAAGGAGCAAGAGAGACATTTCGATGCCCTCCATTGGATGATCTCAGCCCTTAACAAGGACGATCTCGAAAGAAATCCACCACTCACTCTCGATAAAGATAAAGATGAATTGATGCAATCAAAGCAGACCCTATCTTTGGAGAAGATGGATGGGTGGAAGTAAAAAGGAATGTCTAGTCATTCTGTATGTTATTTATTTGATTTGATTGGTGTGTTTTAAAATTGATTGACTTGACATATTAAAACATTTGGTATGCTTGTATATATGATTGGAATGAATAATCACTGTAAATATAATTGGATGATGATTAATTTACTTTTGAATTACACTTATGACCACACTTAGCACTTATATATACGGATTACTCTATTATGGCTGATTATCATATATCAATTTCAGGGAATATATTAGTAAGGAGTTTTTGTTGATGAAAAAGGAGGAGAAGTTATAAAATAGTAGTTGGCTTGGAGTAAGGGGAGTTATGATTGGAGTAAGGGGGAGTTATGAAAGGAGTTATGGTATGGTAAATATTTTTTATAACAGGTTGTCATCATCAAAAAGCGGGAGATTGTTAGGAAATGAGATGTTAGTTTTGATGGAAACAACCTTTTTAACTTATCTTATTATAAAATATATACTAACACTATTGGCTAGATAGATATGTATATGCAGGATATATATATATATATATATATATATATATGTATATGTATATGTATATGTATGCAGGTATTGATTACTGAAGACTAATCAGTATAAAGACTCAAGACTCAAGATTGAAGAATCTGAGTATCAAGATCAAGATTTCAAGACATGTGTCTAGTTATTATTAAAAATTCATAATACCATGGAAATCTTCATTCCGAATTTCATTTGGGATGGAACCCATTCTACCTTCTTAGTGGCTTACAAACCCACGACAAGTAACTTACCAACCTACGACAAGTGGCTTAAAAACCCATGAACATCCTGATTTTGTACAAGTTCTCGAGTCCTGATGTGTTGAGATATTCTCTAGGGAGAAGCTTGCAAAACTACGTCAAAATGGTTTTTCAAAATGATTTTTAAAACTGTTTTTCAACATATTTTAGCCTTAAAATTATCTTTTTAAATGATTTTCAAAAAAGATGTTTTATCCTTAAAAATATTATTTATTTTTGTTTTAAAATAAACTCTTGTTTAAACTTCATTTTCATAACAAATTTTACATTATTTTTAACTAGGGATGTCGACATCATGGGATACCCCATGTCGACATGGTGGTCATTGAATTTGAAAGTTTCAATTTTCAAAAGTAGTGTCTATTCGTTTAAATCTCTTCGCGAATGGTCATTACTGTTGGTGCTTTATAAATAGCCTTCACAAACGAATATTTTGACTAACTAATTTCTTATTTTTCTTCGCTCCTTCTTCTCCACAAATCCATATTCTAAAATTTTCATATTTTTACGACGTGCTGAAATTCCGTAGAATTCTTAAGTGAATCAAATTAGAATATCATTCTTATTTGATTCTCTGTCCTCACTCTAAGATCAAAGTGCTATTCAGAATTATAGGATCAATTTGTAATCAAAAGTTTATCGAGTCCCTCTATAAGGTGTGGTTGTGTCTGGAAATCAATTGGGTGATCTAGAGTGTCGTAAATCTAGAGAGTTTGCCCCGGACTCGTGAGACAGGAGGGTGCCTCAAGGCCTTTAGAAATTAAGGATTGTAATCTCGACATTAGTATAATAAAAATCTGTATGAGGTGGTTTGCCTTGGTACAAGACTGGATGTAGGGTAACTCTGAACCAATATAAAGTCTAATGTTTTTTTCCTTTGTTAGGAAATCAAATCTACAGTTTCGATGACAAAAACTATACAATGGAAATCAAATATGCACATATATTTATACTTACAGATACTTGCTAGAATAACATCATTAGAAAGACAAGGACAAGGCTCAAAGAACATTACAAGAGACTACATGTTGATAGGACCGATAGAGCAACAAGACAAATGCACAAAGAAAACATGCACAATTTTCAGACGTTTGGATGCATTAGCCAGATGTCTGAAGAAATCCTTTGGAATACAAAACAGACAGGATCAGATGTCTGGTTCATGCACTCAGACGTCTGAAAGACTACTATATAAAAAAAACAGAGTTAGACGTCCGAAACAAATACCAGACGCCTGATTCTGAACTCGGAATTTAAAATTCAAAGGACAACTGACACATTTGAAAATACATCTTCGCTTCTCTTTGCTGCAACTCTTCATTACCATCAGAAGCAACTATAGAACACTCATTAATGGATTTAACTACTCAAGGAATATCTCTACCACTATATATAACATCAAGAATCAAAGAGAAGAACTCACTTTACTTACTTGCACTCTTTACTCACATACTCTGTTATATTCTTGATCTCTAGTAATCTATACTTGTATTTCACTCTTCCATTTATTCAAATCTCCTCAATCAATTCTATATATATATATATATATATATATATATATACATATATATTGGAAGTATTTGTACTTAATAAATCAATATCCGTGTTACAGAACACATAATTGACAAGAACAAGCTATTGTAACCAAGCCTGTTCCTCCGGGAGAAGTGAGGGTGTTCGATAGTCGAATTCCAAAGGGGAGCTTCGTGACTTGACGTAGGATGGGAGGTACGAACCAGTATAAAATCCTGGTGTGCTTATACAATATTTACCTAGATTAACTTTATCTTAGTTGCATCATGTAGTTCGTCACATATACTTGCATATACACTACATGATCCACTCTATAGACTTTCAATTGGTATCGGAGCAAGGTTTGATCAAAGTACAGCAACACGTTTTTGAATCACTTTAATATGGCAAATATTTTTCAAGAAGGACAATCCAAAGCATGATCACCACTTTTTAATGGCTCTAACTATGCATATTGGTCAACACGTATGAGAATTTTTATGGAAGCTAATGGACTAGAAATTTGGTCAGCCACTCAAGATAAATATGAAGCACCTACTACTGCTAGGAACACATGGACCGATGTACAAAAAAGGCAGCTTCTAATAATGCTAAAGCTATGAATGTTTTATTTTGCTCACTAGATAAAAATGAATTTTCACGTGTCATGTTATGTAACACTGCATATTATATTTGGTGTACCTTACGAGTTACACACGAAGGCAAAAACAAAGTTAAACAAACTAAGATTTCCATTTTACAAAGTCAATTCTCATCATTTAAAATGAAACAAAATGAATTTATAGTATATATGTACTCTACATTCCAAACCATTCAACATGATTTAATGGCACTTGGAGTCAAATTCACAAATTTTGATTTAGTATCTAGAATACTCAATTCTTTAACTCCAGGGTGGGAAAGAAAAGTATTAGCTATCGAAGAAGCTAATGATCTCTCAGCACTCTTAATTGAAGAGTTGATAGGAAATTTAATGTCCTATGAAGCTAATTTGCAGGCATGAAAAGAACTAAATTCGAAAAAGAAGAACATAACATTCCCAGCAACAAATGAAGACTCTGACTTATAGGAAGAATAAATTGTATTTATTGCCAAAAACTACAACAAATTCAAGAAGTTTAGGAAAATGATTAAATTTCAGAAAGGAGGTAAATCAAGCTCAACAAATTAAACTTCAATCAAATGCTATGATTGCGATCAATTTGGACAGATGAAGAAAGACTGTCCCAAGCTAAATAATGATAAACAGAAGAAGGCTTTCAGAATAACATGGAATGACTCAGATTCTTCATCATTATCATATAGTGATGGAGAACAATCCAATGTGTATTTTATGGCACAAACTGATGAGGTATGTCCCGTACTTAGCTATGACGAATTATTAGAACTTAGCATGGAATTAGATGATTAATTCAAACAAATTTAAAAATTGAACAAAGAACATATAGCCAAAATAAATAGATTAGAACTTGAAGCAGGAATGTTAAAAGATGAAAATTTTTATTTTAGAAGATAAACTAGAACTATCTCAAGAAAAAATTAAAAATATTTTGATCGAAAATGAGGCTATTACTATTGATTTTGATAAAACTAAAATAGTAAAGGATAACTTGTTAAAAGAAAATGCCAACTTGAAGAGTAATACTGAAATATTGAAAATTGAAAAATTAGAATTAAAAGAAAAATTAGATAAAATTACAAATAATGTTTCAAAACTTAATAAAGGAAAACAGGATTTGGAAAATCTTATTAAAACTTCAAAACAATTAGGTAATAGAAATGGAATAGGATTTAAAAATACTCCTAAACAATGAGGAAATGATGTTAAGCAATATAGTTATAAAAAGACTAAAAGTTCACCTAAGTCTAATATGATTACCAAAAATATAAAAGTTTGGATTCCTAAGACAAATAATAATTTGATTAGACAAAAACATATTAATAATTTCTTAGAGAATGTAGTCTATAGTAAGAATTATATTCATAAAGGTACCAAACCATCTTGGGTATACTTCTCCTAACATCTAGGACCCTAACAAAGTATACGGGTACCAATTAAGACATCTTTTATTTTGCAGGTACCTAAAATAAAAAATAAAGAAAAATGGATACTAGATAGCGGATGCTCCAAGCATATGACCGGAAATTCAAAAGTATTATCAAATGTAACATACATCGATGGTGGAATAGTAACTTTTAGAGATAACTAAAAAGGATGGGCATTGGAGAAGTCGTCAACTCTATTTCTAACTCTCCTATTATTACAAATGTTTTATTAGTAGAAAATCTAAAACACAACCTACTAAGTATTAGTCAATTATGCGATAAAAGTTTTTAAATCAATCTCGAAAAAGATAGATGTAACGTTTTAGATAATAACAAACAAATTATATTAAGGGCTTTAGAAACAAAAATATTATGTCTTAAACATGAATATAAATAAAAATTCAAATTTGTGTTTAACTGCCAAACATGACGATCCATGGTTGTGGCATAGCCGATTTTGTCATATTAATTTTAAATATATTAATAAATTAGCAAAATATGAGCTAGTTCGAGGTTTACCTAAAATAAATTACAAAGTAGAAAATTTATGTGACGATTGTCAAATTGAAAAACTAAATAAAAATTCTTTTAAATCTAAAAATAATATTTCTATAAAATAACCATTAGAATTATTACATTTAGATTTATTTGGTCCAATGCTAGTACGATCTATAAATCACAACAAATATGTTTTCGTAATAGTTGATGATTTTTCAAGATATACATGGAATTTATTTTTAAAACATAAAAGTGACATCTTTGGTATGTTTAAAATATTTGATAAAATAATTAAAACACAAATGGATTTGAAAATTAAAAATATTCGAAATGATCACGGTGGAGAATTCGAAAATGATCTTTTTACTAATTTTTGTAATAAGAAAGGAATAAGTCATAATTTTTCTTTTTCCCGCACACCTCAACAGAATGGTGTAGTAGGAAGAAAAAATCGTACGTTACAAGAATGTGCATGAACGCTATTAAATAGTAGTGGTCTACCAAAACTTTTTTGGGCTGAAGCTATTGCCACAGCTTGTTATGTGTTGAATCGAGTAACCATACGTCCTATGACTAAACAAACTTGTTTTGAAATATTTTTTGGAAGAAAACCTAAAGTATCATACTTCAAAACTTTTGGCTCAAAATGTTTTATATTAAATACAAAATATAATTTAGGAAAATTTGACTCGAAGGCCGATGAAGGAATCTTTGTTGGATATTTGAATCGCAGCAAAGCATATAGAATTTTTAATAAATGAAATAACACTATTGAAGAAGGTTCACATATTTCATTCGACGAAAATCTTCTTAACCATCATACTAATGATGATGATGAAATAATTTCAATAACAAATACAACAAATTCTGTTAATAATGGGACAAATGCGCAAAATAATACTTTGATATCATCTCCTAGAATTCTTAAGGATCATCCAAAAGATAATATCATTGGAGATCTCAATTCTAGAGTAACTAGAAATCAACTTAATCAAATAAGCCATATAGCATTTGTGTCAAATTTTGAACCAAAAAATTATAAAGAAGCTTCAAATGTTAATTTTTGGATAATAGCTATGCAAGAAGAATTAAATCAGTTTGAATGTAATAATGTTTGGGAATTAGTACCAAGGCCAGAAGATGAATCAGTTATAGGAACAAAATGGGTATTTAAAAACAAAGCATATGAAAACGGAAATATTGTTAGAAATAAAGCACGTTTAGTTGCTCAAGGCTATAATCAAGAAGAAGGTATCGATTATGACGAGACCTTTGCTCCAGTAGCAAGATTAGAGGCCATTCTTACATTACTCGCTTTTGTAAATCATCACAATTATAAACTATTTCAAATGGATGTCAAAAGTGCCTTTTTACATGGTTTTATTAAAGAAAACGTATATGTTGAACAACCTCCATTATTTGTTCACGAAAAATATCTCGGTCATGTTTTTAAATTACAAAAAGCATTATATGGATTAAAACAAAATCCTCGTGCATGGAATGAACGTCTTAAAAACTTAATTACATCTAGTTTTCAAATAGGCAAAATCGATACAAATTTATTTATTAAACAAGAAAATAACGATATTTTAGTTGAAAAATTTAGATAGACGATATTATTTTTGGTTCAACTAACGAAAATCTATGTAATCAATTTTCAAATATTATGAAAAATGGTTTGAAATGTCGCACATGGGAGAATTAAATTTCTTCTTAGGTTTACAAACAAAACTACTTCAAAATCATATTTTTATTCATCAAGAAAAATATTGTAACGATCTATTATGTCGTTTTGAAATGGATAAAACTTCAAGCACCAACACCAATGAGTACTAGTGTTCACTAAGAAAAGGATGATAACGGAAAAGATTTTGATGAAAAATTATATCGTAGCATGATTTACGGCTAATCGACCCGTTATTATAATGAGCGTATGTCTATGTGCCCGATTTCAAGCAAAACCAAAAGAATCCCACCTAAGAGCTGTTAAACGTATCTTACGATATCTATCTAGTACTAGAGATTACGGTTTGTTTTAGCCTAAAGGATCATCTTTTGAACTAGTTTCATATAGTGATGCAAATTTCGGTGGATGTAGAACAAATCGTAAGAGTACTAGTGGAACATGTCATTTTATCGGACAATCATTAGTTTCATGGTTTAGCAAAAAGCAAAATTGTGTCTCCTTATCTACTTGCGAAGCCGAATATATTTCAGCAGCACTAGCATATACATAAGTGATATACATGCAACAAATACTTACGGATTTTGGAAAAATTATCAATAAATCACCATTATATTGTCATAACACGAGTGCAATAAATCTATCAAAAAACCCTGTAAATCACTCGCGAACTAAACATATAGATACACGACATCATTTTTTACGTGACAATGCTGAAAAAGGAAGTATTTCATTAGAATACGTAAATACCGATAATCAAGTAGCAGATATTTTCACAAAACCACTAAATGAAGAAACGCTTGTTAAACTGCGACGCGATTTAGGGATATGCTCTCTTAATGATATTCTAAATTAATAACTACACCTTCACTTATGTTATGATTAACTAATAATTTTCTATCCACAAATTGTAGTTGATAAATCCTTCATCCTTAGTTTTTTAGTTACTTAATTTCTGAAAATTATCTATAAATAATTTTTGAACTTATGTATAAATCTTCATGCAACAAGAAAGAAAAAATATATACATAATTCATACTCTTTTTCAACAAAATATAATCATGGCTTCTGAAAATTCTTATCTATCCATCTCGACACCTAACACGGATGGCTCGGCGGATACACCACAACGGCTTCCTACCCCCACACCAAATCAGGAATCGACGTATAGGTGGTCCTCCTACCACACGGGATTCACTTCCGATAACAAGAATCCCAAACGATCTTTATTTGTCTCTCCTAACACAAAAGAGAAAATTGATGAGATATGTCACTATCAAAAACAATAAATAGATCTATAACGAGAATTATATTTTGAACAAAAAGTCACGGCACTTCGATTAAGGTTTTTGGAGCAAGTAGCTATGAAGTTTTGTACTTCATGCAATAAAGATGTCCATGAACCACTTCCGATGCCTTGCAGTTCATTGGATGCCACTTCCTCGTATCGTACACCTTTGGACACTTCACCAAGGCGATTCTCTGGTTCCCCGAGAACCTACGAATGTGGAAATATATGCTCTCCACTCAAACCATGGAGGATGGCAAGTTGGATGATCACAAAACTCCACCACCATCTAAATAGATTATATTTTTTATTATATTTGTATCTATGTATATTTGTAATTTTGTTTCACAAAAATAATAATACATGTTGTTTCAAACAATAGAAGGTCGAGAAATAAGCATACCCTTTTGAATTAGTCTATTTTTGGAAAATTGGTAATTTCAGAGGTCTGGATATTGACCTCAGACATCTGACACTCTGATATCCCATGAATTTTTCATCACTGTGCATATGTCAGATGTCTGTTATAACCTTCCAGACGTTTGAAAATTTTCTCTGCTTCCTTGAAATAGATACCAGACTATTTCAGATATCTGAACTTCGAACCAGACGTCTGAATTAACTCTCTGCAACCAAATTATAAAAATTGGATCTACTTCAGACGTCTTATATTTAAACCAGACATCTGAAAAATCTCTCTGACTATCAAAATTTTAAAATTCGATAAACCAGACGTCTACCAATTAAACCAGCATCTTAAATTATTTACTGTCTTCGAATTAGGGTAAATCAAACGTCTCAATTCAGTTCCAAATGTCTGAAATTAAATCGACACTTTAAAACACCCAAATAACATCTATTTTTTTCTAATCTCATTTCTATTTTTAGTCAGTTATACGTCATCGACGATTTTTTACTCATAAAACATCTTTTCTTTTCACACTCGCTCGATTACAATGCCTCCTAGAACTAAAAACCCTAAAATATCCAAAAGAAAACAAGACCAACCAACTTCCTCAAATCCTCAAGTTTGCTCAGATAATCAAATCGAAAGGTGGATGAATTGAGCACCACACTCACTCAAGAGATATGAGGATATGCAGAAGAAGAACCTTCACACAGATCCATTTTATAACTTGCCTAAGTTTCCAATATATGATTTGGATGAAATATGTGAGAATGCCGGTCTAGAAACATTGATATCTTTCACTCCCAATAACATCCAAATTGATCAATTGGCTATATTTCTTTTCTACGCAAATTTCGATAGCACGACAGTGTGGAACACTGAAAATGAAGACAATTGGCTATGATCTAGTGTTTATGGCAACACGATTAGATTCACTCCGGGAATAATAGGTAGAACTCTCAGATGTTCCGACACGGGCGAAGATCAATATGATATTCCAGATATGCGCTTCAAACCAAGGAACAGTATAACATATCAAATATGGGAGGATGAAATGCCTAAATTCGCATCCAAATATCTACGACCAAAGGCAACATATCTTACTCGAATGATCATCAATACCATTTTTCCACATCTGGGAAGTCATGAGCAGATAACTGAGTTAGAACACAAAGCTTTGTATGCTCTATTTAGCAGAATAGGGGTGAATCAGGCCAAATTTATTTTTGACCAGCTCAAACACTTTTGGACTCGATCACGGCCATCAATTATCCACCTCACACACATCATAAGACTTCTATGCGCTCACAACATCCCCTCCTACTCATCAACTTTTGAAGAAATCTCTCCTAAATATGCTTTCACAAAGTTTTTCCCACTAATTCACCTACCGGAAATTCCTACGGAGTTTATATCTTTTGAAGATTGGATGCATAATCGTCAAGCCGGACAAGTTGGGCCTCCACCTCAACCACACCATGAACCATCACAAGAGGAGGAACAACATCGTGAGACGACTTCTCCTCCTCCTGCACCATTTGATTATACAAGGCAGGATGAGATTTTGGAAACTAGAATAGAAACAAATCCAAATGAAAGCATTCGAAATCTCACTCTTTGAAATCAACATATCTTGTCTCAAAATCAAAAAAAATTCGCTAAACATAATGATAGCTTGAAACATCTTTTGCCACACGTCTAGCAATAGTTGAAACATCACTTTCAACTGTATTATCGGTTCTCGAAGAGGTTCTTCAAAGGGTTCGTGGTCCGACACTCCCTTCCGAAGATTGGCCAACCCCAGTGCCTTCTCCTCCTTCAAAACAATCCAAACTTTTTGAGCAAGACTAAACTCCTAAACAAGCTCCAACATCTCCTACAAAGCAACCTAGCTCTTCTCAAAAAGAAGATAAAGGAGATGATCAAGAAAAAGCTTCCCTGAAAGGCTCATAGATTTTAGGATTTCATCTTATGTACACTTGAAAAATCTATGAATGTACTCAATTACAATTATTAATGAAATTATCTTTTTGTTGTGTTATCTCTTTGACGATTGGCTACTACTTTAACATTTAATTAGTTAGGATTCTTTTTGATAATGCTAAAGGGTGAGAAATAAAAATATTTATATAAAAATTATAAGTAAGCACATATTCGGGGGGAGATTTATAAATTATATATAAGTACATCGTATAGTTGTCATCGTCAAAAAAGGGAGATTGTTAGGAAATCAAATCTACGATTTCCATGACAACAACTATACAATGGAAATCGAATATGCACATATATTTATATTTATGGGTACTTGCTAGAATAACATCACTAGAAAGACAAGAACAAGGCTCAAAGAACATTACAAGAGACTATAAGTCGATAGGATCGATGGAGCAACAAGATAGATGTACAAAGAAAACATTCACAATTTTCAGACGTCTGGGTGCATTAGCCAGTCGTTTGAAGAAATCCTCTGGAATACAAAATAGACAGGATCAGACATTTGGTTGATACACTCAAACGTCTAAAAGACTACTATATACAAAAAATATATAGAGTCAGACATCTGAAACAAATACCAGACATCAGATTCTAAACTCGGAATTAAAAATTCAAATGACAACTGAAACATTTGAAAAGACATCTTCGCTTATCTTCAGTGCAACTTTTCATCACCATCAGAAGAAACTACAGAGCACTCATTAATGGATGCAACTACTCAAGGAATCTCTCTACCACTATATATAACATCAAGAACCAAAGAGAAGAACTCACTTTACTTACTTGCGCTCTTTACTCACATACTTTGTTATATTCTTGATCTCTAGCAATCTATACTTGTATTTCACTCTTCCATATATTCAGATCTCCTCAATCAATACTCTCTAGATATATATATAGGAAGCATTTGTACTTAATAAGTCCATATCCATGTTATAGAACACATAGTGGACAAGGACAAGCTATTGTGTAACGACCCCGGATTTTTTATGAATTTAAATTGATAATTAAATGAATTTTTGAATTTAAATTGTAAAATTGATTATAAATGGCAGCAAGTTTCCCCGATTCAAATAGAAAATATATTAAGTCGTATGAATTTGTATATATGTGAATATATACATATATAGATTGGATTTGAAATAAAATCATAAATATGGGGTTTTAAGAATAAATGAAACATAGAATAAAACGCATTAAACAAATTTGTTAAGGAACAAACACACTAAAACAACTTTTACAATTTGTACATAAAGTAAAAGGAATATATATATCAAACATAAGCAAAAAAAATATCCACAAGAACAAAAACTGCGTACAAATACCAGATCAAATCAGCTGATGTGTTTGATAACCCTGCATAACAAAATATTATTTCTCATTTGAAAACAAAAAGGACTCTAGCTATTAATGCTATGTCATCTCAGCCGAGATAATGGCTTCAATACAGGAAAACAAAGTAGGCAAGACAAAGAAGCAAACATAAACAAAGTTTCAGCTGAACCAAAGAAAAAAAATGTGGGCATGGTACAAGGCAATTAATGAAAATATACTTCAGCCCCCAATTGAAAGTATGCATGTTCACATTTTTATATAAAAGTATAAACCATTGTACGAAGAAAATCTTTGGAAAAAAGAAAAATAATACATCCTGTACTTGCAAAGAACTTCAAGCTGCATGCTTCCTTTTATACATATCTCCCCTCACCATTTCGTTCACCTGAAAAACTAAGAAAGGAGAAAGAAAAAAAACCGAAGTAAGAAACATTTAAACCATCAAACAAATATTATCAAAAGAGGAAGGAAGAAGAGAAGATTTCCAGTATCAACTCTGATACCAGTTAGCAACTTTGCAAAAGTTCAACAGCCTCAACTTTTCAAACTACCAAAAACTCTGTCATTTTTAAAAGCAAGAAAATGTGGAAGGTGAGTAACTTCTTTTTTTATAACTTAAGTATTGATATGGTAGCATGTTATTCTCGGTGGTAAATATGCAATGTATAAGTGGAACTCTGATGTGAGTATATGAGTAGATATATGTGTGCATGTTTCCTCTGTATTTCACTGTCTTTAGCTCCAGGTTCAAGAATTTTTCAAACCCATTTTGACATGGTTTAATCCACGTTAGTAATTAAATTATAAACAAATATCTTTGTTATAACATAGTTTTAAGCTTAAAAAATTTGTTTAAAGAAATTTGTATTGCTTCTGGAGATGTAAGCCAAAGTGAAACTTAAAATTTAGTCAAAAAAAAATAATAATTTGTCACGATTTATAAATTTAGGTTATGAATCAAATACAAATACCAAAATATGATTTTTAAAATGAATATGATGATTTTTAGTTACGTGTTTAAGGTGTGGTTTAAAGAATGAACAGAAATGCTTTTTTGTAAATCTACGGAGATTCAGCCAATCGTAAATGTTGAAACTTGTGGTATAGCTTGCTTGACATTCATAGATAATAGGAAAAATGCAAAAGATTTTTTTCGAATGCAGGGGTTTTGGGTTTGAATCAAAAGTAGGGTTTGGTCATAAGTTTTTGCAGTGCTCTGTAACGTGATGTTTTAGTCACCATGAGTTGATCGAGCTTTACGATATTGGGAGGAAGGGAGGTACATCGGGTTGTCTGGTAGGACCGGAGGCGCGAATTTCTTGGTGAACTGTGCAGCGAGGACGAGGCGATTTCATCGATGATGTTGGGTTCCAGTTCGACGCAAAATACCTTGTTTTCGATTCACGTGATTTTTATTCGATCTGAGTGTTCGAAGGGGTTTGCGTGGGGAGGAGTGATCGGTGAGGGTCACCGCGATGGCCTACGGTGGTCGAAAACGTTCGTGCACGTGCACGTGGAGGGATGCGTGTCAGTGTTAAGCGTGGGTGGTCTTATTTGCTTTCCAACAGCATTTGCTTAAGAAGAGGAAATGAAGAAGACAAGGGTACAGGAAATCTTGGGGTAATTTCATGTTGAACGCGATGTTAACCAGGAAGCTCGAGTGGGTTGGGTAAGTTTTAATTTGTCTGGGGAGTGAATGTTGAGTGGGGAAGAAGATAGAATCAGGTAGAAGAAGTTGCGTGAAGACCAGGGGAGAGTCTCGGGGTAATACGTGAAATACTCGAGGAACCAATCGAGTTTTATAGGGGAAGGCCCTGGTTTCCTTTAACTGCAGTAGCGTATTTTAATAATTAAGCTAAATGAATGATTTCCATCAGGGTTAAGTACTGTAAAACTTAATATGTGGTTAATCATTTAAGTTAAAACTTAATTCAGGTTTTTAATTACCTTAGTAAATGTTTAACCACGTTTTTAACACTTAGTTAATATGTTAATAAATTTAAGCCAAGTGTAAAGTTAATTAACGCTCGAGAGGTGGTTAATAATAATTTGATTTCCAAAGTTTAAAGAGGGCTTTAAAAAAAAAAATAAGTGATTAATAAATTTGTAATTAACTACTTAAGTTAATAAATGAATATAATTAATAGATGATTAATCGAGTATTTAGCAGTCAATAAATGGGTAATTAAGTTATATTAATTTAAAATTACGGTTATTAATTAATAATTAAAGAATGGTTAATTTGAGCTAAATAACTTGATTCAAGAAGTAATTAATTAAATAGTGTGAATTAAGTAATTAAGACTTAATAATTGATTAAGAATTGATTTGATTAACTGATTTGAAATGGAAATTGTTTTAAAACCCTTTTTATAATAATCATGTAAACATTTATAAGATTGAGGTTTAGCTTAAAGTCAAGGAAGATTTAACTATTAAGAATTCATTAAATTATGTTAATCAAGATGGATAATTTATTATTTAATTAATTGATGAATTCGACTAATTAAATAAGTAATTAAAAGTTTAAAATTAATTAATTAAGGTTTAAAGATAAATTTATTAAGGAATAATAAATTTGTGAATTGAGGATTTTTAATAAAATATTAATCAATGATTAAAGTTGATTTATCAAGTGATTAAGTAATAATAAATTCAAGGATAATGTGATAAATTGATTTAGTAATTAATTTGAGAATAATTAAATTATTAAAGTAATTAATTTATTTAAAAGGTTAATTAAATCAATGTGATGAATTAAGAGTAACTTTATTTATTAAAGTGTTTGATAAATGAATTTATATCAAATGATTTGTAATTAATTAATTAAAATTTGATAATTAATTTATAAGTAATAAATTTATTTGGGAATAAATTGAATTAGTTAGGATTAAACAATTAATTAGTCTTGTTTATAAATGATTATTAAATGCTTGATCTTACTTATGAATGATTGTATTAAATAAGTTGCCTTGAATCGATTGTCCTATGTGATCTGTAATATCTTGTTCTGTGAATTGAGCTATGTGAAATTTACTCATTTATTTATGTACATTTGTGTATTATCTGTGAATCTGTGAATAGACGATAAGCATTATAGTTTATATTGCTTATCGAATATATTGTCGTATTTGATCTGTGATGATTGAATGGTTGTGCACTATTGTGTTAAACCCCTGGACCACACTTATACACAACCCAATATGGATTTCACGAGGAAATCGGTTAAGTCGCGGATTTTTGAAATAGTTTTGAATTTGAATTTTTAAATTCAAATTTTTTGGAAATGGAATCAGAATAAATGTGAAAATCTTTTGGAATGGAATTTCAAGATAAAACTTATTTTAATTTACTTGATTTAGTTTGGAATTTAAGTAATATGATTTACATTTGAATTTTAAATTTGAAATTGAATTCTATAATTTGAAATTAGAGATTAAAGATGTTATACCAGTTATATATGAGTTAAACCATTTTAAATATATTGATTTTGAGAATTAGAATTTAAATTCAAGGGCTTTAACTCGAGCAAATATAATTGGATTTTTCTGAAACGAAAACTGTTTGTTTTCAATTAATAAAAGCTTTCACATAAGAAATGAACTTCAAAATTGAATTAAAAATGATCTCTAATTTGAAATGAAGATAATTTCCAAGTTATGAAAACGATTTGAAAGCTATAAGTTAAATTAATTTAAAGATTTAATGGGTTGATCCTATAGAAATGAAATTGTTTTGGAAATCTATGAATTGATCTTTATGAGATAAATCTTTTTGTTTAAAGATTTGAAATGGTAATTTGTTTAACCATTTAAAGAAAATTTTGGGTTTTAAGTTGTGACTTAATTGAAATCCCAATATCCATATGTTTTTGAACTATTTCGCTCACTATTCAGTTTAGCCGGGAGAGGACCTTTGTGTCATATATCCCATTCTGAATATGTGATTCGACGTTATGGATAGCATTTGAAGACCGGTGATGAAGACCGGATATTCACAAGAACGAAAGGATAACTCGTCGATTGTCTCTGCACTGAGTCGCGCCGGTATAGAGATTTCCTAAGTGATGGGAAGTCCGATCGGGATTGTGAATACCCGGATTTGCAAGGGCTTCGTAGGAAATGCCTTCGGTTCTGTTCGAGCCCGGAACAGACTTGTATGGATTGTGTGTCTGACATTACATTTTGAGATATAAAGCAGATTTCTTTCAAATACATTTCTGTTGGTGGCGGAGAATTTATTCTTTTAGCTTAACACCCTTCTCTGAGACGTACGAGCTCAGAGGTTATGTAGTTGAAGGTTATCAGCGATATATTCCCAATTTGGTAATGTGACATGCCAAGTGTTGCTGTGAAATGATCATTGTTTGATCATTTGTGATAAGATCATTTGTTTGATCATTTATCTTTGTGATCATTTCTTTGATCATTTGTTGACCCAAAGCATGGCTTTGTACCAAAGCGTAGTTTTGTGGACGAGACTTCATCGAACGTCACACCCCGGAATGGTCGAAACAGGAAAGATGCAGCAAGGTTATTAGGGGGTAGCGCCCCTTTAGGGTATGTACATCTCCTTCTGGATAGAAGTGGTATCATGGTATGGAGCCCAGATACTTACTTATGTGGACATCACAAACCTATATATATCTTGTTTTGTGATTTGATGTTGGGGCCCCGGTTAAAGGTTGTTACAACCGGGAGGTGGCATACTCGTGTCAGTAGTTACCCAGTTAGGGGTAACCCGGCCTTGTGTTGGCAGAGATCCGGTTAGGTTCTCGGGACATCCTTCCAGAGGCGTTTCCATGTGGCAATGGGAAGTTCCTTGGCCTGACCATTTGTTGGAAATCCAATCTTCAATACGAAACCCTGTACGGTATTAGTTGTAGAACCTGCTATTTACTTATGGTGGTCACCACTGTTTAGATGGTAGCTATAGTAGGCATACGATAATGGTCGTATGTTAGCTAAGATTAATATTCTACTTTCGAAATGTTTTCTGCACTTTGCACTTATAGTAATAATATCAAAGAAATTCGCGTATCAAGCATGTTTGACTATCATAAGAAGAAATCTCCTCCAATTCTGCGTTTGCATTATGTGTGTGGCGGGAGGTCTTATGGTAGTTTCATTTTCAAAAAGCATTGCGAATTTACTTTAAAATTCTCTTGTTGATTGTTTTAAAAGATAAACTGTTTTTGTTGCTCACACCAGTCCCACGACTGATCCGGAGTTTATTGTTCCTTTCCTAAACTCTGGGTGCTCATTATTTTCTACACGAGCAGTCTAGAGTTGGGTTTTTCAGATAGTTAGATATAGTGGATTATCTGGAGTTAGTTCAGTCTTTGGTTCGCACCAGTCTTGCTTATCTTTGTGCATCGTTATCGGGAGTTCGAGCTATTGCTGGATTGGTTCTTGGAGATGGAGTTCAGATTTGGAGTTCTTCATTGAAGACTATCTTAGAGTTATTTATTCCGCTGCTAGTGTTATCTATTTTCTTTCCGCTGCTATTTTATTGTATCTCTGATGTATATTGTTATTCATTGTATCGTTCTGTGTATCAGATATTGTATATTAGTGTATTATTCTTTTATTCCGCTGTGATGTTTACTTAATTGTGTTATAAGCTCCGGCGAATCGGTTTTGAACGGTCGAATCTACGGCATTCGAATACGATTTGAAGTATGGATGTCGATTTTCGAGCGGGCAAAACCACATTCGTTACATTTGGTATCAGAGCTAAGGTTGAAACTTTAGCTCAGGAGTATAACACATTAAGTAGCTCATTAGAGATAGGGTGAAGTATCCCTAGAATGAGTAATCCCTAAGATATCCGTCCGTATGCCTCAGTAAATTCTCTTGCTATCCACTGATAGTGAGTATGAGTGCGAGAAGAGAACGCGATAGGGGACAGGGAAGTATCACTATAAATGGTCAATTTCCTGCAACAGTGGAAACTATCTTTTCTCTACCAATCTCTTTTGTTCGGCGTCTCTTTCCAATTCTTTGATAGTTCCTTGTAGATCCAGGAAGGAAATTCGAGATATTAATATGGGACATAAACTCCAATTTGGCCAAAATTGTTTGTTTGGATGAATTGGTTGCTTTGGTTGATATGGTTGATAGATATACTTTAGTTTTAAACTGAAAAAAATATTGAATTTGTTTCTCTATCTTTCATCTATCTTCGTTATCTCTCTCTGGCGAATTTCGAGGACGAAATTCTTTTTAAGGGGGGAAGTCTGTAACGACCCCAGATTTTTTATGAATTTAAATTGATAATTAAATGAATTTTAGAATTTAAATTGTAAAATTGATT
Organism: Allium cepa; assembly: GCA_030765085.1. Lineage (NCBI taxonomy): Eukaryota > Viridiplantae > Streptophyta > Magnoliopsida > Asparagales > Amaryllidaceae > Allium > Allium cepa. The sequence goes on from CM060928.1 coordinate 149,450,899, forward strand.
ATAAATGGCAGCATGTTTCCCCGATTCAAATAGAAAATATATTAAGTCGTATGAATTTGTATATATGTGAATATATACATATATAGATTGGATTTGAAATAAAATCTTAAATATGGGGTTTTAAGAATAAATGAAACATAGAATAAAACGCATTAAACAAATTTGTTATGGAACAAACACACTAAAACAACTTTTACAATTTGTACATAAAGTAAAAGGAATACATATATCAAACATAAGCAAAAAAAATATCCACAAGAACAAAATCTGCATACAAATACCAGATCAAATCAGCTGATGTGTTTGATAACCCTGCATAACAAAATATTATTTCTCATTTGAAAACAAAAAGGACTCTAGCTATTAATGCTATGTCATCTCAGCCAAGATAATGGCTTCAATACAGGAAAACAAAGTAGGCAAGACAAAGAAGCAAACATAAACAAAGTTTCAGCCGAACCAAAGAAAAAAAATGTGAGCATGGTACAAGGCAATTAATGAAAATATACTTCAGCCCCTAATTGAAAGTATGCATGTCCACATTTTTATATAAAAGTATAAACCATTGTACAAAGAAAATCTCTGGAAAAAAGAAAAATAATACATCCTGTACTTGCAAAGAACTTCAAGCTGCATGGTTCCTTTTATACATATCTCCCCTCACCATTTCGTTCACCTGAAAAACTAAGAAAGGAGAAAGAAAAAAAACTGAAGTAAGAAACGTTTAAACCATCAAACAAATATTATCAAAAGAGGAAGGAAGAAGAGAAGATTTCCAATATCAACTCTGAAACCAGTTAGCAACTTTGCAAAAGTTCAACAGCCTCAATTTTTCAAACTACCAAAAACTCTGTCATTTTTAAAAGCAAGAAAATGTGGAAGGTGAGTAACTTCTTTTTTTATAACTTAAGTATTGATATGGTAGCATGTTATTCTCGGTGGTAAATATGCAATGTATAAGTGGAACTCTGTTGTGAGTATATGAGTAGATATATGTGTGTATGTTTCCTCTGTATTTCACTGTCTTTAGCTCCAGGTTCAAGAATTTTTCAAACCCATTTTGACATGGTTTAATCCATGTTAGTAATTAAATTATAAACAAATATCTTTGTTATAACATAGTTTTAAGCTTAAAAAATTTGTTTAAAGAAATTTGTATTGCTTCTGGAGATGTAAGCCACAGTGAAACTTAAAATTTAGTCAAAAAATAATAATAATAATTTGTCACGATTTATAAATTCAGGTTATGAATCAAATACAAATACCAAAATATGATTTTTAAAATGAATATGATGATTTTTAGTTACGTGTTTAAGGTGTGGTTTAAAGAATGAACAGAAATGCTTTTTTGTAAATCTATGGAGATTCATCCAATCGTAAATGTTGAAACTTGTGGTATAGCTTGCTTGACATTCATAGATGATAGGAAAAATGCAAAAGATTTTTTTCGAATGCAGGGGTTTTGGGTTTGAATCAAAAGTAGGGTTTGGTCATAAGTTTTTGGAGTGCTCTGTAACGTGATGTTTTGGTGACCATGAGTTGATCGAGCTTTACGATATTGGGAGGAAGGGAGGTACATCGGGTTGTCGTGGTAGGACCGGAGGCGCGAATTTCCTGGTGAACTGTGCAGCGAGGACGAGGCGATTTCATCGATGATGTTGGGTTCCAGTTCGGCGCAAAATACCTTGTTTTCGATTCACGTGATTTTTATTCGATCTGAGTGTTCGAAGGGGTTTGCGTGGGGAGGAGTGATCGGTGAGGGTCACCGCGATGGCCTACGGTGGTCGAAAATGTTCGTGCACGTGCACGTGGAGGGATGCATGTCAGTGTTAAGCGTGGGTGGTCTTATTTGCTTTCCAACAGCATTTGCTTAAGAAGAGGAAATGAAGAAGACAAGGGTACAGGAAATCTTGGGGTAATTTCATGTTGAACGCGATGTTAACCAGGAAGCTCGAGTGGGTTGGGTAAGTTTTAATTTGTCTGGGGAGTGAATGTTGAGTGGGGAAGAAGATAGAATCAGGTAGAAGAAGTTGCGTGAAGACCAGGGGAGAGTCTCGGGGTAATACGTGAAATACTCGAGGAACCACTCGAGTTTTATAGGGGAAGGCCCTGGTTTCCTTTAACTGCAGTAGCGTATTTTAATAATTAAGCTAAATGAATGATTTCCATCAGGGTTAAGTACTGTAAAACTTAATATGTGGTTAATCGTTTAAGTTAAAACTTAATTCAGGTTTTTAATTACCTTAGTAAATGTTTAACCACGTTTTCAACACTTACTTAATATGTTAATAAATTTAAGCCAAGTGTAAAGTTAATTAACGCTCGAGAGGTGGTTAATAATAATTTGATTTCCCAAGTTTAAAGAGGGCTTTTAAAAAGAAAAAAAAAGTGATTAATAAATTTGTAATTAACTACTTAAGTTAATAAATGAATATAATTAATAGATGATTAATCGAGTATTTAGCAGTCAATAAATAGGTAATTAAGTTATATTAATTTAAAATTACGGTTATTAATTAATAATTAAAGAATGGTTAATTATAGCTAAATAACTTGATTCAAGAAGTAATTAACTAAATAGTGTGAATTAAGTAATTAAGACTTAATAATTGATTAAGAATTGATTTGATTAACTGATTTGAAATGGAAATTGTTTTAAAACCCTTTTTATAATAATGTAAACATTTATAAGATTGAGGTTTAGCTTAAAGTCAAGGAAGATTTAACTATTAAGAATTCATTAAATTATGTTAATCAAGATGGATAATTTATTATTTAATTAATTGATGAATTGGACTAATTAAATAAGTAATTAAAAGTTTAAAATTAATTAATTAAGGTTTAAAGATAAATTTATTAAGGAATAATAAATTTGTGAATTGAGGATTTTTAATAAAATATTAATAATTGATTAAAGTTGATTTATCAAGTGATTAAGTAATAATAAATTTAAGGATAATGTGATAAATTGATTTAGTAATTAATTTGAGAATAATTAAATTATTAAAGTAATTAATTTATTTAAAAGGTTAATTAAATCAATGTGATGAATTAAGAGTAACTTTATTTATTAAAGTGTTTGATAAATGAATTTATATCAAATGATTTGTAATTAATTAATTAAAATTTGATAATTAATTTATAAGTAATAAATTTATTTGGGAATAAATTGAATTAATTAGGATTAAACAATTAATTGGTCTTGTTTATAAATGATTATTAAATGCTTGATCTTACTTATGAATGATTGTATTAAATAAGTTGCCTTGAATCGATTGTCCTATATGATCTGTAATATCTTGTTCTGTGAAATGAGCTATGTGAAATTTACTCATTTATTTATGTACATTTGTGTAATATCTGTGAATCTATGAATAGACGATAAGCATTATAGTTTATATTGCTTATCGAATATATTGTCGTATTTGATCTGTCATGATTGAATGGTTGTGCACTATTGTGTTAAACCCCTGGACCACACTTATACACACACCAATATGGATTTCACGAGGAAATCGTTTAAGTCGCGGATTTTTGAAATAGTTTTGAATTTGAATTTTTAAATTCAAATGTTTTGGAAATGGAATCAGAATAAATGTGAAAATCTTTTGGAATGGAATTTCAAGATAAAACTTATTTTAATTTACTTGATTTAGTTTGGAATTTAAGTAATATGATTTACATTTGAATTCTAAATTTGAAATTGAATTCTATAATTTGAAATTAGAGATTAAAGATGTTATACCAGTTATATATGAGTTAAACCATTTTAAATATATTGATTTTGAGAATTAGAATTTAAATTCAAGGGCTTTAACTCGAGCAAATATAATTGGTTTTTTCTGAAACGAAAACTGTTTGTTTTCAATTAATAAAAGCTTTCACATAAGAAATGAACTTCAAAATTGAGTTAAAATGATCTCTAATTTGAAATGAAGATAATTTCCAAGTTATGAAAACGATTTGAAAGCTATAAGTTAAATCTTTAATTTAAAGATTTAATGGGTTGATCCTATAGAAATGAAATTGTTTTGGAAATCTATGAATTGATCTTTATGAGATAAATCTTTTTGTTTAAAGATTTGAAATGGTAATTTGTTTAACCATTTAAAGAAAATTTTGGGTTTTAAGTTGTGACTTAATTGAAATCCCAATATCCATATGTTTTTGAACTATTTCGCTCACTATTCGGTTTAGCCGGGAGAGGACCTTTGTGTCATATATCCCATTCCGAATATATGATTCGACGTTATGGATAGCATTTGAAGACCGGTGACGAAGACCGGATATTCACAAGAACGAAAGGATAACTCGTCGATTGTCTCTGCACTGAGTCGCGCAGGTATAGAAATTTCCTAAGTGATGGGAAGTCTGATCGGGATTGTGAATACCCGGATTTGCAAGGGCTTCGTAAGAAATGCCTTCGGTTCTGTTCGAGCCCGGAACAGACTTGTATGGATTGTGTGTCTGACATTACATTTTGAGATATAAAGCAGATTTCTTTCAAATACATTTCTGTTGGTGGCGGAGAATTTATTCTTTTAGCTTAACACCCTTCTCTGAGATGTACGAGCTCAGAGGCTATGTAGTTGAAGGTTATCAGCGATATATTCCCAATTTGGTAATGTGACATGCCAAGTGTTGCTGTGAAATGATCATTGTTTGATCATTTGTGATATGATCATTTGTTTGATCATTTATCTTTGTGATCATTTCTTTGATCATTTGTTGACCCAAAGCATGGGTTTGTACCAAAGCGTAGTTTTGTGGACGAGACTTCATCGAACCTCACACCCCGGAATGGTCGAAACAGGAAAGATGCAGCAAGGTTATTAGGGGGTAGTGCCCCTTTAGGGTATGTACATCTCCTTCTGGATAGAAGTGGTATCGTGGTATGGAGCCCAGATACTTACTTATGTGGACATCACAAACCTATATATATCTTGTTTTGTGATTTGATGTTGGGGCCCCGGTTAAAGGTTGTTACAACCGGGATGTGGCATACTCGTGTCAGTAGTTACCCAGTTAGGGGTAACCTGGCCTTGTGTTGGCAGAGATCCGGTTAGGTTCTCGGGATGTCCTTCCAGAGGCGTTTCCATGTGGCAATGGGATGTTCCTTGGCCTGACCATTTGTTGGAAATCCAATCTTCAATACGAAACCCTGTACGGTATTAGTTGTAGAACCTACCATTTACTTATGGTGGTCACCACTGTTTAGATGGTAGTTATAGTAGGCATACGATAATGGTCGTATGTTGGCTAAGATTAATATTCTACTTTCGAAATGTTTTCTGCACTTTGCACTTATAGTAATAATATCAAAGAAATTCGCGTATCAAGCATGGAAGAAATCTCCTCTAATTCTGCGTTTGCATTGTGTGTGTGGCGTGAGGTCTTATGGTAGTTTCATTTTCAAAAAGCATTGCGAATTTACTTTAAAATTCTCTTGTTGATTGTTTTAAAAGATAAACTGTTTTTGTTGCTCACACCAGTCCCATGACTGATCCGGAGTTTATTGTTCCTTTCCTAAACTCTGGGTGCTCATTATTTTCTACACGAGCAGTCTAGAGTTGGGTTTTTCAGATAGTTAGATATAGTGGATTATCTGGAGTTAGTTCAGTCTTTGGTTCGCACCAGTCTTGCTTATCTTTGTGCATCATTATTGGGAGTTCGAGCTATTGCTGGATTGGTTCTTGGAGATGGAGTTCAGATTTGGAGTTCTTCATTGAAGACTATCTTAGAGTTATTTATTCCGCTGCTAGTGTTATCTATTTTCTTTCCGCTGCTATTTTATTGTATCTCTAATGTATATTGTTATTCATTGTATCGTTCTGTGTATTAGATATTGTATATCAGTGTATTATTCTTTTATTCCGTTGTGATGTTTACTTAATTGTGTTATAAGCTCCGGCGAATCGGTTTTGAACGGTCGAATCTACGGCATTCGAATACGATTTGAAGTATGGATGTCGATTTTCGATCGGACAAAACCGCATTCGTTACATATTGTAACCAAGCCTATTCCTCCGGGCAACGTGAGGGTGTTTGATAGTCGAATTCCAAAGGGGAGCTCCGGGACTGGACGTAGGACGGGAGGTCCGAACCAGTATAAAATCCCGGTGTGCTTATATTATATTTACCTAGAATAATTTTATCTTAGTTGCATCATATAGTTCGTCACATATACTTGCATATACACTACACGATCCACTCTATAGACTTTCATCCTTTATTGCTTTTTATTTACTTTCTGCTTCTGTGTATGATTCTGTGATTGTTCTGTGATTAAGTTTTACATTTGTTTATATCATAATTTTTAAATTAGACCATATAAGTCTTAGAATCCATTAAACACTATTCACCCTCCCTCTAGTGTTAAATTAGCCTTAAGATCCTTAATCCGCTGTCCTTTTCGGAACTTGGGAGACCAATGAGAGCATGAGGACCGCTTGTCCGAAGCTCTTCACTTGGTGATACTTATGTTTATCGCATTTACTTTCGCTTTCGATATTATATAGGGTAGCTTAATATTCTGCATGCTGGACTTGGAGTAGATAACATTTATTGATTTAGTGTGTGTGTTTGTGTTTGACATGTTTGCTCATGAATGGTAGGCATGCGGGTTCGCTATTTTTGACTTTAACTTGGATGTATTTGAGATTTAAAGCGAGAAATTCCTAAAAAGGGAAGAGTGTAACAACCCGCATTTTACATGTGGAGGATTGTAAAATATCCTGTTTAAGTTCATATGAGGTCCTGTGACTCTATAACTTTGGAAATGCATATTAGTAACATTTCCTATCTTTACAATTTGTCTGAATGATTTTACTCTTGAAAATTTGTATCGGCTATGCTTTGACAGAAGTGGAATTGGCATCCGACACCACTTCCATTGGAAAGATATGATGGTTTTCTTTTTTCCGTAGAGTGGTCATAGTAGAAATTTGGACTTTCTAGTTTGGAGATATGGCTGTTTGAAGATTGGTGGTTTTTTGGAGCATTGTAGTGTGTAATGCGTGAGTTCGAGGGCAAGCCTACTAGCTTATTTCATGTTTATAGACTGTATTAGGCTGAATCATCGTCCTCAATCACTTTACACTTCTTTAGTAGATTTAAGCATCCCTTAACTCATCCTCTACCTAAAACCTTTTCTTTTCTCTTCCAAATCCAGTCTAAATCATATATTAGGGTTAGGTTAATAGGAGGATTCATTAGAGTTTTTTTCGTCTACATTTTTTGGTGGAGAAAACTCCATATTTTCTGTTCATTTTTGGATCTACCTCAATTTGGGTGTAAAACTTGGATTTTTGAGGTTTTGCCGTATGATTTATCATCTCTCACCTTACTATATATGTATCTATAGGTATTAACAAGTTTTAAACCCATTTTGAAAATCAAAATCATGTTTTAAAACTATTTTTGAGTGAGCCTTGAAGTAAAAAACAAATATAAAATGTTTTGAAATGTTCTAATCATGTTAGTTTGATGTTTGATTACGTTGATGTATGTTAGGATGTGTTACAGATATATTATACGTTGATTTTCCATGAATTTTTGTATGGTTGCATGTTTGAATGTTGTTGCTATTAGATACTTATGACATCTAGAAATGGAAGGTCTATATCTGGTAGATTAGCAGGAGCAGTAGCTGGTTGTGAAGAAGAAACCACTCATCAAATGGAAGTTATTAATGGACACACAATACCATGATCATTTTCTCAACATGAAATAGTGATCAAAGGAGGGATTGATAAGATGATCCATGAACTTGACAAAAAGATGGCAGATACCCAAAGAGATCCCATGGACAAGATGGACGCTTTGCTCAATCTACAGCCCGAAATATCAAAAGAACTAGAAGGGAAACTTCACCTTTTATCGAACAAGATAATTCCACTGTTTCTGGCCTGAATAAGAGATATGGGAAGAAAAAACAAAAGGAAGTAAATTGTGGAGTTACAGGAGTACTTATAGGAGGAAGCCGTAGTACTCCCCCTCAATAAGACCAACTAGTATCGAGAGAATTTCTCTCATGAAAATGCAGCTCAGGAAGGTGAGGCGTGGTTGTATCTGATGAAGATATAGACTTGCAGCTTGATGATGATTTGGAGTTGGATGTTGATGCTGATGAAGGTGGAGTTCAAACAACCGCTGCTCAACCAACCGTAAGTCTACGAAATACAAAAGCAGAGCTACTCCTAGGGACAGTAGCACCTAGATGTAAGATGGAAAACTAAACCATTTGTAGAGTCAAAAAACTATATAGTCCATGATAGTCGACCTTCGGATTACCATGCCAGTAAGGAGTACATCGCTGACATGATAAAACGATTGGTGGAAGAAATCATGGGTAGGAAGATTGAAAATTAAGGCTCCACACTGAGCCGAACCTCATTCACCGAAAATATCTTGAGAGAAGAATACCCCAGAAAGTACACCATGCTGACAATGTCATTCTACAATAGTACTGCTGATCTCAGATAACACTTACTCAAGTACGAATGGCATATGGATGGAGCTAAAGCTACAGATGATATTTGTTGTAGGCATTTCCCTATCTTCTTAGAAGGAGTTGCTTCTATGTGGTTTACTAGGGTCTCGTCAAAATTAGTATCTACTTTTGATGAATTAGCAAAAAAGTTTCTAGAGCAGTTTAGGCTGCATGCTGCCCGACCAAAGGATGTGATGTCCTTATCAACTTGTCAGGAGGACCTAAAAGTCGCTAAATACTTTCTTGAATCGATTCGACATTGTTGTTATGGTGTTGGCAACCCAAAGGATAATATAGTGTTTATGGCTTTGGTTCAAGATATCCATCCGGAAATGGATTTTGGTAGGTGGATAAAGATGAAGCAACCCAGTACCATGGACGAATTCCACTGAAAGGCAAATCGGTTTTAAGGCTAGAAGAAACAAATTTGATTGAAGGAAAGCCTAATGATGAGAAACCGAAGGAGGTGATTCAGAATAATGTTGTAGTAAAAAAGGATGGAAATAGTTTCAGAACTGACGTAGGGGATGTGCGAAAAACTGCAAGTCAAAAGAAGAGGAATCAGAATGCTAGTAGGCATGATGGGAATAGGAAATGCCCAAGGAATCCGAGACCCGAGTACTATATGTCGTTGAATGATAGTTTGGTGATCATCTATCTTGCCACTCAAGGAACTGCACGGTAACAAACTGCACAAGTGGGAAGTGATTGAGCGACATAAAAGGTAGAGGATGTAATGCCGCTTCCACGAAACTCACGGGCATAATACAAATGATTATCGACATTCGAAGGACTTAATTGAGGAATTGATAAGAAACAACATGCTCCATCGGTATGGGAAGAAATCGACAAAAGATTGATCAACCTACTGGATGCTTAAGTGATACCACTTAGACCTAACAAAGATGGGCCTAGGCGAACAGATGGAGGATTGTTCATAAAGTCCTTAAAGGGGGACTACACCCAATGTAGAAAAGTTAGGGTGAGATGGAACAATATGCTAGTTCTTTAAAGCATGTAAAGCAGGATAGTTGCTAAACCTTCAAGGCGGGAGCTTCGACCAAGTAACAAAGGATGAATACATATGGTATTGTGTTCTGGAATCGGGACACAGAAGGCATAGAAGTGCCGAATCTCAACCCAATGGTGATAAGGGTCGGGATCAGACCGGGAGTTATATGTCGAGTATCGATTGACAATGGAAGTCCGATCAACATCCTATTTCAAATGAATGCTAACCAAATGAAGATTAGCACGAAGGATGCGACCGCCAGTAAGATGAAGATTCAGTGATTTACAAGTGAAGCTAAACAAACGATTGGAACATGTGACCTCCCTGTAGAACTCAGAGAAGGAGAACGACGAGTAGTTCACATCCAGACCATTGTGACCATCGATGAGTATTCTGCTTACAATGCTTTCTTAGGCCGACTAACCCTGGCCGACTTTAGAATCACTTTGGCCCCATAGTGTTTGACGATGAAATTCCCATTGGAAAATGGGATAAGGGTACTAAGATGAGACCAAATCACTGTAAGAGATTGTTACGTTGGTGAATTACGTTAAGCTAAACATCATGAAAAGGGAAGGAATGTAGGGAAGATTCTCCGCATTCAAGAGCCACAAGCATAACAATTACATAACAACCCTTGGCTTGGGGACCTTAGTCGCTTTGAGAAGGTTATGGGCCCTAAGGAGAAGTCAGTGGAGATACGTGTAGCACCGGTGGAGATTACGGTGGTTTTCCTATTGATATGGACGACTTGACTCGGGTCTTGAAAATTGTTTATCGACTAGGAATAAAGTTAAGAAAGGAATTGATTAACTTTCTTCGAGCAAATTTGGATGTGTTCGTTTGCACACAATCTGATATGTACAGCTCGTCGGATATAGCTTGTTACGCGCTTAATATTGTTCCTAAGGTCATGCATGTTAAACAGAAGAGGCGCAGCTGTGTCCGAAGCGATCCACTACATTGAAGGAAGAAGTGGATAAGCTATTGACCAATAGCTTTATCAGTGATGCTACATATCATGAGTGAGTTTCAAACCTTATGTTGGTCCAAAATCAAGAAGTAGCAAACTTGCATTGACTAATCAGACATGAACAAAGCCTAGCCAAACGATTGCTTTCCGTTGCCTAGGATCGATCAGCTCATTGACTGAATCATGGGGTACACTACAACAAAATACCTCTTTTACAATGGGCAATACTCGTTGTAATAGGGGTTTCGCAACGGGCCTAGGCCTGTTATATTATGAGATGTTGTAATAGAGTGGTGAATTATACAACGATTATTGTCCGTTGCAACATGGGTCTTTTACAATGGTTTTTGCCCGTTGCAAAAGGGTCTTTTACAACTATTTCTGCCCATTGCAAAAGGGTCTTTTACAACTATTTTTGCCCGTTGTTAAAAATATTCAAATGAGAAAAAACAAAACTACTACAATGCACGTGTAAATTTAAACTAATTTGAATTGAAACAAAATTATTATACTAATGGCAATCATATTTATTCATATTTACTGAAAATAGCAAAAGAATTCATATTTCAAAATAACTAAAGGATTTATCTATTCACATCATTCATAAAACTTTACATAGTTACAAAACGTCGAATGCAATACTAAACTAACATAACATGTGGTACATACAAATAACAACACAAGATTTAAAATTTAGACCGAGCGACATTGAAGCAAATCTTGAACCATAATATTTTAGTTAATCAAAACCCACACAACACCTTTTTCTTCAAAAATTCCTTTGCTTCTGCTATGTCCTGCAGTACATACGCATTTGTATTTTTCTGGCGATGCATTCATGTATTCCAAAACCTATATGAAGAAAAAAATGTCATAACTATGAAGAAAAGAAGCAAAGAAACAACCAATTGAATAAGGCTAATCTGAAGGAGACAAACGGATTTCGAAATATTGCTGCAAGATGAATTTAGGAACTTATGAAGGGGTGAAAAGTGAAAAGAGAATAATAATAGGGGACAAATTTGAGGTACAAGATAGTTCCCCATAGAACTAATATTGGCAAAAAGGTGAAAAGCTGATTCATGCCAAAAATTAAGCACTTCCATACTTAAGCGCAGTTTTAATAATATAGATATAAGCAGATGCAAAATCAACTAAACTTGAATACTATTGCACCATCAAGCAAGTAACATGTGGAACTTCTATCAGATAGTGAAAATTAATATACTTATGTTTGCAAAGTTACCTGACGTCTTGCTGCACTCAGTATGTCTTTCCTTGACCGAAAAAAAAACCACAGTGCTCCCAAAAGATAATACTGAACATGAGTATCAACCTAAAATGTTAAGTGTATGTGTGACAAATCAGATACAAGTCCAATTTATTTTACTGGAGCATCCATATTCATTTCAAAGGTAATAATCAAGGGATAAACAAAAACAAAATAACCAAATGTAAAAGACCAAATAATCAGGGAAGGGAAATAGTCCATTAAACAGAAAAAAGGAATAGAACCTTAATGTCTGCTATCATTCCATCAAAATCCAAACCAACAATCCTTGGTTCATAGTATCGGCACTCAGGCATCATTGAATATGTTCTTATGGTTTCCTAATTAAAATACGTCCAGTAAGTAATTAGTCATGGTAATTTAGTATCAGCTTGAAAGAAACATAGGATCATTAAGATACTCACCCCATGTTGAAGATGATCAGGGAAATATCTCTGTATAAATGCAGCTACGATATGAAGAAAACCAAAACTCCTTAGCAACTGAAAAATCCTCATCCAAACATGAAGCCTTATAGCAAATCTTCATAAAGTCCTTAAGAAAATAATCTAACTTTTATCCATCGACCTCAGTTTCTCCTCACAGTCTCCATCTTTGTCGTTTTCAAAACTTTTCTCGCCTCCTTACAGCCGCTGCTCGTACATCTGCAACATGGACTCTTCGCTTCTCTCGATGCCAAGAAATCAATGATTTTTGTTATAAGCAATGATCGACATGTCGGAGATATCATCGATGGCGTAGGAAGTAGTGATGAGAAGGAGCGGGAAGATGAAGAAAGGCGACATTTTTTTGACTTTTTTGATTTTCTGGTGGAGGTGGTGAATTTTGATTTGGGAATTAGGATTTTCTTGCTAATTAGAAAATCAATAGAGAAAGGGGTGAATAGGCGAAACTTTGAAGTTTTGAGCCAAAAATTTGATTTTAGAGCCAAAAGAATATTTGCATGTCAAAGAATCAGAGTTACGAGAGAAAACCTTCACCTGCATATTATGCCTCGAAATTTTGTGACACTTCGGTTATTTCAATCATCGAACAAAATCAGACTAAGACGAGTTGATATTTTACTAAATTTTAATTTTTTTTAAATTTTAATTTTTTTTTATTTTATACTTTTATGAAAATTTTAAGCTATTAAAAGGACACTGTGCAAATCTACTCGTTGAATACTCTTTATTAATAGTAGATATTAGATATAAGATAATTATATATATATATTCATTATATAAATATTTCTTGTTGTTTAATTAATTATTAAAAATTAATTCTTATTTATTATTTATTAATTACTATTAATTAATTATTATATTAATTATTAGTTATTGATTAATAATTATTAATATTAGTCAGTAATAATAATAATTAATTAATATTTCTAATTGATTATTGAATGATTATTATCCTTCTACGATGTCTAAGATATTAGATAATCGAAGAAAACAATGATCGGTTAAGAGTTGTTGAAAATTAGCATTTATTACAGTTGTTAAACTAAAAAGGTTAATAATTAGTAATTAGTGATTATTTGTTAATAATCATTAATTATTATAAGTTATAAATGATCAATATAATATTATTAATGATGGTAATTAATGATTATTGATTGTCGAAAATTGACAACAGACATTTATTACAATGGGCATTTTATGATCGTTGTAAAATTAGCATCGGTTAAAACAGACATTTTAAGACCGTTGTAAAATTGGCACCTATTACAAAGGATATTTTTAGCGAATTGTAAAATCGACACTTATTACAACGGCTGTTATGTGCGTTGTAAAATTGGCACCTCTTACCACGGGCGTTTTGTGATCGTTGTAAAATTGTCGTCTATTACAACGGACATTTTGTGAATGTTGTAAAATTGACATCTATTACAATAGGCTTGAAAGGACCGTTGTAATAGCATTCTATACAACGGCCTATCATCGCCCGTTGTAAAAAGAGTGTTGTAAAATTGTCATTTATTACAACAGGTATTTTGTGAACGTTGTAAAATTGACATCTATTACAACGGACTTGAAAGGACCGTTGTAATAGCATTCTATTACAATGGGCTGTCATCGTCCGTTGTAAAAAGGGCGTTGTATAGTGCATCTATTACAACGGGCCTGAATGGACCGTTGTAATAGCCTTCTATTACAACGAACAGCCAGTGCCCGTTGTAAAAAGGATGTTGTAATAGGGTATTTTTGTTGTAGTGGTATGAACTACACTCATTTATGGATGCTTTTTTAGGATAAAGTCAAATTATGATGCATGAAAAATTGGGAGAAAACTAGCTTCAAGACAAACTTGGGACTATATTGCTATCACCTAATGTCAATCAGTCTGAAGAATGCCGGAGCTACTTACCAGAGACCAATAAATATAGTGTTTAAGAACCAGTTGGGATGAACGATGGAAGTTACATAGATGGCATGCTTGTAAAGTCGTGAGTATCTGAAAATTTGCTGCCCATAACCCTTACCTTCATATATTTTTGTTCCTACCATTTCTCTACCCATTCACATCATATTGAAAACAAAACGTAAGAAGGTTTGGCCAACCATTAACAAGAGGAATACAATTAAAAGCTAGAGAATCAAGCTTAGGGTAAATCAATCTCAATCCAATCTCCTTTTCTAAATCAAGGTAAATAATAGTTCCATCTCTATTTTGGTTTGTATCATATATTTTCGGATTTAAGGGCAAATTCATTTTTATGATGAATTTAATGATGATATGCTGATTATTGATTTGTTTGATTTAAAGAAGACCGTTTAAAAGGATTTATACATGGTTTAGGGTAAAAACGATATAAGTTGATGTTTAAATGCCATGAGAAAATTTTATGTTGTCATAATTTTGGAGTTGGGTTTTAACTTTGATAATTTTCCAGGCTATGAAAGATTGTTATGAATTTTCAAAGGAAAATATGGTTGTTTAGGTTTATAAATTTAGTTTGGAAAATATATTAATAATTTAGGTCTGGAATTTTAACGTGTTAGATAACATGATTAAAGCGAATTTCTAGAATTCTTGGGGATTTTTTCAAAGTGATTTCATATGCAAATTAAATTATTTTAGAAGAGGGACTTCTTTGCCAAATTTTGTTTAATAGAAGGACTTATTTGATAAACTTAACCATGACCTAGATCTGAATTAGCGGCAGTTATTTAAAAAATAATTTGAAAAGTTAAGGCAACCAATCTGGTGTTGACACATGCCAAGTTAGTTAGAAAAAGGTTTTCTTTAAGTAGTATTAAACCAGGATTACTCGAAAAAGTGGGTTTCGCCTTGTTTAGAAGTACCTTTCGACATAGAAGCTTTTGCCTTCAACCAATTCGAAAACCTACTAAGCCGAAACCAATACACAAGGTATCACAATGATGGTACGTAGTGGATTGAAGACAGGGGAAAGGTTAAGTGTCGAAAGCATGGCTTCTAAAGGAGCCGAAACGTTGGTTTATTTTAAAAAGAGAAGAATTTTCCATTGTTTTTTTAAGCATTTGAAGGAGTCAAAGCATAGGGTTTTGAAAGAGGTTTTAAAATTTTCGAAAGAGTTTCCATAACATAAGTTTTCTTTCAAATGGGTTATGAAGGAATGTTTTGAAAGAAGGGGTTGCGACCTAGTCGAAGCCCTGCTGCCGTTCTTTAGCCTTTCGATGGTATTGAACATATTAATGCTATCGAATTATAATACAAGCCACTTCCTGTAGCTTTCAAAAGGGGTTAGGGGTTTCGAAGTTAATGGTTTCGAAAGGGGTTTCGACGCCAACCTTCTAATGTTTTACCTAGATGTGCCGACACCATCAGGTTTTCTCCAATATTTTTATATGATAAAGGATGGTTTCGAAAGAGATGCTTTAACCTATATACACTTTGACCCCAATAATATTTTAAATATAAACCCAATGTATTCTGAAGGGTACTTTCAATGATTTCAGAAGGGTTACTTCCAATGGCATCGAAAGGGTTACTTTCAACTGGTGTCGAAGCTAAGTTAAATGTTAATACTTTAATACAATCGAAAGGTTTCGAAAGGAAGGTTTTAAAGTATTCGAAAGGCAGAAGCCTATTGTTTTGAATATAGATTTTAAGGCTTTCGACGGAGTTCATCCTATGATGACAAAAGCCAAGTTTTGAAGGTTTCGAAAGGTTTTATAACCCAAACTTTATTTTAAAAGGAGAAACCCATGGCTAAATTAAAGGAGTTTTTGTAATGGTTTTGAGAAGAAGATTTCATTGATTAAATAATGGGTTAAAGGGATTAATCATATTCATTAATCCCCCGGGAGTGGTATTGTTATGTTATTATGCGTACATCTTCCAGTATAAATATATTCACATTACTTGAATCCCATAACTGTATTTTGGAGAAGGGCAAAACAACCAGCTTAGTTGACCCATTAGTGAATATAAATTTAAGTTAACCTTAGATGAGTAGAATTGCATCCAGGTGGTCGGAAAGACTAGAATGTAGGATGCTAAAATTATAAAAGATAGATATTGGCGGGGGCTAATAGGTTCTCAGTAAGCCCATGAAAACTGTGAATACGAAAAGATATTGGCAGGGATCAATTGGTTCATAGTTAGCCTATGAAACATATGTATAAGGAAAGATGTCAGAAAGGCAGGTTCATGCAAGCCCATGAAAAATATGATGTGATACTGGTAGGAGCCAGTAGGTTTGTAGTTAGATCATGAAAACTATATCTGGATTAAGATATTAATAGTTGTCAACAGGTTCCTAGTCAGACCGTGGAAACTAGGGTAAGAAGGAAGGATATTAGAGTCACCAATAGGTTCCTAGTCAACCCATGAAAACTAGGATAAGAGTAAAAATATTAGGGTAACCAATAGGTTCTTAGTGGTCCCATGAAAACTATGTAATTGGACAGGGAGTTCTTAAATATATTACTGGGTATTAGTCCACCCTTGAGAACTAATAGGTTAGTGGTAATCCTAGAAACTATAATTGAGATAGATAGTCAGAATCAATGGGGATGGGTAATCCAAAATGGTTTCACTGGTTTTGAATATCATCATATTACACTATTTTGAATTGTTTTAACCATTTTGGATGCAAGAGCACAGTATATGGTTTATAAAGGTTTTAAGATACCAGTGAAGGTAAAACCTATTCCGCTAAGTGGCATGGTCTCACTAGATATCTAAATGATTTAAGATGGTAGATTATTATTCATACCAGGCTTTATGTCTGATTCAAAGTTTATATTTTTCCGCTTAAAATCTTGGATACTCAATTGATTTTAAGTAGTTTGAGAGTTGAGGTTTTCAAGATTTTGAGTAGTTTGAGAGTTGAGGTTTTCAAGTACCTCTTAAGACGAAAATCTTCTGGAGACGTGCAGCAGGCATGATAGCTATTTATAGTTCTCTTTTCTTTTGATTCCGCTGTGTTGTTTATAATGGTAAATTTTTTATATTGTCTATATATACTCTGATCATCCAAGGGGGCATCTTCATATGTCACTCATGGCTTATGGTGTAATAAATATATTTTGTTTGAACATGATTTGTGATTATGAGATTATGTAATGAATTGTAAATATTTTGAAATGAAATGTGATTTTGTTTGAAGTTTAGAATTTTTTCATATTCATGTGTTTCTCTGTATCAATGAATCTAACACTGTCGTATTATGTCGCCGAGGATTAATAACTATGGATGACTGAAGCATCCGTAGTCGTTAGTTTTGGGACTCCAAGTAGGGGAATGTTACAAGTTGGTATCAAAGCATAGGTTTGTGAAACTTTAAAAGAAAGTTAAACCTAAGAGATTTTCAAACATAATCCAATGAATTTGAAAATATGATCGAGGTTTGGGTTAACGCTATAGTAACATACTTGTATTGATATATAGACATGTATAAGTACGTGTTCCCCTCTCTTTTAGACCATTCTTCTTTATCTTACTAAGGCTCATATCTAGATTTATGAGAAATAAGATATGGAAGCAGGAAACGGAAGTGGAAATCTAGGTGGAGGAAGCACTACAACCAATGGAAATGCTTGACCTAATACCGGGAGGAACTAAGGTCGACAGGCTAATGCTAACCCAAATGTTGAAGCCAATGTAGGTGCTAGAGATCCACCAGTAGATGCTGGGATGGCATATTAGTTGTTAGCCAATCCCTTGCAAGCTGGGGTTACTGGTAATGTTGGAGGATCTATTCCTATGGCTCTGGTTAGGAATAGATATGCTAAGTTGAGCAGAGACTGCACCAGTTTGCATAGAAAGCTAATTGTCGGAACGGAGAATTCTATAGAAGTTGAGAATCAGCTATTGCACTACTAGAGGATCTTTAATGATCTTGGCTTGGTTGATGGCCAAAAGAGAAGGCTAGCGCCTATGTAGTTGCAAGGAGCAGCGCTTTACTAGTGGAATAGCGTAATCGTCGAAGTTTTGGAGGAAGAATTGACATGGGCTGATTTTAGAAGGAGGTTTGAGAAAAGGTTTCTGTCTGAGGTTGCTAAGTCGGCATTGATAAGGAAGTTCATGGATTTAGTTCAAGGGGAGATGTCTGTAATCGACTATGCCGCTAAGTTTGATGAGCTATCTCGATATGGATATGCTTCGGTTGACATTGACATCAGAAGGAATGAGAGGTTCATCCAAGGACTGAGACCTGACCTTGCTAGAATGATAATGGTCCATATCCAAAAACCTTGTCATGTGGTGTTGGAAATGGCCATTTTCCATGAAGAGATGCTAGCTGGTTGTGCTAGAGAGAAGCTAGCTAAATCCTAGGGTTCTTAGGGAAAGAAGAGGAAATTCTTTAAGAAGAAGGGAGCCCAAAAATGGGATGCTGCCAAGAAGGGAAATGCTGATTTGATATACTACAAATGTGACAAGAAGGGTCATAATGTAAATGAGTGCTGGTCAGGAAAGGAAAAGAAGGATGTAGACAAGAAGAATGTGAAGTGCTTCAACTGTGACCAAGTTGCGCATTATAAGAACCAGTGTCCAGAGACAGCTAGGGTGGATAAAGGAAAGGTCTTTATTGTTGGATCATCAGTTAAGCCTATTGTAGTTGATAAAGGAAAGAATTTGATGGAAGGTACGTTTTTGATTGTATTTGCCATTTAGCAAAGTATTTGATACCGATGCTTCACATTAATTTATATCCTAGTGTTTGGTTGATAGATTATGCTTAGAACCCACATACCTCGTTACTTCCTTAAGGGTTGCGAATCTAATAGGAGGGTATGCAACTCTGAGGATGAGATGTGATAGTAGAACTTGATATTTTAGGTCATATGTTTGCATGCAGTTTGTATGTTTTGATTTCATGGATTTCGAAACCATTTTGGATATGGATTTTTTAAGGAGGTATAAGGCCAGGATCATTTGCCGGGATGGGGAGATATTGTTGAGACGCCCTTATAGTCATAATCGAATTATATTCTCAGTAGAGAATTTTGATAGAGTAGTTGTGCTTTGTTAAGTGCAATGGAAGTGGATGAAGATCTAAGTCAGGTTCGAGTAGCATAGGACCTTTCAGATGTTTTTGAGCCAGTCAGAGGACTACTGCCGAAATGAAATGTTGAATTTCGGATATATCTTGTGCCAGGAGCTGAACCTGTAAGTAGATCACCTAGCAGGATGTCACCGACTGAGATGAAGGAATTGAAAGTATAGCTAGTGGATCTAGAAGGAAGGAATTTTCTTAGACCAAGCAGTTCGCCTTCAGGAGCAGTCGAGGTATTCGTGAAGAAACCAGATGGATTGTTAAGGATGTGTATCGACTACCATATGTTGAACGAAAGGACGATAAAGAGCAAATATCCTTTGCCGAATGATCTGTTTGATCATTTAAGTGGAGCTAGAGTGTTTTCCCAATTAGATTTGGCGATAGGGTTCCATCATTTGAGCGTGGCGGAGGATAGTATGCCATTGACAGCATTTTAGAGTAGATATGGTTCGAATGACAAGTTAGTAATGCCACTAAGGTTGATGAATGCACCCGCTTTCTTTTTGGATTTGATGAACTGAGCTTTCAAGAGTATTTGGATAAATTCATGTTGGTGTTTATTGATGTCTTTTTGGTATACTCTAAGGATGAAATAGAGCATAAAGATCATCTTAAAGTGGTGCTAGAGACACCGAGACAGAATCAGCTAAAGGCGAGGTTTTTCAAGTGTCGTTTTTGGAAGAAAGAGGTTAAGTTTCTTGGTCATGTGGTTTGAGAGAAAGGATTGTCAGTTGATCCTGATAAGATTGAAACTGTGAATAATTGGAATAGACCAGAGATGGTGACCAAGATTAGAAGTTTTCTTAGTCTTGCTAGCTATTATCGGAGATTTATTAAGGATTTGTCATTGCAGTGCCTTTGACTAAGCTTACCACGAAGGAGATGAAATTTGTTTAGTCCGAATGTGAGGAAGAATTCCTTAATCATTTTTGACTAATGCACCAATGCTACTAGTTCCAGATGGAAACCAAGATTTTGTAGTATATACTGATGCATGGGAAACTGGATTGGGAGTAGTGTTGATGCAGAGGGGCAAAGTCATTGCATATGCATCTAGGCAGCTTAGATCGCACGAAGTAAGATATCTTGCTCATGACTTGGAGTTGGCTGCCATAATTTTTTCCTTGAAGATTTGGTGGCATTACCTCTTAGAGGAGAGATTTGAGTTGTATACCGATCATAAGTCCTTAAGATATTTATTCTCTTAGAAGGAGTTGAATAGCAGACAGTAAAGGTGGTTAGAGTATTTGGTTGCTTATGATTTTGGTATACAGTGTACCCTAGGGAAAGCAATAATCTAACGGATGCTCTTAGTAGAATATATCAGAATAAGGTGTTGGCTATGTTGGCAAAGTGGAAGGATCTCGAAGCTTTGGCCTTTTATGGTGTGCAGTTAAGACGACTGCTAATTCTAGTCAGTGTATTGCCTTGTTGTCCTGTTTAAAAGTTCGACTAGTGTTGATCGAGAGAATTGCTTATAAGCAGAAGGAGGATCCATTATTAGCCGAGAGAATTAAAAGGCTTGAAAATGGAATTAAGGTCGATGATTTGAAAGAATTTTGTCTTGAACAGAGAGGATGGTTGAGAAAGGAGGGGTAATTATGTGTTCCGAATGTTGAGAACTTAAGGAGAGAAGTTCTTGGGGACATCAATCCTAGTTTATGATTCATCCTGAAGGGACCAAGATGTATTAAGATATGAATTGGAGTTTTTATTGGGAAGGCACGAAGGGGGATTTTGGCTTGTGGTTAGGCAATATGTAAACTGTCAACAAGTGAAGGTCGAACATCAAAAGTCGATTGGGTTACTTTAGCATTTAGAGATTCCAGTTTGGAAATAGGATTCGATATCCATGGATTTCAAAAATGGGTTGCCAAGATCAAGCAGAGGAAATGAGAGTATATGGGTTATTGTGGATAGGTTGACCAAGAGTGCCCATTTCATTCTAGCAAAGTCGATCGGGACGACACCTGTTTTAGCGAGGTTGTTCATGAAGAACATAGTTAGACTTCACGAGTTCCTAGTAGCATAGTCAGCAATAGAGGTTCGTTATTCACTAGCGAATTTTGAAGAAGTCTACAAGATGTGTTAGGAACAAAGCTCAAGATGAGTTCCGCATATCACCCTCAAATGGATGGGCAGATAGAGAGAGTCAACAAGGCACTCGAGGATTTATTGAGAGCTTGTGTGTTGGATTTTGGTGGATCTTGGGAGGATCGCCTACATTTGGCTGAGTTTCCCTATAATAATATTTATCAGACTAGTATAGGAATGGCTCCATTTGAAGCTTTGTGTGGAAGGACATGCAAATCACTGGCATGTTGGTTGGGGACTGGAGACAGATGGATCTTAGGTCCATATCTAGTTAGGGTGGCGTCAGAGAGGATTGATTGGATCCGAAAACGGATGAAGGAAGCTCAACCCAGATAGAAGAGTTATGTAGATAAGAGGCGTAAAGACCTAGAGTTCTCAGTTGGAGATAGGGTTTCATTAAGGTACCACTGATGAATGTTTTGTTACGGTTTTAGAAGTTAGGGAGACTAGCACCGAGATATGTTAGTCCATTCCAGATTATAGAGAGAATAGAAAACTCTCATATAGAGTAGAGTTGTCGAGCATTATGATAGGTGTCCATAATGTATTTCATGTGTCTCATCTTCGCATGTATGTGCATGATCCAGAGGCTATTATTCCTTTGATAGGGTTGAAAGATCTAGAAGTAGAGCCTAATTTGACTTTTTCTAGACCACCAGTTTGGGTTGTTGCGAGAGATGAGAAAAGATTAAGGAATAAGGTAGTCAAGTTGGTGAAAGTTCAGTGGAGCAACAACGAGAAGGACTGCACGTGGGAGACAAAGGACAAGATTTGAGACAGTTATCTTGATCTGCTTTGAGTTTATGTCTATATTAGATTTATATAGATAATTCCTAGTCAGGTAGACTAGTATGGATATTAGGAGTCATTACAGATGATTGCTATGTTTAGTATTTAGTCCTTACTGAATTTTGAGGATGGAATTCTTTAAGGGGAGGAGCTTGTAACACCTCTAATTTTTTTATAATATTATTCAAGAGATTTAATTTGATAAATAAAATAAATAATGTAAATGTTAGGTGATAAAGGGGCTGATATTTGAATAAATTTAATTAAGGTTGTGCCTAAATATAACAATTAATGAGCTTGAGAATGGTTTTTGTTTAACTAAACTTCATAAGGGTATATTAGGAAATTCGATGCCCATAACCCTTAACCTTATATATTTTTGTTCCTAACATTTCTCTACCCATTCACGTCATTTTGAAAACAAAATGTAAGAAGGTGTGGCCGACCATTAAACAGAGGAATACAAATTAAAAGCTAGAGAATCAAGCTTATGGGAAATAAATCTCAATCCAATCACCATATTTAAATCAAAGTGAATAATAATTCCATCTCTACTTTGTTTTTAATCATGTATTTCGGATTTAAGGGTAAATTTGTTTTTATGATGAATTTAATGATGATATGCTTGATTATTGATTTGTTTAGTTTAAACAAGATTGTTTAAGTGGATTTATACATGGTTTATGGTAAAATCGACATATGTTGATGTTTAATTGCCTGGAAAATTTTGCGTCATCTAAAACATAATTTTTAAGTCGGTTTTAATTTTGTTAATTTTCCAAGCTATGGAAAGATTGTTATGAATTTTCAAAGGAAAATATGGTTATTTGGGTTTATAAATTTATTTTGGAAAATATATTAAGAATTTAGGTCTGGAATTTTGATATGTAAGATAACATGATTGTTCGTCGACGGATATTCTATCGGTTTAGAAAACCGTCGAACGAATTTAAACTAAAAATAACCGCAAACGCACGGTGTACGAATGTAGCACGCGGCGAATACGGGTCGATCCGCAGGGAATTGATGATTTTAAAAATCTATCCTATCAAATTAAACCAATCTTGAAGAGAATGTTAAACTAGAAAAGAAGAAAAACAAGCAAAAGAAAATTGATAAAAATATGAGTGTTAAGACAATTTAGAGGCAATTTCCACTCTATAGATCACATAAATCAATAAAATGAAGTTATGATCTCTCTTTTCTTGTCATTAGTGAATTAGTTGTTGTGCTTAGCATAAGTATGGTATAGTTTTGCTATTAATTAGCTCAGTGTAAACCATCAAACTATAACACAACCACTAATACACTTTTAAATCTCATAAAATATGACAAGAAAGTTGAAAGCAAAATCTATTTTAAGCATGGCCTCTTAACTATTAATTAGAAATATAAGCCATCAGATTTTAATTTCAACAATCACTTCTTTGCCATAATCATATGTAGATGAAGAGGCAATTTGTGTTTTGCTTGACTAAGCATAGCCTATTTGTTATAAACAACATAGACTATCAAATTCAAAGCTAAACAACATCATTAAACCACTTCAATCATTCTCATTAAGCACAAAAAGAGAGCATAAACATCAAATTAAGTTGAAGCTACATGATTAGAGAGCTTCATTACCACTAAATTGAAGGGGTTTAGCCTCTCATATTTGTTATCATATGAACAAATGTAGCTTGCAACATAAGAGAAAAAGAAAAGGAAAAGAGAGAAAAGTGAAATGGAAAACTATTCTAATTGCATAAAGGAAAATCTACACTACTTTCATAAAAGGAAATGAACATGTAATTAAAATGAAACAATAATTAACATTGCATAAAAAAAAGAATTACATAAGAGAAGAAATGGCTAAGTAGCCATGGAAAGAAAGAGAGATTTGATTTATTTTCTAAACTAAAACTAACTAACTAAGAGGAGACTAAGAGAAGAGATCAATGGGGGTTACATGAAACATATGGGTATTTATACGTGTATGAAACCCTAGTTCATATTTTTCGGGAATGCCCAAAATGCCCTTTAGGAAGTGTGGAGGCCAAGTAATCATTAACATGTCTTAATACCCCATTAAGTGTACATGAAACCATTAACTCCAAAAGCATGTGCTTTAGCCTTTAATTTGTACATTAAGGTAGGTGGGTGGGTGGGGTCTTCAATGATCTTCACTTTGAATTATTGCCATCTTCATTCCTTTATATTCTTTGTGCATGCATATTTCTTCATGAAACCACTCCTATTCGAGACCAAATTCCAACAAAAATACATAAAAAAATTCAATTAATTTTTCTCAAAGAAATATATGCACACAAATGACCGTTTTCCCCTATAAGAAGATGGATATGTGATAATTTGGAATTAATATGAATTTTGGTTAAAACAAGTTAAAATACCCAATATGATCATTTATTTAATTTAATAGAATAAATATGGTGGTAAAAATATGCACATTTACGTGCACATCAAATACCCCACACTTATCTTTTTTTCGTCCTCGAATAAACTAATACTAAGATACATCCGTTTTCGTAGGAAGCACGATTGCATTGAGCGTACGCAACAAGCCGTTAAACCTCTGAGTGTCCCCAGTAGGACGAGTGTTGTCTCGTGAGGGTTTTCAGCGGATACTACCCACAAAATCCAAATGCAGGATGAAAATATTTACGAAATGTAAGATATATTTACAAAGAGATGAATGCAAATTTTTGAAAATATTTACAAATGAAGGATTTATGTTTAAATTGACACGAATAAGTTAAATATAGGTTTTGGTTATTATCTTGAAAATTTATGTCATTTACTCATCAAAATTTCCAACAAAAATCAAGTTATCATATCAAATAGACTATAGTTTAACTCGCTGTTTTGGTTAATAACAAAGTGTAATTATGCAATGGATCCTTAGTTGATTATCAAAGTTTATCAAAGTGATATTTTCATTTCTTTTCAATAACAAATCAAATCAACTAAGTAAAAATAGTGCTAGGATTTCAATTGCTTGCTCTCTCATTATTTGCAAGAAAAATTACTCACCTAGCTCAGATAAACTGAGGCCAGATATACCACCCATGCACTGCCTTTCGGGCTTATGTGAGAGGAGTACAGAGCATGGCGAGTGCACACACTTTCATGCATACACTATCGACCGTAGGTGGGTTTTGTTAAGTCTTTTTTTTACATGTGTTCCATACATCATAACCATGAGGACTTTTAAATGAGTATGGATCACATACTCAAAAATTCCAAGTAATCACCCATGCATAACCGTGAGGACTTTTAAATGAGAGTGAATACTTGGATGTTATTATTTTTTATTTATATATTTTTTGAGAGGGAGTTTTGCAAAATCATCTTAGCACCATTTAACTTAGAAGACCAAAAAAGTTATATCCTTTACTTTAAATCAACCACTTTTTAAAACAAAGATTTTCAATTAGGATGTAGTTCATAATTAACACATATGAATCTTCCTAGATACTTGTTAAACCATTATTATTTGTAATCAAACTTCATTTTTATTTTTGTTAAGACAAATAAATTTTCAATAATTTCAATTTAATAAAGCAAAACCATATATTTATCCTATAGTGTTTCTTTAAAAATAAATCAAAAACACTAAAAAATAAATTCTTCTTTAGTTTTTGGAATTTTTTTTGAGTTTATGTAAGAAAAATGAAAAATTAATCCTAAAAATCAAGAAGAAGATGAGTCTCCCCCCACACTTGATTTTGACTGTGTCCCCAAAGTCAACCCAAGTGAAAGGGATGTTTATTATTATTTACATGAAAACGAATGGTATTTACACGAGATCAGAAAGTATATTGTCAAAAAGTAAATGAAACGGTCTTCCAAAAACCGATTCATTTGTCTCGTTGAGTATACGAGACACAGCTTAAGCTCGAAAAACCAAATCGTAAAAGATTTCGAAGTTGAGTGTGGATTTGGAAAAACGAAAGTCGTTTTATTGAAAATCGTATGAGTTGTTTTATTTTCGATGATTTTTGGGGTTGATAAAACAATTGATTGAAATTCAAGTTTATTTTCACCAAATTGAAGTTCAAACTTATCATTGAAAACTTCTTCAAAATTATCAATTTCCAAATCAAAAAGGAGATCGAAATTTTCCCCTTTAGAATTCAACAACTCATTTTCAAAAAGTTCATAAAACTCATGTTCGTTAAATTCGACTTCCTTTGTTGGATTATCAACAACTTCATCATGTAAATCGAGTTTCAAAGTTGTCGTATTCAAATTTTCATAAAAAGGAAGATCGAAGTTTAAATCGAGTTTCGCACCCTCAAAAGAATTGAAATCCAACTCAATTACCGTATTTTCAACAACTTGATTAAGATCGTCATTATCAAATTCAAAAGTTGTTATTTGAAAATCGTCGATTTGGGTAAAAGGTGGATTATCACTTGACTCATCACACATTGAGATTTGATTTTGTTGTTCACGTTGTTTCATATAAGTTTCAAACAACAAATCCATGTGATCATCGTAAATTTCATTCATTTGTTCAACAAAATCCAATTTATAGTTATTAAATTGAGAATTTTCGATTTGGATTTGTTGAGAACAAAAATTTTCACTCGTAACATGGTTAAGATTATTCCCATTGCCAAATTCGTTTGGAAAGTTGTTCCCATTTTTATGTTGAGTTTGGAATTCATTTTGGAGTTCGAAATTAAATTGGCGTGGGTTATAATCGTAATCGTTTGAATTTTGAGTTGAATTCAAATTTTGAAATCCTTGACTCGAGTTATTACACAAATCAGAATTACATAAATCATTTATCTCTTGATTTTGTCGTCTAGAAAGTTCGAGTAAAGATGAAATCATTTCAATGCTATTTTCAAGATTCGAACGTTGGTCATCGTTTTGAAAATTTTGTTGTTCGAAATTTGAATTATTTACAAAATAGTTGTTAAAATATCCACACGAATTTGGACTGAAATCATATGGATTATATTGATTTTCACAACTATTGTAAAATTCAAGTGGATATGGATATTCAGACATTTTCAAGAATGTTTTTTTTTTTGGTTTCTTTTTATAAACGAAAAATATTTACAAAGAAAAATTATTTTTGAAAAGGGAAATTGATTTTTATTTTGTTTTTATTTTTCAATTTTTTTTCGAATTTTGGTTTTTCTAAATTTTTTTTGAATTTTTTTTGAAATTTCAAAGAAAAGGATTCAAAAATTTCAAAGGAAAAGGAATGTTTACAATTTTTTTTAGTTTTGGATTTTGAATTTTTTTGTTTTTTTTAAATATGCATGAACTAATGCAACTAAATGAATGCAAGGGTTAATTACAAATGATTTATCCTAAGTTAACCCAAAATGGTATAATCACAAATTGTCTTAGATAAACAAGATATTTCTCAGCCAGGTAACGGACAGGGGTTATCGATGCACCACGAATCACCGTAGCAATGCAGCCGAAGGTTTAAGTACCTTCAGAGGAACAACCACTATAGTATTTACGAATCACCGTAATATTTATAAATGGTTATTACTCTGCCGTAGCCTAGACACCAAGAAATTAAATTGTTCAAAGAAGACAAATTGTCAATATACAATTAAGTGTTATTGATTTCTAACCGTTATTATTAGTCAAAATATAAGATGAAATGCAAAGCAGAAAATAAACGTGTATTAACAATGCAATTACGAATGTAATTTTTTTTTTTGAATTTTTTTTTAAATATATATATGCAAATGCAAGCAATCAACAATGCAACTATAATAAAAACAAGAGATATATACAATGCAAGGCAAATAAAACAATAGATAAGTCAAGCAAGCAGTTTTTTTTTTCTTTTTATAAAGCAAAGCGAAACATTGGCAGCAGTTCCTCTCCTTTGAATTCTGCTTTTGCAACCTGAAACTAAAAACAAAACATATACAATTGTTTTTTTTTTTGTTTTTTTTTGAAAGGAAACTTAAAAGTAGGGTTTTACTTAAAAAAAAATTTGGAGAGAAAGAAGCTAAAAAAATTCGAAACAAAAAACAAACAGCTTTCCAAAATCAAATTCACTAAATAAATGTAACTTAAAACAAAGCAAAGAAGATAAAAAAAAACTTCATTTACGGCCTACACCCACACCTCGAAAGGCCCACTATGCAAAACAAAACAAACCTATCTCCCCATAGTTATAAACGAAGACTCACTCTGCAGAAAACAAGTTCAATAAACAAACAGTTAAACGAAAACAAACTCGTTTTCTTTTTAAGAAACGAACACTAAAACAACTTAAACAATTAAAAAAAAGAGGAAAACAAAAACAAAAACAAAATAAAGATAAAAATAAAAATAATACGAAACACAACCCAACCCAAACCTAAGGCTAACCCAATTACCCAAAGCACAATTTCCTCATTCTAGACTCAAAAAAGAAAAATGAAAACATCCCAAAAACAAAATTACTCAACTCTCCTATACCCCGTCATAAATCTTCATCTCAAAAAATCCCGAAATGAAAATTGAGTTTCACTTTTGGAAATCAAATCGCAAGTCGAAAACATCAGTAATTCTCACACTCGATACAAATAGGTTGCAGTTGGATGAATTTGTGGTGGCAGGGGGTTGCAAAATCGAAGCGGTGCGATATAAAGATGAGTGAAGTCGCGATTACTGGTTGAGGAAGGTTATGGTGTTTCTGGTGATTGGTGAGGTGATTCTGGGTCTGGCGGTGGGTTGCGAGGGTTTAGGGGATGGAGGCAGCGTTTGTGGATGGTTTGGGAGGCTTGATTGAATAAAGGTCGGGCGAATTTTTATCGCGATGTGGTTACGGGTGTTTGGGTGCTCGCGGCTCGATGTGGTTTGGGGATGTTCATTGAAGATCGACGTACCGCTTGTAGCCGCTTGGTGGAGATTGCTGCAGGTTGGTGGGTTCGATTTGTAGCTGTAGAGATGAGATGGTAGAAGTGTTGGCTTGGCAGCTGTGGCGGGGTTTTTAAGTTGTGTTGTCAGAGGATGATGATCGGAAGTTTGAGTTGATGGTCCAGTGAAATGTGGAGATGTAGTGACTTGGTGTTTGGGGTAGTGAATGGAGGTTGAATGCTGGTAGGAAATGAGTCTTGACAGTTTGAGTGTGCTGTGTGATGGCAAGTAGTAGGTGGTAGGTGCAGAGACAATAGCTTAGTTGCAGTTTGTTATGTCTGGTTGGTGTTTGAGTTTCTTTTGTTTTTTTTTTAAGTGTGAGGGAGGTTTGAAGGTGATGCGAATGAGTGGAATTGTGGGGAGGAATTACAGGCAGTTGAATGTTTGAGTTTGTAGGGGGTTAGGTAAGTTTGTGGGAGAAGTCTGATGCAGATTTGGTGGTGGTGATTGAGTATGACAGAGGAAAGTGGAGTTGTGGAGGTGAATGGTGGTTAGTTTAATGTTGTTGTGAATGACGAAAATGTTTATGGGTCAGGCAAAAATGTCACAAGGCAGTGAATGTTTGTGATTTATGAGGCAAGAGGCAGTGGATTGGAGAAGTGATGGAGAATATGTGAAATGAAGTTGAGGATGTTGTGACAGCAATGGGGGTTATTGAGTCGAGTGCGGCAGTTTGAAGTAGGGGAGATGTAGTTGAATGGTAGAACTGTGTTTGAACGTCGAAATGCAGAAGTGTGGTAGAGTTTGGGTGGAAATGTACAGTAGCAAGATGGTGAAGTTGATTTGTAGGAATATGGTAAGAATCCAGAAGTTGTTTGTTGGTGAGGAGGATTTGTGAGCAAGTAGCAGTATTGTTACAAAAGAGAGCAGAGAAAATGTAGAAACAGAGAGCAGAAAGTAGAGGAAATTTGTAGTGTAGAAACAGAGAACTGTCAAATATGAAAAATGAAATATGGATGTAATGTAAAGCTATTATTTATATGAAGTTTGATGAAGAGGAAATGAAATGAATTTTTTTTAAACTGTCTATGTTTTTTTTAAAGTGAAATATGCAAATGCAAAAACAAACAAGAAACACAAGCACACACACAAGATTGAAAACACAAACTAAAAAAAGCACAAAAATCAAAGGAAAAATAATCCGAAGAATAGAAAATAAAAACAAAACAAGTTCCCCGGCAACGGCGCCAAAAACTTGTTTGTCAACGGAAATTCTATCGGCTTAGAAAACCGTCGAACGAATTTAAATTAAAAAATAACCGCAAGCGCACGGTGTACGAATGTAGCACGCGGCGAATACGGGTCGATCCACAGGGAATTGATGATTTTAAAAATCTATTCAATCAAATTAAACCAATCTTGAAGAGAATGTTAAACTAGAAAAGAAGAAAAACAAGCAAAAGAAAATTGATAAAAATATGAGTGTTAAGACAATTTAGAGGCAATTTCCACTCTCTAGATCACATAAATCAATAAAATGAAGTTATGATCTCTCTTTTCTTGTCATTAGTGAATTAGTTGATGTGCTTATCATAAGTATGGTATAGTTTTGCTATTAATTAGCTCAGTGTAAACCATCAAACTATAACACAACCACTAATACACTTTTAAATCTCATAAAATATGACAAGAAAGTTGAAAGCAAAATCTATTTTAAGCATGGCCTCTTAACTATTAATTAGAAATATAAGCCATCAGATTTTAATTTCAACAATCACTTCTTTGCCATAATCATATGTAGATGAAGAGGCAATTTGTGTTTTGCTTGACTAAGCATAGCCTATTTGTTATAAACAACATAGACTATCAAATTCAAAGCTAAACAACATCATTAAACCACTTCAATCATTCTCATTAAGCACAAAAAGAGAGCATAAACATCAAATTAAATTGAAGCTACACGATTAGAGAGCTTCATTACCCCTAAATTGAAGGGGTTTAGCCTCTCATATTTGTTATCATATGAACAAATGTAGCTTGCAACATAAGAGAAAAAGAAAAGGAAAAGAGAGCAAAGTGAAATGGAAAACTATTCTAATTGCATAAAGGAAAATCTACACTACTTGCATAAAAGGAAATGAACATGTAATTAAAAAGAAACAATAATTAACATTGCATAAAAAAAGAATTACATAAGAGAAGAAATGGCTAAGTAGCCATGGAAAGAAAGAGAGATTTGATTTATTTTCTAAACTAAACCTAACTATCTAAGAGGAGACTAAGAGAAGAGATCAAGGGGGGTTACATGAAACATATGGGTATTTATACATGTATGAAACCCTAATTCATATTTTTGGAGAATGCCCAAAATGCCCTTTAGGAAGTGTGGATGCTAAGTAATCATTAACATGTCTTAATACCCCATTAAGTGTACATGAAACCATTAACTCCAAAAGCATGTGCTTTAGCCTTTAATTTGTACATTAAGGTGGGTGGGTGGGGTCCTCCATGATCTTCACTTTGAATTATTTCCATCTTCATTCCTTTATATTCTTTGTGCATGCATATTTCTTCATGAAACCACTCCTATTTGAGACCAAATTCCTACAAAAATATATAAAAAAATTCAATTAATTTTTCTCAAAGAAATATATGCATACAAATGACCTTTTTTTCCCCTATATGAAGATGGGTATGTGATAATTTGGAATTAATATGAATTTTGGTTAAAACAAGTTAAAATACCCAATATGATCATTTATTTAATTTAAATAGAATAAATATGGTGGTAAAAATACGCACATTTACGTGCACATCAATGATTAAAGTGAATTTTTGGAATTTTTGGGGATTTTTCCAAAGTGATTTGCTATGCAAATTAAATTATTTTAGAAGAGGGACTTCTTTGTAAAATTGGTTTTGTTTTATGGAAGGGCTTATTTGATTAACTTAACCATGGTTTAGATCTGAAATTAGTGGAATTTATTTTAGAAAACAATTTGAAAAAGTTAAGGCAACCAATGTTGTTTTGACATGTGGCAGGCTAGTTAGAAAAAGGTTTGCTTTAAGTAGAATTAAAACAGATTTACTCAGAAAAGTGGGTTTCGCCCTGTTTAGTAGTACCTTTCAACACAAAAGCTTTCGCCTTCAACCTACTAAGCTGAAACTAATACACAAGGTATCACAATCATAGTACGCAGTGGATTGGAGACAGGCGAAAGGTTAAGCGTCAAAAGCATGGCTTCCAAAGGAATCGAAACCTTATTTTATTTTAAAAAGAAAAGCACCTGCCTTTGTTTTGTTTAAACCTTTGAAGGAGTTGAAGCATAGGGTTTCAAAAGAGGTTTTCTAAGGTTTCGAAAGGGTTTCCATAACATAAGTTTGCTTTCAAATGAGTTATGAAGGAACGTTTTGAAAGCAGGGGTTCCGATCTAATCGAAGCCCTACTACAGTTCTTTAGCCTTTCGATGGTACCAAAAATATCAAAGCTATCAAAAGGTACTTAATAAGTATAAGCTACTTCTTGTAGCTTTCGAAAGGGGTTAGGGGTTTCTTAGGTAATGGTTTTGAAAGGGGTTTCGACGGCAACCGTCTAATATTTTACACATATGTTTTATGCTTTCGAAAGAGATGATGCTGACGCTATTAGGTTTTCCCCAATATTTTTATATGATAAATAATGGCCATTATCTGACACTTTGTCCCGGCTACATGGCGATAGTCGTAGATCCTATATTGAACCTTGACGGGACTCAAGCTAAGAGAGAAGTGTAAGTATAAGAGATCGATGTAACTTAAGTTTGGGTCAGCCTATACACATGGATCAGTATATTTAGCACTGGCTCAGCCAAGGTGGATCGGTGTTGGAGTGTTGCCAAGGTGGCTTGGCTAAGGTGGACCGGTGTTAGAGTGAAGCCAGGGCGGATCGACAAAATTAGGCAAGACAAAGTGGTTCGGTCGATATGGGTTCAGTACTAGTGGTTCGGTGTAGATGGGTTTGTCCCCAATGGTTCGGCTAAGTGTAGTCCGGCTTTAGAAGCATTAGGTCATGCATCGCTCGGCCAAGGAAGGAAAGCCAAAGTTGCTTCGGTCGATTGAGGCTCGGCATTGATGGTTCAGCCTCAATGGTTCGACATATGTAGATCGGCATAGTAGGTTCGTGTACAATAAGGGAGTAAGCATATTCTTAGGGTCCACAACAAGGTGAGGAGATTGGTATTGCTTTTCTTCTAGATAAACCACAAGTCGCTTGGAGTCCCTTGAGAGCTACCTCGATTCAATTACTAGACGACCATGGTTTGGCCATATTGGTTCTACAACACCTGGTTCGGCCATATTGGTTTGGCATTGCCTGGGTTGGTCAGTCTGAACTGTAACTAGAGGGCTAAACTATCTTATCATGGGCCTGCACAGGGGAACCAGCTACCTTCGTTTATAAATAGAGGGATAGGGGTACAGTTGAACGAACCTCTTTTCGGGAACTCCAAGGATACTCTGCCATTTCTTGTACTCACTTTTCTTAAGTTCAAACTTGGATTCAGATTATTTATTTACGGATTGTACCTTTACTCAAGCGAGTGGAAAAGTAATAAAGATCATATTCAAAGTGGACGTAGACAATTATGCTAAACCACTATAAATCTGGTGTTTTCCCTTTCTGTTGTTCTTTTTGCATTCGGTTACACTATTTCTCCGTTTTAATTTACTTTCTTCGTTAATCCCTCTACACAATTCTATTCAAGAGTGTTAGTGATCAATTTTGGTGCTAACATTTTGGTGATTTCACTGAGAGCATGCATTCTCAAGCTATTAGGATCACTTTGTTGCTACTAGATTGAAGAAATCCCCCGAAGGAGATCCAAGTTCATTCTCAAGAGTCTATAGATTCTATTCAGAGTTCCGATGGATAACTCTAAGATGGGAAGATCGCATACTAGATCATCCTCCTACAACGCGGATGTCAAAGAGACCGCTGGCGTCTAGCAAGTGGGACCCAGTAAGTAGTAAGCTAATCCAGCAGTAGGAACCCCCACTACCCTAAACCAATCAGAAGTTGCCACTAGGCTGGAGTTTAATGAGTTGATGAGAAAGCTCATGGAAAGTTGGAACAGCTTAACGAGCAAATTCAAGCAAACGTCACCCTCATGACCCAGATCGCTCAACAGCAACATCAGAACGCTGGAGGAAACCCTGCTTTCTACTCATCACCCAATAGCTCTGCTTCATCATATGAACATCCCACGCGTAGTTGCCGTAGGATTGAACCTGCACAAATGGGTGCAGTAGAGCAATACAACAGAAATGGTCTGATTCCCTACCTGGGACCATGGCCCCTCAACTGCACTTGGGAAATCGTACCCAAACTGGAGTGGAAAACTTAGGATCTGGAGCACAAGTGGAAGCTGGTCCACCACCTCATCAGGATCGTAGTAAAGCGGTTCCTCGGGACGTGCACTTAGGAGATCGCCTACCAAGGAGACACCAGCCGGAACGATCATCCGGGATGGATCCCGACCTTCCACCTTCCATCCAGACTCCGAATTTTTCAGTTATGGTCAGACAACCGATGAGGGAAAATCAAGGCTTGTCTAACGATGATTGGGAAGCATCTAGGAGCCATACTCCATTCATAGATGTTATCCTATAGTCTGAGTACACTCGGATGTTCAGTATGCCTACTATTCCAGCTTATGAAGGGAATAATGATCCACAATAGCATATAATGAGATATGAGTGGATGATGGATTCGGCACGGGCCGATGATGCGAACAAATGCAAATGCTTTCTAATAACCTTGTCCGGGATCGCTACCATGTTGTTCACCAGACTTACCCTGCGATCGATCTCCTTGTTTGATGAGTAAGCAGTGAAATTTGTGAAGAAGTTTAGGATCCATGACACTCGCCCAAAGGAGGTGATGTCTCTATCTAGTGTGATCCAGGCTCCATGGGAGTCGTTAAAGGATTATTTGCAAAGATTTCACATTGTTGCTACCGTAGATAGCAATCTGAATGACTATGCTATTCTTATGGCTGTGATACGAGGAATAGACGCGGACTCAGAGTTTGGTGATTGGCTTGCAGGAAAACCTCCACTACCCTGGAGCGCTTTTATTCAAAGGTGAACCAATTCATGAGAAGGTAAGAGGTCAGGTGGACAAGGGAAGTAGTGGGCCAGGGCCTAGTAAGGAATCAGTGCAAAGCAATGTTGCGGTAAAGAAATCTGGCGACAACTTGGGCAAGGTCCAGTTCAATGTTCAAAGTATTCCAGGGCAATCTAAATGATCTAGAGGAGGAAATTCTAGAAGAAAGAGGGAAGCAGGGAAGTGGAAGCCAAGAATCCCAACCAATGGCAAATACACTCCTCTCAACACATCTCTGGAGAATATTTATGTATCAACTTGTAATACATTCCAATACCATAAGCTGCGCCCAAAGGAATCCACTGAGGAACAAAAATAGACTGCAAAGTACTATCGGTTTCATGAGACTTACGGGCACAACATTGAGGAATGTAGGAACCTTCATGATGCTATAGAAAAACCGATCCGATAAAAGAAGTTACAGCAATTTGTTAAGAATCTGCAGGAAGGTGGATAGGGGACATTCGACCCCAATCGCGGGCTCTACATCGATCTAAGGAACCACTCGGACCATAGGTTGGCTGATCATAAACACGATAGTCGGTGGGCCTCACCCACCAGACAAGAGTTGGCAAGAAATGAAACGCTATGCAAATTCCCTAAAGCATGCAGATTTCAAACGCTGCTCGAACACAGAAGACAGGACCCAACAAAATAGCAGTGAATGATGACGGATGATATAGTATTCAGGAGCAGGAATGTCGATCAGGTGGAGGCACCTACCATTGACCCGATGGTTATCTCAGCCATAATTGGGCCGGCGTTTGTGAGAAGGGTACTGATTGATGAAGGAAGTTCTATTAATATTATCTTCAAAAAGGCATATGACCAAATGAAGACGGAAGCGAAGGATCTGAAACCATCTAAAGCTCGCATTCATGGCTTTAGTGGTGCAGCCACTGATGCGATAAGTTTTGTTGAATTGCCGTTGAGTTAGGAGAAGGTTAACATAGGAGGGTACATATCATATCGTTCATTGTTTTTGGATGTTGATTCCCCGTATCTGGGCCGACTGGCCCTGGCAGAGTTTAGGGCAGCTTTGGCTACGTGGTGTTTAACCTTGAAATTTCCAAAGTATAGTGGAATTAGTGTAGTGCATGGTGATCAAGCGACTGGTCGTGTATGTTATGTGGCTGAGCCGAGAGAGGCCCAGCGAAGAGAGAAGGGAAAGGGTGTGGATAATTCTACCCGCATACTGCTGCTGAAAATTGACAAGTCATGCCCGAGCCTTCGCTTAGGCAACAGGGTCGGATCTATAGAGACATAGATCTAAGAGACAATGATGAAGAACACAAAGACACTAAAGCAGAATCGGCTGAACTGACGATTGACATTCTAGTCAGCCACAATGACCAATCATGGGCGCTTAAGATTGGATCATAACTCAACCCCCCGATGGTTGAGGATCTTATCTATTTCCTCCAAGCGAATCTGGATGTTTTCACTTGGACCCATTTGATATGTGCGGGATTACTCCCACCATCGCAAGTCATATGTTGAACATTGACCTGAAGTATGTGCCAATGAAACAAAAAAGGAGAGGCATGGACCTAGAGAGATCTGCTGCTCTAAGAGAAGAAGTGGATAAACTAAAAGCCAATGGGTTCATCCGTGACACCCTCTATCCTGAATGGGTATCTAATCCCGTACTAGTGAGGGAGGCAAATGGAAAGTGGAGGACCTGTGTTGATTAATCATATCTAAACATGGCATGCCTTAAGGATAGTTTTCCGTTGCTCGGAATTGATCAACTGGTCGGCTCGACGACATGACATAAATTATTGTCATTCATGGATGCATATTTAGGATACAATCAGATTCCGATGCACTCCCGGATTAGGAGCACAACAGTTTTGTCACAGACGCTAGACTGTACAGTTATGTAGTGATGCCTTTCGGGTTGAACAACGCAGCAGCAACTTATCAACGTCTGGTGAATCGGGTGTTTAAAGGCCAGATTGGTAGAACGATGGAAATCTTTGTGGATGACATGTTCGTGAAGTCACGACAATAAACGACAACATTCGAGACTTAACGGAGATGTTTGATATATACAGGTATTACGGAATAAAAACCAATCCACTAAAATGTTCTTTTGGTGTTGCTTTGGGAAAGTTTCTGGGTTTTATTGTCAATGCGTGGGGAATCGAAGCCAATCTAGAAAAGATTCGGGCTATTCGAGACATACAAGCATCCAAAATTATAAAGCAAGTGCAAAGTCTAAATGGAAAAATTGCTGCGTTGAGTTAATTCATATCCAGAGCGACCGACAAGCGTATTTCTTTCTTCGATGTGATAAGAAAAGGGAAGAGAAATTTTGTATGGACACCGGACTGTGAGGATGCATTCCAAGCTTTGGTGAAACACTTGGAGAGTCCCTCGGTTCTGTCAAAGCCTGTAGACCATGAGGAGTTATATGTTTACTTGGCCGTATTTCAACATGCCATTAGTGCAGCTTTGATTTGTGAAGAGGACCGAATCCAAAAGCTAGTGTACTATGTTAGTAAGCGTTTAACGGAGGCAGAGAAAAATTATCCTATGATTAAGAAGCTAGCCTACTGCTTGGTGATCACATCACGCAAGCTCCGTCCATATTTTTAGGCATATCTGGTCAGTATTTATACCGATCAACCTCTGCGCCAGGTGATCCTACGACCAAAAACCTCTGGAAGTCTACTGAAATGGAACTTTGAGCTGAGTCGGTTCGATATCACTTTCTTGCTATGGAGGGTACTCCAAGGACAAGCACTAGCAAACTTCATTGTAGAGTCTACCATATCTGACGGGCCAAGTGGTAATGATGTAATTCCTATTGTTCGATGGAAGCTATATATAGATGGAGCATCCAACGAATATTGTTCTAGGGCTGGCATTATTCTTGTAACTCTCGAGAACCATTCGATTTTTTATGCTTTAGAACTTGGTTTCCCCGCTATGAACAATGAGGCTGAATATGAAGCGTTGATTGCAGGCTTGAAACTTACCAAAGAACTTGGAGTGAAATCGATTGAAACCTTTTGTGATTCACAGTTGGTGGTGCGCCAAGTACAGGGAGACTATCAGGCAAAGGGGAAAGGCTTGCTCCATGCCTCGCTTGGGTTCAAGAAATATTGGCGGACCTTGAGTATTACGATATTTCGCATATCCCACATGACCAAAATAGGGAAGCCGACTCATTGGCGAAATTCGTGAGTACATGTGATGCACAACAGATTGGCTTGGTATCCATCGAAACCTTACATGCCCCGAGTATAAATGAAATGGAAGTAGGTTTTGTGTCGAGGATGGAAACTGAAAGGGAGTCATGGATGACCCCGTTTAAAGAATACCTGCAACATGGAGCCTTGCCCGAGAGAAAGAACAAGAGGCGATAAGTCATTCGCAAGGTATCGTGGATTATAGTGCAGGATGGAATACTGTATCTGAAGGTATTCTCAGTTCCCTTACTTAGGTGCATCGCCATGTTGAAATAAAGTGGGTCTTGAAAGAAATTCACGAAGGAGAATGCATCGACCATACTGGAGGGCAGACATTAGCCAAAAAGGTCCTCCGCTATGGATACTATTGGACGACCGTGAATCGAGACGCCGTAGACTATGTAAGGAAGTGCAACAGATGTCAAAAGTACGTGAAAATCCCAAGAGCACCACCGACAGAACTCATGAAAATGGTTAGTCCAAGGCCATTTTCAATATGAGGGATCGATATAATCGGCTCCTTGCCAATCTCCAAAGGCGATATGAAGTATGCAATTGTCGCAGTCGATTATTTCACTAGGTGGGCAGAAGCGGAGCCTTTAGTTATGATCACCACCAAGAAGGTCATTAATTTTGTTGTGCGAAATATTATATTCCTCTTTGGTCTTCCATGAACTATCATTATTGACAACAGAACTCAATTCGAAAGTAGAAAGTTCAAATAGTTCTGCCAAAAATATTGCGTTGAGAAAAGGTTTGTAACAGTCGCTCATCCCAAATCAAATGGACAAATTGAAACCGTAAATAAGATAATCAAGTCCATATTGAAAAAGCGTTTAGAGAAGGCTAGAGGCAAGTGGGTGGATGAACTTCCAATAGCACTCTAGGCCTACAGAATCACACACAAGTCTGCGACTGGCCATACTAGATTCACCTTGACATACCGCACTGAAGCTGTTATACCGGTGGAACTTGAAGTTCCCTCTCACAGGTGATTATGATCCTAGGACAAATCAGGATCTTTTACTCGAATCATTGGACTTTGTCGCGAGAAACGCGACGAACCCGATTTAAGGGCGACCGTATATCGGCATCGAGTCGTTAGATATTATAATGAAAAAGTTCGATCGAGAACCTTTGATATGGTTGACCTAGTTTTGAAGTGTGTTTTTTCGATCCCATCATATATGAATCCCACATGGGAAGGTCCATACGTCATCGAACAGAAGTTTGGAGAAGGAACCTTCAGGCTAGCAACTGTTGATGGCATGACACTCCCTAGAGCATGGAATAGCGAGCATTTGTGCCGTTATTATACTTAGTCCATTTCTTTTGCATTTTATGCCAATTGTCTAATTAATTGTTTCTTTTATTGTTGTTTTTGGTTTTCGACATATAATATGACAATTCAGTTTGTTATTGTTATCTACAATCAATAAAGGCTTGAAGTTGTTTTCCTATGAACTATTAGTGATTTTTATTTTGTAATTTCATGACAAAATAAAATTGCATTAATCTATTTGGCGCATGAATGTACGCACAAAACTAAAAGTCAATCGGTAAATGATTCAAAAACCTCTTAGTCCTAAGAGCGCAGGCTAAGTCGTCGGAGTCCCCGGAGTACTTGCTAGATTACTTTGAGTCTTTGGAGTGCGGTATAGAGTATAAACGATTCAAAAGCTATAAATCCCCAGAGCACGGACAAAGAGTACTATGAGTCCCAAGAGTGTGGACTAGAGTATAAACGATTCAAAAACTCTAAGTATCTGAAGCGCGGCCTAGAGTACTCTGAGTCCCTGGTGTGTAGACTAGAGTATAAACGATTCAAAAACCTCTAAGCGCCCAGAGAGTGTACTAGAGTACTCCAAGTCACCGAAGTGCGGACTCGAGTATAAATGATTTAAAAATCTTTAAGTCCCCGGAGAATGTACTAGATTACTCCGAGTCCCCGGAATGTGGATTAGAGTATAAACGATTCAAAAATTTCTAAATCCCCAGAGCACAGGCTAGACTACTTTGAGTCCCTGGAGTGCGGACTAGAGTATAAACGATTCGAAAACCTCTAAGTCCCCAGAGCACGGACTAGAGTACTCTGAGTCCTCGGAGTGCGGACTAGAGTGTAAACAATTCAAAACTCTTAGTCTCCGAAGCGCAGGCTAGAGTACTCTTAGTTCCCGGAGTGCGAACTAGAGTATAAACGATTCAAAAACATCTAAGTCCCCAGAGGGCGGACTAAAGTACTCTGAGTCCCCGGAGTGTGGACTAGATTATAGACGATTCGAAAACCTCTAACCCCCGAAACGCA
Organism: Allium cepa; assembly: GCA_030765085.1. Classification (NCBI taxonomy): domain Eukaryota; kingdom Viridiplantae; phylum Streptophyta; class Magnoliopsida; order Asparagales; family Amaryllidaceae; genus Allium; species Allium cepa. Next base: position 149,491,495 of record CM060928.1, read on the forward strand.
GACTAGAGTACTCTGAGTCCCTAGAGTGTGGACTAGAGTGTAAACGATTCAAAAATCTCTAAGTCCCCAGAGCGTGGGCTAGAGAACTCTGAGCCCCCGAAGTGCGGACTAGAGTATAGATGATTCGAAATTCTCTGAGTCCTTGGAGTGTGGACTAGAGTATAGACAATTCACAAAATCTCTAAGTCCCCGAAGCATGGACTAAAGTACTCTGAATTCCCAAAGTGCAGACTAGAGTACAAATAATTCGAAAATCTTCAAGTCATATGAAAGCAAACTTGAGCCTACATAACACACAAGACTTTAAATTTCAATCATAAGTTAGGTGATAAGCAATATAATGAGAGTCTGAAAATACAAGTAGATGAAATTTTATTTAATAATTAAAAATTAAGTTCTATTACAACTTCTTTGAAGTCCGGATCCAAAGTCTATCTATGATGACTACAAAAGGAAAAAACGGCTACATGATTTTGGCTTATTTAAGCCGAGCAAGGCACGACCAAATGATAGCTACTTCTTTGATTTTTTCTCCTTCTTTGGCTTCTCCGAAGTCTCCCCAGCTGAACGTTTCCTCCTGGGCCTCATGCTTCCCAGTATCCAAGGGAGGAGGAGGGACCTCTAAAAGTGTGGTCCCATAGAGGAGGATGACCCTCAGGGGACTATTTATGGGGTCATCGAGTTCCACCACCTGAGGTTCTAACTTAACTTCAGCTTTCTTTTTCTCCTCTTACTCGATTTTCTCCTTCGTGCTAAGCTTCAAAGTAGTTTGAAAGCACTTGTGATTTCGACCTCATCATGTTCGTCTACAGGCGAAGGATTCTCAAGTTTATCCTCATCTAGCCCCCCGATCACCTGAGCATCAAGTCTAGGGGTATCCACAGTATGAAGTGCCTCGGCCACTTTATCTTCACTTTCCATGGCGACATCGTTCCTTTGAGTTGGATTGGGATCAGAATGGCCTACAAGACGTCATAAAATAAAAATGTTAGAATACATCTGTTACATGCCAAAAGCGATGGTTTCTTGAACTCTAGAAGAAAAAACTACATACCGGCTTCTAGTACACTCTCAGCCATCTTAGGAGTATCACCCTCCAGAATAGGGGATAGAATGTGAATACCAAGCCCGGGCTTCTTCGGGTCATAACCAACATGCTATATGGGAAGCCCAAGTGATAAACTATCAGTCGGCTAAATGGGAGAAGGAACCGAAGGCTCAGTGCAAGATAGGCCCGTGATATCGTCATCATCCTTTCATGACGACGAGTCTCTTTAAAGAGGGCTTTTGCCATGGATAAGTCTGAACGCTCATCTCCTTGAAGCACTTCCTTTATAAGAGCTTCTTCATCAACCTCTTCGAAGCCCAACTCAACTCTTTTAATCTTTGTCAAAGTATCCCATGCTTCAGCCAAAGATTCGAGATAGCCGTCGCTTAAAAAAGGTAGGTGATGGTGCATGAGAACTCATGCATTGTACTCGACAATGAGCGGATCAAATAATCATTTTATTTCTTCTCTGCCAGCCTCAGTATCTGCCTCGAGGTGAGAGTTGACTTCTGTGAGTGCCATTTTCTTACCCTCCTCTCGAGCTGCCTCCTTTAGCGCTTTGTCCTTAGAAAGTTCCTCATCGAGCTTCGTCTTTAGAAGTCGTGTTGCGACGATTTCATCACAATATCATTGTGACTCTTCTTGCGCAGCAACTTTCTCTTCTTTCTCTTTAACAAGCAGCTACTCCAGCTCTTTAACCCGTCGACGAAGGATATCCTTTTCTTTCTGGATAGCGTCTTTCTCTAAAGCAAGAGTATCACTATGTTGGACTGCCTCATCGATTTCTTTTGTGTGAGTGGCCTCCAAGCGACTAACTGCCTCGGCCATTTCCTTGGCATTTTTCTGGAAGGCCTCAAGTTGAGATTTGTATAAGGATAGCTCTTCATCCTGGCCTTTGATGATATCTTTGTCGTGAGTGGCTTCAAGTTTCAAGTGATCAATTTCGTATTGACGTTCCATGTAAACCTTTGAAACTTTCTCCCCCAAGTGTATAAACGCATCATGTTGGACATAAACATCGTTGTTGCAGGCGATGGCGCTTTGTTTGATATGTCCAAAAATAGGATGAATCACAGGGAGAAATTTCAATCCATCGAAGCATATCTTCGAGAATGTAGCCTTAAGCTCAGCTAATTTTTCTGATGTTGATGGGTTGTGTGCGGAGGCTGGAGGAGTCTGCCTAGATGGAGTCACGAATTTCTTTTGGTGCTCATGGGATTGCTTGGTGATCGATGAGCCAGAATGTTGGTCATGGGGCGCTTCAAATTGGGATCCCTTCTGAGCAGATTTCTCCCTAGTATGCTCTGATTGAGGGGGAGGATCATTTGGACATGAGGAATGGTTATATGTTCTTTTAGAAGACGATGATTCTCTAGGACAATAATCTCTATTGCCGTCGTCATCCCTGACTCATCATCTACCTTATCCTGAATCCCGGCTGGAATGGTAGAAGATAGAGGATCCATGAAGGCGGTCAATGCCATGTGTATGCCCATATCACCTACACAGAAAGCCAAATGAGAACGAGTTAGTGGGAATCAAGCAATGAGTGAATTTCAAATGCATGGTGGAGTATAAGTGTTTATGTGTGTCCTTGTGTGTTTCCCCCCGATGGACCGAAATTTTTCACTTTGCTCATTAGTGTATTCTCTCCCTGATGATGAGCCTGAGCGCCTTCATTGCTCCTTACGGGCGAACCAAGTCTTGTAGCCTCGGGGTTGGTCAAACCATAATCCAATATGTCATCAGGGATAGTCAAGTTAAACAGGCCCTTTAGTGAGCCTTTTAAGTTCTTGAAAGACGACTTCTTCTCGATCAGACTTAACGTAACCTTCGAGGATCAACCGGCCGTCTTCTTTTTCTACTTGTAAGCTAGAATCTTCTTCCTCTTTGGAGAGGGTAGTGGTTCGTTAGCACCGGGTGCATCAGACTCTGGCACTTGGCCGGAACTTATGCTTTCATCAATCGCTTCTAGCACCTCGGCTTCTTTAATTCCACGTTCCTCAATTGTATCGGGGGCCTCACCTGCTAGGGACACCAAAGGTCTAGCTTTCTCTTTGCCTTTTTCCGTAGTGGGTCCGGTTGTAGTGGCGTTGGTTGGAAGGCTAGCTTCACGGCCCTCCTCCAGTAATCCGAATTTTGAAAGCAGCTCATTGGAGATAACGAATTTAATGTCTCGGTCTCTCATGGAAATTTCTCGAATAGCCTCGACAGCCTCAGAATATTTAGCGCCTTTAGGTAGTGGGCGGATATCTATAAGAGTGAAAGAAGTTTAGAAAAGGTGCACTTCAAGCCTTAAGAAGAAGATCGAAATAAAAATGAAACTTACTCCCTTCTAGCCATCTTCATGCAAACCCGGGAGGACAGCGTACGCAAAACCACTCTTGTTCATACTGGAAAAATTTACTCCACGCACCCATCGGGATTTGTAATTTTTAGTGTGGCTCGACAAATATCAAGGATGGGCTTTCGAAACGTCTCTTGAAGTGGTAAATATAACGAATATCGTTGGGAGTAGGAAGTCTGAATAAGGTTCTCATAAAGAGGACGTAGGTACCATGAATAAATGCATGGCTATTGGGGTGTAGCTATGCCGGAGCAATCCCATTATACCGCAACACTTCAAAGAGAAATGAATTGAAAGGTGGCACACTTTCGACCCAGCAAATAAATTTGTTGCATGCTGTATATCCAGCTGGGGGCAAGTGAAAACGATCAAGTACCGATTGGACCAAAACATCCTCGAAGGGATTCTACGGATAGAACTTAATCAGCAGAGGGCAGATTCACCGATATTCGTGGTTTGGGAGCCGATAAGATCATCTAGAACAATGACCCATCTACCGAATCGGGATCCGAGCCTATAACCGCAATGGGTAGATATGGGATTCTGGGTGTAGGGACTGACGATGGATTCGAAGTTCCCACTGCTTCCTGTCAGGAACATGGCTCGGGCTTGTCGGAAACTATAGCAGAGCCTGATTTTTTAGACATCTCTAAAGAACGATGGATGTGAATAGATATGTGTCTACGCTGTACTTTAAAGGCAATAGTTGTTAGATATAACAACAAAATATTCCCCATGTGTGGCATGTGAGCTAGTGCGATGATTCAAGCAAAGAGTACAGATAAATTAGAGTTCTAAAGAGTAAAATGTAGAACGACAAGCTTTAAGTTGTTATCCCTAAAAGCTTTAAGTTCACATTTAAAATGCTTCAAATTATGAAGTTATTAGTCCTGATTAGTTTCATGTGCCCTTGAACTTAGGCTCATATCATGGATTCATTGGTATATGATTAGATATGGAAATATGCGGTTGCATTATGTTCTATGATTCCAGGTAAGTTTGTTTGCCGATGCTGTTCCCCGTACCAAGGTTTGCTCGTCCATTCAAGTGTATGTATGCCAAGCCATATTGCCTCGCTCGGTATCGACCGACTCGTTTCCTAGCTACCAAACGAACCCTTAAAACCTATCTCAATTCACTAGCTCCCTTCCTCTCTCTACTCACTGACCCACTCTTTTACAGACTATCGAGTGCCTACCAAGATCAAGGATAACCAGACCACCCATTTATAAGTGTCGGTTCGCTCGCTCAATCAACTTATACTAAAGCAGCCTCACCCAACCTATGCCGACCCACTCTTCTAATAGGCTCCTATCGAACTGTTCTACTGATAAAATCCTACCGACCCAGACCTCATTGGACGACCTAATAACCCTGTCCCATTCAAAGTGCGGAACTCTTCTCTCTCACCAAACACGACTCTCTTCTACTGTACATAACCAACCTCAGTTCCTATCAATTCTTATGCTAGCTCCTCTCAGCCTGGTGCAAACTCATGTCAAAAACACTCCATTGGCCGCTCCTATCGCTCACACCTCACCATATTTTTCTCCTCTTCCCTATTTTATTATGCATTGTTGTATGCGCCTAGGGTTCAAACCTAGTTCGAGTTAAAAAGAGGATAGCCTAGGAGTTCATAGTAATATGTAAAAGCTCACCTATATGCGTGTTAATTCGGGGATTGGGGCGAGTGTTTCTCGGAGTTTGGAATCGAAGGGTGTGGTGGAAGTGCATTTGGAGAATGTTAAGACAAAGGTGAGAGGTAGTTCGGTAGATTTAAGAGGCATGGAGTTTGCAGCGGTGCTAGGGAAGGCGAGATATGAAATGAGAGTGGAAAGAAAAGAATGAAGGAATGGATTTTTATATGGAGGACGGGAAGTTGAACAGGTTTTTTCCTGTGGAACTGGTCTTATGCTTGCCTGGGTCGGTAGGTAAGCAGGCCGATCGTGTGTTTCGACAAGTGAACCGACCGGAGGGTCAGCCTTTATATTGTAATTCACCCGTTGTCAAAAAAATAAAATAAATAGCTTAAACAAATAAAAACACACACACACACAGATATATATATATATGTATGTATGTATGTATGTATACAAATGCAATATAATATTAGGAAAATCCACCACGATTCGACCTTCGAGAGGTTGTGTACACCCAGCTTTTGAAAAGTTAAAAACAAGATTTAAACAACAGATGGTTGTCATTCTAAATGAAATAGCTCCTGAAAGCAAAGACTGGTTGCTGAACCAAAGCACATCGTGTTGATTCACAAGATGCACTTTAGAATGTTGCCCGACAAATTGGCCTGACTAAATGGCGATGTTGCAGAGCCTATGTTAAACCTAGACGAGACTCAAGGTAAGAGAGGAGTGGAAGTATAAGAGACCGGTGTAACTTAAGTTTGGGTCGGCCTATACACATGGATCAGTATATTTAGCATGAGCTCGACCAAGGTGGATCGGTGTTGGAGTGTGACCAAGTTGGCTTGACAAAGGTAGACCGGTGTTGGAGTGAAGCCAAGGCGGGTCGGCCAAGATAGGCAAGACAAAGTGTTCGATTGAGATGGATTCGGTACTAATGGCTCGGCGTAGATGAGTTTGTCCCCAACGCTTCGGCTTAGTGTGGTTCGGCCTTAGAAGCATTAGGTCATGATCGCTTGGTTAAGGAAGGAAAGCCAAAGCTACTTCGGTCGATTTGAGGCTCGGCATTGATGGTTCAGCCTTAATGGTTCTGCATGTGTAGATTGGCATAGTTAGATCGGTGTATAATGAGGGAGTTAGCATATTCTTGGAGTCTATAGCAAGGTGAGGAGATCGGCATTGCTTTGCTTCAAGATACACCATGAGTCTCCCCGAGTCCCTTGAGAGATGCCTCAATTCAGTTACTAGACGACCATGTTTGGCCATATTGGTTTGGCCATAGTGGTTAAGCATTGCCTGGGTCTTTCAATTTGAATTGATACTAGTGGGCCTAGCTATCCTTGTCGTGGGCCTGCATAGGGGAACCAGCCTACCTTCGTTTATAAATAGAGGGATAGGGGTACAGTTGAACGGACCTCTTTTCGGGAACTCCAGGGATACTCTGCCATTTTTTGTACTCGCTTTTCTTAATTTCAAACTTGGATTCAAATTGTTTATTTACGGATTTTACTTATAATCAAGCGAGTGGAAAAGCAATAAAGACCAAATTCAAAGTAAACGTAGGCAATTACGCCGAACCACCATAAATCTGGTGTTTTCCCCTTCTGTTGTTCTTTTTGCATTCAGTTACATAATTTATCCTTTTTAATTTACTTTCTTCATTAATCCATCTACACAATTCTATTCAAGGGTGTTAGTGACTAATGTTGGTGCTAACAATGGTTTTGAAAGATATGCTTTCGCCTATATTCACTTTGACCCAAATAATATTTTAAATATGAACCCAATGTTTTCGAAGGGGGGACTTTCAATGATTTCAGAAGGGTTACTTCCAACGGTGTCAAAATGGGTACTTTCAACTGGTTTCGAAGCTATTCTTCTAAAGTTAAATGTTAATACTTTAATACAATCGAAAGGTTTTGAAAAGAAGGTTTTAAAGTATTTGAAAGGTAGGAGCCTAATGTTTTGAGGATAGATTTTAAGGCTTTCAAGAAGGTCATCCTATGAAGCCGAAAGCCAGGTTTTGGAGGTTTCTAAAGGTTTCATAACCCAAACTCTTTTTTAAAAAGAGAAACCCATGGCTAAACTAAAGGAATTTTTGTAATGTTTTTTGAGAAGAAGCTTTCCTTGGTCAAATAATGGGCTAAAGGGATTAACCATATTAAACCCACAGGAGTATTTTTATTATGTTATTATATTTTCTTCTTCCAATATAATTATATTCACATTGTTTGAATCCCATAACTATATTTTGGAGAAGGGCAGAATAACCTGCTAGTTTGACCCAGTAGTGAATATAAATTTTAGTTAACCACTGAATGAGTAGAATTGCATCCAAAAAATTGGAAAGACTAGAATGAAGGATGCTAAAGATATAAAAGAAAGATATAGGCAGGGAGCAATAGGTTCTCAGTAAGCCCATGAAAATTGTGAATAGGCAAAGAATTGGCGGTGGCCAATTGGTTCATAGTTAGCCCATGAAAATTATACATAAGGAAAGATGTCAGACAAAAAGGTTCATGGTAAGCCCATGAAAACTATGATGTGATACTGGTCGGGGCTAGTAGGTTTGTAGTTAACCCTACAAAACTATATCTATGTTAAGATGTGTATAGATATCAATAGATTCCTAGTCAGCCCATGAAAAATAGGGTAAAAAGAAAGGATATTGGAGTCGCTAATAGGTTCCTAGTCGACTGATGAAAACTAGGATAAGAGTAAAGATATTGGAGTTACCAATAGGTTCTTAGTTTTTCCCTGAAAACTATGTAATTGGAAAGGGATTCCTTAAATATATTACCGGTTATTAGTCAGGCCATGAAAACTAATAGGTTAATAGTAATCCTAGAAACTATAATTGCGACAGATAGTTAGAATGAATAGGATGGGTAATCCAGAATAGATTCATTGGTTTTGCATATCAATATATTATACTATTTTGAATTGTTTTAACCATTGTTGATGTAGGAGCATAGTATAAGGTTCCAAGATACTTGTAAGGGGAATACCTGCTTCGCTAAGCGGCATGGTCTCACTACATATTCAAATGATTTGAGATGGTAGATTATTATTCATACCAAGCTTTATGTATGACTCGAAGTTTATGTTTTTACCTTAAACTCTCGGGTACTCAATTGATTTTGTGTAGTTTGAGAGTTGAGGTTTTTAGGTACCTCTTAAGATGAATAAGCTTTCGGAGACTTGAAAGAGGCATGATAGGTATTTAGAGTTCTTTTTTTTTATTCTGTTATGTTGTTTGTAATGGAAAAGTTGTTATCTTGCCTATATATATTTTGATCATCCAAGGGAGCATCTTCATATGTCGCTCATGGCTTATGGTGTAATAAATGTATTTTGTTTGAACATGATTTGCGATTGTGAGATTACGTAATGAATTGTAAATATTATGAAATGAAATGTGATTTTGTTTGAAGTTTAGAATTTTCCATATTCATATGTTTCTATGTATCAATGAATCTAACACTGCTGCATTTGATCGTCAAGGATTAATAACTATGGATGACGGGAGCATCCATAGCCATTAGTTATAGGCCTCTAAGTAGTGGGATGTTACAATAAACGGAAAGCTTATAAATTGTGCCGATTTATCGCCAAAGTGATAGATAAGTGCATACCGTTCTTTGATGTATTAAAGTTGGCTAAGAAGAACTTTGAGTGGAATCAGGACTGCAAGAATACTTTTGAAGAATTGCTGCGACATATGGAGACACCATTGCTTTTGTCTAAACCAGTGACCGGGGAGGACTTATTCATTTACATGGCGGTGTCTACCCATGCATTAAGCATAGCACTTATACATGAGGAACCTAGGGTTCGATGGCCCGTCTCCTACATCAGTAAGCAATTCACTGAAGCTTAACGGAATTATCCAAAGTTGAAAAAGCTAGCATACTGGTTGCTGATAGCATCAAGGAAGTTGTGACCATATTTTCAGGCTCATCCAATCAAGGTGCCGACAAATCAGCCTTTGAGTAGGGTACTGTATCGACCGGAGACTTTGGGAAGATTGCTGAAATGGAATATCGAGATGAGCTAGTATAATTGGACTTACCATCCCCGAAGAGCGATTAACGGATAGGCATTGGCTGACTTCATCACCGAGTTCACTGTTTGGGATGATGAGTAAGAGAACACAGCGGTCACAATATCCCAGTGGAGATTGTTCATGGACGGTGCATCAAATGAACTTTTCTTAGGAGCGGGAGTTATGCTTGACACTCCAGAAGGATAATCAATTTGCTATGATTTAAAGCTGGAATTTCCTACCACTTACAATAAGGCGGAATATGAGGCATGATAGTTGAATTGAAGATTGCAAAGGAACTAGGAATAAAAACTCTGCATATATACAACGACTCCTAACTAGTCATCTGCCAGGTTAGAAGAGAATATTATGCTAAGAGCACCAAGCTTCCCCCTTGCTTTTTGAAAGCTTGGGAGTTCCTCAATGAAATTGAAAGCTACACAATATCTCACATTTCCAAGGAAGAGAATATGAAAATTGATTCCTTTGCTAAGCTAGTCAGTTCCGGAGAAGCGCAACTGATGGGATTGGTTCCCGTAGAAGTGTTGATTGCTCCTAGCATATATCAAATTAATGTTGATTAAGTTATGGAGACTTTAAAAGAGGTAGAGTCATGTATGACGCCAATAACGGACTACTTACTTAGGGGAATACTCCCCAGAGGCAGGAATGAGCGAAAGAAGCTCCTTCCAAAGGCACCACAATTCATAATGCAGGATGGAGTGCTTTATAGGTGAGGATTCTCTTCCCCTTTCTTAGGTGTGTAACCAAAGATGAAGCCAAGAAGATTCTCATGAAAATTCATGAAGGCAGTTGTGGGGATCATATCGGGGGTCACAGGTTAGCAAAGAAAGTGCTCCATTATGGATACATCTGGTCGACACTAAATAGGGATGTAGCTAATTATATGAAACAAGATGACATATGCCATTATGGATGCTTCTGGCTGATGATGAATAGGGATGCGGCTGATTATACGAAATAAGGTGAGAGATGCTAGGATTCTCAAAGTTTTCGAGTCCCCATTGAAAGAACTGATGTAAGTGGTCAGTGCCTAGTCATTTGCAATCTGGGGAGTTGATATTATTGGCGTGCTACCAATGGCAAAAGGAGAAGCCAAATACATAATCATTGTTGTTGATTACTTTTCGAATGGGGCTAAAGAGGAACCTCTAGCCACGATCAATACTAAAAAAAGTAATTAATTTTGTAATGAAAAGTATTATTTGCAATTTTAGAATGCCTTAGAAAGGAGATTCAATCCGAGAGTGCTGAGTTCAAAGATTTATATAGGCGGTACCGATTCGAGAAGAACTTCCCCATGGTAGCGCATCCATAGGCAAATAGGCAAGTGGAAGCGGCAAACAAAATCAACGAATCAACCATTAAGAAACGACTGACTAGAGCTAAAGGCTATTGGGTTAATGAGCACCCACTCGCGTTATAGGCTTATAGGACCAGCCACTCATCGTCCGCCTCTGCATATGGTTCAGAAGCTATAATCCTAGTGGAATTAGAAACCTCCTCTCATCGTAGAAGACACTTCAATCGGAGAGAAAACGAGCGATTACTTCTGGAATCCCTTAATCAAATTGATGAGAAGCGGGAAGAAGGTGAACTGAGGGTTGCTACTCACCAGAATAGAGTAGCACGACACTTCAACGCAAGTGTGCAATTGCACCTTCAAAATAAGGGGCCTCATTTTAAAAACAAGTTATCTTGAGCATAGGAGCACTTGGCCCGAAATGGGAAGGACCTTATATGATCGATCAGAAGCTTAGAGACCGAACATTCAGTCTAGCAACCATCAATGGAATACTGATTCTTTATGCCTAGAAGAACGACTTGCTATAGCACTACTACACTAGTTCCTTTTATTTCTTATTTTTGCAAATAAGCCATCTAGGGATTTGTGGCAATGTAAATTGGCATAACTTGCCCTTTCTTCTATTTATCCATAAAATTAGCTTCTTGAATCAACAGAACCATATTCCTGTAAGCAAAACCACTAGGTTGGCAGTCAAATCGACCATTACCTTTTGAAAACAGACGTTAGCAACATCAGGAAGGCCCAAAATTCCCAGATCGAAGAGGGAAACTGATCCCTACCTTTTGAGGATCGGGACTGCTCCAGCAACGTCATGAAGGTGAAAAACCGCCAGAATGATAGGGAAAATCGATCCTTGCCTTCTGAGAACCGACGTTGCTCCAACATCATTGTGGAGGCGCAAAACCGTAGGATCAATAGGGAAAATCAATCCCTACCTTATGAGAACCAGCTTTGCACCAGCAACGTCGGAAGGCCTAAAACTTCTCGATCAACTGGGAAAATCAATCCCTGCCTTTTAAGAATCGGCATTGCTCCAGCAACGTCAAGAAGGCATAAAACCACCGGATTGATAGGGAAAATCGATCTCTGGCTTTTGAGAATCGACTCACTCCAGAAATGTCGGGAAGGCCTAAAATTGTAGGATCGATGGAGAAAATCGATCCCTATCTTCTAAGAACCGACGTTGCCCCGGCAACATCGAAAAGGTCACACTGCCGGGTCGATGGTGAAAACCGACACAACGTTTTGAGAAATGGTGTTACCCCGACAACATCAGGAAGACTTAGAACTATCAGACCGACAGTCAAATCAACCCTTACCTTCTAAGTACGATGTCCGATAACATCGGGAAGGTCCTGACTATCGAGTCAACTTGAAAATAGAATCAAACTCTTAGAACTTGATGTTACTCAGAGATAGGAATAATACAAGGAACCTGCCATTGCCCAAAGATAGGAGATGATAGAAAGGAGAAATTAACTTCAAGTTGATCCGGTTGGTTGATGCCAAGTTGCAATGTAAGTGTGGGAGCCCAAAGATAAGCAATTATAAGGAGAAATCCATAGGGTCGAGCTATTTATGTATTAATAGTGATAGAATACACAATAGGGAGCTTAACATTAAACACGGAAGAATTTGTTATAACAAGGATAACAAAGACATATGGAAGAATTTGTTATAATAAGGATGACAACGACGCATCTTTACAATACATACATTGAAAATGACATTGGCTAATGATGAAAACTTGGAAGAATTCGATTGCAGTCAAGGAATTAGCAGCACTGAAAATAAAGTGTTTAGCATCAAGTGGTAGAGTTGGTAGTTCCCAGAGATAGGAACTATCATGCGAATTAGACCATGGGCAATCAAAGATATTGCTCAGGATATCCAATCTCTCATAGATGCCTGAATTTTTGCATTCGACCCTATAGACAGGGGAACATAAGTCAAAACTTGGTTAAAAGGAACTCGACTGAATCTGAATAGGAATAGCCTCAGAGTTGGCTAAGCAACAGTTAATGTTTTGCCGAACATAGAAATAGAAGTGTACAACACGGAAATTGCAGTACAAGCAATCACATTATATACATAGACAGTCATACATAAACATGCACTGTACATAAAATATGAAAGTGCACAAAAGAAAGATTATAAAGGAAAGGCTAATTATTCATTGCTAATAATCTTTTATGCACAAGTCAAATAGTAGGGGCCATACCCGCACAATCAAGGCATGTTGAAAGCAAAAAAACGAAATACAGACTCGACCACCACAACAACACAAAAATAAAAGCTTAGCAAGTGCACACACTACTGATTCTTCTACTTCCTGCCACTCCAGTTGCCTATTAATCAGAGAGGTCTGGAGCTTCTTCCTTTTCTCTCCTTGCCAAGAGGAGTCTTGCCTTCTGAGTAGTAGATTCCTGCCAGTCGTAGTATGTGGCTCTATGGATTGGCCCATTGAAGACTCATCAGGCTTTGTTTTAGTTAGTTGGATCTTTATTGCGGATGCCGTTAAACAATGTCGGTAACCATTTTCAAAAACTTGTTTAATGACAAATTTTATATCGATTAGAAAAATGCCGATAAATTTTGAAATAAAATAACCGCAAATGCACGTCGTATTATCGTAGTACGTGGGGAGCACGGGTTGATCCATAGGGAATTTTTAAGATTTTAAAATTTTCAATTCAATCAAATTAGACCAAAGTGTGAGGAAATTGTTAACTACAAAAAAGAAGCTAAAGCAAGAATTGAAATGTGATTTAAAAACTATTAGACCAGAGAACAATTTAGAGGAAAATCCATTCTCATATTTTTTTTACAAATCAACAAACAAATAATTTATGATCTCTAGCTTTGATATGAAGTGAAATAATTGTTGTATTTATCATAAGTATGGTTTGTTTATATTATTAATTAACATAACTCAAACCATCAAACTCTAATACAACAAATAAATTACTTATCAATTCTCATGAAAATAAAGCCAAAGCAAAAGCTATTTTAAGTATGATCTATTTTCTATTGTAACAAGTAATATAGATAATCGAATTTCATTTTTACTTTCATTTCAAAATCAAAAAACTATTAGCAAATGATGATGCAAATTGTGTTTATGTTGAATACGAATGCTCATTTGCAAAAGCAAAATAAGCTATCAAACCCACTAGCATAAACTTGCATCAAAATTCACTCTCATGAAGAACAAACCAAAAGAGATCATAAATCATAAAAATATTGAAATTACGTAAAGTTAAAGAGCTTCATCACCCCTAAATTGAAGGGGTTTAGCTACTCATTTGTGTTCTCAAATCAACATTTGTAAACTTCAACATTTAAAAAGCAAAAGAAATAAAAATAAGCAAAGAAAGCAAAAGAGATTAGCTACTAACTACTTGCATAAAAATTAAAACTACACTACTTTCATGAATGTAGATCTAAGCCATAAACATGAAACAAAAGAAAGCATAGAGATAAACATCAACATAAAAGCAAGGAAAAGCATGTAGAAAAGAGAGAAGAAAGAGGCGTAGAAGCCATTTTTATTTCACTTTGATATTTGTTTACAACTTGCTAATTTCCTAATCAAATATATGAGAGAGTAGAAGATATTTACATGTACATAAAAGAGTTATTTATACATGCATAAAACATTAATTCAATTTTTAGGGTGCTTCCTAAAAATGCCCTTTAGGAAGTGGGGCCACCAAGTAACCATTAGCCACTAATGAATCCATCATTTAATGTGCATGAAGATTTAACCTCCACTTAGTTATCCATTAGCTTCTAATTGTAGATTTAGGTAAGTAAGTAGGGTCCTACATGATTTTGAACTTGAATTATTTCCTTTTCATTCCTTTGTATTTCCTTGTGCATGCATATATCATCATGAATCCCTCTTCCATATGCATCAAAATATTCTATAAAAATCATAAATATTGTCCAAGTAAAAATTATCAAATTGACATATGCACAATAATGACCATTTTCCCCCTAAATGAAGATGATAATATGATGATTTGAAAACAATTGAATATTGGTTTTAAACATGTTAAAATGTCCAAATATAATGTTCATTTAAATAAAAAGAGATAAAATATGGATGTAAATACACACACATTTATGTGCACATCAAGTAACCCTACACTTATCTTTTTATTCATCCTTGAATAGAGGAAAACTAAGATAAATACATTTTCATATGAAGCACGATTACATTGAGCATATGTAACAAGCCGTTAAACCTCTAGGTGTCCCCAGCAGGACGATGTTGTCTCGTGAGGTTTTTCAGCGGATACTAACCACAAAATCCAAATGCAGGATGAAAATATTTACAAATACAAGATTTATTTACAATGGGATGAATGCAAGTTTTTAAAAGTATTTACAAATGAAAGATTTACTTTTAAATATACACAAATAAGTTAAATATAGTTTTGGTCGTTATCTTGAAAATTTCAGTCATTTATTTGTTAAAATTTCCAATAAAAATTAAGTTAACATAACAAGTAAACAATAGTTTGGCTAGTTGTTTAAGTTGATAATATAGTGTAATTATCAAATGGATCTTAGTTGATTATCAAAGTTTGTCAAAGTGGTATTTTCATTTCTTTTCAATAACAAGTTAAATCAAACAAGTCAAAATAATGCTTGGATTTCAATTTCTATCTCTCTCTTATTTGATAATTTTAACAATATTTACATATGCCTAACTCAGATAAACTAAGACCAGATATATTACCCATGCACTGCCTTGTGGACTGATGTGAGGGGAATACAGAGCACGCGAGTGAACACACAAGTGTGAGCACTTATAAATTGTAAGCTTTACTAAAAAGAATTTTTATATACATACACCTAACTCAGATAAATTTAGGCCAGATAGACCGATCGTGCATTGCCTTTCGGGCTTATGTGAGAAGGATACAGAGAGTGGTGAGTGAACAAATGAGTGTGAAAAATTACTCTAGGTGTTAAAAATATATACATATATACAAATGTTTTTTTACTAATATATTTTGTCTTGTTTTTTTATATATTATTTTTAGAAAGAGAGGGTTTTGTGAAATCATCTTAGCACCATTTAACTTAGAAGATAAAAATGTTATATCCTTTACTTTAAATTTACCACTTTTTTAAACTAAGATTTTCAATTAGAACATACTTCATAATTAACACATATAAACCTTCCAATATACTAGTTAAACTAATGTTAATTATGGTCAAACTTCATTTTTTATTTTTTTTAAGACAAATAAATTTTCAAAAATTTTAATTTGTTGACCAAAACTTATACTTATCCCATAGCGTTTCTGTAATAATAAATCGAAATGCTAAAAAGGAAATGTTTTCGAGCTTTAGAAATTTTGAGATTTTTTTTAAAGTTAAAAGAAAATGAAAATTCAAAAATGACATGAAACTTAAAAAAATGAAATTGAGACTCCCTCCACACTTAATTTTGTCTGTGTCCCCACGGTCAATGCATGATATAAAGAGTATAATGGGAAAATAGTGTAAATATTTACAAAAGAGGGTTAACATTCTTACTAGATGTAGCTTGGCTGATGTAAGATCACAAGCTCCTCCTCTTGGTTATTTGGCAATTCCAAGAAAGGTTTCAAATGATGACAATTGATTTTGAAAATTGACCCGTCCCTGAGGTTTTCTATTTCTACGGCATCATGTGGAAAAACAGTTCGTATCATAAATGGTCCGGTCCATCACGATTTAAATTTTCCAAGGAATAAATGAAATCTTGAGTCATATAAAAAAAATTCTGGTAAGGCGAAAACGCTTTCCTTATGATTGACTTGTCATGAAATTTTTTGGTTCTTTCTTTGTAAATTTTCTCATTTTCATACGTTTCGTTCCTAAGTTCTTCTAGTTCGTTGAGTGGTATTTTCGGTTTTCACCAGCTTTCTCAAGATCAAAGTTTAAGTTCTTTATTACCCACAACTCTTTATGTTCGATTTCAACGGGTAAATGGCAAGCTTTACCGTAAACTAAACAAAATGGGGACATCCCAAGGTTAGGTTTAAAAATAGTACGGTAAGCCTAAAGCACATCGGTCAATTTCTAGGACCAATCTTTTCGATTTTTGTTGACAGTTTTCTCCAAGATTTGTTTTATTTATCGATTTGAAACTTCAACTTGGCCACAATTCTAAGGATGATATAGAGTGGATAACTTGTGGGTTATCGAGTATTTTTTCATTAAAGTTTCAAAAGAATGATTTCAGAAATAGGTTCCGTTAACAGTGATTATTGTGCGAGGTGTGTCGTACCTTGAAAAGATGTTTTCTATGAGAAATTTCGTAATAATTCTATGGTCGTTGGTTTTTCAAGGAATGGCTTTGATCCATTTTGAGACGTAATCGATAGCGAGAGTGATATACGAGTTTCCAAAAGAATTGGAAAAAGCTCCCATAAAGTCGATACCCCAAACATAAAAGATTTCAATCGTAAGAATGGGGTTTAGAGGCAACATATCTCATCGAGAAATTCGTCCAAGCATTTGACAACGATCACAAGTTTTAAAAAATTCAAAAGGATCTTTGAAGAACCACAGAGTTCTATGAAAATAGTTACGACATACTACTAAAAAATATTCAATTTGAAGATGTTCTATTTTTCCATAGAAATGTATTCGCTCAATAAAAGTTCTAAAAGAAGTTAATCGTAAATAAGAGGATTGTTTACGAATAAGCACTAATAAAATTTCGCACTCAAATACATTAGAATTATATAGGAACCAAAAGAATCTTTTATTTTCTTTCGAAAAAACATAAATAGATTTCTTCTGAGTAATGGAAAGATTATTCCAATATTGAAAAGAGAAGGCCAATAGAAACCACACCGTAGCACTTTTTCCATAATTTTTCGAGGATCGAAATGTCCACCGCTTGCTTGATCATGGAAAAACGAAAGAACACTCCTGATCTCATTATCCAGAATGCAACATCGGATGATTTGGTTGGGACAATATTTGAACAAGTATGGATCATCCCAATAGAAATATTTCATTTGGGACAGGAATTTGCATTTTTCCGATTTGGACCAGGATAAGGGAGTTTCTTTAGTGACTAAGTAGTTCACTATATCAGTGTAACATGGATCGATAGAAATTGAAAGAAGTTGTTCATCAGGGAGGTTTTCATTGATCGGAAAATAAGATGGTGCGTTCGAAAGACAAGATAAGTGATCGACTATGAAATTATCAGATCCTTTTTTGTCTTTGATTGTAAGGTCAAATTCTTGAAGTAGAAGGATCCAAAATCAAACGGGATTTAGCATCATTTTTAGAGAAGAGATATTGAAGCACAGAGTGGTCCATGTACATAGTAGTTTGTGACCCAATCAAATAAGGTCGAAACTTTTCAAGAGCAAAACCGATAGCTAGAAGCTCCTTTTCGATTGTTGCATAGTTGAGTTGAGCGTCGTTCAAAGTCATATTCGCGTAGTAAATGACATGAAGAATTTTGTTGCATTTTCATAAGACGACACCAATTGTAAAGTTAGAAGCGTCACACATTATTTCGAAAGGAAGATCCCAATTGAGCGCGCAAATGATTGGAGCAGAAATGAGTTCGTTCTTAAGACGTTTAAAGGAAGAGATACACTTACAGTTGAAATTGATCGGAACGTCTTTTTTGAGGAGAGACGTCAAAGGAGGAGCGATTTTGCAAAATTCCTTCATAAAGTGTCAGTAAAAGTCAGCGTGTCCTGCAAATGATCAAATGTCCTTAACAGATTTGGGAATGGATAGATTTGCAATGCATCGATTTTTGCTTTATCTGCCTCAATGCCTTCGTTTGAGATGATATATCCAACGACTATGCCTTGTTTGACCATCAAGTGGCTTTTTCCAATTCAAAGTCGAATGTTTTTTTGCATTGATTTAGAACCAACTTG
Organism: Allium cepa; assembly: GCA_030765085.1. Lineage (NCBI taxonomy): Eukaryota > Viridiplantae > Streptophyta > Magnoliopsida > Asparagales > Amaryllidaceae > Allium > Allium cepa. The sequence continues at coordinate 149,509,821 of CM060928.1, forward strand.
AGATGGTGTAAACATTCAGAAAAAAAATCGTCACAGATAGAGAAATCGTCCATAAAAACTTCTAAAAAGTATTCAATCATGTCAGAAAAAAGCCAACCATGCATCGTTGGAAAGTAACAGGAGCGTTACAAAGTCCATATGGCATATGTCGATAAGCAAAGGTACCGAATAGACATGTGAAAGTCGTTTTCTCTTGATCTTCAGGAGCGAATGGAATTTGGTTATAGCCGGAATAACCATCAAGGAAGCAGTAGAATTCGTGGCCGGTTAAACGTTCGAGCATTTGGTCAATGAAATGAAGAGCAAAGTGATCTTTAAGTCTTGCGGTATTTAGTTTGCGATAGTCAATGCAAACATGCCAACCCGTTTGAGTACGAGTTGGAATAAGTTCGTTTGAATCGTTCTTGACAACGGTTAGCCCAGACTTTTTCTGTACAACGTGAATTGGGCTAACCCATGAACTATCAGAGATTAGGTAAATGATTCCGTTTTCGAGAAGTTTAAAATTTTCATCATGCACCGCATCTTTCATTTTTGTATTAAGCCTTCATTGGGCGTTAAGAACATGCTTGGCATCATGGATTAAACGGATGCGATGTTGAACAAGAGGGGGACTAATTCCTTTTATATCGGAGATGGACCATCCCATCGCTTCCTTGTTTTTCGAAAGAATAGATAGAAGAGATGTTTCTTGGTCAAGAGAGAGTTGTAGAAACTATGACGGGAAATGCCTAAGTATGCATACTTAAGGTGATCGGGAAGTGGTTTGAGGTCTAACTTTAGGAGTTTTTCGATCAAAGAATTGGGTTGAGATTTGGACTCAACGGGAAGCGATTCAAAAGGAAGAATATATTCAATCTCATTGGGAATTTGGTGAAATAATTTTTCATACCCGGCCTCGCGTTCATCGTTAAATCATGTGTCTCATTTTCAAAGTTTTCGTGAATGACACTAACTTCCAACGTTTGGTCACAAGGTTCGATCGATTGGCTTTCAAGATTGAAAATATTAAGATCCAAAGTCATGTTTTCAAATGAGATTTTCATCAAACTGTTACGACAATTGATTAAGGCATTTGAGGTTGCTAAGAGTGGTCGGCCTAAAAACAATGGAATTTGACTCATGGGATTTGTCATGGGTTGTGTTTCGAGGACGATAAAATCAACAGGGAATATAAATTGCCCTACTCGAATAAGTACGTCTTCGATTTCTCCCATGTGCTTCTTAATGGAACGATCGGCGAATTGAAACGTAACTTTTGTGGGTTTGATCTCACCTAAGCCAAATTATTCATACACAGAATATGGAATCCAGTTGACACTTGTGCCTAAGTCTATCAAACATTTATTAATCGTCTTGTCTCCAATTGTAAACGAAATCATAAGGTAGCCAAGGTCTTTGTATTTAATGGGCATGGATTGGGACAAGACGTCACTCAAACTGGCGGCTAAGAAGACTTTTTTGGGCACTTGAGTGTGTCGCTTTTGCATGCACAAGTTCTTAAGAAATTTTGCGTAAGTGGGGACTTGCTGAATGACGTAAAGAAGCGGGACGTGCACTTTCACTTGTTTAAAAGTTTTCAACATCTTTTCCATTTAGTCTGTGTGTTTCTTTGGTCGAAGACGATGTGGAAATGGAACACGATATTCATAGGCATGTCTACTCGAGTAGAAGAAGAAGATTTTTTATTGGCATTCGATTCAACGTTTGGCTCCACGTCCTGTTCTGAGTCATTCATTGTTTTAGAAGTGTCGATGGGGGTCTCCGATAAATTGCTTGTGTTAGTGACTTGACTATCGATTTTTTTACCGAAATGTAAAGTTGTGATAGCATTCAATTGGGTGACATTGCTATCTTGAACAACATGAGCAGGATTTGAATTTGCATTTTATTTTCTGGGATTTGGAATGGGCTGGCTTGGGAATTTTCCACATTCGCGTTCACTTGCAGACGTGGCTAATTGACTCAATTGCATTTTGAGTTTTGCAATTGATTGTTTATGTTTTGCATATATGAAGTCAATAAATTTTGTAAATTGTTGTTTAATTAAAGCTTTGAGTAGTTGCCTTAGCCAATATTTCAAATGTTTTTTCAAGCGAACTTAAACGTTTATCGTCTTGGGGAGGATGAGAAGAATTTGGTTGAAAATTTCATTGTTGTGGTTGATTATGAGATGGACCGACAAAGTTTGGTTGAAAATTGTTGGGCTGAAAGGGAGCATTTGAAACATTATTCGGGAACGCCTGAAAATTGGGACGAATTGTATTTGTGTTGGGATTGTTTTGGTTCCACACAAAATTCAGATGATTTCTCCAACCAGGGTTGTACGTTGGAAAAAAGGGGTCGTTTTTGGCCTTATTGTAAGCATTGATTTGTTCCACAGAATTCGGACACTGATCGGCTATATGATTAGGATCATTGTATTTATAATACAGCGGTTAGGTAGCTTGGTTCATTTGATTTGATGAGAAAACGTTATCGATATTTTTAGTCATTGCGTCGATCTTAGCTTCCAAAGCAAAAGAAGATCCCATCGAGTGTGCACTCGATCATGAGTAAATTTATTTTTCGTTTGAACGTTCCTATTGGGATGACTTTTCAGTGAGGTTTTCAAGAAATTGCCAAGCATCATCATTATGTTCGGCAAGAAAGTTGCCTTGGCTCATTGATTCGAGCATGGTTCGTGAGTTGTTTTTGAGTCCATTTTATAAGATTTGGCAAATCGTCCATTTTTAAAAGTTATGTTGTGGACATTTTATCAAAAGTTCTTTGAAACTTTCAGAATATTTTTCAAATGGTTCACCCTTGAATTGATGAAAATTTACAATTTTTTTTGGATTCTACTCGTTTTTTCCAAGGGGTAGAACTTTTTTAAGAAAGCTTTTATGAATTTTCCCATGTTTTAATCGAGTTCGGAGCTGTACAACCATTTTTCAGCGTAATCCGTAAGAGCGAATGTAATTAATCGAAGTTTGATTCCGTCAACGGAAAGTTATTGGAGTTTAATGGTTGTGCGAACTTGTTCGAATTTAGTCAAGAAAATGTATGGTCCATCGTGCTCAAAATTGCCAAATTTCGGAAGTGTGCAGGCAATATGGTTCGAGTGAATTTCAAAATGGTTACCCATAGGGGCGGGTAACATGATGCAAGATTGAATAGAAACTCTATTGGGACAGATTCTATCCATAAAAGTTAGAGGGGCATTCTCGTTTGCCATTTTGGGAGGATTGCTTGTTCGAGTTAAATGGTTAGTTGTTGAGTCGCGAACCCAACTATTTGTTGATGTGTCACAAGTCCAAGTACTCATGCACAAGTGAAAGTCGAGAAGAGAAAGAAGTTAGAAACAAGTTTGGAGAATGAAACAAGATTTGGAAAATGAAGTGAAAAATTGTTTTTGTTTTTTTAAAGGAAGAAAAATATTTACCATGTGAAATTTATTTTTCAAAAGAGAAGTTTGACTTTTGTTTTTGTTTTTGGCTTTTCAAATTTTTATATGTTATTTTTTGTAATAATTTTTTTCGAAATTTTAAATAATTACCAAAAGGATTTTTTGTGTAGAAAATGGAAACTTGATTTTTGTTTTTGTTTTTGAATTTAAATCTTTTTTGAAAAGATTTTTAATGGATTTTTGTTTTCGATTAAAAATTTTCAAAGGAAAGGAAAAAGGATTTTTTTTTTGGATTAGAAACTAAGTTAAATAAAATTTACAATTTTTTTTTGGATTTTGGATTTATTTTTATTTTTTTATATATGCATGAACTAACGCAACTAAATGAATGCAAAGGACTTAATTACTGTTTTCTGTCCTTAGTAGCTCCTGCCCTAAAATTGTATAATCGAATTTTGTCTTAATTTAAAAAAATTATTTCTTAGCAAGGTAACGGACAGGGGTTGTCGGTGCACCACGAATCACCGTAGCAATTCAATCGAAGGTTTAAGTACCTTCAGAGGAACAACCACTATAATATTTACGAATCACCGTGATATTTATAAGTGGTTTACTCTTCCATAGCCTAGACACCAAGAAATAAATTTTTTCAAAGAAAACAATTTTGAAGATATGTTTAAGCCCTAGATGAGCTCATGACACCTTTAAGTCCAACGTCTAACCGTTACTATTAGTCAAATTCTATGATGAAATGGCATTTGTGGGCTAAGAAAAGGGTGATGAAATCACTCACCTTATGTGAATTGGGCTATTTCCCTTAGAAAAATAAAACAAGATGAGATGAATGAAAAAAAAATTAAACATGAATTTACAATGCAACTAAAATGAAGTTTGTTTTTTGTTTTTGGATTTTGATTTTTTTTTATATATATAAATGCAAATATAAGCAACCAACAATGCAATTTAAATAAAAACAAGGGAAAATAGCACGATATTAGAGCGTGCAGAATTATAAGCAATTTATTTTATTTTTAGCGGCGATTTTTTTAGTAAGAAAAGAAGGCAAAACAATTATTTTTGTCAAACACTTCTGCTCCTTCCTTTATCTGCTTTAACAACCTGAAACGAAAACCAAGATACATACAAAAAAATTTAATTTTTTTGTAATATATAAATATATATATATATATCAAAGAAAAAAACTAAATCAAACATTTTTTTAATAAACAGTTTTTATGTATCAAAGAAAACAAAACACAAATGAAGACAAAAACAATTGAAAACGTTTTTTATAAACACTTGTTGTTTTTTTTGTAAAAAAGAAAAATGAAAGGTAGAAAACTAAAAACTAAAAAGTGATAAATATATAGAAAGACAAAGGACTCAAAAGATCGACCACTCAAATCTTAGCTCAGCCCAAAACGAAAACACTCAGTCCGAAAATAAAAATAAAAACAAATATTTCAAATTCACCCATACAAAAATAATGAAACGCAGAGACACAACACTTAAATCACCAGGTTAAAATTTCCTAACACACATACATCCAAACTTCGAACTTCCGCGAATTCCAAAGCTAAATTGATTTCAAGCAAAATATTGCGACTTGAGACAACCTCGTTGATTTTCTGGTTGTTGCCTTGGTTTGGAGGTGCGGTTGGTGAGTGCAAGTCAAGGAAGAGTGGTGATGTTGGAAATTAGGATTTTTGAGAATGAGATGTCGAATTAAGGCGATGAAGTTGAAGTGCAGGTGGGTCTTTGTGTGCTTTTGGTTTTCAATTTGAGTCGAGGTACGACAATTGGGTCATAAACTGGTAATGGAGGCCAGGTGAGTGAAGATGGTTTGGAGGATTTGCTTAGTTTGGAGGAGGAGGTGGGTCAGTTTGATCTGACTAAAGGGGAAAGTATGGTGAGTGAAGATTGTTTGGTGAACTGTTTGAGGTGGAGTTTGGTGAGGGAGGCTACGGTAGATCGATTTGCTTTGGATTGTAGGAGTTCTCGATTTGAGGTAGAGAGGTGTTTGATTGCGATGATGTTAGTCGCTATCATGAATTTGGATGTTGGCGTAGGCTGTTGGTTTGGGCATGGTAATAGGGAAGATCGTTGTTGAATTGGCTGATGCGAGTGAAATTTTGTTGGTGAGTGGTGTGTATTTCTAAGTGATGAACTGTGAAGTGTTGCTGAAGAATGTTGAAGACTTTTGGTTGATCATGCAACAAGCAGTTTCAAGTTTTTGGAAAATGTGACATGGAATGTATAGGCGGTTTTGATATGTGAGTGTGCTGCGATGTTTGGCTTGGAGGAGGAGAGTTGCTTGCTAGTTCAGGTTAGAAGGAAGGTAGGGTGTTTGATAGTTGTGTCTTGTTTGTAGGTGGAGATTGAAAGTGGTACTGTAGATGAATGGAGAATGGGAGGGCAATACAGCAGCAAGCAGATATGTCTATTGTGAAATGTAAGTTAGTGGTCAGATAAAGGCTTGTTGTGAAGTGCAGTGGGTGCTGATGGACAATGTAGAGGTGATGGTAGATGGTTTGAATTATGATTGTGTTGGTTTGGGAAGTTAGACAGTGCATTGATGTTTGTCACAATAGCAAGGCAGTTTAGTAGTGATGCGGCAGTTTGGAAATTAGGCACTGGATGGAGGTGTATATGTTATGGAAAAGAGGAGAAGTGTTACTGTTTGGGTTGGGGTATATGGTGAAGTATGGTCATCAGCTTGATGATGGATATTGGGGGATGTTTGATGTTAAGTGGTGGAGGAGTTTGGGCGTGAGTGAGGTCAGTAGTTGTTACAAAGTGTATGTGTTTTTTTTATGGAGGAGGTAGAGGAATAGCAAATGTTGGAGGTCGATGTTGTTAGTGATGAAGGAAAGAAGGCACTGATGGAGTGGGTATGTTATGTTGAGATATGGCAATGATATATGCAAGGTTGTATGTAAGTAATGTATGTACGCAGGCAATAACAGTTGAATTGGAAAGATGTTAATGACTGACAGGGATTGTAGGTGAAGGAAGTTGTATAGAGATGCAGGGTAGAAGTGGATGACTGACAGGGGAAATGAGGTGTTGCTGTAATTGAAGATGGTCTAAGAGGTTTGTGTGTGGTTGCTGTGGCAACTATGAAGAAATGAAGTGTGCACGGTGAAGAAAACAGAGATCAATTTTATAACTAAAGGTGAAAATTTGTAAATCAAAGCAAAATTTGTAAATGGTAATGAAAATGACATATATTCTTTAATTTTTGTGTATGGTTTTTTTTCTTTTTTTCTATATATAAAGAGATGAATTGTAAAATGAAAATAGACTAGAAACAAGCACACAACACAACTCACACAGAATCAAACAACATGCAACACTTTTTTTTTTAACACACAAAACTAATTCGAATAATAGAAATTCAAAATCGAATCAATTCTCCAACAACGACACCAAAAACTTGTTTAACGGCAAATTTTCTATTGATTAGGAAAATGCCGATAAATTTTGAAATAAAATATTCACAAGCGCATGGCGTACTATCGTAGTGCGTGGTGAGTACGGGTCAACCCATAAGGAATTTTTAAGATTTTAAAATTTTCAATTCAATCAAAATAGACCAAAGTGAGAAAAAATTGTTAACTACAAAAAAAACAAAAGCTAGAATTGAAATGTTATTTAAAAACTGTTAGACTATAGAACAATTTAGAGGCAAATCCACTCTCATATTTTTTTGTAAACCAACAAACAAATAATTTACGATCTCTAGCTTTGATATGAAGTGAAATAATTGTTGTATTTATCATAAGTATGGTTTATTTATGTTATAAATTAACATAACTCAAACCATCAAACTCTAATACAACAAATAAACCACTTATCAATTCTCATGAAAATGAAGCCAAAGAAAAAGCTATTTTAAGTATGATCTATTTACTATTGTAACTAGTAATATAGATTATTAAATTTCATCTTTACTTTCATTTCAAAATCAAAAACCTATTAGCAAATGATGATGCAAATTGTGTTTATGTTGAATAAGAATAGCTCTTTTGCAAAAGCAACATACACTATCAAACCCACTTGTATAAACTTGCATCAAAATTCACTCTTATGAAGGATAAACCAAAAGAGATCATAAATCATAAAAATGTTGAAATTACATAAAGTTAGAGAGCTTCATCACCCCTAAATTAAAGGGGTTTAGCTGCACATTTGAGTTATCAAATCAACACTTGTAAATTTCAACATTTAAAAAGCAAAAGAAATGAAACTAAGCAAAGAAAGAAAAAGTGATTAGCAACTAACTACTTGCATAAAAATTAAAGCTGCACTACTGGCATGAATGTAGATCTAAGCTACAAAAATGAAATAAAAGAAAGCATATAGATAAACATCGACACAAAAGCAAGAAAAAGCATGTAGAAAAGAGAGGAGAAAGAGGCTTGGAAGTCATTTTTATTTCACTTTGATATTTGTTTATAGCTTGCTAATTTCCTAAGAAAATATATGAGAGAGTGGAAGATATTTACATGTACATAATAGGGCTATTTATACATGTACAAAACCCTAGTTCAATTTTTAGGGTGCTTCCTAAAATTCCCTTTAGGAAGTGCGGCCACCAAGTAACCATTATCCACTAATTAATCCATCATTTAATGTGCATGAAGCTTTAACCTCCACTTAGTTGTCCATTAGCTTCTAATTGTAGATTTAGGTAAGTGGGTGAGGTCCTACATGATCTTGAACTTGAATTATTTCCTCTTCATTTCTTTGTATTTCCTTGTGCATGCATATATCATCATGAATCCCTCTTCCATATGCATCAAAATATCCTACAAAAATCATAAAAATTGTCCAATTAAAAATTCTCAAATTGACACATGCACAAAAATGACCATTTTGCCCCTGAATGACGATGAAAATATGATGATTTGAAAATAATTGAATTTTGGTTTTAAACATGTTAAAATACCCAAATATGATGTTTATTTAAATAAAAAGAGACAAAATATGGATGTAAATATATTCCCATTTACGTGCGCATTAGCGGGAAACTTTTGCTTGATGCTTAACGGTTTTATAGAAGCGGATTGGTCAGCTCTGAATTCTTTCTTCACAATGATCTTTTCCATATCCTTCCTCAACTTCTCAACCATGGTTTCGTGCTCAGTAGGCTCAGAAGCACCTGCAATGAACACATCGTCTGTTAGTCCGTGAGATGATGGTTTTGATGACAACAACCTTAGAATATATTATAAAATATAAATACTAACAGTATAAGTTTAGATATATATATATATATATATATATATATATATATGCAGGATTCAACCATGTAGGTACCAAGAATTAAGACTGTACAGGATGGAGGTTCAAGATATCAAGATTGAGACTCATGAGTATCAAGATTATCAAGAGTTCAAGAATTCAAGTAATTTATTCTTTAATTAGAAATTTTGTTAAAACTCCTAGAAAAGCACTGGCATCTTAAAATCCAATTTATTCGTGGAATGGAATCCACTTCGAGCCTGTTAAAGGGATGGAACCCTAAGTAGTATGGAACCTACGAAAAATATAGTGGAACATTGTTTTGTATCCGCTAACCTTTTATTCAAAATGATTTTTCAAAATTATATCTTGTTTTCAAAATGATTTCAAAACCTTCCTTTTAAAAGCATCAAAAACATCTATCCTGATTTTCAAATACTTTTAGCCTCAAAATAATCTTTAATTTCAAAATCAAATTATCCTTGTTTTTAAACTATCTTTTAAATATAATATATTTAAATTTTAAATATTTATACTTAGATTTTAATATAAAATTACAGTAAAATTTTGTATATATTATTCTTTATACTTACTTATGTATTTTAAATATAGTCAAGTATATTTATAAAGTTTAAAATAGTTTTAATATAAAATAAAGGTTATTTTCAAAGAAAATCAAAACACCAAAAATCCCTTTGGGATGTCGACATACTCATGTACCCCATGTTGACATGGTGTCAGTTGAGTTCGAAATTTAAATTTCAAAAGAAGTGTCTATTCGTCATAACTCTTCGCAAATGGACATGACAGTTATTCCTCTATAAATAGGGGTTAGTTTCAATGAATTTTAAGACAGTTTTTCTGGTTTTTCACTCCCCTTCTTTTTCCACATTTCTATATACAAATTCTTATCATTACTCTGCCGAAATCAACATTGAATCTAACTAGATTATCTCTGGTTTGATTCTCTATCACTATCTCAACAAGATCTTCAGTGCTATTCAGAGTTTAGGCTTTTTGTAATCAACTTAGCGAGAAAAGGTGTGACTGTAGCCTTGAAAATCAATCAAATGTAAAAGGTGTGGTTGTAGCCTTGGAAATCTATTGGGTGAACTTGTTGCCCGGGAAATCAAGTATCTCTACCCAGAGGATTGTGATTCCGGAGGTTGTACCTCGTAGCCTTGAAATCGAGGGTGTAATTGTAAAGATTGCTTTTGAAAGGAAATCCGTACTTGTGTGCGGGACTGGATGTAGGGTAACTCCGAACAAGTATAAAATCCGGTATGTTCTTTCCTTTATAAATTTTACTTTATATTTGCATTTGTGTTTGATTACTGTGATCATATCTGTATCTGAATATTGCATGCATTTGTGTTTAAATTAACAAAAACTCAAAAAGATTTAACTATTCTCTAAAACACTATTCACGCCCCTCTAGTGTTTATCCTTAGCCTTAAGCTTAATCCGCATTTCTCACATCGTCCTCTTAGGATACAAAATATTCTCCAGACTCTCTATAGCGGCAATCTTCTTAGTGTCAGGACCTGGGCCAGAATTGGAGACATGAGTTATGACAGTCAATACTATGGAGATAGTGGTAGATGAAGTAAAGATAGCTACAAATCCCAAATCATATGTAGTTGTAGGTGGAGGAGGAAATTGAGGTTGACCTATAAGTTGGTAAACAAAGTTATGAAGTTTAGTGACGGATACTTGCAAGAACTATAGCTTCTCGAAGACCGGAGAAACAAGAGAGATACTTGTAGCAGAATCCTGGAAAGATACAATGAATTCGCCTTTTTGGCCCTAAGCTTACTAGGCTGGAATACTAAGGGAGGAACGAGTGGCTTATTGAGTATAGTTGATGTTGAAGTCAAAATCTCATGGGCAGGTTCAGAGCCAGCCCTCATGGATGCAGTAATGATCGCATTTGGCTTTCTGGACTCTAAAGTGGACGCTTCATGCTGACGCGATGGGCGCTTGCCAATATGAACTTTGGTAGCATCAATAGGCAAATCGGTGGCCTTTCTAGCTATGAAATCCTTTCCAATAAAAAGTTCGATATCCTTGGAATCAAGGTATACAGCGATTAGCTCCTCCCCAGAGTGATAGTTTCCAGCCTGTGCATACCTATGCAATACTTCCTCCCAAATGTGGCTGAGTGTTTCAGGATAGTAGTTCTGTAGCCATCTCAAGTTCTTATTCATCACCACATTGGTATAGAAGAACAAAATATTGGTGTCGAGTTGTTCGCTAGTTTTGGCCTTCTCTCCTTGAAGCTTTTTGAGCTCTTACATAGAAATTGCAAGCTCAAGGTCATTAGCATCTTTTTTGATGGATAGCTTCTCCAACTCATCGATGATTTTCTTTTTCTCCTTGTTAAGTTTCTAATTTTCCTCCCAAAGCCTAGCAAGTTCTATGGCTTGTTCTAAGATAGTTTGGTCTCGAGCCTAAATAGTCTCATCTTTATGTGTAAGTGACCAGGCCCTCTCATCACTAGCCTCTTAAACTCGGCACTCTTAGCTAAAGTGGCTTTCAACTCATTCCTCATCACAACCTCGGCAGTGGCTTAAGCGCCTTCAACTATTTCATTATGCTGTGAGTGCTGGATTTATTACTTTTGTGCGAGATCTTTCTCTTTGGCAACCTTAACTAAATTCTCATCTCGTTCCTTAATTATTCAAGAATAGCTCTCTCAAACTCAAATAATTGGATATTGGTGTAGTTAATCTTGTTTACATTAGAGAGAGTTGTACATAATTTTTTCTACTTATGTCCCTCATCGATGTGCTGCTCGATGCTCCTTAAGTTCTTCATCACTACCTCTTTCGAGGTATCTGAAATGTCTTGATCAAACTTGACACCATGTAAAAAAAGTGTGGAAATGCAGGTTGTAAGCATGGAGGACTGGGTGGAAGAGTGAAAAATGGAGCGGATATGCCGTTGGAAGCAGGCAGGACCATAGTAATCATAGTTTGGGAAGCTGGAACTTGCTATACAAAAGAAGTTTGAGCTCATGCATGAGGTGGATCATCAGAAGTAGGTCCCCAACTCTTAGAGGATTCTCTGTGGTGCTTGGGTGCATCGCAAGGTAGCTCGGTCTCAGCCTCCCATTTCTTTCTCTCCTTCTCTCTCTCTCTCTCTCCTTATCTTTTTCCCTATTAGCCTTGTAAGCCTTATCGGCCACACAATGTTTCCTCCTTCACCTCTTTTCATTTGTTTCATAGGGGAAAGGTGGATTAGGATCAAGAGTTCGAGTTTGATAAGAACTGGTATGGCGAGAGGGCTTCTCGTAATAACCTCTACCCATTGAACCTAAAAAAGGAAAAGATACTATAATAATCGTGACTTCGGAAAAATAAGTGTATGAAGGACGCTTGATCGTGATCCTAGTGAACTGTATGACAGGATGACCCCCTAGCACACTATGGACCTTATTTGCAGGACATAAAGATAGATTTTCTCCACTTCCACTTAAAATCCATCTGGCAATAGGTAAAGCCCAAGTCAGTCTCATATAGAATGTCACGAACGATGAAGTCATTCTCGCCAATGTCACTTAAACCAACAAAATTGTCGCTAAGTGGGTGGGAAAGAAGTAAAATCTTTATCGAGGGCAGTACAGATTGATCTCCAGCCATTTTGGATGTTTCTACGGCATTATATCATGATAGGGCAAGCATGGGAGATTAGGACTTATCCCAGGTGATTCACTGAATGATTCATCCCTTTTGTTATCCAGCAAATTATCACCATCCTTGAAGAAAAAATTAAAGATTTACTTCCTGATTTGCTTGCATTTATTACCTCAAATAATTAATAAAGCAGCCACATCTCCACCATAAATACCGATTCATTACTTAGTAAAAACCAGCCATATCTCCACCATAAATACCAATTCATCACCCATCAAAGCCGAGTTTAATGCCCAATAAATGCCATGATAACCTGCTTATTTATTACTAATTAATGCCAACCAATTCCATATCAAATATTCCTTAATTCCCTTCGTCCTCACCTTAAATGAGAAGATTACGGTGCAATTAATATTAGCCTAGTCAGCATTACTATAATTCTACATCTCAGTGGGTCAAGTCTTATAGCTATAAATACACCTAGTATTGAAAAAGAAAAAGGAAAGATAAATGAAACAGAAAATATGACTTCTCCTATGCTCCTTAAAATATCTTGTAATATGAAATTACAAATGATAAATAAATTATAAAGTAGATGTAGGCTATAGATTTTGCCAAACCACTATAAAACTTTTGTGTCTCTTTTCTTACTTCTGCTTTTATTTTTGTTGTTCATTCGAGATTTTGCTGCTGATTATCTACACTGGTGCTTTCACACTTGATCCAGGGTGTTGATCTATTTTTTGGATTAACATTTTGGTGCTTTCATTGAGAGAAACAAGGAATCTCAAATTTGAAGCTTATTCTATGTTAGGAAGAAGATCTAACTCCAGATCTGAAAGGAAATATTTAGATCTAGAGAACCGGTTCCTAGATCTAGTTTTAAATGAAGAAGCCTCATACAATGAAAAGTTCTATGGAAGGAACTCGGAAAGGGGGTAACATAGAGGCATCCTATCATCCAAACTTTCCTTCTACCATGAAAAAATAGCTGGGAGCAACCAGCAAGGACCAAAAATAGGGGACATGCAAAGCTTTCATTCCTAAGGGCTACACCTTTCAAAAATCTTTACAACGTCATTCTTGCTTTCAATCAAAGGTTATAGAAGCGACCTGAGAACTACTCTCTAAAGTATGTAACGACCCGAAAATTTTCGAAGCCGAAAATTCCATATAGTTATGAAATAGAAGGAAAAGATAAAAGAAGAAGAAGAACAAAAACAACATCTCACATTCGCAGCGGATAAAATATAATAATAAATAATATCAGTTTACAAAAGAATATTATATCTATTGATTACATTTAATATACATCAAAGTTTCGTATTATATACAGTCACTAAATATATAAAATTACCATGTCTCATATTAATAATAATATAAATACAGCGGAGATACTCTATACGCTATTGCCATCCAGCTCGCCTCCTGAGCTTTAGGACGTACCTACCCGAAAATCTGTAATATTCGGTCTGACCCGAGCATTACATCAAAGTAACACCCGGGTCAGGCTGGAAACCAGCGTGAGTAAACCCAACTAATATGGAATACAAAAGTATACAGCTTATATAAACCCGGGGTACTTATATCAATTTACAACTTCACAAGTCGTTTCACACATCAATCTCCAAGTGTCATAACTTAGCTCATATGGTTCGATTCACCTAAGTCATTCTGTTACACCCTATTGATTTCATGAACCAATTTATAAAGAATCGAAGTGGTTTCGGGTATTAATCAATACCCGCCTCCAGTCTCTTCGAATTCAGTTTATCATACCACAAATTATTCAAGTGAAATGCAATTCAGCTTTAAATTAAAGATGTCACCTTTACTCAACAATTCATCATTGATAAATAACCACATTACCATTGTCCACCCAAACACATCATATTACGAACTATGTCATAACAGGGGTATCAATCAATTCTCGGCATTTAAGCAATCACTTAATCATACATAAGCAAGGTAAACCAATCACACCATCCTAAATAAATCTAATTAACCATAATTGAATTAAATCAATTACCTTTAAGTCCTACTTATAATTGATTACAACCTAATTGATTTACAATCCCATGATCATTCTTCTTTAATTACATTAAGATTATCATCATTATCTCATTACTTCCATTAAGTAATCATTCTTAACCACATTCCATGAATGAATATCCTTAATTTATTGCATCCATTAATCAACCCCAATTACTCATAAACAATAATTACCCCTCTGTAATCACTTACTTAAGTAATTTACCCCTTACTTAATTATTAATCCTCTTTGAGTAATTACTCCAAGTAATTCATCCTTAATTACTTCTACTAAGTAATTACTCTTTAATTACTTCCCATTAATTAATTTCTTTTTAGTTTATTACAACCTGTAATTGTGAATTTCTTCACTAAATCTCATCAAGTATTTATATTTAATTAATCTGCAAGAGATTCCCTTTAATTAATCAACAGATTAATTCATCCAGGTAATCCATCCCTTAATTACCCTTAAACCCAGTTAATAAACCTTAATTGCAGATTAATTATTTCTTAAACACTACTTTTGACAAACCTTAATTATTGATTACACAACTTAATTACAAATTAAGTATCCCTTAATTACCAATTAATTAAACATTAATCATTGGTTAATTAAATTACTCAACTACTTGTCTATTAACCATTCATAAATTAACTTAAGTAGTTAATTACAAATTTATTTATCGATTAATCATTAATTAAGTAATCCCTAATTACAATTATAAAGTAATTATCCTTAATTACCCCTTTTTTTTCTAAATTAATTAATTAATTAATTACTATTCAACGTAATAAACATTAAAAGAATATTCTTTAACTTTGGAAATCGATTTATTATTAACTACACAGCTTATATACTCAACTTAAATTAATTACTAAATTAAAATAATAAGTTTCCAAAACATCGTTAAGCATTAATTAAGATAATTAAACTTATATTAAGTTTTTAAAACTGTTAAACGCTTATAAATTTTATAGTGTTAAAACTGTTGAACCCAAGTTTACTTAACTTCCCCACTTTTTCTTCTGAAGTTTAATTTTTACCTAATATACAAATTCACTCATCGGGCTACTCATTCAACTCGAGTATAACCCAAAATTTACACCAGAATTCCCGAGGCAATCACACGCGCAACTCCTTGTCTTCACTACTTCGAGTCAACACCACAAATCACACGAGTACGTCTCGAGACGAGGCTTTCTTCTCAAACAACCATCAACACCTGACATTCAGACGTGCACAGTGCACGTGTACAGTGGTCCGGTCTTCGCTGACACCCTGCCAACGACGCCTCCAAGTCGACGGTCATCTCGTCATGACGTAAGAACCCCCAGATAGATGCAAACATCAACCAACCGAAATCAAACAATTTTATGACGACAGAGACTACAACTGAACTGACAAAATCCTATCGCTACGATGATCACGGCAGCCAGAAACTCTGGCCATCCTTCTAGAGAAGTACCATACCTCCACGCCCCTATTCCTAGCCTTATGATCAACTCGGTGCAATAATTAGGACGAAACCAACTCACTATTAGCCGCAACCCAAACACTTCCAAAAACCCTAAATTTGCCTCGTTCCATCATCTCTTACATAGAAAATTTATATAACAATTTCCCAACATCATTAATCACCAAGCTAGCTTCGATTGGAAATTCAACATCCAAGATTAGTTCGATAACTAAAAATTGGTAAAAATGCATTTTCTGACCAACTATCAACTGCTCTTAGCTCACTCAACTAAAAATCTTCATTTAAGTTTTAAAAATCCTATTTTCATACGTTGATTCAAGGTATGTAATTGAATTAACAGTTCATGACATTCGAATTTTACTTATGTTTAAAATTTCCTTGTAAAAATCAGCCTTTACAGATGCTATATATCCCTACCCTACTTAAAACTATTTTTAGATCTTACTTCAGGTATAAACGAACTCATTTTGTTTTAACTATAAGTCTATTTGTAATTAAATGGAAATGTATTGAATTCTTGGTATTATTTTAGTTTCACCCTGAAACTGTAACAGAAAAGAAAACACACACAATACGAACATGTAGATATATACAGAGTTACACACCTGAATAAAATATATAAGCAAAACCCAATGTTATTCATGAATCATATTCACAGATTTTAGATTATTCTTAGATCCTGAAATAAATGGGTCAACTCACTGTTAATATGTTTGAGCAGAGCTTGAAAAAAAACTGCTGTATAATCAACAGCGGCATATATGTTTAATATAAGCAGATATGCACATATTCTTCCCTTAATATTCATTAACATATGAATTTATTCATGCATATCTATATTCACATATCACCCTAAAGACTATGCATCAGATTAATATTTAAAGAATGTCGTTTACTCACCTATTAACAGTTGAACAGAGGGCAATTGTCTGGTTTTGAAAAGCTAACAGCCTGACCTTCTTAAATCTCCTTGCTTATTTATGTTGAATTGTAAACTTGAATTGAGTTGTTTAGTGGTTGTTTTAAGTTTGGATAATACTTCTGATTTGCTCAGTTTGGATGAACAAAATGGAGTAAGAAAAATTGTGATATATATATATATATAACAAATATATAGGCTTTGTATTACTGGTACAAATGGTCAGAGATTTATTTATTTTTTCTTCTTTGTAGCCTCCTTCTTTGACCAGCCAACATTTTACAGAAATTGAACAGATTCATATACACTTTGAAATGACCTGGTTTGAGCTTGAATTGATTGCATTTAATGTTGAAGCTTCCTTACAAATATACAGCCTTGAACAGGGATGTCAGCTTCTAATACAAGCCTTAACTTGTTTTAAGCATATTTTATTTTATGTTAACGTACTGTAAAGTGAGATAATACTTGTGTTTCGGCTGAATAAAGGTTGCTTTGGTGGCTGAGGTGAAAGCATTAAATGCAATTGTCTTCCCACTTGTTTACATGTAATTCATATTGGCTGATATGTAAAATTTGTCCAAAGATATTTTGTCTTGTTTTTAATATGCTCACATATTATAATTATGTTTTCTATGTATAGATATTTTGTTTGAAATCATACGTTTAGCAGGTATACTTATGACTTGTAGATGAAGATGTCTGTTTTCTAGAGATGTTTGTTTTATTTGGTATTACTTCTAGTTTTCACATATACCTATATATAGACTTTGTCTTATTTATACTTTTGTTGTTACAAGTTTTCAGTTTATGTGGTATACTTGCTTATAAATTTTAATTCTATTTGTAATTAAATTTTAAACCCTTTGATTTATAACATATGTTTATATTTATATATTTTATATTACAATTTATATCGTATATTTACTTTATAGTTTTCTTATGTTTATATATTTATGTTTATAACCATATATTATTTTATACTTATGTTTACTATTCATGTATATATATTATCAGATGTTAATAATTATAGAATCTTTAAGTTTTATTGAACGAAACATATATATAATTGTTAATGGTCCAAAAAGTTATCAGTTTATAAATTTAAAAGCTTGTATTTTACATAATTAGATTAAATTATTTATTAAAATAATGTTGTCAAAATACCGGGTCATCACATTCCTCCCCCCTTTGAATCTTTTCGTCCTCGAAAAGGAATGAAGGCAAATTTATTAAAATGCTTAACATCAGATATATTTTTTGATCATTTCTAAACTACTTTAAAAAAATCTATACAATATTACTAAAATAGTTTTTATACAAATACTTTTATAACTCGATGTTTCGACAAGTCATCCTTGTTCCCACAGAAATTCGGTCATACGTTGATCAGGCGTAGGACTGAAAATCTATAAGTACTTGGCAGACCCGTTTCAACATCCAGTGAAAATACGTGTGAAATTTTTTTTTATTGAAAATATAGAAAAAAGTTTTTGAAAATAGAGGAAATATTTTGGTGGGAATGCTCTAGAAATCATCACCCCCATCCATGGTCGCAGTTAACCCGATGGTTACGTTGCCATCCCAACAAAATCCATAGATAACTGTAGGCCTCCGCGCCCCTCAATTACACCATGGAACCCACGGTAGATCGCAGCTACAACTGGGGTTACGTAGCCATCACAGCAAAAAACCATATAACCGTAGGCATCATCGCCATCGAATTTAGCTGCCAAAAATGAAACTTCTCCACTCCACTTGACCATAGATCGCAGTCTACCGA
Organism: Allium cepa; assembly: GCA_030765085.1. NCBI lineage: Eukaryota > Viridiplantae > Streptophyta > Magnoliopsida > Asparagales > Amaryllidaceae > Allium > Allium cepa. Next base: position 149,528,305 of record CM060928.1, read on the forward strand.
TGTTGCGTTGCCTTCCCGACAAAATCAAGTGTAGACCGTTGACACTCATCCTCCACACAATTTTCGCTATGGTCCTCACAATAGATTGCAGCGACATCGAGTTACACTGTCGTCATAGCATAACCCAAATGCCTTTGTAGGCATCAACGCCATCGACTTACGCTACCCAATAATCCTCAGGAACTAGTTTTGTCCGGACTCCTCACAAGATTAACTTTAGAACCCCCCCTTGGGGCTCAAGGCAGCACCACCCGGTGGTACTCCTGAGAAGTTCATTTCAAAGGAGCGCCTTTTTCCCCAGAGCCATCATCAAAACATTTTATACTATACATATGTAGTAACTTTAAATCATACACCTAGTATGATCTCATACAAAGCTCCTTTACACAAAATCGATTATCCTAAAAATCGATAATTCTCAAACTAGGCTTTCCAAATTGCAATATTGATTTTACCCAAAAATCAAAAGCCTTTCCAAATCCAAAGGTTCTCAAAACCTTTTCAAAATCCTCACAAGATCCTTTTTATATATAAATATTCAGATATATATAATTTTTAAAACTTTGGATCATTTCAAACTTGTATAAAACCCTTTTATACTTCAAACACTTTCAAAAATATTTTCTTCTGGCTATAGATTTATCAAGGGGAAATTTTATCATATATAACAAAGATATATAACTTTGTTTATTCAAGATCAAATATTCAAATTTGATTACCTTTTTTTTATCAATTCATTCAAATCCGTACGATGTACATTTATCATCCATACGCTATATTAATCTGATCGCTCACTCGACCACACAATTTCACTTCCGAACTAGTATCGTCCACCCGACTTCCTAGTGCGGACACATATCTGGTTTCTTGATCAGAAACCGTCATTCTCTTTGCATAGCTATAACTATAATAAAAAACATCCAGAACCAATCAACAACCCATATCTAGGTTCGCAGTCGAAAATCGACTGAAAAATCCCAACTCAGATCGAAATTTTGTGCTCGAATCTGGATCAAATCACTATGCGAATAGAATAATATACGTACATCCTACGTATTTAACTTCATTAATTATTAGCCAAATCAATTTCTCTTTCTATTCACATTTCCTTTAATCCCCATTTGGATTTTCACTTCAATCCTTATCTAAATTGGTTATTTAATTAATAATAGTTTGAACTCCGATCAGTTTAGAAAATAGCTGGATAATTGAAAAATAGGTAAGTAGTTGAAAAATAATTATTTGTTTGCAAAATAGCTGCAAAATAGTTAACTAATTGTAAAATAGTTGAAAATGGTTAAATAGTTTCAGAGATTTTAGATAATTGTAAAATAGTTGTAAAATAGAAATTGGTTTGTGAAATAGTTAAAAAATAGTAATTAGTTTAGGAAACAGTTGAAAATTGGTTAAATAGCTCCAAAAATAATTGTAAAACAAGTATAATAATTTGGCTTTAAGAAAGAAAGATTGTATATATTTAATAGCTTAGAAAAATAAGTTTATATTAAATCAATTTATATAGAAAATAGTCCAGAGTCAAAACTGTTCACTTTTCCAGTTTCCAATTCAAATTTAAATAATCAATTTTCGCTGAAATTGGTTTAACCCAATTTAGGTTGAATTAATTCTCAATTTCCTTCCCAATTCAAATCAAATTCCATTTGATTTTAAATATATTCAACTTTAATTACAATCCCAAGTTATTCCAATCACTTTGGACTGATATCCATTTAATTTGAATCCACTTAAATTTCAATCATTTCAATTCAACCCAAATTTTCCACTTGAATTTTTAAACTTATACACCTTCAATCTCGAATCCAATTAATTCAAATCAGATTCAATTTGGACTAATTCAATTTCAATCTCAAATTTTAAACCATCTCGAATTATATACATTCGAGTTGCATTCTCAAAGGTTGGTTTTACCCTTTAAATCAAGTTAACCTTTATTAATTTTATCTTTATTTTAAATCAACCGTCAAATCTTTATACAATTAAATCTTGAGTCCGCTTTCCAAAATTCGATTGTAAATTATCTTTACTTATTTATTTCAAGGTTCAAATAAGAGTGCAATACAGTTTTATTTTAAAATTTTGATTTATTACTAAATTTTATCTTCCAATTTGAAGCCAGTTCTTAAACAATTTTAATTTACAGATTCAATTATTCAAATTTTTAATTCAAAGTAATTCCATACCCTTTATTTCAGATTAAAGTTAAAATTTTCCTTTTATCTCAACAATGGATATATTACTACACTTTATTCCTTATTCATTTAAAACAAATCCAATTTACAATTTAAAGATTATTAATAACTATAGGATGATATCATCCAAGTTATTTTAAAACATCCATTAATTGTCAATTTCCATATCTCAAACCCATTTTGAGATCGCACAAACTCCCAATTCAAATTACCATTTAACTTCCCAAGTTCAATTCCAATTTCATCTTGAAATTTCCAGTTCAAGTTGTTCATACAAACTTATTTAACTTCTCCCAAAGTTAAATTCAATTTACTTAATCCAGTCAACCTCATTCTCAAATTGAATTCCCACTTCAAATTCTTTCCCTTTTATAAGTTCAAAACTTATATCACTTTGGGTTTTTATATCACATTTCGGGGAAAAATCAAAACTCAACCTCATAGAGTTTATTTTAAATTATCTTTGATAACATGTATATCCATACATATATACATATTTATTTCTTGGCCCTCCCAGCCATGTTTTAAAATTTTAAACTACCTTTGGTTTTAAATTCAAGTCCAATCTTCAAGCAACCCATTGTTTGCAACAAGTCTCTTTTATTCAAATAATATTTATTTATCTTTTTTAGCACTTTGAAACAAATTTCAAATTCAAATTTTAAATTTCACAAGTTAAGTATCTTGAATTTCAATTTATAAGTCATACTTTACCTAATGTTTACTCCTTTAAACATTCCATTTGCTTACTCATTAATATACATTTTATTTATCATTTATGATAATAACCAAAATTATCATATCTAAACCATCCATTATCATCCTATTCTGAAATACTTTGCCAGTTCGAGATTTCAATTTCAGTTCGAATCCATTTCAAACTTATCTTTATTTAATTTCAGTTTGGATGTATTTCTTTTAACATTTAGTTTAATTCCAATAATTTAACAACCAATTACCCTAATATTTATTAGAAAGAAATATTTATTTATATATCAAATAAAATCATTTAAAATCCTTATGTAAGAAAAATAACAAGTACGCTTTCTCATATATATATATACACTCTCAACTCATTCTAGAGTACTACAATCTCTAATTAATGAGTAACTTCCACCAGAGCCAAGGTTCTCGCTTAACCTTTCAGTTCTGATACCAAATGTAACGACCCGAAAATTTTCGAAGCTGAAAATTCCAGATAGTTATGAAAAAGAAGGAAGAGATAGAAGAAGAAGAAGAACAAAAACAACATCTCACATTCGCAACGGATAAAATATAATAATAAATAATATCAGTTTACAAAAGAATAATATATCTGTTGATTACATTTAATATACATCAAAGTTTCGTATTATATACAGTCACTAAATATATAAAATTATCATGTCTCAGATTAACAATAATATAAATACAGCGGAGATACTCTATACGCTATTGCCATCCAGCTCGCCTCCTGAGCTCCAGAACGTACCTACCTGAAAATCTGTAATACTCGGTCTGACCCGAGCATTACATCAAAGTAACACCCGGGTCAAGCTGGAAACCAGCGTGAGTAAACCCAACTAATATGGAATACAAAAGTATACAATTTATATAAACCCGGGGTACTTATATCAATTTACAACTTCAAAGTCGTTTCACACATCAATCTCCAAGTGTCATAACTTAGCTCATATGGTTCGATTCACCTAAGTCATTCTGTTACACCCTATTGATTTCACGAACCAATTTATAAAGAATCGAAGTGGTTTCGGTTATTAATTAATACCCGCCTCCAGTCTCTTCGAATTCAGTTTATCATACCACAAATTATTCAAGTGAAATGCAATTCAGCTTTAAATTAAAGATGTCACCTTTACTCAGCAATTCATCATTGATAAATAACCACATTACAGTTGTCCACCCAAACACATCATATTACGAACTATGTCATATCAGGGGTATCAATCAATTCAGGGCATTTAAACAATCATTAATCATACATAAGCAAGGTAAACCAATCACACCATCCCGAATAAATCTAATTAACCATAATTGAATTAAATCAATTACCTTTAAGTCCTACTTATAATTGATTACAACCTAATTGATTTACCATCCCATGATCATTCTTCTTTAATTACATTAAGATTATCATCATTATCTCATTACTTCCATGAAGTAATCATTCTTAACCAAATTCCATGAATGAATATCCTTAATTTATTGCATCCACTAATCAACCCCAATTACTCATAAACAGTAATTACCCCTCTGTAATCACTTACATAAGTAATTTACCCCTTACTTAATTATTAATCCTCTTTGAGTAATTACTCCAAGTAATTCATCCTTAATTACTTCTACTACGTAATTACCCTTTAATTACTTCCCATTAATTAATTTCTTTTTAGTTTATTACAACCTGTAATTGTGAATTTCTTCACTAAATCTCATCAAGTATTTATATTTAATTAATCTGCAAGAGATTCCCTTTAATTAATCAACAGATTAATTCAACCAGGTAATCCATCCCTTAATTACCCTTAAACCCGGTTAATAAACTTAATTGCAGATTAATTATTTCTTAACCATTACTTTTGACAAACCTTAATTATTGATTGCACAACTTAATTACAAATTAAGTATCCCTTAATTACCAATTAATTAAACATTAATCATTGGTTAATTAAATTACTTAACTACTTGTCTATTAACCATTCATAAATTAACTTAAGTAGTTAATTACAAATTTATTTATCAATTAATCATTAATTAAATAATCCCTAATTACAATTATAAAGTAATTATCCTTAATTACCCTTTTTTTATTAATTAATTAATTAGTTACTATTCAACGTAATAAACATTAAAAGAATATTCTTTAACTTTGGAAATCGATTTACTATTAACTACACAGCTTAATATTAATTTATTTATACTCAACTTAAATTAATTACTAAATTAAAATAATAAGTGTTCAAAACATCGTTAAGCATTAATTAAGATAATTAAACTTATATTAAGTTTTTAAAACTGTTAAACGCTTATAAATTTTATAGTGTTAAAACTGTTGAACCCAAGTTTACTTAACTTCCTCCCTTTTTCTTCTGAAGTTCAATTTTTACCTAATATACAAATTCACTCATCAGGCTACTCATTCAACTCGAGTATAACCCGAAATTTACACTAGAATTCCCGAGGCAATCACACGCGCAACTCCTTGTCTTCACTGCTTCGAATCAACACCACAAATCACACGAGTACGTACCGAGACGAGGCTTTCTTCTCAAACAACCATCAACACCTGACATTCAGACGTGCACAGTGCACGTGTACGGTGGTCCGGTCTTCGCTGACACCTTGCCAACGATGCCTCCGAGTTGACGGTCATCTCCTAGATAGATGCAAACATCAACCAACCGAAATCGAACAATTTGATGACGACAGAGACTACAACTGAACTGACAAAATCCTATCGCCACGATGATCACGGCAGCCAGAAACTCTGGCCATCCTTCCAGAGAAGCACCATACCTCCACACCCTTATTCCTAGCCTTGTGATCAACTCGGTGCAATAATTGGGACGAAACCAACTCACCATTAGCCGCAACCCAAACACTTCCAAAAACCATAGATTTGCCTCGTTCCATCATCTCTTACAGTAGAAAATTTATATAACAATTTTCCCAACATCATTAATCACCAAGCTAGCTTCGATTGGAAATTCAACATCCAAGATTAGTTCGATTACTAAAAATTGGTAAAAATGCATTTTCTGACCAACTATCAACTGCTCTTAGCTCACTAACTAAAAATCTTCATTTAAGTTTTAAAAATCCTATTTTCATACGTTGATTTAAGGTATGTAATTGAATTAACAGTTCATGACATTCGAGTTTTACTTATGTTTAAAATTTCCCTGTAAAAATCAACCTTTACAGATGCTATATATCCCTACCCTACTTAATACTATTTTTAGATCTTACTTTAGGTATAAACGAACTCGTTTTGTTTTAACTATAAGTCTATTTGTAATTAAATGGACATGTATTGAATTCTTGGTATTATTTTAGTTTCATCCTGAAAATGTAACAGAAAAGAAAACACATACAGTACAAACATGTAGATATATACAGAGTTACACACCTGAATAAAATATATAAGCAAAACCCAATGTTATTCATGAATCATATTCACAGATTTTAGATTATTCTTAGATCCTGAAATAAATGGGTCAACTCACTGTTAATATGTTTGAGCAGTGCTTGAAATAAAAACCGCTGTATAATCAACAGCGGCATATATGTTTAATATAAGCAGATATGCACATATTCTTCCCTTAATATTCATTAACATATGAATTTATTCATGCAAATCTATATTCACATATCACCCAAAAGACTATGCATCAGATTAATATTTAAAGAATGTAGTTTACTCACCTGTTAACAGTTGAACAGAGGGCAATTGTCTGGTTTTGAAAAGCTAACAGCCTGACCTTCTTAAATCTCCTTGCTTATTCATGTTGAATTGTAAACTTCAGTTGAGTTGTTTAGTGGTTGTTTTAAGTTTGGATAATACTTCTGATTTGCTCAGTTTGGATGAACAAAATGGAGTAAGGAAAATTGATATATATATATATATATATATAACAAATATATAGGCTTTGTATTACTGGAACAAATGGTCAGAGATTTATTTATTTTTTCTTCTTTGTAGCCTCCTTCTTTGACCAGCCAACATTTTACAGGAATTGAACAGATTCATATACACTTCGAAATGACCTAGTTTGAGCTTGAATTGATTGCATTTAATGTTGAAGCTTCCTTACGATACAGCCTTGAACAGGGATGTCAGCTTCTAATACAAGCCTTAACTTGTTTTAAGCATATTTAATTTTATGTTAATGTACTGTAATGTGAGATAATACTTGTATTTTGGCTGAATAAAGGTTGCTTTGGTGGCTGAGGTGAAAGCATTAAATGCAATTGTCTTCCCACTTGTTTACATGTAATTCATATTGGCTGATATGTAAAATTTGTACAAAGATATTTTGTCTTGTTTCTTAATATGCTCACATATTATAATTATGTTTTCTATGTATAGATATTTTGTTTGAAAGCATACGTTTAGCAGGTATACATATGACTTGTAGATGAAGATGTTTGGTTTCTAGAGATGTTTGTTTTATTTGGTATTACTTCTAGTTTTCACATATACCTATATATACACTTTGTCTTATTTATACTTTTGTTGTTACAAGTTTTCAGTTTATGTGGTATGCTTGCTTATAAATTTTAATTCTATTTGTAATTAAATTTTCAACCCTTTGATTTATAACGTATGTTTATATTTATATATTTTATATTACAATTTATATCCTATATTTACTTTATAGTTTTCTTATGTTTATATATTTATGTTTATAACTATATATTATTTTATACTTATGTTTACTATTCATGTATATATATTATTATATGTTAATAATTATAGAATCTTTAAGTTTTACTGAACAAAACATATATATAACTGTTAATGGTCCAAAAAGTTTATCAGTTTATAAATTTAAAAGCTTGTATTTTACCTAATTAGATTAAATTATTTATTAAAATAATGCTGTCAAAATACCGGGTCATCACAAAGTATGTCTTGAAAATGAATGCTCTCGAAAAGGAATGATTAACTCTATCTTCTTATGCAGGAATGGTCTGACACTTAACATCTGTCAAACATCAAGAGAGATGATAATTTATCGCCAACAAATTTGCTTTCACCAACACAAATTCTTGAGCGATGCATACCTCGCTGTCAATAAGGCATACTTCGGGGGGCAAATGTTATCCAGCAAAGTAGTCACCATCCTTGAAGAAGAAATTAAAGATTTACTTTCTGATTTCCTTGCATTTAGTACCTTAAATAATTACTAAAAAGCAGCCCTATCTCCACTATAAATACCAATTCGTTACTTAATAAAAACTAGCCATATCTCCACCATAAATACCAATTCATTACCTATCAAAGCCAAATTTAATGCCTAATAAATGTCATGATAACCTGCTTAATTATTACTAATTAATGCCAACCATTTCCATATCAAATATTCCTTAATTCCCTTCATCCTTACCTTAAATAAGAAGATTATGATGCAGTTAATATTAGCCTAGTCAGTGTCACTACAATTCCACACCATCACTGGGTCAACACTCGCAGCTATAAATGCACCTAATATTGCAAAAGAAAAAGGGAAGAAAAATGAAACAGAAAATGACTTCTCCTCTGCTCCTCAAAATCTCTTGTAATATGAAACTACAAGTGATAAATAAATTATAAACTGGATGTAGGTCATAGATTTTGTCGAATCACTATAAAAATTATATGTCTCTTTTCTTACTTCTACTCTTTATTTTTGTTGTTCATCTGAAATTTGTGCTACTGATTATCTACACTAGTTCTTTCACACTTGATCCAAGGTGTTGATCCATTTTTTGGGTTAACACCCTTCTTAGCATGATAATAACTATAGCCGTCAGTGGCATTCTCTTCTTCCTAATCGACCATTAGCTCTTTTCCCTCTCTCCTTTCGACTCATTCATCTTCCTCTAGAACCAAGGGCATCCTGACTACTCCGTCCCTATCTCTCGGAACATCACAACCTATGGCCTCTTCATTTTCTCCATCAAGGTTCTACTTTGTGTGTGCCTTGCCAGATGGGCCCGTAAATTCCCCTTGAAGATTCTCGTTGGAGATGGTAGTGGGGTAGAAAAAGGAGTACGAACTTTATAGCCGCTCTATGCCAGAGATCAACAACATCGAACCTATCAGGGCGATGCAAACCATACCGGCATAGATTTTCATTCGTAAGCAGGAATGCAATGGTGCGCTTAAGTGGTCTAACTTATTTCAGAGGATTAAGTGTAATTTTGTGTTCATCGCTTTCATCTCGAACCAGGATGCCTACGAGGAAACAATATGAATTTAGAAACTTAAAAATTTTGGCATGGGAGAAACAAAGGAAAAGAGGCATACATCCAGATAACTAAGGCTGATTGAAACCATATGGGCATCGCATAAAGAAATATACATTGTTGAAGTATGAATGTTTATTGACAAGGGCCTCAATAACTTTGCATCCCTTCCAGGCTTTGATTATTATGTACGATGGGGAATCCCACCTTCTATTAAATTGAAGAAGATGTATAAGCTCATTGAACCTTCAAGATTGGCTGAATCGATTCGCGAAGTGGATGTAATGCAAACTTAAAAAGAATACCCATTTAGACGGACTTGAAATGGAGGTTGCCTGAGTTCTTATAGAATCATCATGAGGAAATGATTGAATGGCGGGATGGCACTGCCTAGGCAAATGTAATGTTTGCATGTAGTATATCCCTTCGAGGGGTTGTGAGCAAACTCACTTCTACTGGGGAGAAGAACATCGTATTTGGGAACCTTATGTTGAAGATGGATATTGTGAATATCCGCTAGAATCATCGGGACTTTTGGGTTGGCCCAGTGTATTCGGGATCATAGGCGAAGCTTGAGCTATAGAAGACCCAGCTTCATAAGGAGTACAGTGGCACTCACGGACATGAATCGAGGTGGCTGATGAGTCATTCTAAATAATAAAACTTGTCACTCAACATAATCAGATATGTTTTATTTTGAATAGTAAATCCATGTGACACAACACCCGAAATCCAAAAGATGTCGATGTGTATCGCCAATCGGATTCTGAGCATTGACCAAGGCAAGCGAAATGTGTTAATCTATGCAGCATGAGTCCAGTGTCGCACACACCATGAATGGACCATCCTGTGTAGATAGCTCACTTGTGCCAGAAAAACGAGTTATGTCGTACTTTGAGATTGTATTTTGGCACTTAATCGTTATTAACGAGTAATTGACAAAGGAACCAATGTTCAAAGCGACGCGACATGCCTTTCTTTTCAGGAACACAGGAAGTGTAGCAATGCAAAGGAATTAGTCATCATGACTGTTTTGGAACAAGTTGTCGTGAAAAAATTCGAACGACAATGGAGATGTAGCCAAGCCTTAACGAGAGGTAGCCAAAGTTGCGAAACCAGACTTGTCTCTAAGTTGGAGTGCACTCGACCAAGTTAAAACCTGAATTTCACCATGGCCAAATGCAATCTAAACTTTAGTTATCTTCCCTCATGCGCCAGGCCAGCACCAACAATTCCAATGCCATGCTAAACCTCGAATTCGGTCACCCATCTAAGGCAACATAAGTCGGCGCTATTGTTTTAGATTCCTGAAGACAAACTATCTGGACGGCAGCAAATTTGAGGCGGCTCAACCGGATCATTGACAATAGTTGGAGATAGTCGACAACAAGTGGAGATGATTGGCAGCAAGGCAGCACGACGACGGAACTTGGATCGAACAAGTGGAAGGAAAATTGACTTAGGGGCAAGCGGTTTTACTCGATGCAAAGTTGAAGTAGGAAATTAGATGTAGAGAATACTTCTAATTCCTAGACTTAAATAGGTAGGTAGAAGACCAAATGGATCGGTACGGTATAATATAACTTGATACCAGGTGATTTTTCCCTCCTCTGAATCTTCTCGAAATCATGGCAGAGGAAAGTCATGATCATCTAAGGTATGGAGTGATCTCCTAAGTGCATACTATGCTACAAGTACAAAGGAAGGGAATTCCAACTATAAATGAGAAAAAAAGTTAAAGGAATATCTACCAAGTGAAAGCAATGTTTCAAGATGACACTTGAACGATCAACCAGAATTTGAAAGATGGCATTACATAACTTCTCTTGATCTAAAGCACACTTTGTTTTCAATGAAAGCATATTCTAGAGGCAAATATTAACCAGATATTTAAACAAGCAGAGTTCAACGAGAAGTTTAAGGTGAAGATGAAGATGAAATGACTCAAAATCTTGAAAGCGCACTTAGAAGGAATAGAGGGGCAACTGGGAGAAATTTCAAAGGAATTGGGGCTAAGCAAATGACTCAGTACTGAGTTATTTAACTCGACGACGAGTTGTTTTCTCACCTTATTTCTTCTCCCAAACTCCATATATCTCATATACTATTTACTCATGGATAAGTGGTTTTCCTAAAATTTGGATGAGCAATTCCAAGGATTGATGAGAAAAAAGTGAAGAAAGCAGGAAAGTTCAAGTGTTATTGGGATGATCACTAGAATCAACTAAGATTCGATGGTAAAGAACTTGGAACTCATCAAGTAAAAGATGAAAGAGTAGAAAAAGTGAGAGAGTTCAATTATCATCAAGGAAAACAGATCGGTATCGATTCATTTAGGTCGGTATCGAGTTGTTATCTCGGTTCATGTGCCTTCATGCTCACTTGTATAACATCGGGCTATCTGCTAGACTTCATGCATACAGGCTCCTGACCTTGTACCTTTGTTTCCCTATAAATACAAACCCTACTACATTAAAGAGGGATTTGATTATCTGCTGGTATAGACTGTGCCATTTCTTCATCTCCTACCCCCTTACTATAGTCATCAAGGCAGCTACTTTTGGCAGTTCAATACCATAGAACCTATCAAACACCAGGACCCATGACTTGTAATCGCAAATTATTTGTAAACAACAACAACTAAATATTACAAAATGGATATAAGGTAGAGATTGTGAAACCACTATAGAAATCTTACGCTCTCTGTTCTATTTTTTTATTTTCAATACTATCTGCTAAATCTAGGTCTTACAGGTTCCCTACAACTCAATCTTGAATGTTGGTCAATTTTTAGCGTCAACACCTTCCAAATATTAGGTAATGTATTACTCATGGCTGCTGGAGGCACTAAGGGTTTATGTACTCGTAGTTATTGGATAACATGTGATGACTTGTCTGAGAGTTTCTTGTTGGTTAATAACGACTAGGTCAAACATGAAATCTCTAGATGCCAATGTCACACGGTTCCCTGGACTTGAGAATAATATGGAACTTAAATGTGAATACACCAATTTGATTATAGTTAAATCATAGCATGGTGATTCATCGAGCGACTATAGCTGGTTCTATGTTGAAGCATTGGAAGTGAAACATTATTCAATTATGAATTCGTCTCCTCAGTTGATGAGGTAGTATCACGATCAACTATAATCAACTCAAAGTAAAAGTCTCTATTCAGAGTAGTACAGTTAAGAATAAATGTTATTATTAAACAAAGGACTTTTTTGATGGTCTAACCAAGTTGAATATGGATGATATTATAATTTTGACTAAAACCATATTTCTTATGTTCTAATGTGATATAGTGCTGATGAAGAGAATTTGTATAAATAGCTTACTAAATGGTATTCCTAAGAAATTATAAAATACCATTTTACTAAAAAGGTCTGTAATATATGAATTTGGCTAAAATATCATACTGATGGCTAGTTAGTGTGTAAACGTTAATATTTTAATTGTCTAATATTAACTGTTGAATGAATTCGCACCTCTGAGTCACACAACAGTATTTATGAGTTCTGTGAAAAACCAGATGACTCAGTTAATATATAAAACATTGTAAATTAATTAAATTAATTACATTTTAAAAATATTAATTTTTACTTAATTTACTTTATGTATGGAGTTATTTGATGCATAAATAAAAGTTACTATTGCACGCTTCGATCTACGATAACAGTGCAATTTTAAGCTGGGATTAAATGAGAGATAATTACATAAAGGTACTCAAGTAATTTTGCACCATAAAAGGCCATCTATGTCCGGCCATACTAGGTAAATTTGAAGGGGTGGTGAGAGAGAAAGCGAGAGAAAATTAAGGAAATTGATTTGGGAGGTTTCAATTGAAAGAATGGGAAAGATTTCATTCTTTCAATTAGAACTAATCCACCAAATCATTTCCTTCATTCATTCTTTTTCATTCACTTTTTTCTCCCTTCCTCATCATCCATGGTTGAACATACGATGAGAAAATTCCAAAACGATTCGACTCCAAATCAAATGAGAACATCAAATAAAAATAAAAGTTAGTTGCTTCATCCTTCTCTTGCAAAGCTTGGTATGGATCTACTTAATGATCCTAGGAGAAATCTCAAATTAAAGTGTGAAAAATTGGCTATTTCATTTCAGGCATGTTTGTATTTCATTTAAATTGCTATATGTTTATTCTCAATAATATTGTACAAATAAAATGTTTTAACAATTGATTAAAATTCTTTAGTACTTGAAGTACAGCTGTTTAAAATGAAATTGAACTATATAAACATACATACACACATACACACAAATATATGAAATTATTTTGGCCATGGAATTTTTTTCATGAGTTAATATGTAAAATTAAAAAAATTATTTTGTTCATGGCTTTATATTATGTTTTACATACTTGAAATTAAACCGAACTTGTTTAAAACTTTAGCAAATAGTTATTTATATATTTTCGCATTTCAAATTGGAGGGCGTGCAGTCAATTTGTATATATTTATATATGCGTATTTAAATTTATAATGTCATCAGGCTATTAAATCAATAATCAATATTATAAGCATTAGGCATATTAGATTGAAAAGAGTTTTAATACTAACATGTGTATATATGGGAATATTAAATGAATACTATAAACAAAAGATTCATTGCTTTTAAATGGGATTTAAGGCGTACATATGGAAATATTATATAATTACGAAAACTTTAAAGATAATTTATATATGAAGGATCTTGTATGTACCACCCTTTTATTGAAAGTTTTAAATTCCAAATTATTTATGAAAGGTTTAAAAATATATGTGAAAACTTTAAACCAAATGTTACATATGAAAACTTATAAATCCAAAATTTCAATACTTAATCAAAAATTTAAATTATTGTATACTATATTTATGTTAGATAATTTAAAAATAAAGTTAATATATATATATATATATATATATATGCTTAGTATATGCATAGTAGATACACATATCACTATCAACTCATGGATATATTACACCATGATATGATTAGTTAAATCATTATGGTATGCTTAGGTGTCTTCTCTAATCATGTCACTCATTTACAATTTACACCCTATATGTTCATATGACCTTTCTCATTTTCAAAAATGGTAAATGTAACACCTAATCAATTGCACGACTGCCACATTTATGATCTATTAAGTTGTTTCCTTAATTAACAATTTGACCCTTCACATACTTGATTGACAGAACGTAAAAAACTAAATAAATTAAACATACGTACACACACACACATATATATATACGTATATACATACACACACATAGTTACCACATTAATAATATAATTAAGTGTGATATATGTCACTAAATTAATACATGGTACATTCAAATAAACATTTAATTAATTAGTATGGTTACTTAATAAATCTAATATGATTTTAAATAAAATATGATTTTATTTAATTACTAGATTGAATCTATAGTAAACCATTAGATTACATAGGCACATTATGATCCAAATAGAATTTTTTTTTGAAATCTACCTATTTCACCCCTCTGCTGACTAGTTGTATCCTTCAATAAAGATTTCACCCCATTCTTGACAATCCCTGTTCTTTTAATTCCTACCAACAAAAATCAATCATAATCCACCACAAATTAGTTTATTTGGTGATTGATCTAGGTTTCTTTTGTTATCTACCCTCGAATCTATCAATTTTTCTTAAAATTTTTAATACTTTTGTTGACTTTATAATGTTTTGATGGTAGCTAGGTTTTGGAATTGTAAAAATTCAAGTGGCCGAAAAACTTAATCAAGGGATAATTCTAAAATAGTTATTGAGCCTTAATTGATTACCCACTAAATGTTGAGTGCTAGCAACTAAAATCTTGAAATGGTCGAAACTTTCAAATGGCTAGGCCAAAACGTTATTATGACCACTGACGGAAAGGAAATTAATCAAATCTTTCAATTGGAATGAAAATGGACTGCTAATTAATTCAGTTTTTATCAAAATTTGCATTCTAAATAGTACTGTAACTCCCCTAATTTTATAGCACATTATTCTAGATATTTAATTAAAAAAGAATCAAATTTAGAAATATGTTTTATGTGGATAATTATTATATTAATAAAAGTTGATATCTAAATTTTAAAAAGAGTAATGGTTTAGGAGGAAATAAATAAAAGGCTTTAATTGCATATGAAAGAAATAAGAAAATAAGGATAACACAAATAATATATTTCCCCTAACACGCTCTCACTTCCCTCTCATATATTTTCGGCCACACATTCATAACAAAAAAAAAACCACAAAACTCCATTAAAAAAATTCAACAAAGAAGAAGAGGATGAAAATCCAAGGGAAGGGAACTAAGGCAATTATCTCTACACAAACATAACTAATCCAAGGTCAATAATATCCTCATATCTATGATTTTAATGTGTTTAATTCGAGTTAAAGGGCAGATCTGAACTTGGTTAATGTTTATTGTGCATATGGCGTAGATAATCATTTTTGTGAATTATGGTTATCATTTGATAATTTTATGGAGTTCTCCTAAGTTATTTTTGATAAGTATGTTTTTAACCTTCAAATGCTTTGGATTTCGGGTATGATGCTTGAAATACTATTTAGAGATAGGTTTTTAATTTCATAATTTTTCAAATTATTATGAATTTAATATTAATTTTATAAATTGAGAAAATGGATGATTTCATATTTTAATTATTTAAAATATTAAAATAAATATTTTTCTTTGAAATTTTATGTCATCAAAGAGGTAAATTATGATTTTTAGGAATTTTCCCAATTATTTTGATCTAAAATAAATTATTTTGCGTAAGAAAGATTTAATTGCAAAAAGTAACTAATGGCATGATTGATGAAAAATTAATGTTTTGGGGAAATAAGAGAAAATCCATCTCCAATTAGCTACAAAAGAATTTATGAGAATTTGACAAATAAATTGGTTTGGTAAAAATTTATTTCATTTAAAGGAAATAAACTAGTTTTCCAAATATTTACAAAATACCATTTTCAACCTATGATATCTATTTTGACACTCGATGGTTATATAATTGTAGCATGTGATAACATTATGTTTTAAAAGACTCAATAGTTGTTATATATTTAAGGATGCCATGGCATCATATTTCATAAAAATCGATAGCTACATTATACAAGGGAGTCAATAATAACCTTTAACCTGATACTCGGTGGCTATAACTTACTTAAGACTAGGTAGCTTCATGTAATAGGTACATGCGATACTTATATTATGACATGCGATAGCATGAGATTTTTAAAAGTGCGATAGCATAAGGATTTTGGCATGCGATAGACCATATTTTTAAGCTCGACAACATTAGCTTTAACAAACGATAACATGGATTTTTAAGGTACGGTATCATAACTATTTGAGTAAGAAAATAGCCCATCTTTATGACACTCGATAGCTGTTAACACTAAGTTGGGTAATGTTTTCTTTGAATAAAAATGTTGTATTTATTAAGTATTCTGACAAGGTTTCAAAAGGCAAGAAATGAAATTTTAGCCCATTTTTCTAGAGGGTTTATGAAAGAAGTTACTTAAGTACCAGTAATTTTTGTGTATATAATGTCTACTATGTGAACATATATTGTAATGGAGGATGGTATGTTATATGTTCAATTTTGTACCTTGATCAGTTATGATGCATATGTATGATTGTTGACATCCTGATGAATATGTTATAGGTTATCACCCAATACTTATGACTTGGAATTGAGAATGAATGACTAGTTAGTATTGTTCCAGCGGTTAGACTTAAACTCCTGAGCTAGCAGAATTGCATCTGAGAGATTGAGAAGATCAAATTGTAGTATGATGCCTTGACCTTATTAAAGGACATGGCTCATGGATATTTTAAAACCATATTTTAAGCTGGAGACCGGTGTAGGATTATGCCTTACATTGATAATTAAGCTCCAGTTGGTTAGGTCTGAGATTCCATTGCATACGGCTTTGTGATGGACAAGCTAAAGTTGTAGAGTTACGCATTAAAAGGAACTCGTAGCAGTGATGCACACCGTTGTTTTTCTTTTTTCATAAGAGTATCTTAGTACTCTTATAAAAATTAAGCCAACGTTATTTCCTATTATTGGGCAAGAGATTTTGGATTATCTTGTTATATTTTGGCCTGAGTCAACCCTATATGTAACATCCCCCACTTCATTACTTGAAAATAGATGTCGATGATGCTACATTCAGTGCAAAAATCATTTTCTAGTAACAAAGTGAGTTTAATATATTTTTGCACAACATAAATAAATAGAGAAACTAAATAACTTTTTATTACATCAATTAGGCTTACACATTTCATTGCCTCACTTTAACCCACTTTGTTCCCGCTCAGTGGTATATATGGTGAGAAAATAAGAGTAGTGCTCCTGAACTACCAGGACTTTACTTATGTCATTACTAGTTCACGGTTCAAACACATTTGTGAGAAGGGATGAAAAGGCCATTGGTCGTAATCCTGTTACTGGTTCAAAGACACCTGTGAACTCTCGAACTACCAAGATTCTACTTATCTCATCCTTCAATTCCTCCATCACACACAACATCAATCTTAATCGTTCATTCATCATATCTAATGCCATCATGATCCTTTTCCCATAACTTAGATTATTTAAGGTTGTAACTCTATCGGCAATAAAGATCTTAGAATTGTTATGCACTAACCAGTCCATACCCAAATAATCCGATACCCTATGAAGTCAAACACATATAACTTACAAGCAAATATATGATCATATAAATCAAACAAAAGGTCAATGCACTTTAACCTAAGAGTAGCATACCTACCAAATAGATTAACCATATGTAAAGACGTCACTATATAGGCAGTTTTTAGCTTCAACTATCTACCCATCTTTTGAAATAAAAGTATAGTAGCAGTTGTAACAAAGAGAACTCTAAAGAAATAAAAATCATACCTCCCGCAACAACAGTCTCCCTTCTCCTCGGCCGTTAGCCCGGTTGACGGTCTTTCAAGAGAAAAAATCATCGGCTACTTTAACTCGGTACAATCTTTATTCTTGTGCTTATGCATATCACAGATATGGCACTTAACCTTTCCTAATCCTACCAGCTCAGTACACTTATTTGCATAGTGCCCTCTCTACTTACAATATAGCAAGTCACGTCAACAACATCCATCTATTCTCTACTCCCTTGAGCCTTTGCTTTTTTCTATTAGAGCATCTTGCCTTTTTGGTATGGGGTAAACTTAGTTTTCTTCTTGACATGAACCTTCTGCCCCCTACCTCACCTTTCAACATACATCAGCTCATACCTCCTTGCCATATCCGCCACTTCGTTAAATGGAAGTGTCAGATGTGCCTTTATTTTGTCACTTTCCTGGCCTCAAACCAAGGATAAACTTCTCTACCCTCTTTCTTGAAGTTGTTATCAAATTAGCTCCATATTTGGACAGTGCATCAAACCTCTACAATACTCTTGCAAGGCCATATTTCCTTGCTGCAACTCCTTAAACTATCTAAACTTTGCCGACAACTCTAAGCTAAATATATAATGCTTCTCAAATATCTACAAAAACATATCCCAAGTAAATTCTTGCTTGGGAAACTCAGATTTTATAGCTCTCCACCAGGCATGATCCTTTAAACTACCTAGATAAAAGCTTCACCTTTTTAGCATCGGTCAGCTTTAAGTCCTTACTTATTATGTCACGCATCACTAGCCAATCATCTACATCAAATCCCTGTTTCATTCTTTCAAAAATCTCTTCTCCCAGACTTTGGAAATCCTTATTCATCTTAGTAAATTCCTCCCTAACTTGCTACACTGGCCCCCTTGGCATATTTTGAGCATGCGGTGTTACTCGTTGTTGCGCCTAATTTGCAAAAAATGGTGAAAAGCACATTCACATCTACATTCCCAACAGCATAGGCAGACCTTTCATTACCTGCTTCTGAACGAACTTCTTGGACTATCTACCCTTCTTTGCCATTTACATACTACGCTCTACTCTACTAGAATTCGCTCTCGTACATCCTAAAGTTAAACATTGCTTATGTAGATCCATTTTTTCCTTCTGAATAAGTAAAGGTTTGTAAGAAATGGGAGTAAAGAGAACGAGAGCAATTGTAGAGGGTAGATATATACTCGTCTTCTCATGACTTCCCATAGAATCCCCATTCCCATCCCCATCCCTCCCATTCCTTTGGTTGTCCTCTCTTCTGATCAAATTATTCCTTCCCATCTGTTAGTGCAAAAATTCATCTACACCAACACCTAGAGACCTGTAACGATCCTGATTTTTAAATCAAATTTAAATCGATAATTAATTTAATTTTTGAAAATTAAATTGGAATTAAATTGATTTTTTCCAAAATAAAATAAAATAATAGTTATATATATATATATATTGATTTTTAATTGAAATTTGAATTTGAAAACTCAAAAATAAATATATTGGAAATAAATTGGATTTAAAATTTTATTTTTAAGTTAATAAGAATTTGTTTCTAATTATATTAAATATGCATTTTGATTTGAAAATGATATTTTGAATTTGATATAATAATTTTTTCAAAGCCTAATTAAGAATAAAATTCTAATATATTTATTCATGTGCAATTAAATTTTTAAACCATTTTTATTTAAACGATTATATAAATGATTAATAAAGAAAATGTATTTATTTAAATAGGAAATATGATATAAAGTTATATTTAAAATATTATTGTAGTGTTTAAAATATATTGCATAAGTTATAATAGCATAAAAGGTTAAAACACAAATTTTAAATTAATTAAAATAAAGGACTTAAACATAAATTATAAATTAATTAAAAACAAAGCACGAAACATAAATTTATTTGTTTTAAACAAGTGTAAACATTTTTATAAAGAAATTAACAAGTGTTAAGTAAAAGTTTTCATGTGATAACAAGTGTCATTCTAGTTTTTATTTTAGAGAAAATGAATAAAAGATTTGAAAATAAAGTTATATAAACATTTCATCCTCTCTTTCTCCCATTCTTTGTTCCCTATTTTCAAAATCACAAACCTGAGGAAAAATTCGAGCTACAGCCAGTAAAACTCAAACTAGATTAAAGAAAAAATAGAAACCTATTTCCAAACTTAGAAAATTAGAATCTTTTTAAAGCTCAAACCTGTAAACAAAGTATAGTTCAAAAAAATCAAAACTTCAATCTTCAATTTAAGGCAAGTTTCACATCCAAACCTGAGAACATCCTCAGTTTCAAAAGCTTTCAAAATTGGAAACCAAGATTAAAACAACAATTAAAGCAAATCAAACTACAGCCCAGAAAAAAATCAAAAGCATTCAAGTTTTAATTCAAAACTGGTTGCTGTTTCAAAGCAACTAAGCTAAGGATTCAAGCAAAACTGGAAACAAAATTATCTCAGCAAATCAACATGAGGCAAATGTAAAGAAGATCAGGCAAACAACAAAGTCAAAGATCAAGCCTGGAAATTAAGCCTGTAATCAAGTAAAGATCAAGCAAAACTATTCTCTATTTCCAAGAAAATCAAGTAAGCAAATTAACAAGTTTTAAATTGAATCTGTTTATGTATTTGATGTTGTGATGAATACTTTGAGTTGCTGTGCAAAATGCTTTACTGTTCTGTGTGTTTGGATGTCTATATGTATGTATATTCATACATGTGTTATACTCTGTTGAAGCTCAAACTTAAGGCCACTAAAGAAAAATTTAAACAACACCTTATCTAATCAATTTTAGATTTTGATTTATAAATAGAAAATGATCATAAGACTGCAACATTATTTTTAAAAATTTATTTCAGGTGTTTATACTGAGTAATTATTTCAAAAATAATTTTTACAGTGAAGAATCAACCTAAGGCAAAAAGTCAAGTATAAAATTACTACGTTTTGAATATATAATCGAATTCGAGTTTGAAAATGATGGCTTTTAATGATAATATTGTGATTTTTAAATTTGGGATCTGTGGGAAATTTGGAGTTGAACAGAAAACTTGTTTTGTGTAAATTCCGTCGATCGGCGACATTCCGTGGGTCAAGCTTTCTGTCAAAGCTAGTTGGTGAGTAGAGGATTCACGGAAAAATAGTGGAAGCGTTTTTAGATGAACGTGGTGTTAGGCTGATGTCGAACTAGGGTTCGATTTACATTTGGGGTTGGTTGAGTTTCTGTGATTACTGCAGCGTCGATGGTGAATCCAAGGTCAACGAACCTGGGGGAACAAGAAGATGAGGTTCTAGCGAATCTTTGGACATGGTCGCAGGGTCTACGACGGTCAGAGGAGACGGCACAGGGTGTTTTTCGGTGACTGGGGTTGGTTTCAGATGGAGCTGGGTACACCCGATTTCGATTTCAGGCAAGTCTGGTGATTCTGGATGCTCGGGTTAATCGATACGATTGTCGATGATGTGTGGGTGGTAGGGAAGTTGGTCGGAGGGCCAACGATTAGCTGTGTACGTGCACGCGTTTGTGCATCTGAAGGTGATATTGAATTTGAGGAAGATGATGATACGCTCGGGTTCGTGCTAAGGTTATTCACGTGAATATCTCGAAGCAGATTAAGATTGGGTGAAGCCCAAAGTTTTGCTCGAGAAAACTAAAGATTAGCCCGGGTTTGAATATTTGTGTATAAAACAGTTTTAAAGTTTAAAATTTTAAACAAGTTCTATAAAGTTTAATTAATTTTTAACGAATTTTGTTAAACACATTATTTTATACAACACGTGTTTATTTCTGTATTAATTAAAGGTTTTAAATATAAATTATTTTAAAAGTTATTAAGTTTAAAAAGAGTTTTTGATATATATAAAAATAACCTTTGATATTCAAAGCAATTAATTTAAGATGAAGGGATTATCTTTTGATTTGATTAAAGTCTTAAGTGATTAAAAGATTAATTACTTGATTTAAGTTATTAAAGATAATTATTTAATGTATGAATTTTTTTAAGGACAATTACTTAATCAAAGATTGATTAAGGTTAATTAATTTCATAACTAAGGATAATTAATTAATTAGAAGATTAATTGATGTAAGTAATTAGTGGCAATTAATTACTTAAAGATAATCACTTAGCTAAAAGTAATTATTAATGGTTAAAGTTAATTAAGTAATTAGGGATAATTACTTATTATAAATAATTAAGGATAATTATTGTGTGTGAATTATAAATTAATCTAAGGATAATTAATTAATTAAAGATTTAGTTAATGAAAGTGATTAGGGATAATCACCTATTGTAGTTAATTAAGGATAATTAATTAATGATTAATGATTAATTAATCAAGTGATAATTAATTTGTAATTTATTTATATAAGTAATTAGGGATAATCACTTATTATAATTAATGGTACTTAATTAAGGATTAATTAATTTATGTAATTAATTAAGGATAATTAATTAAAGGATAATTAAATAATAAAAGGTTAATTATTTAATGATTAAAGGTTGATTAATTTATTAATCAAAGTTGATTTAATAATATTTAAGGGTTAATTAATTTATTAAAGGTTAATTAATAAATCATTAAAGATTAATTAATGATTAAGGTTTGTAATTAATTAATATTAATTAACCAGGATCGGTAGTTTATTCATAAGTCATTAATCTGATTTAAATTAATCAAATGAATAATTAATCATACTTATGGATGTTTGAATTGTATGAAATGCTTTGAATTGTTTGATATCCCTAATGTGTAACGCTTTGTGATATGAGTTATTTTGATTCGAGCTGTGATGAATGTAATTCATTTTATCTGTGATGAATGTATATTATTTGTCTGTGGATCTGTGAATGGAAGATAAGCGTTATAGGAATATACCGCTTATCGATATTGTTGTGCTTGAATCTGTGATGATTGATGATGTTGCACTATTGTGTGAAACCCTTGGACTACACTATACACACACAAATATGCATTGCACGAGAAAATTGGTTAAGTCACGGATTTTTGAAATGGTTTTAAAGTTGAATTTTGAATCCAAATAGTTTGGGAATGGATTTGGGTTAAATATCAAAAGGTTTTGAAAAGGAGTTTTAAAGATAAAAGTTATTTTGAATAACTTGATAAAGTTTTGGAATTTACAACTCAAGAATCGGGTAAACATTTAACATTAGAAAAGGATTGGTTTTAATCAAAATTATTTCAAATAAACTTGATTTGTTTAAAAATTAAAAACTGTTTTTATACTAATTCTACAGACCAGAGCCCTTTCTTATTTCACCCGAGCCTATCTTCGAGTTCACACTTCCCACTCTTGCTTCGAGACACTCACGCGAAAAACTCGAGTTTGCCGCGATAAAACTTCATCTTCCCCCAGCTACCATAACCCGTTCCAGATCCAACGTGCACCGTGTATGTGCACGATTCAAGATTTGAAATTGAATTCTATGTTTGGAAATTGTGGTTTAAAAAGGTTATACAAGTTATAAATGTGTTTATATGGGTTTAAACCATTTTAAAAGTATTGTTTTGGGAATATGAATTGAACCTAAGGGATTTACCTTGCACAAATATAAACGGATTTTTCCAAAACGAAAACTATTTGGTTTCGAATAATAATAGCTTTCATATAAAGAAAGGATTTCCAATTTGTGTTGAAAGGATTTCAAGTTTGAAATGAAAATGTTTTCCAATTTATGAATGAATCTTCGGAAATGATTTTGAAAGCTATATATTAAATCTTTGATTTAAGGATTGGATGAGTTAATCCAATTCGAAAGGGAAATTGTTTTGAAAGGCTATGAATGAATTTTGTGAAAGATTGGTGAACTTTGTGAAAGATTGAACTTTGTGAAGTAAATCTTTTTGTTAGAAGATTTAAAAATGGTAATTTGTTTAAACCATTTGAAAGAAAGGTTTTGGATAATAAGTTGTGACTTAACTGAGATCCATATATCCAAATGTTTTAAATATTGTGCTCATTATTCAGTTTAGCAGGGAGAGGACCTTGTGTCATATAACTCATTTCGAATAAAGATACGACGTTATGGATAACATTTGAAGACCGGTGGTGAAGGTCAGGTATTTTTGAGAACGAAAGGGTTACCCGTCGAGTGACACTGCACTGAGTAGCTACGATATAGAGATCTCCATATGTGATGGGGAGTCCGATGGGGATTGTGAATACCCGGATCGCAAGGGCTTCTTTGTGAAGTGCCTTCGGTTCTGTTCGAACCCGGGAAAGACTTGTATGGATGTGTGTCTGACGTTACACTTTGAGATGTAGAGCTGGTTTCTATCAAATGCATTTCTTCTTGGTCGCGGAGAATTTATTCTCTTAGCTTAACACCCTTCTCTAAGACGTTCGAGCTCAGAGGTTATGTAGTTAATGGTTACAAGTGATATATTCCCATTTTGGTAATGTGGCATACGAAGTGCTGCTGATCATTTGTTGATCAAAGAATGCCTTTGTGTAAAGCATGGCTTTGTGGACGAGACTGCATTAGGACCTCACAACCCGGAAATGGTCAAACCATGAAAGATGTAGCAAGGTTATTAGGGGTCATGCCCCTAGAGTATGTCCATTTCTTCTGAAAAATGATAGTATCATGGTATGGAGCCCAAATACTTAACTCATGTGGACACTACAAATTTATTGCTTTATGGTTGCTTTGTGGTTGAGGATCCTCGGATAAAGGTCGCAAACAACCGGGGATGGCATACTTGTAGGTGTTACTTCCGGGCAGGGGTAATCCGGCCTTATGTTGGCAGAGATCCGGGTAAGTTCACGGGGCGTCCCTCCAGAGGCGTACTCAGGTGACAATAGGAAGTTACTTAGCCTGACCATTTGTTGGAAATACAATCACCAATATGCACCCTTTACGATTGCAGTTGTATAACCTGCCACCTCAGGTTGTAATATTAGGCATAATATAATGGTACCTATGCTGGCTAAGATTAATATTATACTTTTAAAATGTTTTCCGCTATGCACTAATAATAATATCAAAAGGATTTTGTGTAGTAAGCATGTTTGACTATCATAAGGAGAAATCTCTCCCAAGTGTGCAATTGCAAGGTGCGTGTGCCGCGAGGCCTTATTCATTTTCCAAAAAAGCATTGCGGATTTCAATGTTAAATTCTTTTGTTGTTTGTTTTTATTCAAAACTTTTTTGTTTACTCATACAAGTCCCATGACTGACCCAGAGTTTATTGTTCTGTTTCTAAACTGTAGGTGCCCATAATTTTCCACACGGGCAGCCTAGAGACAGGTTAGCCCTAGATTTTGAAGCTTAGTACAATCTGGATCTAGAAGTTAATGGTTTTGGAAGCTTTTGAAAGTCTTTGAATTTTTTGGAGCCTTTGGTTTGAAGATCTTTTGATGCCTTTTGGATTTGAAGGTCTTTGGAAGTTTTTGAAGACCTTAGCAAAGTTGCAGTATTGGATTCTCTTAAAGACTTTGCTAATATTGATATATTTTCGCTGTAATTTTGTGTTGTATATATTCTCTAATGGTGTTGGGTTGTTGTATCAATTGATGTAACTAAAATTGTGTCTATGTTGTATATCAATGTAATCATCCTTTGCTTCCGTTGTGTTGTTTATCATCTAATGTTCTTATAAGCTCCGGCGATGCGGATTTCGATGTCGATTGTCGAGCATCGAGTTCGGGTCGTCACAAGTGGTATCAGAGCTAAAGGTTGAGTAATTACTTTAGCTATGGAGTGTAGCACATTAAATTGCTCATTAGAGATAGGGCAAAGTATACCCTTGACTGAGTACATCCCATGAAACCGAAATCCCAAATTATTCAGTCTATTTTCTTTAACCATTGTTATTCCCTAAGATATCTTGTCTGAATGCCTAAATCGATTTTCTTACTATTTACAGATAGTAAGAATGAGTGGAAGAAGAGGACGAGGTAGGGGATGGGGAAGTACCACTTCAACTGGTCAAGGCCCTGCAATAATGGAAACAGCTATTCCCACTCAACCTCAGTGAATCTGGCTGATTTATATCGAAGTTTTTCTAGACTTGGTGGAAATCCATTCATAGGTAAGGAAATCATTATTGAAGCACAAGCCTGGATTCGATCGTGCGAAGGGATTTTCAAAGGACTAAAATTGGAAGATGATCAGATGCGATTGATAGCTTCCTTGCAACTCCAGGAAGAGGCTTTAGCTTGGTGGGAGACAGTTACATTGGATGAGCTGACGGATGAGTTCACTTGGATTCGTTTCAAGGAGGTGTTCTAGCAGTGATATATGCCGTCTACTGGTATCTCCATAATGTACCAGGAGTTCACAAATTTGAAGCAGGGAAGTTTATTGTTTGAGGAATACTTGAAAAAGTTCAACGAATTATCTTGGTTTGGTCCGGAGTTGGTGAATACACCTTTAAAAAGAATGAAAGGTTTATTCGGGGAATGAATAAGAAATTGCACAAAAGAATGACTGTTCATGTAAAGGAATCTTTTTCTGACCTAATAGATATAGGCTATCGATATGCCACTCTAGATAAACAAGAAGTTTTAGAGGAAAAAGGAAATGCAAGCAATCTGATTTGGAGGAAAAGGAAGTTCGATGGTAAGAAACCATGGCAAGGCAAAGGAAATAAGAATACACAGGATAACAAGGTGAAAGATGTTACTTGTTTCAATTGCTTAGAGAAAGGCCATTACTCGAACAGTTGTAAGAATCCCAAGAAGCAGGGAGAGAGGGAGCAATTTATGAAGCCAGGGCATGAATCTAGGGAATGCTATTACTGCCACAAGCCAGGACATAGGATCAAAGATTGCCCAGCAGCGAAGCAAGCTCAAGTAGTAAAGGTGTATGCAATCAAAGATGATCCTTCAACCTCAAAGGCTAATAAAGGAAAAGGAATTTTAGAAGGTAACTTCTCATTTACGATAAAATTGTTCGAATTTTGTTCGACACAGGAACTACACGTAATTTTATTTCTTAGCAAATCGTAAATGAGTTAAATCTTGAATCTGAGATCATGGACGAACCTATTTTTTGTCTGTTTTATTGGGTTTCGATATATTCTACGAATGGTTAGTTATCCCTTCGAACTAATCAATGCCCTGCATATTTCGTAGATCTAATGACTCGAGTATCTTGTGAGATATGGAACGAGTTCATTCTTGTATCTATTATTGATATTCTGATTTGGTAAGCCAAATGCAGAATAGATATTCAGATTGATCTGAAAAGATATTTCTCTATCTTTCATCTGTTCTTTGTTGTCTCCCTGGCAAATTTTGAGGACGAAATTTTCTGAAGGGGGAATCTGTAACGATCTTGATTTTTAAATCAAAATTAAATTGATAATTAATTTAATTTTTGAAAATAAAATTGTGAATTAAATTGAGCTTTTCCAAAATAAAATAAAATATTAGTTGTTTATATATATATATATTGATTTTTAATTGAAATTTGAATTTAAAAACTCAAAAATAAATATATTGGAAATAAATTGGATTTAAAATTTTATTTTTAAGCTAATAAGAATTTGTTTCTAATTATATTAAATATGCATTTTGATTTGTAAATGATATTTTGAATTTGATATAATAAATTTTTCAAAGGCTAATTAAGAATAAAATTCTAATATATTTATTCATATGCAATTAAATTTTAAAACCATTTTTTTAAAAGATTATATAAATGATTAATAAAGAAAATGTATTTATTTAAATAGGAAATATGATATAAAGTTATATTTAAAATATTATTTGCAGTGTTTAAAATATATTACATAAGTTATAGTAGCATAAAGGGTTAAAACACAATTTTTAAATTAATTAAAATAAAGGACATAAACGTAAATTATAAATTAATTAAAAACAAAGGGATAAATATAAATTTATTTGTTCTAAACAAGTGTAAGCATTTTTATAAAGAAATTAACAAGTGTTAAGTAAAAATGTTCATGTGATAATAATGTCATTCTTGTTTTTATTTTAGAGAAAATCAATCAAAGATTTAAAAATAAAGTTATATAAAGATTTCATCCTCTCTTTCTCCCATTCTTTGTTCCTTATTTTCAAAATCACAAACCTGAGAAAAAATTCAAGCTACAGCCAGTAAAACTCAAACTAGATCAAAGAAAAAATAGTAACCTATTTCAAAACTCAAAAAATCAGAATCTTTTTAAAGCGCAAACCTGTAAACAAAGTATAGTTCAAAGAAAATCAAAACTTCAAACTTCAAATTAAGGCAAGTTTCAAATCCAAACCTGAAAACATCCTCAGTTTCGAAAGCTTTCAAAATTGGAAACCAAGATTCAAGCAACAATTAAAGCAAATCAAACTACAACCCAGAAAAAAAATTCGAAAGCATTCAAGTTTTAGTTCAAAACTGGTTGTTGTTTCAAAGCAACTAAGCTAAGGATTGAAGAAAACCTGGAAACAAAATTATCTCAGCAAATCAACCTGGGGCAAATGTAAAGAAGATCAGACAAACAACAAAGTCAAAGATCAAGCCTGGAAATTAAGCCTATAATCAAGTAAAGATCAAGCAAAACTATTCTCTATTTCCAGGAAAATAAGGTGAGCAAATTAGTCAGTTTTAAATTGAATCTGTTTATGTATTTGATGTTGTGATGAATACTTTGAGTTGTTGTGCAAAATGCTTTACTTTTCTGTGTGTTTGCATGTCTGTATATATGTATATTCATATATGTGTTATACTCTATTGAATCCCAAACTTAAGGCCACTAAAGAAAAACTTAAACCACACCTTATCTAAACAATTTTAGATTTTTATTTACAAATAGAAAATGATCATAAGACTGCAACATTATTTTTAAAATTTATTTCAGGTGTTTATACCAGTAACTATTCCAAAAATAATATTTATAGTGAAGAATCAACTTAAGGAAAAAAGTCAAATATTAAATTACTACAATTTGATTATATAATCGAATTCGCATTCGAAAATGATGAATTTTAACAATTATATTTTGATTTTTAAATTTGGGATTTGTGGGAAATTTGGAGTTGAACAAAAAACATGTTTTGTGTAAATTCCATCGATCAGCGACATTCCATGGGTCAAGCTTTCTGTCAAAGCTAGCTGGTGAGTAAGGGATTCATGGAAAAATAGTGAAAGAATTTTTAGATGAACGTGGCGGTGGGCTGATGTCGAACTAGGGTTCGATTTACATTTGGAGTTGGTTGAGTTTCTGTGACTACTGTAGGTTGATGGTGAATACAAGGTCACCGGACCTGGGGGTACAAGAAGAGAAGGTTCTGGTGAATCTTTGGACATGGTCGCAGGGTCTACGACGGTCAGAGGAGATGACACAGGGTGTTTTTCGGTGACTGGGGTTGGTTTCAGATGGAGCTGGGTATACCCAATTTTGATTTCAGGCGATCTGGTGATTCTGGATGCTCGGGTTAAACGATACGATCGTCGATGATGTGTGGGTAGTAGGGAACTTGGTCGGAGGGCCAGCGATTAGCCGTGCATGTGCACGCGTGAAGTTGTGCATCTGGAGGTGATATTGGTTTTGAGGAAAACGATGATACGCTCGGGTTCGTGCTCGAGTTATTCGCATGAATATCTCAAAGCAGATGAAGATTGGGTGAAGACCGAAGTTTTGCTCAGGAAAAGTAAAGATTGGCCTGGGTTTGGGTGTTTGTGTATAAAACTGTTTAAAGTTTAAAATTTTAAACAATTTTTATAAAGTTTAATCAAGTTTTAACGAATTTTGTTAAACAAATTCGTTTATATGATACGTTTTTATTTTTCTATTAATCAAAGGTTTTAAATATAAATTATTTTAAAATTTATTATGTTTAAAAAGTGTTTTTAATATATTTAAAAGTAACCTTTGATATTTAAAGAAATTAATTTAAGATGAAGGGATTATCTTTTGATTTGATTAAAGTCCTAAGCGATTAAATGATTAATTACTTGATTTAAGTTATTAAAGATAATTATTTAATGTAAGAAAATTTTAAGGATAATTACTTAATCAAAGATTGATTAAGGTTAATTAATTTTATAATTAAGGATAATTAATTAATTAGAAGATTAATTAATGTAAGTAATTAGAGGTAGTTAATTACTTAAGGATAATTACTTAGTTAAAAGTAATTAATTAATGGTTAAAGTGAATTAAGTAATTAGGGATAATTACTTATTATAATTAATTAAGGATAATTAATGTGTGTGAATTATAAATTAATATAAGGATAATTAATTAATTAAAGATTTAGTTAATGAAAGTGATTAGGGATAATCACCTATTGTAGTTAATTAAGGCTAATTGATTAATGATTAATCAATCAAGTGATGATTAATTTGTAATTTATTTATATTAGTAATTAGGGATAATCACTTATTATAATTAATGGTACTTGATTAAGGATTAATTAATTTATGTAATTAATTAAGGATAATTAATTAAAGGATAATTAAATAATAAAAGGTTAATTATTTAATGATTAAAGGTTGATTAATTTATTAATCAAAGTTGATTTAATTAATATTTAAGGGTTAATTAATTTCTTAAAGGTTAATTAATAAATGATTAAGGACTAATTAATGATTAAGGTTTGTAATTAATTAATATTAATTAATCAGGATCAGTAGTTTATTCATAAGTGATTAATCTGATTTAAATTAATCAAATGAATAATTAATCCTACTTATGGATGTTTGAATTGTATGTAATGCTTTGAATTGTTTGATATCCCTGATGTGTAATGCTTTGTGATATGAGTTATTTTGATTCGAGCTGTGATGAATGTAATTTATTTTA
Organism: Allium cepa; assembly: GCA_030765085.1. Lineage (NCBI taxonomy): Eukaryota > Viridiplantae > Streptophyta > Magnoliopsida > Asparagales > Amaryllidaceae > Allium > Allium cepa. The sequence goes on from CM060928.1 coordinate 149,559,172, forward strand.
TCTATGATGAATGTATATTATTTATCTATGGATCTGTAAATGGATGATAAGCGTTATAGGAATATACCGCTTATCGATATTGCTGTGCTTGAATCTGTGATGATTGATGATGTTGCACTATTGTGTGAAACCCCTAGACTACACTATACATACACAAATATGGATTGCACGAGGAAATTGGTTAAGTCACGAATTTTTGAAATGGTATTAAAGTTGAATATTGAATCCAAATAGTTTGTGAAGGATTTAGGTTAAATATGAAAAGCTTTTGAAAAGGAGTTTTAAAGATAAAAGTTATATTAAATAACTTGATAAAGTTTTGAAATTTAAATAATTTGATTGGAATTTGAATTCAAGATTTGAAATTGAATTCTATGTTTGGAAATTATGGTTTAAAAAGGTTATACAAGTTATAAATGTGTTTATATGGGTTTAAACCATTTTAAAAATATTGTTTTGGGAATTTGAATTTAACCCAAGGGCTTTAACTTATACAAATGTAATCGGATTTTTCCGAAATGAAAACTATTTGTTTTCAAATCATAATAGCTTTCATATAAATAAAGGATTTCCAATTTGTGTTGAAAGGATTTCATGTTTGAAATGAAAATGTTTTCCAAGTTATGAATGAATCTTTGGAAATGGTTTTGAAAGCTATAAATTAAATCTTTGATTTAAGGATTGGATGAGTTAGTCCAATTTGAAAGAGATTTTTTTTGAAAGGCTATGAATAAATTTTTGTGAAAGATTGGTGAATTTTGTGAAGTAAATCTTTTTGTTTAGAGATTTGGTAATGATAATTTATTTAAACCATTTGAAAGAAAGGTTTTGGATAATAAGTTGTGACTAAACTGAGATCCACATATCCATATGTTTTTAAATATTGCGCTCATTATTCGGTTTAGCCGAGAAAGGACCTTTGTATCATATAACCCATTACGAATAATGTACGACGTTATGGATAGCATTTGAAGACCGTGGTGAAGACCGGGTATTTTCGAGAATGAAAGGATTACCCAACGAATGACTTTACACTGAGTAGCTATGGTACAAAGATCTCCATATGTGATGGGGAGTCCAATCGGGATTGTGAATACTCAGATTGCAAGGGCTTCATTGTAAAGTGCCTTCAGCTCTATTTGAACCTAGGATAGACTTGTATGGATGTGTGTCTGACATTACACTTTGATATGTAAAGTTGGTTTCTATCAAATACATTTCAGTTTGGTGGCCGAGAATTTATTCTCTTAGCTTAACACCCTTCTCTGAGACGTACGAGCTCAGAGGTTATGTAGTTGATGGTTACTAGTGATACATTCCCAATTTGGTAATGTGGCATACGAAGTACTGCTGATCATTTGTTGATTAAAGCATGGCTTTGTGTAAAGCCTGGCTTTGTGGACGAGACTGCATCAGGACCTCACAACCCGAAAATGGTCGAAACAGGAAAGATGCATCAAGGTTATTAGGGGTCGCTCCTCTAGAGTGTGTCCATTTCTTCTGGAAAAGGGTGGTATCATGATATGGAGCCCAGATACTTAACATGTGGACACTGCAAATTTATTACTTTGTAGTTGCTTTATGGTTGAGGATCCTCGGATAAAGGTCGCAAACGATCGAGGATGGCATACTTGTAGGTGTTACTTCCAGGCAGGGATGACCTGGCCTTGTGTTAGCAGAGATCCGGGTAGGTTCTCTGGGCGTCCCTCTAAAGGCGTACCCATATGGCATACTTTCGAAATGTTTTCCACTATGCACTAATAATAATATCAAAAGGATTTTGTGTAGTAAGTATGTTTGACTATCATAAGGAGAAATTTCCCTTAAATGTGCGATTGCATGGTGTGTGTGCTGGGAGGCCTTATGGTAGTTTCATTTTCCAAAAAAAACATTACGGATTTCAATGTTAAATTCTTTTGTTGTTTGCTTTTATTCAAAACTGTTTTTGTTTGCTCATACCAGTCCCATGGCTGACCCGGAGAACTCTGGGTGCCCACAATTTTCCACACGGGCAGCCTAGAGACAGGTTAGCCGTAGATTTTGAAGCTTAGTAGAATAAGGATCTAGAAGTTAATGGTTTTGAAAGCTTTTGGAAGTCTTTGAAGTTTTTGGAGCTTTTGGTTCGAAGATCTTTTTAAGCCTTTTAGATTTGAAGGTCTTTGGAAGTTTTGGAAGACCTTAGCAAAGTTGAAGTATTGGATTCTCTTGAAGACTTTGCTAATATTGATATATTTCCGTTGTGGTTTTGTGTTGTATATATTCTCTGATGGTGTTGGGTTATTGTTATCAATTGATGTAACTAACATTGCATCTATGTTGTATGTCAATTTTATCATCCTTTGTTTCCGTTATGTTATTTATCATCTAATGTTGTTATAAGCTCCGGCGATACAGATTTCGATGTGGATTGTCGGGCATCGAGTTCGGGTCATCACAAGATCCGAAGGTATGGCTCCGAAAGCTAGTTGGATTGTTAAATCCGATAAATAGATCACTTTAGACATGATGCAATTAAGCTTAGGTTACAAGATGTTGAAACGTAAAGTAGCAATAGCCAATGCAGAGAAGGTAAAGTACAGAAAGTTATAAACACCGAGACTTTACAGTTGTTCGGGCTGAAAGTTCCTACGTTCACTATCCTTTCCTTATTTAGCCACTCTTACCTAGCCGAAAGGCTTATTACATTAAGTCTATACATACCATTACTAACGAGTTTGTAATGGGAGCTTTAATATAGAAAAGTAAAATATGATAGTATATTTCAATTCTTTTTTAGTGCCAGTCTTTTCACAATAGCTGGTAGTCCTCTATTTATAACAAATTTAAGGTTCTTTCATTAGCGTATGTGCTTTCTCTTGGATTGATAACCTAGCTTGCTATGTATGGCTTAGATTTGAACGCTTGCCATCATCTAGTTGAGTGCATTTTGATGAGGATTGTTGATGTGATTCTTACGCAAACACACACACAAACACTTGTATATATATAAATATATAACTTCTTGGATATCTTTTGTTTATCCTAAGCGTTAGTCTCGGCTTGGGCTATCTAATTTATTGATCGTTGAAATGCTTTTGGTTTAGGCTACCGCTTCCCTTGGCTAAGCTTATTTTCTTAGCTGGACAATGAACTCGATCTCGGTCGACACTTGACTAATGCTCTCAGACTACATGCTCTCGGTCTTATATAGGTATGGGGTTTGTAAACAATTAGCGGTGGTGTAAAGCTTACAGTTGCACGTTATTATAAGAACGTGGCTCGTTATACAGCACTGTGCATGGTACAATTCGACCATAGCTCACTCTTTACATGACACGATTCGGCCATGGCTTACTCTTTTGCACAACACTCTGGATGTGGCTAACTAAATCTTTTTTATACTCGCTCTTTATATAGTACCATTGCTCATGGCTCCCTATAAAGCACCGTGCGTGGTAATATTTGACCATAACTCGCTCTTTGCATGACATGATTCGGCCATGCCTCACTCTTTGCACAACACTTTTGAAGGTGACTCACTAGGTGCGTTTGACATGTTCTTCTCTTCCAAGACTCACTCATTGCACAACACTATCGACCATGGCTCACTGTTATTCAGGATCTTCCTAGTATTCTAACTTCATTAAGATTCTACACGATATTCGTATCTTATTGGGAACCTACCCAATATTCAGATCTCATTAGGAATCTTTCCAGTATTCTAATCTCATTGGAAATCTACCCATTATTCTAATTTTGTTAGGAATATAACCAATATTTTAATCTTATTGAGAATCAACCCAATATTCTAATCTCATTGGGAATCTACCCAATATTCTAATCTCATTGAGAACCTATCCAATATTCTAATTTTATGTATGATACTGCTTGACCATGGCTAAAAACTATGCTTCTTAGCTTGAAATAAAAATTTAGTAATGGTTTATTTCTTGCGTGACACTACAAGGTCATGGCTAAAGTTATAAATTTTTATCTAGGGTACTTTACTCGAAGGAAGAACTAGTTTTATGGCCCAGAGGTGAAAAAAAGTAATAGTCGAGAGGTGAATTCATTTACTTGCACGAAGATAAAAGCATGGCTTTAAAACTCGCATGATACTACTTAATTAGAGAAGTACGTGGCAAAATTATTATGATGAACTTTTCAAAAGTTACATAATATTACTTGATCACTGCAATAATCACTACTAAAACATTTGATGAAGTATTCGAAATTCATAAAAATTTAGAAGACTAGAGTCTCGCACAACAAACCTGAGTCACCGCTGAAAGATTGGTTATTGTCTTAAATATCTAATAAAGATTTTACTCAAATAGCAGCCCCGTGCTGTGATAATGTTTCAGATGCTCGGCATTCCTAGTCCAAGGTATTACATTGCCATTTGTCTTCTTTAATCTATATGTCCTCAAAGCAATCACGTCATGAATTGCTGGGGGTCCTTCCCAATTCAGGCCAAAAGGCCTGTAACATGCTAGAATTTTAGTCATTTGAATTCGAAATATTTAATTGATTTCAAACACTGAAAAGTTAATTTTATAAATTAAGTAACTTGAATTTCAAATATAGCAATTTATTGGATAATCTAATTGTTGAAATTAATAATTGATCTTTTTTAAATAATAGAATCTTGGATTTTAATTTGGACAAAAATGATTTTTAAACTTATTTAGATTTAGTTGGATAAGAATGGTAGTAAAAAACTTTTAATTTCAATTTATTAAACGTGGTTAATTTGGTTTTTAAAATAATTCATTTTAATTAACAGGTAAAAATAGGCTTCCGGGGCATTGTCTCGAATTTCGACGAAACTAGTTCCGTTGGATCAGTGATAGTGAATTACAGTACGCCGTCAAATTTCATGGCGATCAGATAAATCGTTTGGTCGTGCAAGTTTGAAATGCGTAGAAATTGATTTTCAAAATTTATAATATAATTAAGTTGAAAAGGCTATTTTCTACATATGATCGAATTAGGTCTCGAGACTAGTTCCATTGCGTTTGGAATAGGGGTATAACATATATAAGCTAGGTGGCTTGTCTTGTTTGGAGTTCGACATTTTTGGACGTTTAAAGATGATTATTTTAAAAATCAAATAATATATATTCTTTATATTCAGCCCATACCCATATCTAAATGCCCATACCTCCCCTGTTCAAACCCATACCTCATCTCCACTTTATAATTGTTCAAATTAGCCCTGTCCTCATTTCAAAAACCGCAGAAAAGAAAAAAAAGTAAGCAAGCTTTTAATTTTTTTTTAATCAATTCAAAGAAAGCATACAAAATATTGAAAACTTGTTCCTTAGATTCATATCACCTAAATCTTCAACCTGGTATTAGCATGGAAGGGTTCGGCAGCGAATATAGGAAGTTAACAGTGAATGATAAAGCAAGTTCAAACTAAGGCTAGGAAATTCTTAAAATATGGGCATCGACTTGCATCTTTGAGGTTGTATTTGTGTTCAGGGTGGGAAATGGTAGTTGTAGGACAAAGGTGGTGAAGCTTGATAGCCAGATGGGGGTGCAACGTACATACATTGCCATAGATGGCTACTAGGTCGCATTCAAGCTTGGGGGTTCAGGTGTGGAGCTTTGATGATGGATGTGTAGATTCAAACGGAGAAGTTCAGCGGTATAGTCGGATTTCGGTATAGTCGACTGGAGAGGGAGGGAGAGAGGGAGGGAGCGACGGTCATGGCAGGCTTCAATGAACCGGAAGGCCGCAATAAAAATTAATTTAAGGAAGAAGGTTATAAGATGTAATTATTTTATAATTAAAAGATTACTGGAATCAGTTTTATTTAAATCCCATCAACTTATAAATTTAATAACTTATCCATACAAGGTCCAATCCAGATGCAAATTTTTGCGTTGCGCTTGTAAAGATGAAAGCTTCGCAATGGATATGGTTTGGATGAAATTGGATACTATTGATAATAGCGATAAAATCGGACGCCTTTCGATTTTAGCTCCAAACCAAAATGCCTCGACGACAACTAAAACCAATGTGAGTTAATCTCACCTTTTTGGTTAACTAGAAATATTTTTAGTCGACAAAAATTATCTATTGGATGTTTGGATGTTTGTTATTGATAGTTATTGACTATTTGGATAATTTACTAATTATTATTAATTGGATTGGATATATTCCTGCCTATTGGAGCAGATGAGACATTATTACATTTCCGTATAAGAGCGGATGATCCTTTGTATATGACTCTCATATCAAAGCGGTTGATTTACATTTTTTATTATATATTGTGTGTGATGTGAGGGACAGGTTAGAGGGATCCAACAGGATTCCTTACACTGTTGATTTTATTTTCATATATATAGTGATACAAGACTTATTGTGTAACGACCCTGAAATTTTAACGATTTAAATTGGAAATATTTAATTAATTTTAAATATTTGAATGATAATTTAAATTGAATTCCAAATATAACAATGAATTTGGCGATTAAATTTTAAAATTTAATCTATAAAGAGTTGAATAAAAATTTAAATTTAATCTATTGGAGTTGAAATTGAATATTAAATTTGTGATTGAAATTCAAACTAATGAGTTAAGAAAAATAATTTGGATTTAAGGATTATTACTTATATAAATTAATGATTGAATTAAATTTTGATTTGAAACTATGAAGTTATTTGAATTTTTCAAGTTCATATAAAGAACATATATGAATTTAAAAATTTGAACTTGGAGTTTGTAAATTTATTTAAACAAATACACTTAGTTAGAATTTTACCAACAAAACAAAACAAAACAAATTAAAGAAAATAATTATACAAAAACACATTGAATTTAAGAATAAAATAAATAAAATAAAATAAACATAAAATATAGAAGAAGAGAAAAATCCACTCCCTTTTTATTTTTAACCCCTTTCCCCTTTTTACCCATTCTCATTTTTAATACCCTAAACCAAATTAACAAACGAAAAATAATGGCGACCGTGTTCTCCTCGTTCGTTCCTCCTTGAAGCTAAACTAGGGCTTGCGATCCAATTAGGGGCTTCGATCTTCGTTCAATTGTGCTCATTACTCTCTTCGGCGGTTTCGATTATAAAGGTGAGTTTTCTCACGATTAATCGTTACTCAAGATTTTAGATTTGTTTGAATTGGGTGTTTGGTTGCATGCTATGATTTAGGGTGTTATTTGTTATCATTTGCTCGGTCAATCCAATTTAAACTGATATGAACAGATAAGTCACTGCATGGTTGTTTGTTGGGTGTTATCTGTTATCATTTGCTCGGTTTATTTGCTTTTAAAACTGATAAGAACAGATGCTATTAAAATTTGTTTTTAAACTGATAAGAACAGATGCTATCAAAACTTTTTGCTTGTTTGTTTTTGCTGCATGTGATGGATTTTTGAATCTGGTTAAGGAAAATGTAGTATGAAAAACAAATACTTCAGTTCTGAAAATACTTGTGAGCAAACTTTTTCAACCTTTGATTTATTTCTGTGATGTTTGTGAGTAAACCCCTGTTTATTAAATCACTCGCTGCTGTTTGAAATGCTTGAATGAATGTTTGAAAGACACTTGCATGTGAATAAATGGTTGTGCTTGTGTTTTCTTTTGCCTGGGGTTGTATTGCCTTTCCTGTTTCTCTGAGTTATGATTTACAGTGTTCATATACCAAACTCAAACCCCTCTCTATTTGTTATCGGATTTGAAAAATAAACATGATGGAGTAGTTCAAATTTGTACTGTGTTTTCCAGTAATAAAATCAAGGTAAGTTTTGAAATTTTCTTTTACTGGAAACTTTAGAGAACACAGTTACCTATAAATTTTGGTTTACAGTGTAAACCATGTCAAAAACCAGAAACTCTTCCCTTATTCCTTCTGAAAGATAGGTTGAGAACAAGTTAAAGTATGTTGTGACATAGCATTTTGTTTCAGTAACTAGTTGAAGCAAGATCATGCATATTTCTTTTACTGAAAAAAAAATGTGAGCAAGCTTTATCCTTTTGACTTTAATATGGCTATATATTAAATTGATGAGATAGATGATTGAAGCATGATTAAGGAGTGAATATGAACATTGGTTGTGGTTGCATGTTGTACTTATCAGATGCCTGTGCAGATCTTAGTTCTGTGCATATTCATCTCCTCTGTCTAAAAGATAACAGGACCCAAAAATCCATAATTAAATTCATATTCTCGTATTCAATTGAATTCAAGTCATGACCTTTAAGGAAGATATGTTTGTATCAATATAACATCATTTTCAAAAATATTATTCAGCAAAATAGATGAGTAGGATTGCTGAAAACCAGGGATATCAGTGGTAGGTGAGTAAATTACCTTAAAAACAGTTTTAAAATTCATCTGAGATTGAATGATGATGCATGCAATGAAATTTGCTTCGATGATGAATATTAGTTTACATGAATGCATGTTTGAATATTGGATGTGCCAGTATGTATAAAAAAAATCTTCCAGTGTTTATATTACTGAATTTATAGATATGTTTATATGGGTAAGTAACCTGTATATTCAAACACTCTGTTATCTATTGTTTCAGACCAGAATTCTTTTCAAAATTTGAATCTTCCACTAAAACATCAATATTTGGCCTTGATGATTGAATGAAATATTTTTGTTAATGTTGAAGGTAATTTTAAAATATAGTTTCTGTAGTTTTTTTTTATTTACAGATAATTTTAAAAAAGGAAAACACAGTAAACCACTAATGCATGAATATCTTTAAACTAGGAAATGGTTGACCCCTGTGGTTGTGCATGTTTGTTTGGCCATAGTTATTACTGCTCTGTTACATTCCAGATTTTAGTCCACTCAAATAAACTCACTTCTTTTTATCCAATCTATTTCAAGCTGAGTTTTTTTTAAGGGGAAAAAGATTATACAGATGTTAGTTGATTTTTAAAATATGGTCCAGATGTTTATATTTAGGCAATACAAATTGGAACAATCAAATTCAGTAAAGATGAACCAACTTGTGAAAATTTGGTCAAGCAATTCCAGTTGCCTATATCCTTGTTTCGTACGTCCCTGCCTGTGCAATTCCCTGATGCTTGAAATTTTTGTCACACAACCATTACCAAGTGCCTTGTTCTTTTTCTTTTGTACACTCTAATACCCTGTTGCATTTGGTTTATTTTGTTGCACTCATTTGTAGTCTGCACCACCATATGCTTTTGTAGCCTGATCTTTGTTGAACATGTGTTTTGCTATACTGTTCACTTGAGTTTGAAATTGTTGTCTCATTTGAAACAGTGCAGTCCCTTTGTTTTTGAGATATATGCATGTTGACTAGTTCACTTGCTCATATATGTTGATTCACTGATGCATTTCTTATGGTCTATTTCTTTGTTGTTATGAGCTTAATGAGTTATGCTCATTTTGGTCTGCACTCTGTAAACTTTGAGTTGTATTTGTGAATCTTTCGTTGCTTCATGTCTTTGGCATTTCTGAGCCTCTGCCTTTGATAGCCTGTTTCAACATTTGCTGTTTGTATTGCTTTGTCTGATGCCTTCTTGACTCTTTTATCTGTGCATTGGCCTTGAGTTGAACCTAGTTTTGAAACTTGGGTTTGACCTTGTTTTGATCTGATAGCTGTGCTTTTGTTTGGTGCACACGAGTTGGCGAGGCAGTGCACATGTGTATAAATATACGTGTGTACTGCAGCCACACAGGATTGACAGATTTTAAAAATTATGAAGTTGTTAACATGAAAATCCATAATAGATTTAAATTGATTCAAGTGATTCATCATCTCTGTTGCATATTTTACACACTGTATTTTGGGCTGTTACCATTTTATTTCAATTCATTGCAAATTTATTTACTTGAATTAAGATTAATCCTGACTCGAGTGTTTTTGTGTTTTGCAATAAACGCTCGGGTCAGACCGAGTATTTTTACAGCTTGGAGATTTTCTCGCAGCGAAGTTAGAGAGAGGGGAAAGCACTTCACTAAAGATTTTCAAGAAAATGTTTCTTGTACTTCAAAAAGATATATGTTTGTTCCGCTGTATAAAATGTAATTCATTGTATAACTCTGATATTTGTATATAAAAGAAAAGTTCATTTATGAAAAATAGATTATTGTTTCTATGATTCTGTGACTGATTCTGTTTAAATGTTATAAACTAAATAACAATCCGTCATTTGAACGTTTCTAGTTGGTTTAATTACCGACTGGAGGCGGTCAGAGCGGCGTGTCGTTACAAAAGTGGTATCAGAGCTTTGGTTTACACAAAGCTTAGTTTATGGCGTTTAATATGAATAGTTACTAGAATCACTTTAAAGAAAGTGTTTTCCAAATCTAAAGAAGTATAAAATTTGTTTTCTTTAAAATAAAAGGTATTTTGAAAGTTAGAATCATTTTCGAAGATTCCCCTCTCTAAATTTAGGTTTGCGATAGTTTCTCTTCGGTGAGGTCTCCTTAGATTTGAGTCCCGATCATTCGAAAACCCATTATCGATTTGTTGAGATTTACGAAAAATGAAATATGAGTTAAGTGAATTAATGAATTGGTTTAAATTGGTTTAAATCGAATATTGTGAATATCTCCAAAGTAACAATTGGAAAATGAAATGACATGTCAATTTGGTTATAACCAAGAGAATTATTGAACTATAACTTGGAAATTTGATTCTAAATTCTTTTAAAAATTTTGATTTCAAATGTTGTGAAGAATGATTTAGTAAATGAATGGATTATAAGTATTTAACTTATAATATGGACTTTGGTATATAACTAAGTTATATAAATTGAATTGAATTAATAAAGGAGATTATGAATCGAAGTTTATAAATAGAAATGGAATTTCTAAAGATGTTTATAAATCCGCAAACGACTTATTTTGATAAGTAAATTGTTATAGCCTATTTATGGAGTTATATCTATGGTTTTGGACAATAAATAAGATATAAAAGGAAATATGAATCTAATGAAAATTCATAATAGATTTTAATAGATTCAATGATGAATTTGAATTTGAACGGGCAGAGAATTAAGTTAAGTGGAAATTTAATATTGGAAAGTTTGAAGTTGGTTTAAAACCAATATTTTGAAATGTATGCGGAATTCAAACTACGAATTAAGTTGAAGTTGAAAAAACTCAAATAGGAATGTTTTGTGGAAGTAATTTTATAAATGAAGTTAATCCATTTTAAGTTGTTTTAAAATGTGTTAAGAATCGAAAGCATAGATTTCAACATTCGTTGTTGAAATAGACGTTTTCAAGAGGAAAGAAAGGAAATGGTGGACTATAACATTGTTGTTATAGTAAATGGTTTCCAATAGGAAATGTTTTATTTAGTATTGGGGTTTATATATCTATTTTAATTCGAATCCCTATACTAGTGATTTTGGGTCGTCGTAATGATGTTTTACGCAGCATTCGTTTTGACTCAAATAAATGTGTTTAAAGAGTGATTTCCTTTAAGAATGAAATATATACTTTATTTTGGTTTAAGTATATTGAATATTTTCAAAGTGTTGAAAATAATTGGATTTGTGAATTACTTATTATTGAATAAGTATAGAAATATTTTCCAATATGAAATGAAAGGTTTGAAATTTTATCTTTTAAAGATAAATTGAAAAGTGAATATTTGAATTTGTTTCAAATGGCTAAGTGTGGAAAATTATATATATCTTGTAAAGATATTATTTTTGGGAAATTTGAACAATTAGTTCAACTTTAAATTTTGAATGGTTGATTTGGATTGTATGTCTAACATTGTGAATTGACGACATAGCAGTTGATCTCTATTAAATATATATCTGTTGGTGGCGGAGAATTTATTCTCTTAGCTTAACACCCTTCTCTGAGACATACGAGCTCAGAGGTTATATATCGGTAGACATCAATTATGTGTTGAGAATTGACGATGTAACATGAAATCCAAATCGAGTGTGAAGTCGATAATAAATTGGATTATGAATGCAAATTAGGTTTGAGATAACCTTAAATTCCCAAATCGACTTAGAGGAAAATTTTAAATGGGTAATGAAATGGAAAATTTGTGAATCCTCTATTTGTTATGGGTATGAAATATTGTGGTTTTCATAACGTATATATGAGAATACGATAAATTTGAAAACCATTTAGTTTGGAAAAGTAATTGTTGTGGAAAACTTATGTAAGTACATGAGTATGATATGTACTAAGTGTGAAATGAAATATTATATATGTATGTATGATATTATGTTTTCCAAATTGAGGATATGGAAAAGTACCTTCCATTTAAACTTTGTGAAGGTTGTTGGAACTCGATATGGCTGTCCATTTGAAAATCGTTGCTACGTTGTATTTCCATTAGTTGGAGTGATTATTTGTATTTCCATTAGTTGGAATGTCCTTTTGGACTGGTATCCCTCATGATTATCATGATGGGATAGTGTACTAGCGTAATTCGAGGGGCGAGATGCCTATGGTTACAAGCGATTCTACTGGGATAGTAGCGTAACCGCCGTGTATACCGCGATCTAGTTACACTCGGGTAGTAGCGTAATTTGAGGGGCGTGATGCCTACAGTTACAAGCGATTCCACTGGGATAGTGGCGTAACCGCCGTGTAAACTGCAATCTAAAAACCAAAGCGTAATTCGAGGGGCGAGATGCCTACAGTCACGAGCGATTCTACTGGGATAGTAGCGTAACCACCGTGTGAACCGTGATCTTTGGCGACAACCATGGCGAAATTCAAGAGATGAGAAATCTATAGTTTACAAGCGACTACTGGGATAGTAGCGGAACCGCCGGGTAAACTGTGATCCATGGGGGAATGTGCTTTCCAATCCATTTTTAAAAAAATATTTTTTAAGTATTTTCACTGGGAATTGAAGCAAGTATATTTAGTACTTGGAGATTGTTAGACTTGCGCCTGGCCAGCGTATTCCTAATGTCTTTAAGAACGACAATAGACTTGTCAAATTTCGAGTTAGCAAGTATTTTCAAACTTTAAATAGAAAATCAATAATCTGAAATTAAAGTAACATAAAATTCCAACCTAATGGACTAAGGAAGAGGATTTTTTTGAAATGTTTTGAGAAGTCCACAGATTTGGGAAAGATATAATAGGTAAATGAAGTGTTTCAAGTTTAAATATGGGTTTGTAAATTGCAAATTTTGGCAAAAGACTTTTGTAGAAATCAATAAACAAAGGAGTTAATTAACAAAGCTAATGAGATAAAACAAATAGAATGAATTCTATACTTATTTATTTTAAATAAGTTTCAAACTTGATAAAAATTGTGTAGAGTATAAATATCAGTGAAATTTTAACAATCATTTTTCCTTACTTGTAATTTCGGGACAAAATTCTTTTAAGGAGGGGAGATTGTAACGACCCTGAAATTTTAACAATTTAAATTGGAAATATTTAATTAATTTTAAATATTTGAATGATAATTTAAATTGAATTCCAAATATAACAATGAATTTGGCAATTAAATTTTAAAATTTAATCTATAAAGAGTTGAATAAAAATTTAAATTTAATCTATTGGAGTTGAAATTGAATATTAAATTTGTGATTGAAATTCAAACTAATGACTTAAGAAAAATAATTTGGATTTAAGGATTATTACTTATATAAATTAATGATTGAATTAAATTTTGATTTGAAACTATGAAGTTATTTGAATTTTTCAAGTTCATATGAAGAACATATATGAATTTAAAAATTTGAACTTGGAGTTTGTAAATTTATTTAAACAAATACACTTAGTTAGAATTTTACCAACAAAACAAAACAAAACAAAGTAAAGAAAATAATTATACAAAAACACATTGAATTTAAAAATAAAAAAATAAAATAAAATAAACATAAAATATAGAAGAAGAGAAGAATCCACTCCCTTTTTATTTTTAACCCGTTTCCCCTTTTTACCCGTTCTCATTTTTAATACCCTAAACCAAATTAACAAACGAAAAATAATAGCGGCCGTGTTCTCCTCGTTCGTTCCTCCTTGAAGCTAAACTAGGGCTTGCGATCCAATTAGGGGCTTCGATCTTCGTTCAATTATGCTCATTACTCTCTTCGGCTATTTCGATTATAAAGGTGAGTTTTCTCACGATTAATCGTTACTCGAGTTTTTAGATTTGTTTGAATTGGGTGTTTGGTTGCATGCTATGATTTGGGGTGTTATTTGTTATCATTTGCTCGGTCAATCCAATTTAAACTGATATGAACAGATAAGTCACTGCAAGGTTGTTTGTTGGGTGTTATCTGTTATCATTTGCTCGGTTTATTTGCTTTTAAAACTGATAAGAACAGATGCTATTAAAATTTGTTTTTAAACTGATAAGAACAGATGCTATCAAAAAAATTTGCTTGTTTGTTTTTGCTGCATGTGATGGATTTTTGAATCTGGTTAAGGAAAATGTAGTATGAAAAATAAATACTTTAATTCTGAAAATACTTGTGAGCAAACTTTTTCAACCTTTGATTTATTTCTGTGATGTTTATGAGTAAACCCCTGTTTATTAAATCACTCGCTGCTGTTTGAAATGCTTGAATGACTGTTTGAAAGACACTTGCATGTGAATAAATGGTTGTTCTTGTGTTTTCTTTTGCCTGGGGATGTATTGCCTTTCCTGTTTCTCTGAGTTATGATTTATAGTGTTCATATACCAAACCCAAACCCCTCTCTATTTGTTATCGGATTTGAAAAATAAACATGATGGAGTTGTTCAAATTTGTACTGTGTTTTCCAGTAATAAAATCAAGGTAAGTTTTGAAATTTTCTTTTACTGGAAACTTTAGAGAACACAGTTACCTATAAATTTTGGTTTACAGTGTAAACCATGTCAAAAACCAGAAACTCTTCCCTTATTCCTTCTGAAAGATAGGTTGAGAACAAGTTAAAGTATGTTGTGACATAGCATTTTGTTTCAGTAACTAGTTGAAGCAAGATCATGCATATTTCTTTTACTGAAAAAAAATGTGAGCAAGCTTTATCCTTTTGACTTTAATATGGCTATATATTAAATTGATGAGATAGATGATTGAAGCATGATTAAGGTGTGAATATGAACATTGGTTGTGGTTGCATGTTGTGCTTATCAGATGCCTGTGCAGATCTTAGTTCTGTGCATATTCATCTCCTCTGTCTAAAAGATAACAGGACCCAAAAATCCATAATTAAATTCATATTCTCGTATTCAATTGAATTCAAGTCATGACCTTTAAGGAAGATATGTTTGTATCAATATAACATCATTTTCAAAAATATTATTCAGCAAAATAGATGAGTAGGATTGCTGAAAACCAGGGATATCAGTGGTAGGTGAGTAAATTACCTTAAAAACAGTTTTAAAATTCATCTGAGATTGAATGATGATGCATGCAATGAAATTTGCTTCGATGATGAATATTAGTTTACATGAATGCATGTTTGAATATTGGATGTGCCAGTATGTATAAAAAAAATCTTCCAGTGTTTATATTACTGAATTTATAGATATGTTTATATGAGTAAGTAACCTGTATATTCAAACACTCTGTTATCTATTGTTTCAGACCAGAATTCTTTTCAAAATTTGAATCTTCCACTAAAACATCAATATTTGGCCTTGATGATTGAATGAAATATTTTTGTTAATGTTGAAGGTAATTTTAAAATATAGTTTCTGTAGTTTTTTTTTTATTTACAGATAATTTTAAAAAAGGAAAACACAGTAAACCACTAATGCATGAATATCTTTAAACTAGGAAATGGTTGACCCCTGTGGTTGTGCATGTTTGTTTGGCCATAGTTATTACTGCTCTGTTACATTCCAGATTTTAGTCCACCCAAATAAACTCACTTCTTTTTATCCAATCTATTTCAAGCTGAGTTTTTTTTAAGGGGAAAAAGATTATACAGATGTTAGTTGATTTTTAAAATATGGTCCAGATGTTTATATTTAGGCAATACAAATTGGAACAATCAAATTCAGTAAAGATGAACCAACTTGTGAAAAATTGGTCAAGCAATTCCAGTTGCCTATATCCTTGTTTCGTACGTCCCTGCCTGTGCAATTCCCTGATGCTTGAAATTTTTATCACACAACCATTACCAAGTGCCTTGTTCTTTTTCTTTTGTACACTCTAATACCCTGTTGCATTTGGTTTATTTTGTTGCACTCATTTGTAGTCTGCACCACCATATGCTTTTGTAGCCTGATCTTTGTTGAACATGTGTTTTGCTATACTGTTCACTTGAGTTTGAAATTGTTGTCTCATTTGAAACAGTGCAGTCCCTTTGTTTTTGAGATATATGCATGTTGACTAGTTCACTTACTCATATATGTTGATTCACTGATGCATTTCTTATGGTCTATTTCTTTGTTGTTATGAGCTTAATGAGTTGTGCTCATTTTGGTCTGCACTCTGTAAACTTTGAGTTGTATTTGTGAATCTTTCGTTGCTTCATGTCTTTGGCATTTCTGAGCCTCTGCCTTTGATAGCCTGTTTCAACATTTGTTGTTTGTATTGCTTTGTCTAATGCCTTCTTGATTCTTTTATCTGTGCACTGGCCTTGAGTTGAACCTAGTTTTGAAACTTGGATTTGACCTTGTTTTGATCTGATAGCTGTGCTTTTGTTTGGTGCACACGAGTTGGCGAGGCAGTGAACATGTGTATAAATATACGTGTGTACTGCAGCCACACAGGATTGACAGATTTTAAAAATTGAAGTTGTTAACATGAAAATCCATAATAGATTTAAATTGATTCATGTGATTCATCATCTCTGTTGCATATTTTACACACTGTATTTTGGGCCGTTACCATTTTATTTCAATTCATTGCAAATTTATTTACTTGAATTAAGATTAATCATGACTCGAGTGTTTTTGTGTTTTGCAATAAACGCTCGGGTCAGACCGAGTATTTTTACAGCTTGGAGATTTTCTCGCAGCGAAGTTAGAGAGAGGGGAAAGCACTTCACTAAAGCTTTTCAAGAAAATGTTTCTTGTACTTTAAAAAGATATATGTTTGTTCCGCTGTATAAAATGTAATTCATTGTATAACTCTGATATTTGTATATAAAAGAATAGTTCATTTATGAAAAATAGATTATTGTTTCTATGATTCTGTGACTGATTCTGTTTAAATGTTATAAACTAAATAACAATCCATCATTTGAACGTTTCTAGTTGGTTTAATTACCGACTGGAGGCGGTCAGAGCGGCGGGTCGTTACATATTGAATGCCATATTGATGACTTTGATATGATTTGCTTAATCAGTGCTTTAGTAGCACCGGGCTTCATTTTTGGTGTTTTAAAATACTATAAAAAATGATTTAATTTAAAAAGGGATTTCAAAGCAATTTTGAAAATTATATATATGCTTAAATAATTAGTCTTGAATTATTTGAAGGATTAATTTATTTCAAAAAAATCAAAGGTGTGATTTTTGGATATCATAAGTTAATAGTTTCATAAAAGATATTAAATAGAGATTTCTGAACTGTAAATAAAGATTTTTAAAATATTGAAATAAGTCCGTCTTTTATAATAAAGGGATATGTTTTAAGGGGAAATATAAATATTTTGATATTAATATTTACTAACCATTTATATATAGTAATATATATATATATATGTACATATATGAAGGATTAATTACAAATATGAGATTTTGTAAGTGTTATGATTTATAAAAGTAATATTTTACAAACTAAGTGAAGATTTGTAAAATCGTATTTTGATAATAAAAAGTATAGATTTATAAATGGGTTTTATAAGTTAAAGGAAACTACTATAGTTTAGTAAATTGTATAATAAGTAAAACGATGGATTTATTATAAGAACGGACTGATATTTTAGAAGTGGTTGACACTATTTTGGAAATTGAAGGTGAGGGTAAACTGGAATGTTAAACGATATTTTATAAATAGAAAGAGAATTATAAAAGAAATTTATCCATATGGAAGTAACGTTAAACGAATGGTGATTGATGTTTTAAATGAAATTTATGAATAAGTGATTTCATAAAGCAAATAAAGTTATAAATGGGATTCATAAATAAATGGGTTTTATGAAAGGAAGTTTTTATAAAATGGAAAATGTAGTTTGTAAATATGGAAATGACTAGGCTGAAGATTTGAGAATGGATATTTATCAAGGAAATATATTATGTTTTAAAGTTGGTTATTCATGTAAATATTGCTTAAAGTTGTTTATAATTATTTAAATAATTTTGAAAAGTTTATTATTTGAAATATTAATATGGTTTGAAATTAATAATAACGATTATTAATAATATTTTGGTAACTCGTCATTATTATTTTTATGGTAAAGATTAACGATTGTTTTATTCATAATGTTTTGAATTATTAGTTATTATTTTTAAGAGGTTAAAATTTAATTAAATTATTTACTTATAATGGTTTCGAGATTCCTAAATTGAGTTTTGCAAACGAACTTGGAATTTATAAAAGTGCTTATAAAATGGTTTGAAAATTCAAAGGAAGATTATTTACAAGATAAAGAGGTTTACAAATAAATGAATATTTATAATGAATTTTAGAAATGGGTTTACAAATTTATAAAAATAATTTATAAACAATTGCATGGTTTATAAGGGTGTAGAAAATACTTTAAAGAATAATTTACAAATGGTTTTAGAAATTTATAATGGATTTTATAAATGATTTTAGAATTTGTTAAAAAGGAGATCTTTCTCCGTATTCGGCAAATATACTTATACCGTTGAGATAAGTGCATGGATATTTTCTAAGTATGGAAAATAGAGAGGGTTATGAATATATCTTTGTAAAAGAATTTTGATACAAGCATTTACAAGATGGTTTCAATTAATGAAAGATTGATTTAGGAGGCTTAGTGTTGCTTGCTGCTTAACCAAATGTCATTTTTTCTACAGAATTAAATCCCTAATTGAATGTTTGTTATTCGATGGTTAAATAACTGACTATTGGAATTTGGAAACAAAAGTAACTTTGGAAATATCTAGAAGAAACACGTGAGTTATATGGTACAGTCATCTTCGATAATGTTGTACTGTGCATGTTAGTCTCTTTTCGTTCTTCTATGATAAATAATAAGGAAATCGATCCACTAACAGTTAGGAGTTATCTTCGAACTTATCTTTGGCTGTTTATTTCCTAAAGAGTCGAGGTTGAGTGTACCGGAAACTACCGAATATTGTTTTGAAGTGACCAAGGTTGGATATGTTATCCAAAAACCACTTCGATCCAACAAATGCTTTCGAAGTGAAGACATCTTGAAGATGGAATTAGAGACGGGATTCTCAAGCGTTTCAGCCCCAGAACAAATTTGTATGGATGAATGCTTGTATTGCATTGGTTTCCTGGAGGAAAGTATTAGCATTCTAAGATGGTTTACTAGGAGGAAATGGTAAAAGCTTATTCTCTTCGAGCCGCACACCTAGGAAATGAATATAACAGGGACATATGGCAGGGCTAAGTGGGTCGCACCCAAGTAGGGTATGATCTTCCTAAATCTAGAGCGATATTCATATATGCTTTAGGATCCCATTGTATGATTGTTGATTACAACCAAGGGGTGATCATATTCGGTGCTGCTCGAGAAGGGGGTAGTGCCGGTCCTGAGTAGCAAAGGTGCAACGTGTTGTAGCATCCCATACATTTTATCTAGAGGTGTACGGATTCGGTGGGTAGACCCATACCCTTTCATAGTTGGAATCCTTCAATACGAGCCTTCATTCTTCTTTCTTTCCCTTAACTATATGTCTTTCTATTTGATTTGGGTTGGACATGTGTGATTTATTGTTAGTTTGAACTGTACGGAAAAGCGGGTCTTACATGTCGTATGAGAGCTTAGGTTGCGCGAACACCTAGGCTTTAGTGGGGATTTACACATTTGAGATAGGGTATGTGAAATCCTAGGATGAGTTTTGAGAGTGTTTGTGTGTGTGTCTATATATACACATATATATATGTATATGAGCGCGTATTTGTTAGTGATTATAGAAATGTTTGTATCAATTTATCTTTTGAGTGGCTCATGAATTATGGTTGGTACAAGGGATGCCACGATATCGATGGGGTATCTGATCGCTTGAACAAGGTAACTGTCATAGTGTTGTTTTGAAAACTGGGTAAATGAAATAATCTTACCTAAATTATTTTATGTATAACGGAATAAATTTTCAAAAATTATTATAGTTATAGATAGAGAGTTTGGTTGTTAGAGAATGATAATATTTGATTATTATCATTGTTGTTTGTCATTTTAATAAAAAGTTGTTTCTATAATCTAAACAAAGATAAACATCTGTCAACTCAGTTATATATGAAAGTGAATTTACAAGTATGAATTATAGAGTATTGATTATAACTAAAATAATCGACATTGTGAAGTGAATTATATAAGAAGTGATATTTTATAAATGTGCTTTATAAACGTGATTGATAAATGGAAAGGAAATAGAATTGCCTAAGTATATTTATAAATATGATTTGTTACTAAAATTGCATTTAAAACAAGAAGTTTGAGAATTTAAATCTCATTGATTTGGAAATTGTTTTTCGAAAGGTTTTACAAAAGTAATAATAGTATTATTTTCAAAATATTATGGATAGAAATATATTGAAATGGGACTTAAAAGAAATAGAAAGCAGTGAACTCACTTCAGTCGCTGAAAATTAATTCTGGTGAAGACTGGAGCTTCATCGGCATTCGTTTTCTAGTTTTTAAGTGAGGAATTGCTACCATTGAAGTTTTGTTTTGATAAAATCAATTTTTTTTTAGATTCCAAAGGTGTGATTTAATACATAACGGAGCCGTGTGTGTGTGGTTTCAAAATGATTTGCAATAAAACTAGGTGTTTAAAAACCTAAATTTCTTTTCTAAAATGTTTTGAGAAACCTAAGATAATAAGTTTTTGGACTTATGATTTGAAAGTAGTATAGATAAGAAAAGAAGTTTTGAATAGAGATATGAAATTAAAATTTAACTTAGGTTAAGTTAAATAAATTGAGTAATGGGTTAAATGGAATTGAAAGGGGATAGGATAATGAAATGAATATGCACTTAAGTCATAAAGTGATTATATAACCCTGAATTGTAAATAGAGTATGTGAATAAACTTAGTAAGATTAATTTCATGAAATTTTAAGTAAATAAGTTTGTATAACTTATAGATTCGAGGTATATTAAGCTAAATACCAATTTTAAATTTGTTAAATATGAATGTTAAGGAACGAAAATCATAAAAGGTAATAAAATTTGACTTAAGTTAAGTTAAATAAGATGATTTTTGAATTTAAATTAAGTAAAGTAAAATAAGATGATTTTTGAAATGATTTTTGGAAATAGAAATGAACTTGAGTTATAAAATGAATTGAATATATTTTGAAATGTTATTTGCTAGAAGTAAATAAAATTGACTATAGTAATGAAATAAATTAGTGAAGTGAATTAGTAAAATGAATTAGCATAATCAATGAATTGAATTGAGCTAATGAAATGAGTAAGTGAATTGAATATGGTTTAAAATTTTGTTTAATACAATTGAAAATGAACTTAAGTTATGAAGTGAAAATGAACAGAGGAAGTGTTGTATAAAATGTTTGTAATTAAACTTAAGTAAATTTTTGTATGGAATGGTTAATGAGTAGTATTAGTATTGAAGAAATATACTAAGTGAAAATAAATAAAATTTAACTTGGGAAAAGTTAAAGTGAAATGATTTTATGAAATGATCCATAAATAAATTAAATATGGAATGAAATGTTGTTGAACATAATGTGAACAATTGGATGTGAACAAATAAATGTAAATGGTTCGAGCGTAAATAAGTGAATCTAAATCAACTTAATGGAAGTAAATTGATATAAATATGTAAGTTGTACGTACATTATTTTATTCGCATAATTGTTTGATCTAGATTCGTGCATACAATTTCGAGGTGAATTATACCAATCCGAGTTAGGATTTTCACTCGATTTCTTGACAGCGAATCCTTGATATGGATAGTTGATTGATCCAGACATTCCCTATCGTAGTATGTGGCTATGCAAGGAGAATGGCTGTTTATAATCAAGGAACCAAATCTAAGTCCGCACTAGAGTGGTCATGTGAATGATACTAGTTTGAAAGTGAAATTAGTGTGATCGAGCGAGCGACCATGTATTATTTTGCATACGGATGATATATGTACATCGTACGGGCTTTAGTAAATTAAATATTGACATTGGAAGATGTAAACAAATATGATTATGAATTAATCGGGTGAGTATTAATTGTTTGATCGTTTCTCTTGTTGCATTTACTACATTTGCATATAGATATTGTATAGTCTGTGTTATAAATTGATGTTACTTTCCATATACATTTTCTCATTGGTTGTTGAGTGTTTAGTAGGTGCGGATGACGTATGCTTCACATTGGATCTCGCTTTTGCATTTTATTGATTATATATGCTTGCTTTTGCTAACAAAAAGGTACACATCTCAGATTACGTATCGTGCTTTTACATTTTTTCCTATAAGATACCTCATCCTCGAAGACAAGATGTATATTTGTGATTATATATATATTGCAAATTTATACGGTCAGCCACGCAAAGGAGATGTTGGCGAAATTTTCCATAAATTTTAGGCATTAGAAAATTTTTTGAGAATTTTTGGGAATTTTTTGATAACTAAAATTTGATTTTTAGTTATCACTTGAAATGATATTAGTCGTTTTTTCAGATAATATTAATTAATAACCATGAATGAAATCAAAGACTTAGATTTTTTTTCTATTTGATTTTGAAAAGTTGAACGGCTTAAAAGGATTTAGTAATTTATTTCAACTAGTTGGTTTTAAAAAGTAACGGGTTTGGACATTTTTCTTACCTTGGAAATTATAGGGACGAAATTCTTTTAAGGAGGGAGAATGTAATGACCCGAAATTTTAGTTATTAGAATTTGGAACATTTAATTAATTTTAAATATTTAATTTCATAAAATACAATTAAACAGTGATTTTTGAGCTGTAAATAAAGATTTTTAAAATCTTGAAATAAGTCCGTCTTTTATAATAAAGGGGTATGCTTTAAAGGAAAATACAAATATTTTGTTATTAATATCTATTAACAATTTTATCCGAAGTAATGTGTGTGTGTGTGTATGTGTGTGTGTGTGTATATGTATATATGTGAAAGATTAATTACAAATATGAGATTTTGTAAGTGTGATAATTTATAAAAGTAATATTTTACAAATGAAGTGTAGATTTGTAAAATCATATTTTGATAATAAAAAGTATAGATTTATAAACGGGTTTTATGAATTAAAGTAAACTATTATCGATTGATAAATTGGAGAATAAATCAAACGGTGGATTTATTATAAGATAAAGACTGATATTTTAGAAATAGTTGACTCTGTTTTGGAAGTTGAAGGCGAGGGTAAATTGGAATCTTAAACGATATTTTATAACTAGAAAGAGATTTATAAAAGGAATTTATTTGTATGGAAGTAAGTTAAACGAATGGTGATTGACATTTTAAATGAGATTTATGAATAAGTGAAATTCATAAAGAAAATAAAGTTATAAAAGGAATTCGTAAATAAATAGGTTTTATGAAAGGAGGATTTTAAAAAATGGAAGAAGATTCTTATATGTAGTTTTATAAATATTAAAATGACTGGGTTGACGATTTAAGAATGGATATTTATCAAGGAAGTATATTATGTTTTAAAGTTGGTTATTCATGTTAATTCCTTAAAGTTGTTTATAAATATTTAGATAATTTGAAAAGTTAATTATTTAAAACAATAATATAGCTTGAAATTAATAATAATGGTTATCAATAATATTTTGGTAACTCATTATTATTATTTATATGGTAAAGGTTAATGATTGTTTTATTCATAATGTTTTGAATTATTAATTATTAGTTTTAAGAGGTTAAAAGTTAATTATAATTATGTAACGATCCTGGATTTAGACTATATTTAAATTGATAACTAAATTTATTTTTGAATAAAAATGTGTGCACTTAATTGGAAATTGATATAAAATACATTAACAAATAAGTATTAAACTAAAAATAGAATTTAAATTATAAAATAGAAAATAAACACATTAGAATACATAGATAAATTATAACAACATATAGAACAAAATAAAAATTCATTTATGTTTTAAAGAGACAAAGACGAAAGTAAATAATAACAAAACAAACAAAAGTAAACATATAGCAGACAGCAAAATATATTTTAAAATGTAACCTGGAAGCAAAACAAGAAACAAAAGAAACAACATACAAAGTAGAAATAAGGAAATAAAAGAGATGAGTAGGCAAGCATGGAAAACAAAGTATAAAGAAAAGAAAGAAGCCACCACTATCTCATTCATATGTTACAGCCGAAGTAAGTAAATTAATATGGTACAACTAATTAATGCTAATACTCATCAGCCTCCAAATAAAAATATCCCTGTCCAAATTTTTTTGCATAAAATATAAACCATTGTACAACGAATTATATCATTTGTACCACATTTCATTTCAGTTGAGAAATATAATATTTATCATCCTTACAACATCACTTATCATCTCAGTCTTCGTTCGCCATTATAAACTGAAGTAAAGATCATTTTAAACTTAAAAAATCAATCAATTATTCATCTTAAACCACCAAGCATAAAAAAAAAAAGATAATAAAAATGCATCAACTTGGAAAAAAATAAACAAATGAAAATGACAATGTCTTTGGCCACTAAAACAAAATAACTTCAGCCGAAAACAAAACGATATCAACCACCATATGTAGATTAAAATATCTAGAAAACAAAACATAAAATACCAAAGTAATTAATGCAACATTCCTCCAATACATTTCGAACATGCTTATTGAATAAACAAAGATATCACACTGTACAAAATAACATCACCTATACAACTATCCTTTTATATGTATATACCTTTACACCTTCTCCTTATTTATCAATTCTCCCTCTCAGTCATTCATCAAGCCAAGTAAAACTGAAGTAAACAAAATAAAAACTAAAAACAAAACTTCAACAAAATGCAATTGCATTTAAACCAGAGATTAAGGGGGGTTTCAGCTTGCATCTCTCAAGCCTGTGCAAATTTAAGGGATCTGTTATTATTTCTGGAAGAATAAGGTGAGTAACTATATTTTTAAAATTTTAAGGGGATGAAATTGTTGTGGATACACTTGTGAATGGGTATGAATGTATCTGTATATATATAGATGCTCTGTGAATGATGGAGGCATCTGTGTGCAAGCTGCTATTTTTTTTCTCTGTCCCAGTTTCAAAACACAAAATTCTGATTTCAGAAGAAAAAAAATCCTTCTCTTCCAATCTAGTTACTTTCTGGATGTATGGTTAAAACAAAAAGTGATTGGTATAGCCTATATTTGGGATTAAGATTTTATTCAAGCAAAAACAAACTGTTTCTAGCTCAGGAACTCAAGAAATCTAACAACATTCTTCAATGGGTTAAATTACAAACTTCATGATTTACAAATTCAGGTATGCGAATGAAACCTTTATACTAAAATGTAATTTTTAAAGTTTAAATCATGATTTTTAGAAGAGTGATGAGTGAGCAGTTCAGGTGGTTCGAAATTTCTTTCCTTTGTCAAGCTCGGGCGATCGCGCCGATGAAGGAGGTCGGGCTTCTCGGGGAGGGTAGAGGAGTGACCAGTGGTCCTTGGAAAAATAGGAGAAGGATGGTCAGGTGAACGTGGGGGCGACGGCGATGTTTTCTTGTCTGTAGACCTAGTTTTGAGGTGCCGTGGATTTTTCGTTCATACGACGTCACCGTTCGATCGAGTGTCAAGTGCTGCTGGGGTTTGGTAGGGGAGTTGTTGACGTAGCGCTGACCAGAATATCAGGGGTTCTGGTGGACAAGGGGGCGAGGTCGGCGAAGTTTCAGGTTGGGATGAGGAGTACTGTGGTGGTTCCAGGTTACATAGCCGAGCTCGTTTTTGTTTTCGAGGAAAGGAAGGGGTGCTGACGATCTGGAGTTGGTATCTGAGGATTGGTCGACTTGCTCGGCGACGCGACGATGACCGAAGTCGATCATCAACGGTGTGCACGTGAACCGTGCCATCGTTGTGACTAGGTAGTTTCGGTCCGAGGGAGGGATGATGTTCCATCGGGTTAGGTCTCGCGTGCATGCCTGTGCGACTCGAAGTAAAATAGAAGAGGCTCGGGTAGTTTTTTTCCTTTTGTTCAGGTTTTAAAACAAAATCTGCTCCTATTTGAAGTTTAAATTAAATTTTAAAGTTTTAAAGAAAGTTTAGAACTAATATTTAAATCAGGGAATTAAATAAGTTTTCATTATTAAATAGTTTACTAACTTAAAGGTGTTTAAGTATTTAAGAGGGTTTGAAAGAATATAAATATAACTTAGGTTTTGAAATTGGAAAGGAAGCATTTAAAAGTTGAATCAAATTTTAGAAACCTGGTTTTAAATCTACTTTGAATTCCATATTTTGGAGTTAAATAAAGTTGTACAAATTTAAAATATTTAAATAAATTAAATGCAAAGGATTCATTTGATATGTGAATTCAAAGAGAAATTGATGTTGAACTCTTTTGAATTCTTTTATAACAAATATATATATATAATACTTTAACACGTGAATTTAAAAGCAAGTTGAAAATTTATGTTTCCAATATATTTGTGAGAGTTAATTAAATCATAAATGAACATAAGTTTTACGTTAAGCTAACAAAGATTGAATGATTTGTAATTCATCAGCTATTATGTTACGTAGAATGGATAATTAATTTACTTAATACATTAATGAAATGGATCATTACTTAAAGCAATTAAGGGCTTAAATCTAAAGACTAGTATTCATTATTCTTAGAACAATTATTTGTAATTTAAGAATCATGAATTTAAATTTTGATTAATAATTAGAAATTAATTATTTGTAATTGAGAACTAATAAAGTTACAATTATTACTCAATGAATTAAATAATTTGGAGTAATTAATTAATTAAATGTTTTGTAATTAATTAAGAATAATTAATTGAGGATTAATTATAAATTAAAGGGTAATTAATAATGAATTAAGGAACAATTAGTTGAATGTTTTGTAATTAACTGATTACTAATTAACCTTGACTAGGAATTATCCATAGGCAAATGATTCTAGTTTAAATTAATCAGACGACTTGATTGGTTTTATATATAGATGTTTTTATTCTATTTTGAATGCTGTGAATTGTTTGATCTCTACCGTGTGATGCTTTGTGATTTGAATTGTTTTAATTCAAGCTGTAATTTATTTATCTATAATGCATTTATATTATCTATCTGTGATTCTGTGTAAGCGTTATAGGATTATACCGCTTATCGATATTGATATGCTTGAATCTGGGATGATGTGATGATTTGTGATGTTGCACTACTGTATAAAACCCCGGGACCACACTTATACACACGCAAAAAATGGATTTCACGAGGAAATCGATTTAGTCACAGATTTTTGAAATGATTTTTAAATAGACCATTTGAATTGAAATGTTTTTGAAATGAAATCGGGTTAAAGTGAAAAGCTTTTGAAATGGAATTTCAAAGATGAAATTTTTTTTTGAATAACTTGATTAAATTTTGGAATTTAAATATTTTGATTTAAATTTGAATTCAATACTTGAAATTGAATTCTATGATTTGAAACTAGGGATTAACGATATTATACTAGTTATAGGTGTCAAACCATTTTTAAAGTATTGTTCTTTTGGGAATTTGAATTAACCCAAAGATTGTAACTTGTATAAATGAAATCGGGTTTTTCCGAAATAAGACTGTTGTTTCTAAATGATAAAAAGCTTTCATAGGAGGAATGAATTTCAAATTGTATTAAAGGGATTTCTAGTTTAAACTGAAATAGTTTTCCAAGTTATAAATGAATATTTGGAAATGAGCTTTTGAAAGAGAATATTTGGGAAGATTTGAAAGCTATGAAACAAATCTTTGATTTAAAGATTTAATGAATAAATCCAATTGAAATAGAAATTGGTTTGAAATTCTACGAATGGTTCTTTTTGAAACTGGGTGAACTTTGTAAAATAAATCTTTTTGTTTAAAAGATTTGAAATGGTAATTTGTTTAAACCATTTGAAAGAAAGTTTTGAATTATTAAGTTGTAACTTAATTGAAATCCCATGTCCATATGTTTTAAATATTGCGCTCACTATTCGGGTTAGCCGGGAAAGGACCTTTGTGTCGTATAACCCATTCCGAATATGTAATTCAACGTTATGGGTAGCATGTGAAGACCGGTGGTGAAGACCGGATATTTTCGAAAACCAAAGGGTTTCTTGTCGATTGTCTCTACACTGGCTGATCCCTGGTATAGAGATCTCCATATGTGATGGGAAATCCGGACGTGATTAGGGATTATCCAGATTGCAAGGACTGCTTTGGAAGTGCCTTCGGTTCTGTTCAAACCCAGAACAGGCTTGTATGGATTGTATGTCTGACATTACATTTTGAGATATAAAGCAGATTTCTTTCAAATACATATCTGTTGGTGGCGGAGTATTTATTCTTAACACCCTTCTTTGAGACGTACGAGCTCAGAGGTTATGTAGTTGAAGGTTATCAACGATATATTCCCAACTTGGTAATGTGGCATGCTGAGTGCTGCTGATCATTTGTTGATCAAAGCGTGGCTTTTGTGAAAAGCTTAGCTTTATGGACGAGACTTCGTCGAAACTCACACCCCAGAATGGTCGAAGCAGGAAAGATGCAGCAAGGTTATTAGCGGTAGCGCCCCTTAGGGTATGCTCATTTCCTTCTGGATAGAGGTGGTATCATGGTATGGAGCCCAGATTCTTAACCTATGTTGTTGCTGCAAATTTATTACTTTGTGGTTGTTGGTTATCGGGATCCCGGATAAAGGTTGGTTACGACCAGGAGATGGCATATTCGTGTCAGTAGTTACCCAGTCAGGGGTAACCCGGCCTTGTGTTGGTAGAGATCTGGTTAGGTTCTCGAGGACGTCCTTCCAGAGGCGTTCTCATGTGGCAATGGGAAGTTCCTTGGCCTGACCATTTTTTGGAAATCCAAAGAAACAATACGACCTTTACAATTGCAAATTGTAGAACCTGCCTCCTCAGGAGGTAGCTATAGCGGGCATAATATAATGGTACCTATGTTGGCTAGGATTTATATTCTACTTTCGAAATGTTTTCTACACTAGGCACTAATAATAATAATAATAATAAAATGATTTGATTTTGCGTAGTAAGCATCTTTGACTAACACAAGAAGAAATCTCCTCCAAGTCTGCGTTTGCATTGTGTGTGTGGTGGGAGGTCTTATGGTAGTTAAATTTTCAAAAAGCATTGCGAATTGACTTTAAAATCTTTTATTGATTGGTTTAAAAGATAAATTGTTTTTGTTGCTCACACCAGTCCCACGACTGATCCGAAGTTTATTGTTTCTTTCCTAAACTCTGGATGCTCAAAATTTTCTACACAGGCAGCCTAAAGTTGGGTTTTTCAGATACCCAGGTTTAGTAGATTTTCTGGAGCTAGTTCAGTCTTTGGACACGACTGTACTTGCTTATCTCTGTGCATCGTTA
This sequence comes from Allium cepa, assembly GCA_030765085.1. Lineage (NCBI taxonomy): Eukaryota > Viridiplantae > Streptophyta > Magnoliopsida > Asparagales > Amaryllidaceae > Allium > Allium cepa. The sequence continues at coordinate 149,588,720 of CM060928.1, forward strand.
TTGGGAGTTCGAGTTACTGCTGGAGTTCTCTTTTGAAGACTATCTTAGAGTTATTTGTTCCGCTGCTGGTGTTATCTATTTTTTTTTCCGCTGCTATTTCTTCTATCATATCAGATAATGTATATTGATATTCATTGTATCATTCTGTTGTACCAGATATTGTATCAATGCTGTATATCAATGTATTATTCTTTTTATTTCGCTGTGTTGTTTACTTAATGTTGTTATAAGCTCCGGTGAATCTGATTTGAACGGTCGAATCTACGGCATTCGAATACGATTTAAAGTATGGATGCCGATTTTCGAGCGCGAAAAATTTGATACGCTGCAAATTATTTATTTATGGTGGTTTCGAGACTCATAAAAGATTTTTGCAAACATACTTGGATTTTTATAAGAAGAGTTTATAAAATGGTTTGAAGATTTAAAGGGAGATTATTTACAAGATATAGAGGTTTATAAATAGATGGATATTTATAATGAATTTTTGAAATGGGTTTCTAGATTTATAAAAAGGATTTTTAATAATTGCATGTTTTTATAAGGGTTTAGAAATGACTTGAGGAATAATTTATAAATGGTTTTAGAAATTTATAATGCAGTTTATAAATGATATTAGAATTTGGTAAAAAGGGGAGCTTTCTCAATGTTTGGCAAATATAATTATACCACTGAGATAAGTACATGGATGTTTTCAGAGTATTGAAAATAGATAAGGTTGTGAGTATATCTTTGCAAAACTATTTCGACATAAGCATTTAGAAGACGGTTTTAATTAATGAAAGATTAATTAAGGTGGCTTAATATTGCTTGATGCTTAACCAAATGTTGGCTTTTCTGTGGAATTAAATCCTTAGTTTAATGTTTGTTATTCAATAGTTAAATAACCGACTATCGGAATTTGAACCCCAAAAGTAACTTTGGAAATATCTAGAAGAAACACGAGAGTTATGTGGAATAGTCATCTCGATGATGTTGTACTATGCGTATTAATCTCATATCATTCTTGTATTACAAATGATAAGAAAATCTGTCCACTAAAAGTCAGGAGGTGATCTCCAATCTTATCTTTGACTGTTTATTTTTGAAAGAATCAGGGTTGAGTTTACTTGAAATTATCGAATGTTGTTTCGAAGAGACCGAGATCGAATATGTTATCCGAAAACCTCTTTGGTCCAACGAATGTGTTTTGAAGTGAAAACATCTTAAAGATGATGAAATTGGAGACAGAGTTCTCAAGCGTTTCGTTCAGTCCCAGAACGAACTTGTATGGATGAATGCTGATATTTCATTGGTTGCCTGGAGGACAATATTAGCATTCTAAGATGGTTTGCTAGGAGGAAACGGTAAGAGCATAGCCTCTTCGAGCCTCACATTCGGAAAATGAATAAAGTAGGGGCATGTGGTAGGGATAAGTGGGTCGCACCTAAGTATGGTATGATCATCCCAAATCTAGAGCGATATTCATGTATGCTACGTGATACCATTGCATGGTTGTTGATTACAACGAAAGGGTGATCATATTTGGTGATACTCGAGAAAAGGGTAGTGCCGATCCTAATTAGCAGAGGTGCAACTTGTTGTAGCCTCTAATACATTTTATGTAGAGGTGTACGGATTCGGTGGTAAACCCTTACCCTTTCATAGTTGGAATCCATTCTTCAATAGGAGTCTTCGGTTTTGGTTGTAGAACCTAGTATGTTGGAATTTAATTAACGTAATAATTTTGGCTATGATTAGTAAGTACTTGTATATTAGACACTATTATAATATAAGAGGATTTCATATGAATTTTTTTGTGTTTTCGTAAGATAAAAAGTTGTCCATGTTTATGTGCTACATGGTCTTACGAGATGCCTTTGATTTTTTAAAAGTTTCTATAACTCTAAAAGTTCAATTGGGTGTGTTTTCTCACGTTGGTTTTCCAGACTGACTCGAGCGTTATTTTATTATAGTGCTCGGGACAGAACGAGCATATTTATAGATTGTTATGGATGCATTGGAGCTCAAGAGACGAGTTGGAGGTCTTCAAGTTGTATTCTCGTATATTTTTATTTCCCGCGTCTTTGATGTGTAAATTATTTTCAATTGTGAGGATGAGATGTTATAACTGTCTAAGCTGATGATTGTCATTGTCGTCATACTTTGATGGTTGTATGTATATAACAGTTTCTTTTTTGTAAAGATCATTGATATTATATTATATATGTTGTTCCATTGCAGTTGTGAGATTCTGTATTGTTTTAATTTCTTTCTTTCTTCTTCTCTTCTCTTCTTTCTTCTTTTTTCCGTTAACTATCTGTCTTGTTGTTCGATTTGGGTTGGACATGCATGGTTTATTGTTAGTTTGAATTGTACAAGAAAGCAGATCGTTACAAGGTCCATCTACCATATCTTTTGTGTTTGGAATTATCTTTCGGAGGACAAGGTCTCCTTCCGCAAACATTCTAGCCCGAACTCTCTAGTGGTAGTATCGGGTCATCTTCGAAATATATTCTGCTATCTTCAAAGTGGCTTGGTCTTGAAGCTCAGGCAACAAATCCAATGACCCCTTTAGGAGCTCCACATTCTGGTATGTATTGTAATAATACTTTCATTGAGAGGTAATTTCTAACTAACCAGGAGCATTGTTTCATAGCAGTAAGCTAGAGAGAAATGAGTTGTCCTATCAAGGTCTTAGAGCTTGTTCTATAAGCCCACAAAACGAAAGGCAATTCATCTGCCTAGTTGCCTTTTGCCTTGTTCAATCTTTTCTTTAAACAAGCCTTGATAGTTTTGTTAGCTTCCTCTACGACCTTATTTTCTTGTGGATCGACTATTAAAAAAACACTTGGTGATACCGTGATCCCATCAATGCTCTACAAACTCTCAGCTCTCAAACTGAGTGCCTTCACCCTAATGATCTTATGCGAAAGACCAAATCTAGGTACAATGTCCTTCATTACAAACTTTGTTACTTGATTGGAGGTTATGGTAGCTAAGGGTTCGGCCTCGACTCATTTTGTAAAGTAATCAATTGCCACCATGACATATCTTTCCCCTCATTTAGAAGTTGGAAGGGGACCAATAAGATTAATGCCCCACATATCAAAGATCTATGGACCCATCTTTGGGGTAAACTCGTTAGGAGGAGCTTTCGGTACTTTTGCATAAAACTGAAGCGTTTTGATTTAGTTTCAGCCAATAGAAACCTTACTTGATTGTTTTCTTTGCTGACTTTCGTCCTCCACAATGGTGTCCACAAATTCCATCATGGGCTTCTTTCAACAATAGATGACCTTCTGAGGTCGTTACACACTAAGAGTATGGAGTTGAGAATCCCATCCTATGGAGTTCTCCATCTATAATGCTGTACTTGGAAGCATTATATTTAATCTGCTTTGCTTCGATAATATCCGAAGGTAGAATATCCTTAGTCAGATATCAGATGTATGGCTACATCCAACTACCTTCACTTATTATTGGTTTTGTGGATTCACCTCGGGCAGCTTGAGCCCGTGTCATAACTAACACTCTCTTCGATACTTGTATGCTAGGTTTCTCCAGGATCTCGACTGGGATGAAATTAAACTCTTTTACATCCCTTGAGCCTGCATATTTTGCTAAGCCATTGGCCCTAGCATATCGATCTCTGGGGATGCTTTTTATATGATAACTCTTGAAAGCTCCTAGTAACTACTTTCCCTGCTTATTATAGAGAGCTAATCATGGGTCTCGGGTTTGATAGTAACCAAGTACTTGATTGACGACTATTTGGGAGTCGTATAGTCAAATCTCTGAGACGTTGATAGAAATTGACATTCTTGACCTAGTGATCAAGGATTCATAATTGGTTGCATTATTGGTTAATAAGGAGGAAAGCTTGATTGGATAGTAAAATTGATGGTTTTCCACCTACCCCTTTCTCATTTGAGGCTCCGTCAACGTAAAGTTGCTAAGAGAGTTGCTTGTTTTTGTTGTCTTCTTTTTTAGCTTCGGCTTTGAAACTAGTGCATTCAACGATAAAGTTAGTTATTGCTTGACCTTTGATTGTTGTCCTTGGCTCATATGATATCTCATACTGGTTGTGCTCTATAACCCACTTGATCAACCTTCCCGCAGTCTTGGGTTTACCAAAAACCTATCGAAGTGGTTGATCCTTAAGGACTTTAATAGGATGGGCTTGGAAATATGGCCGAAGCTATCTTGATGTGAACACCAAGCTATATGTGAGCTTTTCAATTTTAGAGTAGTGCTTCATGGCTGGACCTAGCCTTTTACTTACATAATATATGCATCTCAGAAACCCATTATCATCTTTCACTAAGGCCGAACTTATGGACTGATCTGAGGTAGCCAAATAGAAGTACAGGGTTTCCCCATCTATCCATTTAGACAACACCGAGGGAAAACTTAGATGCTTCTGCAGATCTTCGAATACTTTCTGGCATTTTTCTATCCATTTGAAAGCAACATGCTTCTTTAAAATGTTGAAGAAGGGAATTGGTCGGTCGACTTATGAACTTGTTCAAAGCATCGATCTTTCCATTCAAGTTCATTAACTCCTTTCTGTTAGTCGGAGCCTTCATGTCGATTATAGCTTTTATCTAATCCAAGTTTAACTCTATCCTTCTACCACTTACCATATATCCTAGGAATTTCCTAGATTTTACACCGAAGGTATACTTCTGAGGGTTTAGCTTCATTTGATACTTCTGAAGAACATCGAATGTTCGGGCTAGAACCAAAATAAGATTTTCTAGTTGTTTAGATTTAACCAACATATCATCGACATACACCTCCAAGTTTTGACTTATTTGCTTGGTAAACATTCTATTGATTAACCGTTGATATGTTTCCCTTACATTTTTAAGACCGAAGGGCATTACCTTGTAGTAGAACAAACCCATGTTGATGACAAAACTTGTATGCTCCTCATCACCTAAACATTGGGATCTGACTATAATCGCTATATGCATCCATAAACGAAAGCAATTGGTGCCTACTGGTGGCATCTACTAAATGATCGATTCTCGACAAAGGAAAGCAATCCTTTGGGCAAGCTTTGTTAAATCCGTAATGTCAATGCAAGTCCTCAATTTGCCATTTGACTACTTTACTAATACCGGATTAGTGATTCACTTTGGATTGTGGACATCTTGGATGACATTATTCTTCAGTAAACTTTTGTTTTCTTCTTGTAGAGCCATATATCGAACCTTGTCTAAAAGCCTCTTTTGTCTTACAGGAGTAAACTTTGATCTATATTTAAATAATGGCATATGGCTGAGGGGACGATTCTTATCATATCATCGTGAGTCCAAGTGAATACATCATGGTTATGCTTGAGGAAGGAAATTAGCTCTTTCCGAATAGAAGAATGGAAATAAGTTCCTATTTTAACTATCTTAGACTTGTCAATTTCGTCAAGTCATACTTTTTTTAGAGTCTTGGCTGTTGAAGCCGTCTCAGCCTCTTATCTTAGATCAAGGTCAAGCTCAATTTCTTCTTCCCTTGGAATTTCTTGTACAACATGATCAATCTTTCTCTTTCTTCCAGAAGACTTACTACTTTGACCATGTTCTATCTCATTATACTCTCTTCGATAACTTGATATGCAAATTAATTCTCCGATGATGGAATCATTTTGCCTTTGGAGAATTCTTCAGGGTTTCTTATAACTTCCCATAGATTTAGAATTCATGGTATGAACTAATTTTGAGAGGAGCGGGTTGGTTAACTTTGACATTGTTCTCATAAGTCAAAATTTTCCCTTTATTGATCATGTTTAGGCTTGCATAATACAACTATCTCGCCATCAGCCAATCTCTCCTTACAAGCTCTACATCCTTCTCGATAGGAAATTTCAAAAGTAAATGCTTAGTAAAAATGTACCTATCCATAGAGTCAAGAGTTGGCCTTCTAAACAAGGAATAGTACATCGAGGGGATGTTCATAATGACAAAAGTGGTTTCGAAGATTTTACAGTGAGGGTCACTTCCAACTTTGACCATCAGATTGCATTCTACAAGAAGAATGGCTTGTAATGACACAAATTTTGACTAACATTATTTAGCATATTTAATTAGACAAATTCAATAAAATAATGTAAAGAGATAAAAAAAATTGAGATTTGGTAATTATGTTTAGGTCGTGCCTTAATTAATAAACCTATAGATAAATAAAACGTTAGGATAAGAAGGGGGAAAACGATAAGGGCAAAAGATGAATAGCCTTCATTCCTACTCTTTAAACTGTTCTATCTTCATTTCCTTCATTCATTTACACACATAAAACTAAACATAGCAAGAGGTTGGCCATAGCAAAGGGAAAACAAGTAGGAAATTAAAAGATTAAGGAATCAAAGATAAATGAAATCAAGTCTACACCAAATCTTATCTTTCTAATTGAATTCAAGGTAAATAATGAGTAAGCATCTCACGTTTTTTATTATATTTCAGTTTTAAGTGTAAGTTCATTTCTTTTGTGAGTATTATGCCATAATTTAGTAGTTCGAATGATTATATGCTTGCTATTAATTTTCTAGAATTTAAATATGAAATTTATTGATATGTTAGAGTTGGAAAACCTATCATATGATACCCAAATGACTTAAGGTTTCGATATGATATTTGAAATATCATTTTAGGAGTTTTTTAATTTCATAATTTTCCAAGTAAGTATGGATTTTATATGAATTTCATAATTGAAGAAATTTGTTAATTTTGGATTTTAATTATTACAAATAATTAAAATATGTTTTTGCTCTTGAAATTTTTATACATCAAAGAGTATGATTAATTTGATTTATTTTGAACTTTTGGGGATATTTCCTAAGTGTTTAACTATGGTGAATAAATTATTTAATCTAGAGGGGCTTAATTGTTTTAAGATGTAGGATTAAAGCATAAAATATTTTAATATTCTACATTAATAAGTGCGGCAGACTTTTGCTGAAGAAATTTGATGAAACTTTTGATAGCCAACAACATTTCGACAAATTATAGTGGTTTGGTGAAAAAGGAAACTATTTTTATAGTAATACTGTAATTTTTAAGTTAATTACCATTCTACCATGTCGACATCGGCCAAGTCGAGCGCATCTCACTGCGTCATACTATCACCCATGCAAAATAAAGCACTGCATATGATGTCAATAAGTTTGGCATTGTTAGCGCCAAAATTGGTCACTAACACAACTAACAGTCACAGATAACGGATAGAATTTATGTAGTGAGGAATAATATGAAGAATAGTGAAAATTAAAATGAAAGTAGTAGAGAACAACAGATTAAAGTGGTTCGTCTAACTCCAGCTACATCCACTCTAGAAGTTTTCTTTTTATTGATGTTAGAATCAATTATAGTTACAACACTGTAAGTAGTCCAAGCCTTAGAAAATAGAAAACCAAAGAGCCGAAAGAAGATCGCTTTTCTGAACCCCTACATGTTGTATTTATAGGAAAATCCTGGTTGTTGGGCCTTTGGAGTAGCCCTTTCCCATTAGGTCCATAGCCACACCATCCATCCGAGCCATACTATCATGCCGAGCCATACAGCCCTGCCGAGCCGCACCGTCCTGCCGAGCCGCACTCCTGCCAAGCTGCAATCCTGCCGAGCCGCGGTCCTGCACTTCTGCAATCATGTAGTTCAGCAATCCTATAGTTCTGCAATCCCGCCGAGCCGTAATACCATCGAGCCGCAATCCTACCGAGACGTAATCCCGCTGATCTATAATCTAGCCAGGCCATAATACTACCGACCCGCACACTCCTACCGAGACGTGATCCTGACGAGCCGCAATCCTGCCGAGCCGCAATCCTGCCGAGCCGTAATCCTGCCGAACCGCGCACTCCTGCCGAGCCGCAATCCTATGGAGCCGCAGTCCTGCACTCCAGCAATCCTACAGTCCGACAATCCTACAGTCCTACAATCTTGTCGAATGACCCTCATCTTCCAGGCCGAACCGTCCATGTCGTACGACCCTCATCTTCCAGGCCGAACCGTCCATGTCGTACGACCCTCATCTTCTAGGCCGACCTGTCCATACCGAACGACCCTTATCTTCTAGGTCGAGTCATCTATTTCGAACGACCCTGACCTTAACTCAATGCCGAGCGAACTTGCCGAGTGAAGTATGCCGAGCGTCATATGTTGAGTGACGTATGCCGAGCGACCTTGCCGAGTGAAGTATGCCGAGTGGCATATGCTGAGTGAAGTATGCCGAGCGGCATATGTTGGGTGACGTATGCCAAGCAACCCTCACTTCCAGACTGAGCCGTACATGCTGAACGACCCACAACTTCCAGATCGGATGACATATCCAAGTGGACTTCATCCTTTCAAACTGAATCCATCATATTCCAGCCACGATAATCGTGAAGATGGTTAGGTTGAATCCGCCTGTTTATGGCCTTAACAAAAGGCGAGTTAACATTTTCCCCCCTAAACATGCCTTTCTATTGGAAGGTATGTTTTAAATAGCCTCAAATCCGATATCCAATGTCTACATTATGTTCAAAACCATATTAGTATATCCATGAATCAAGACATCCTATCCAAGTGCCTTCACCGTATTCTTATTCAAACCAACGATTGCTCTGAGTCGATATCCGATTATGAATCCAATAACCAAACCCTGAGCCAATTCCATAGCCATCTGAACCCGTTAACCAAGTTGTAATCCATCAATAATCAGTAGCCAAATCTATGACCTCTCTTTGTTTAACTCTGACTCCATAGATCTCGCCGGGTCGCGCTATCCTGTTCCAGCCTTGACTCCCCAGTCAAGGTTTTGTATGTTCTCCGGCCTCGAATTTTCGACTAAGGACTATATATTTTGTGGCCTCAGAAGTCAGCAACCGAATCCTGCGATCCCTCCGAACCATTAGCAACCTCTCCGAGCTCTTACTGGATCCCATCCTGTCACTCTCCGGTGAAGTGAAAACAGCGTTGAGTGAGCCGATTCTGTCGCTCTCCGATAAAGCAGCGTCACTCCTTGCACTCCAGTTCAGTGTCCCTGAACGTTAAGCGATGTCGTGATCCTCCTGGACCGACATCAGCCTCTTCGGGCTCTTACTGAATCCCATCCTGTCGCTCTCCGATTATGGGGAAACAGCGTTGAGTGAGCCGATCTTGTCTCTCTTCGACGAAACAGCGTCACTCCCTGCACTCCGGTTCAGTATCCCTGAATGTTAAGCGATGTCATGATCCTCCTGGACCGATATCAGCCTCTTCGGGCTCTTACTGGATCCCATCCTATCACTATCCGGTGGAGAGGAAATAACGTTGAGTGAGCCGATCATGTAGCTCTCCGGCGTAGCAGCGTCACTCCCTGCACTCCGGTTCAGTGTCCTCGAACGTTAAGCAATGTCATGACCTAAATCCTAGGCCGATTACAGCCATTCCGGGCTCTTATCGAACCCCGGTCCAATCACTCACCGGTGAATAGGGAACAAGTTAAGTGAGTTGATTCTGTCGCTCTCCGACGAAGCAACTCACTTCTTGCACTCCAGACCCTGTCTATCCGGGTAGGGTCATAAAGCGATTAATTTCAAATTGACTTCCAATATTCATCCTTTAACTCTCCACTCCAAGGTTTATTTCATGAAATTCAAGTTCATTTACTAAATTAAAATTCCAAATGTTCAACCACAAACAAAGGAAAAATCTAGATACTGCCACTCTAAGCAGAGCAGTCTATTACCATCTCAGAACATGCTTGGGGATCTCTTCGGTTCCCTCACATGTGTAAGTGGAATAGCTGTTTTATTTTGAAATCAAAACCTAAGAATTTTATGTAATCGACCATAGTTCAACTCTTGAACTTGGCCCATGCCATCATGATCAATGGATGACGAGTCGTGATCCTGATCCAGGATTAATTCTGTTGGATGCAGGCGGTAGTTGCTCAGGTCCTACGTCCGCTATCCGATTTCTCACGTACTTTGGCAATCTACCATTTCTAACATGCTCTTCCACCTCATCCTCCAAATGGCGGCATTCATCAGTAGCATGTCCTTCCAGCTAATGGAATAGGCAATACTTTCCACTTCTACATTCTTGTTCCGTGGGATCTCTCCTGGGTGGTTTCCGATAGGGGAAGTGGCCCCGAGTTTCCGTGTAAATCCATTCCAGGTTTATCGCCAAGTTTGAATACGGGTTTTCGGAATTTCTTATGTTTGTCAAGACTATCGTATCTGTCATCCTGCTTCCGCTTTCCTTTGTCTATTCCAGTCTGTTCCTTGGAGATTCCTTCGCCTTGCACGGCGTTTATTTCTTGCCTTTCGACGCGTGAATCATCTAGCCGAATGAACCTTTCAACTTCATGATAGAACTCTCCAAGGTCTTGTGGTGGATCTCTTGCCAAAGAATCCTTAAACTCTGTGCCTTCCATAACCCCTACTACCACCGCCATCAAAATCATCAATGAATCCGGGCGATCTACTGAAGCCACCGTTGCATTAAATCGCCATAAAAAATCTCTTATGGACTCTCCGGTCTTCTGCTTCATTAAAGCTAAGGTCATCACACTCTTGGATCACGTCACGTGGACCCTAAATTGTCTCATGAAGCATTCCTAACTCACCCTATGTTCTGATTGATCCATTCTCTAGTTGCCTGAACCAAAAATGCAGTCAAGTCTGTTAGATGTAGAGGGAAGCATCGTGCCATCACTTCCTCGGATGCCCCCAGAACTTCCATATGCCTGAAATATCTGGTAATATGCATGGTTGGGTTTGATTTCCATCATAAGGATCCAGCGCGGGTAACTTGAACTTTGGAGGATTCCTTGCATTTCTGATATTCGAAGTGAACGGACTCTGACTGACTTCCTCTAAGCCTCCGCTACACAATCCTCCTCTCATAATCCTTCTTATTAATCCAGCCATCCGCTCATCTCCATCCAAGGGTAGTCCCCTATTTGCATCTCAACCTTGCCCCCACGTACTAGGCCAGGTAGTACTCTTCATGTTGGCCATTTACGTTCACGTTGGTCCCTACTTGCTGAGCTTCATTCACCGCTCTCCCAGTATCCAATCTTGAAGGTCTACCCCCAAGCCTTTGCTGATTTCCTTCAATACCTTCAGTCTGGTTCTGGTGTTGACCTCCAGAAACTTCTACAGTTCTGGTTCCTTGTTCTGCAATGCCAGCAGTCGCGGTTGGTCCATTACCTTGACTTTATGCTCCAACATGTCCAACCTGTCGAAGCAGGTTCTGTATCATGTCTTCCTGCCTTTTCAACATCACCTCCATCTCGTCCCTAGTGATATAGATGGATGCTTGACTTGCTCCAGCTCCAGAGGAGGCCTCTTGACTTCCCTCCTGATTACATCTTTCTGTCACTTGCTTCCTTGTTGATGGCCTAGCCATTGCTTTCTACAATCCAAGTTCCTAGCTCCAAAAAAAATACCGGACTGCTTGCCTTCTCAGTGAAAGCACTAAAATATTAGCGCCAAAATTGGTCACTAAAACCCAAATGTAAATGAAAGCACCAACTAACAGTCACAAATAACAGATAGAACGTATGTAGAGAGTACTAATATGAAGAATATTCAAAATTAAAATGAAAGCAGTAGAGAACAATTATAGTGGTTCGGCTAACTCCGGCCTACATCCACTCTATAAGTTTTCTTTTTATTGATGTTAGAATCAATTACGGTTACAACACTGCAGAGTAGTCCAAGCCTTAGAAAATAGAAAACAAGAGAGCCGAAAGAAGATCCCTTTTTCGAACCCCCACATGTTGTATTTATGGGCAAATCCAGGTTTTTGGGCCTTTTGAGTAGCACGGGCCCATCAGGTCCATAGCCACACCGTCCTTCCAAGCCATATTATCATGTCGAGCCGCACCGTCCTGCCGAGCCGCAATCCTGCCGAACCGTAGTCCTGCACTCCTGCAGTCCTACAATCCTGCCAAGTCGTAATCCTACAGAGCCGCAATCCTGCCGAGTCGTAATCCTACCAAGCCATAATGCTGCCGAGCCGTACACTCCTGGCAAGCTACAGTCCTACCAAGACATAATCCTGCCGAGCTGCAATCCCGTCGACTCGCAATCCTGCCGAGCCGTAATCCAATAGAGTCGCACACTCCTTCCGAGCCGCAAACCTGCTGAACCATAATCCTGCACTCCTGCAATCCTACAGTCTATCAATCTTGCAGTCCTACAATCCTATCGAACGACCATCATCTTCTAGGACGAACCGTCCATGCCGAACAACCCTCATCTTTCAGGCTGACGTCTATGTCGAACGACCCTTATCTTCCAAGCCGAGCCATCAATGCCAAACGACCTTGACCTTAACACAATGCCAAGCGACCTTGCCGAGTGAAGTATGCCGAGCCACATATGCTGAGTGAAGTATGCCGAGCAGCATATGTTGAGTGACGTATGCCGAGCGACCTTGCCGGGTGAAGTATGTCGAGCTGCATATGCTGAGTGAGGTATGCCGAGCGGCATATGCTGAGTGAGGTATGCTGAGCGACCCTCACTTCCAGACCGAGCCGTCTACGCCGAACGACCCACAACTTCCAGACCAAATGAAATATCCAAGTGGACTTCATCCTTTTAAACTGAATCTATCATATTCCAGCCCCGATAATCGTAAAGCTGGTTAGCTTGAATCCGCCTGTTTATGGCCTTGACAAAAGGCGAGTTAACAGGCATGAAATGGAGTAGTTTTAACATCCTCGAGGTTATAGTAACAAAGATAGAGAGACGGTCCTCGAAGCGGGCATGTCGATATGCATAAATGTCATGTTTTATACTAAGAATCATGCATGCCGCATATACTACTTCGAGCCTTTTTCTCGCTGAATCAATGGTCATCGAGTTTAACCTTGCCGCTTTAACTAGTCGTTGAGCCAAATCCGTTCTGCTTTTAACTTATCTTTGAGTCTAACCTATACCATGTTGTTTAATTATACTAACCTCATAAATATCATTGCCGCATCTATTGAATTTCATACCCTCGATGAGACATTGATGCCAATATTTTATGTTATAGAAGTTTAATTTTTACAGTTTTAACATTATGATTTATGAATTAATAACTTCGACATCATCCCCATATATTTTTCAAATAAAATACATCTACATGCTTTTGGATGGGCTAAGATCTTTAATGGCGATGGCATCACTGAGTTTTATAGTTGTAAAGCTTTTACATAGTTTTGGCCTTGTAGCTTAAATTTTGGAAGGGTCAAAGACCCTAATGATTTCGAGTTTCATCAATAGTGTTTTGTAAAGCATACATTATGGCACAAGTATTTTGAGTAAAAAAAGGATAGTTGTTTCTTTAAGTAAATTGGCACAAAGATTTTATAGTGGTTCGGCAATCTCAACATACGTCCACTTCAAATTTCATTCATTCTTCATTTGATTACAATTACATGAGTTCTTCGATTGGCTAGAATCCATTGATACAAGTTTATAAGAAAAATAGCCATGGAAGAGTATTTAGAGTAGGAAGAAAAAGATGATGAAGTCCCTCTAAAAGAGAAAGCGAGAGAGATCCCAAAAATGGCCCCTACCCTTGTATTTATAGATGAAGGCAGTCTTCAGCCTAACTGATATCTTCAAGCCTGGACCCCTTTGGCCACTTGGGCCCACCATAAGAAAAGCTCGGCCTAACACACTATACTGACCTCACTTATACACTATTCAACTTATCAAACATCTATGTCAACACCTATTCCTTCAAGCTAACCTTCATCATTTTGACATCCTGTATCACCTATCCATTGATCTTATTTACTCTAGGCTAGATATAACTGCCCGGATATCATGCTCTGGTCATATTATTGTCGTCTCATGGCCATCTTTCTCATCAAGCCAAGTTTGGTCCTCGTAATCACCTTTGTGTAGCTGGGCCAAAAGGCGGGATAACAATGAGATTACCCGAAAGCACACTTAAGTCCAGCCAAGCTCCTATATTTGGGTTCAACAATGATGGAGCCATGTAACATCCTCCATTTCAAGGTCCGAAATTAATCGCTATAGATGCTGTAGTCTCCTATCGTATTATTTTTCGGTGATAAAATGTAGTAATGTTAAGGGTATCCATAATATCATAAGCACAATAATATATCATGTTTCAAACATAATTTCAAAAAACTTTTCTCATCACATTTCAAATTAGCATTTCATATTCATTACATAATTCTATGACATTGCCCAAGTTCAGATAAAATATAATTATTACAAAATACGCAAAGAAAGACATATGAAGATACCCCTTGGATGATCAAAGTTACTAAATAGATAGTTATAACATCTGCCATTACATATAACATTCATTCACATCGGAATAGATAAATAGATAATCTCCTTCATGGCTAGATATTTGCCTCCTACATGTCTTCGGAAGCTTTATTTGTCAAAACTTATTAAACTTGAAAACCTTAATTCTCAACCTACTTAAATTAAATTTTGGGCACTCGAGAGTTCAAATGAAAACATAAACTTCGAGTCAGACAAAAAGCCTAGTGTGAATAATAATATGACATCTCGATTTATTGATATTGAGTGAGACAATGCCGCTTAACGGTATGGATTTCCCCCTCACTAATATCTTTTAAAAGCATTTCTTTTACAAATCAAATCCTATAACCAAATTGGTTATACTAAATGATATAACAATAACATGCATGCAAATAATATAGGAAATAAGTGGACTATTTGTCCCAAAATCATAATTTTATTAGGCTGACTACAAGCCAATGGTTGACTCGGGCTTATGAGAAATAAAAAATGTTCTAACTTACTATTAGAGGAAAATTGGATGGTATGTCTGTAACTTACTAATTCTAGGGTCAACTGATACTGATTGTAATGCATGTTCACCAATAACCTACCTCTATTATGTGTATTCCTTCTTTGTGCAATCTTCTTTTAGCGTTACCCACGACAAAACCTCACATACTAGGATTTTTTACTTATATTATCTAGGGAAGCTAAAGTATAGAGTGTGACTCTACATCAATCCCATATGGTTTTCTAATATATGAGTCATTCTTTAAGTAAAATACTGGGTTAACTACCCTATCCATATTTCCTTCAGAACAAAATCTTTGTAAATGTTTTAACCAATGGAATCATTCATAAAACAAGGAAACAATTATCCTCTACTTTACTCAAAATACTTATGCCATGATATATGATTTACAAAACATTGTTGATGAAACTCCAAATCATTAGGTCGTCGACCCTCTTAAATCATAGGCTACAAGGCCAAAACTATGAAAAACCTTCATAACTATAAAACTCGGCGATGCCATCGCCATCATCATTAAAGATCACGGCCCATCCAAAAGCATACCGAAGATCTTTATTTGAAAAATACATGGGGGTGATGTCGAAGTTATTAATTCATAAATCATAATTTTAAAACTAAAAAATTGAACTTCAATAACACATAAAAACATTGGCACCAATGTCCTATTGAGGGTATGAAATTCAATAGATGCAGCATCGATATCAATGACATCAACATAATTAAAAACTAACCAAGTTAGGCTTGAAGATAAGTTAAAATTGGCATGGGTTAGGCTTAATGAATAATCAAAGCGGGAGGGGTTAAACTCAATGACCATCGGGTCGGTGAGACAAAAGGCTTGAAGTAGTATATGTGGCTTGCATGCTTCTTAATATAAAACGAGGCACTTATGCGCATCGATATGTTCACTTTAAGGACCATCACTCTATCTTTGTTACTAACATCGACGAGGTTCAAAACTAATCCATTTCATGCCAAACTCATTGACGTCGTATGCATTACTTTGTTCGGCGTTAATGATAGTATGAAGCGGCGAGATGCGCTCAACATGGTATTACTATAAAAAGTGTTTCCTTTTCACCATATCTCTATAATTTTTCAAAGTTTTATTGGCTATCAAAAACTTATCAAATATCACTGAAAATAACTTAATAATTAAAAATATAAAAATATTTTACACTTTAACCCTACATCTTAATATCTCAATAAAACAATTAAGCCCCTCTAGCTTAAATAATTTATTCACCATAGTTAAGCACTCAGGAAAAATCTCCAAAAATTGAATTAAATCAAATTAATCACACTCTTTGACATATAAAATTGTGAATATTAGGCTCAGGTCCTTAAAATCAAATTTAATACACGAAAACTCCTTCCTAAAAAAGATTGTAAATCAGGTTCCTAGAATTAAGCTACTGAATAATTGCATACATTTAAGAAAAAATCTAGTGAATAATTGCAAGCATTTATGCATTTATATCCAAAAATTGCACAAATATCTGCAATTATCCAATGAACAATTGCGAAAATTTCTGTAAATTTTTTGGTGAATAATTGCAGAAATGTCTGCAATTTTTTGGTGAATAATTACAGAAATTTCCGTAATTTTTCAACGAGTAATTGTGGAAATCTCTGCAATTTTTTGATTTAATTGCATAAATTTCTGCAATTATTCATTGGATAATTGCATAAATTGTATGCAATTATTTACTAAATTAACTCTTAGGACCTAATTTACATACTTTTTTTGGCAAGGACATTTGGTATATTTTGAAACCTAATATGGACTTTAGCCACTCTAGCCCTATAAAAATTTAGGGAAAACATATTTTAATTATTTTTACTAATTAAAACCCGAAATTAACTAATTTTTCCACTTAGAAAATTCATATAAAAATCTATACTTGCTTGAAAAATTATGAAATTAAAAACCTACTTCTAAAATGATATTTCTAACATCATATCAAAATATCAAGTCATTTAGGTGTTATATGATAGGTTTTCCAACTTAATCATATTATAAAATTTCATGTTTAAATTCTAGAAAGCCACCAACAAGCATATCATCATTCAAACTTCTAAAACATGGCATAATACTTGCAAAAGAAATAGATTTACACTTAAAAATGAAATATAGTCAAAACCATGAGATGTATATTCATTATCCACCATGATATGGGTGAGAAAGACGAGATTCGGTGCAGACTTGGTTTCTTTTAGCTTTTATTCCTTAATCTTTTAGTTTCCTTCTTGCTTTCCCTTTGCCATGGTCGGCCTCTCTCTATGGTTAGTTTGCATATTTGTAAACGAATGAAGGAAATGAAGATAGAAGGGTTTTAGGGGCAGGAATGAAGGTTATTCCCTTTTTCTCTTATCATTTTCCTCTTTCTTATCCTAACCTTTTATTTTTCTAGTTGGTTTATTAACTAAGGCACCGGTTCAATTTCAATTTCCTTATCTCTTTACATCATTTTGTCAATTTATCTAACTAAATGTTCTAAATAATGTTAGTAAAAATATGGATCATTATAGACTCCTTTCCTTAAAGAATTTCATCCTCGAAAGTACGATAAGATACGCACATTAATCAAATAACGGTAAAACATACCATCAAGCAAGTCAGGATAAGTGTCTCTAATCTTACTCTCGTTGTCACTCCACTAGACCATTGCTAAATTGACTGTTTTGTTTTTTAGTTTGTTCTTATCCCTAGCCACCATATGAATTGGCTTCCTATCTAAAGTCATGCCCGATTTCATTACCAAATCTTCTATTTTAATCGTAGCAATAGTAGTTTCTGGACCTCAAACACACTTACTTAGATGAGAGACATGGAAAACATTGTGGAATCTTGCTAAACTATTCGGTAACTCTATCATTTTAGTTAGTTTCTCGATTCTTTCTATAATAGGAAATGGTCCAACAAATCTAAGTGCCAATTTCCCCGACTTCCCAAATCTTATTACACCCTTCATTAGTAATACCTTGATGAAAACATGATCTCCGAGTGAGAACTCTATGTCTTTTTGTCTCTTATTTGCATAACTTTTCTGCCTAGATTGAGCTTCCATTACTCTAATCCGAATTAACTCCGTATTTTCTATGGCTTCTCTTACTAATCTAGACCAAGAACTAACCTATCTCCAATATCTAACCAACATACAAAAGATTTACATGGTCTTTCGTACAAAGCTTCAAATGGCGCCATCCCTATACTAGTTTGATAATTGTTGTTATACAAAAACTCAACTAGATGTAGATGATCTTCCCATGATCCTTTAAAAATCTAGCACACAAGCTCTTAAAAAATCCTTCGGGACTTTCTTAACTCTCTCAATTTTCCTATTGGTCTATGGATGGTAAACAGTACTTATCTTGAGCTTAGCATCTAAGATTTCCTATAGACTCTTGCAGAACTTATTAGTGAACAAGGAATCTCTTCACTTACTATACCACTGGGAATCCCATCCAGTCTAACTATATTCTTCGTGAGTAACTTAGCTAAGACTAATGTTGTTCCAGTCGACTTAACAGGTACAAAGTGTGCACTCTTACTCAATCTATCCACTATAACCCCGATATTTTCAAAATCCATAGATATAGAATCCTACTTCCAAACTTGAGTATCTAAAGGCTAAAGTATCTCACTTGGTTTTTGATGCTCGACTTTTACTTGCTGTTAGTTCAAACATTGCTTTACCCATGAGCCTACATCCTTCTCATACCTTCCCAGAAGTAACTTCTTCTCATATCTTTATACATCTTAGTTCCTTCTAGATGAATGTTGAACTTTGATCGATGACACTCCTAAAGAACTTCCTTATGTTTTAAATATCCGAAGCACATAACCTTCCTTTCTTCCTCAACCACAAATTTTGGTCAAGACTGAAATCCTTTAAGTCATTGATCCCAATTCCACTCTTCAACCTTTTGATCCGTTCAACTAGTAATGGATCATCTCTCTGTTTAGAAGAAATCTTTTCGATCGTTACTGGTTGAACTTCTTTGTATGAAAACATAGCGGTCTATTGACTTGAACTTGCCGTAGATCTTAAATACGCACCACATTTAGTTAAAGTTTTAAATATTTCCACTCAGCCATCGTTGACAAGACCATATTCTGATGTCTTCTACTGAGTACGTCTACAATCTTATTTCCTTTCCCTGTTGTACAGTCAATTCCAAAGTCATAGGCAGCTATAAAATCTAAACATCTCTGCCTTCACATATTTAGCTCCTTTTTAGAGAATAAATATCTTAATGACTTATGATCTGTAAATAACTCGAATCTCTCTCCCAGTAGAAAATTTCTCCACATCTTTAATGCAAAAATCACCACAACTAACTCAAAGACCTGCATTAGATATCTAACCCCATGCGGTCTGAGTTGTCGACAAGCATAGGTAATCACTTTTCCTTTCGGCATTAACACGACTCCTAGGCATGTTCCGCACGCATCTGTATACACTACTAAATCTTGATTCCATTCGGAATAACTAACACCGGTGTATTGATCAATAAATGTCTCATCTACTAGAATGCCTCCTTAAATTTATCTGTCCAAACATGCTTCACGTCCTTCCTTATTAGCTTAGTCATCGGTGCTATTATCCATAAGAAATCCTTAGTATATCTCTGGTAGTAGCCAACTAGTCCAAGAAAACTTTTTATCTTAGTCACTGTCTCGGGTGTAACATCCCCCATCTAGAGGTTCAAAACTAACTGCTACGGATGCTACAGTCATTTATAGTTATTAATTCTTGGTCATCAAATGCGGTAATGTTAGACACATTGATATACCAGAAACACACGAATATGAAAATAATTTAAGTTCAATTTAAAAAAATTTCTCATTCCATTACACGTAGCATTTCTGATTCATTACATAATCTCATACGTAAGCCATGTTTAGAGAAATTACAATTTATTACAAAATACGCCAAGAGCGATATGCCATCGATTCTTGGCAAAGGGTATCTATTCTTGATCACTTTATAATTCAACTTACGATAGTCGATACATATCCTTAATGACCCATCTGATTTCTTCACGAACATCGTAATCGTTACTTAAGGCGAACTTCTTAGTCTAACGAATTTTTTTCTTTCTAAGTCCACTAGATGCACCTTCAATTCCTTCATCTTAGTAAGTGTCATCCGACTAAATGGTCAACTTACAGGCTCCACACCTGGCATAAGATCTATCTAAAACACAATGGCTCGCTTCGGTGGTAGTTCTATGACTCTCTTAAAAACATCTGCAAACTATCTTGCTACCAAAACTTGATTCAACTCTTCTTCTACTTCCATTGCATTCAGCAAAGCACTAGCAGAGTCTAACTTCTTTACTGAATGCAATGCTAGTGCTTTCCTAGTGCTTTGCTGAATGCTAGTGGTATTCCGTAAAGAAGTTAGACTCTGCTAGTGTTTTGATGAATGCAATGGAAGTAGATGTTTGCGCAAAAAATGGGCAAACACCTCCAAGTCGTGTGATTTAGTTGATTTTATGTGATTCTTAATGATTTAGATGAGTTATGTAAATATGAAAAAAGCAGGGGCTGAAATGTAAAAGACACACAGATTTATAGTGGTTCGGCCAGAACGTGCCTACGTCCACTTTATATGTTATTATCTTCTTTCTTTCAGATTACAAGTACAATGCTTTGTGTACAAGTATATGAAAGTAGTTTGAAAGTTCCTTCCGTGCTTGAGCTCTCAAACTTGTCTGCCATTGTTGTACCCCTGCCCCTCTATTTATAGAGTGAGGCAGGGGGCAGGGGTCTTGGATATATATAGCTGCTGGTGGGCCCGGGCTGAAGCAATCTGGACTGGCAATTCTGGTTCGGCGAGCCTCCATTCGGTATGGAGCTTGGACCGGTGATGGAGCGGGATGGAGGTTCATTCGGTGGTGAGGTGTGTGGTTGGCTCGGTGGTGTTGGTCCGGCCATGAATGGTCTGGTGATGGTGGTCCGGTTGTAGCTTGGGAGATGGTTCGGTAGTGGGGTATTGGAGTATGGTGGACCGGTATGGCTGGTCCGGCTACCGAACGAGATATGCCGAATGGAAATGCAGTATGTCTTGCCTTTGCCAAATGGACCATTGGTTGGGCTTTGCCGAATGGAGATTGCCATGCTCTGCCGAATGAGGCTCTATTTGCGAATGTCGAGTGAACCTTGGCTTTGCTGAATGAAGTGTAGGATGCAAACACGAGCGAGACTGACGCTTCTTGGTCTTGAGATTTTCTGGGTGAGAATTCGCCCAACATTTGCCCCCCAAAGTGGGGCACGTGCTTGCATGTGTCGCGCTTTGTTTCCCTGTGGTAGGAGGGCCTGTTTTGTAATGCCATGGGCTGGATGTTCCTATGCTGTTGGTGTCCTGCGAAGGAATTGACAGTTTTAATGTGATTTCAAACGACGACCATTCGGGATCGAAATATTTGAGATGAAGTGAATTGTGCCGTTCGGGGCGAGTAAGTGTGCCCCGAGGGGGCTTAGCATTATCGATGTCAGGTTCACGTTCGAGTGGGTTCCTGGATCGTTTGTTAGGGTGGTTTATCGCCATCTCAGAGCATGTCTAAGGATCCTTCGCGACCCCGTACATGTGTAAGTAGCTTAGCCATTTCATAATTATCAGAATCAAATATCCATTTAACCGATGAGCTTAAAAAACGATGTCAAAGTGTAAATTTTCACGATGATAGGGTTAATAGTAATTCAGAGCATGCCTGTGGACTGTTCGTGGTCGCGTACATGTGTAAATGATTAACCCGTGTTAGTGAGAGATTTACTACTTGTTCATCGTTATCATAATTTCTACTTTATTAGTAGGCCCTAGAGTTCGGTACTTATCTGAGTGAGGTGCTTTGCGTGCCCCCTGTTTCTGGTTTCTGCCGGTAGAGACAGTTTCGTTTGGCTTCGAGTAGGTATAGGTTTTCATTCGGCTGGAGGTTGGTCCGGTATGCCGAACCATCTGGTCCGGTGGTGTTGCTTCAGTCTATATATAGGGGCTACACCCCCTTAGCTTTTCTTTACCGAATCAACAAGCGCCGAACCGATACTATACCGAATCAAACACTTTGCCGAATCCAGTCATTTCCGAACCAGGTATATACTCCTTTGCCGAATGACCTTTATTACCGGATGATCCTGATTTGCCGAATACATACTAAGGGCTTTGCTTTACCGAATGAGACTTAGGCCTTAGGGCCGAATGATATGTATACCGAATCAAATTCAAATGCCGAACGGCCATACACTTAATGCCGAATGAACTTATCCTTTCACTGTCGAATGAGATTATCATCTTACTGCCGAATGAACATAGGACCCTAGTACCGAATGGCCTTGAATCCCAGTGCCGAATGACTTTTGTATTCGGACTTAGAGTGGAACTCCAGACTTACGCATGCTTGCGTGCCTATACTTTAGTTCTAACATCATGTTTTTCACTTTTGTGTACGCAGATAAATGTCTCGCAAGGCGGAAACACGATCAGACAGACGGAAATCCAAGGATGGAGGAGAGTCTTCTTCCGTGCCCCCAGCCCAACCAGGATCCGGGCAACATCGACCTGTTCCGAGGTCGTTAGTGGACGGATACGGTCCATAGGAACTTCTGGTCTCCCCTCCCGATTGCTTTCCTAGCTCCCTAAAGGAGGAGCAACTTGACGTTATATCCCGTTCCTTTGGGATAGACAGGACTTGCATGCTGTTGCCGGGAGACGGAGTGATGCCGTATAATCCCCCCGAAGGCTACTTTGCTTACAGCAGATATCATTGCATGTGTGGTGCTATCCCTCCTATCAATGCCTGGATGGTTAGTTTTACCACATATTTGAAGGTGGCTCCATTCCAGCTCCAGCCGAACTCTTATGCCATTCTGGTGAGCCTTTTCGTTATCTTTCAGAGGAGGTACGGGCGCCCTCCTTCTAACCGGGAAATTCGATATTTGTATAACCTGAGAGGCTACAAGAAGGGGTCTCCGTATATTAGTCTAGAAGCGGCCGTGCCTTTCAAACCAGTCCTGGACTTATATTCAAAGTTTACCATGTTCAAGAAAGAATGGTTTTTTATCAAGGACGATTCTGTTTCTTTCCGCCTTTTCACTTCCGGCTGTAAGATGAATTTCATTTGTATTTTCCATGTTCTGATTGTAGTGCTTTTTCTGACATGCTTCTATTTCTTGCTAGCGACAGGTGGCATTGCAGTCGTGGAAGATGATTCTTTGGCGCGGATGGCTGCTGAAATAAAGGTCATTCCGGCGCGGGACAGGTCGGCTTCTTTTCTGATCAGGAACGCTACCCTCCTGGAGTACAACTTGATCCTGCCGCACCAGTCTGTGGTTAAGCAGAGGGACACGGCTGAGGAGAAGGCCGCTAAAGCTAAGGAGGGGTCCACGGTGAAGAGTGGCAAGAGGAAGCCCTTTGCACAACACCCAGTCGTGGGAGGTAAGAAGCTTAAGGAGTCTGATGGCCCCTCTCCTAGTACTCGCCCGATCATCCCGGAGGAGGAAGGTGTGGAAGAGGGCGAAGGAGGCGATATGGGAGGAGAGTCAGAAGGAGGAGGAGATGGCGATGGAGATGGTGATGGTGATGTTGGCGCCTTAACCTCTGGGCGAGACCCTGAACTGGATGAGGCTCTCCGTCAGGCCTTCGGGGAATCGGAGGAAGAATCGGAAGCGGAAAAGGCAAAGGAGGCGGGCAAGGCTGTGGCTGGTGCCGATCCATCCCCTAAAGGCTCCTCAGCTAGGGTAACTTCGACGGTGCAAGGTGAACTTTTGACTTCCGCCGATTCCATTTTCGATAAGGACTTAGGAATATTTTATGATTCACTTCCGTCCTGTAATGAGATTCAGGACTTATTGCAGTACCCCACTCCTCCGCAGGGTTTGTTTAATAGACGTGCCTTCTCACTTTTCTTTCTTTTTAACCTAACATGTTTCTTGAATTGTGGACCATTGTATGTTCGTAACACTTATCTTTTATTCCAGGGGCAGGTCAGGTGGTTAAAACGTCAGATGTTCGACACCGCCTCGAACAATTCAAGTTGATGAGAGCTTCTGCGAAGCCTCCCACAGGTCGTACTGGGGACGTAGTCAGTTACCGTCCTCTTCTTGGGGTCATTGAAGAGAGCATTCAGAAAAAGAAGAGGAGTCGTTCCTTATTTGAGCCTCCCTTGGTCCGCAGCTTCCTGTTCAGCCTCCTCGTGATACCACGGAGGAGAGCACGGAGTTTATCCCCCTCCACCTCCTTCTAAGGATCCCACTGTTATCCGTATAAGGCGTCCTGACGTGCCTCGCGGCCCCTTTGCCGGTCATCCTGATTTAGATCCAAGCTCTCGGGATATTTCATTTGATGAGGCCACGAGTGAGCACCTCCTTCCCCGCAACCCCATGGTACGAGTGTTTGACGAGGCTATGTCCCTAGATCTTGATCTGCTTACCACTCGGGTAGTTACCATGGGAGACGAAGCCAAAGCTAATATCGATCGGGTGGCTGAAGAGACCAAGAAGTTAATGAAGTATCATGCTCAATTGGTCAAGGCCGGGGAGGAGATTGGGAGTGCTAATATTCGGTTGCGGCTGAAGGTTGCCAATCAGGCCGAACAGCTTGCCGGTCAAGCCGTTCAGATTTCTCAGCACGAGGAAGCCTCCAGGCGGCTGAAAGAGACCATGGAAAAGGCTAGTAGGGCAAAATTACGGAAGATGGAGGCCGCCTGTAAGGAGCAGATCGACATGGCCATTGCGACAGTGGATGAGGTTCGGAATGCGGATCTCGAGCAGGTAGAGGAGTTGTCTGGAAGGCTTGAGGCCGCGGAGATGGCTCAAGTCAAGTTAAAGGAGGAGGTGGAGGAGATGAGGAGGTCTCTCCAGGCTGACTGCTTGAGATACCGATCA
Organism: Allium cepa; assembly: GCA_030765085.1. Taxonomy (NCBI): domain Eukaryota; kingdom Viridiplantae; phylum Streptophyta; class Magnoliopsida; order Asparagales; family Amaryllidaceae; genus Allium; species Allium cepa. The sequence goes on from CM060928.1 coordinate 149,613,368, forward strand.
GAGAGGGATGTCACTGTCGCCAAATTGCAGGCTTCCGAGACCCGGGTGAGGGAGTTTGAGGAGAATGAGGGGATGATGGACGAGATGCTGCAGGACATGTACTTCCGCACTTGGAAGGAGGGCAGCTTGTCTTGGATGGATGACTATCCCCGGGTCATGGCCAAGATATATCTTCGGGCTTTAGAGGAGGCCAGGGTCAATGCGGGTAAGGAAGGTGGAGTGGCTTTTAGTCTGGATGTGGTCACTGCTCAGTTCTCGAAAGAGGAGCAAGCGACGGTGAAGGAGGGGATGCGGTTGCTTGCTGCGGAGGAAGCGGGTGTGCAACTGGAGGATGAGGATCAAGCGGCGGACGCTGGTGAGTTATTCTTCTCTTTTCCTTCTCTTTCTGGGTTTCCATAACTTGATCGTTTTATCGTTTGTTTAATGAGTTCCTCTTCTGGATTGAACAGGTGGAACTTCCGATCAACACGCTGGGAGCTCCGACCCTGCGGCCAAGTAGGCTTGGGGGAGTTGGTACGATGAGAGCGAAGTGTGGACGCAGCTGGTTACTTGTCCGGATTTGGCTACCTTTTTATTTCCTTTTATCGCTGTTTATGTTAGTCCAAAACATTGATGTGACTGTAATAATATTATTTGCAAAGAATAACTTTATGTGATTTTATGACATAAGCTGATTTTGTTATGTTTAAATGTTGTTGTCATTTTGATGTGGTGCGTGAGAAGTATGCATATGCCTGTGATTTTAGTTGTGTTTGATGTTAAGCTGTTGCTTGAAATATAATTTCATGTTTTGCAATGTTAGTGTGACGTATGAATAAACTGTAGTTACATATTCATGTACAAGAGAAGAGAGTACCGCCCTTCATGTTTTAGTTGCAGGTGGTAGCTTTGAGCGTCTTGTGTAACTGATCATGGACATAGCTGAGTACCTTGCCACCCAGTACGTAGGCTTAGATTCTCATGAGTGAATGCTCCCTATTTAGTTTCCTGTACTTTGGAGTTTGTTATACAGGATAGGAGAAAAGTATTTAAATGAAATGGAAATATGGGAAAAGTAAAACTTCCAGTCACGGAAGGCCGTCGATGTGCTTAAGTTCGTGGCAAACGGGTTTTGTAGTCACTTTCCCTAGCTGTGGGTCTTGGAGACATTTGTCACCCATCTTACACCTCCGCAGGGAGTTTTCTTTTTTACCACAGCCGCACTTAAGACACATCGGAGCCAAGATCGCGCACGGTAACTACCCGAACCATTATGGTCCGTAATCGTGGGCATTATTTGATTTACCGTGGCCGGCTAGCGTGGGTGCCGTTGGCCGTGAACTACCCTTGGCTGGCCACACCTTATGTTGGGGCTTAAAGTAGGTTCACAATTGCCGGCGAGCCGAACGCCGTAATGAGCTGCCATCGGCTATAGTCGGCCTTTATGAAGACTTATAATCGGCTCATTACAGTTGGCTTTGAGGGCAGTCGCGAGCAATAAGTTAACCCGCAGCAGAGGGATGCTGGAGCAAAAGAGTCATTGGCGAGTGCATAGAATCGTAGCGTACCTGTTAGGCCTTGTCCAGATGAGGCCATGATGCATCTTGAGTGAATATGCCATAGGATTTTGTTCAACAGAAAAGGATAAAGCTTAACAAGCAGCCAAGATATAAAGGAACAAGTTAAAAAGAGACAAGATTTTTTAAAGTGGTTCGGCATGGAAATGCCTACGTCCACTGATTCTCTTTGTTAATTCACTTCATATGGGCAGTACAAGTTAAGAAAAGTATCGACGGAGGTGTCGGATGTTCCATGCCCTCTGGAACACCTCTCCGTCCACTGTTGACAAAATATAAGCTCCGTTGTGGAGATCTTTATGAATTACATATGGTCCGTCCCAGATGGGGTCCAATGCCTCGGGGCGCGGAAAGATTCGCCTGAGGACAAGATCTCCTTCTTGTAAGATGCGATGCTTGACTTTGGAGTTGTATAGTGCTGCCACTTTTTGTTTGTGAGCTGCTGCTTTGAGTGCTGCATCGTTTCTCCTTTCCTCAATCAGATCCAAAGACATGAGGAGGAGTTCTTCGTTTTCTTCTGGATTGTAGTGGATCTTACGGTGGGAAAGAACAATAGTCTCAACAGGGAGCATTGACTCCGATCCGTATGCCAAAGATAAAGGAGTATGTCCCGTTGATGTTCTGAAAGATGTGCGGTAGGCCCAAAGTGCCGTAGGAAGTTCGTCCACCCAAGCGCCTTTTGACTTTTCAAGTTTCTTCTTGATTAGGGTTTTGAGAATTTTGTTGACAGCTTCGACTTGCCCGTTTGCCTGAGGATAAGCTACTGATGAGAAGCTTTTATGAATTCCATGCTCTTGGCACCGGTCGGCGAATTCTTCGCTGTCAAATTGGAGTCCGTTGTCCGATATGATCTTGAGTGGTACTCCGTACCTGCACAGAATATTTTTGATCAAGAAGTTCATAACTTTTGCTGAAGATATTTTATTTAGGGGTTCCGCTTCCACCCATTTGGTGAAATAATCGACTACCACTATAGCATATTTTGCTCCGCCCCTGCCCGTTGGCAGTTCGCCAATTAAATCAATTCCCCATACAGTAAATGGCCAAGGGCTGGTCATTTGAGTAATCTCATTTGTGGGTAGTCGAGGAATCTTGGCAAATTTCTGACATCTGTCGCATCTCTTGACGAAGTCTAAGGCGTCTTTGTTTAGTGTGGGCCAGTAATATCCATATCGGAGTATCTTTTTCGCCAGAGTCTGCCCTCCAGTGTGATCTCCGCAACTTCCTTGATGGATGTTGAATAAGATTTCCTTGGCTTCCCTTCCAGCGACGCATCTGAATAAGGGGCTAGAGAAGCCACGCCGATAGAGGATGCCTTCTTGTATTGTATAGTGGGGAGCTATCCTCAAAATTCTCCTGACTTCATCACGTTTGTCTGGTAGTGTGCCGTCCTGCAAATATTTCCGGATAGGAGTCATCCAAGTTCCTTCTTCGATTGCAGTTATCAGATTCACTTGTTCGAAACTTGGGGCTAGCTGCCTTGAGATGGCTAGTGCTCCGGAAATGGTGTTATTCCTCATACTAGCTTGCTTTGCTAGTTCATCGGCCTCTTGGTTATCTTCTCGAGGAATGTGTTTGATTAGATAATGGTCCAATTGATCGAGCAGCAGTTTGGTTTTCTTTAGATATGCTGTGAGTCGTTCTCCTCGTGTCTGGAATTCTCCTAGTACTTGCTTTACGATAAGTTGAGAATCACTATGAAGACACAAAGAATTGACTCCAATTTCTAAGGCAAGCTCCAATCCCGCTATTACTGCCTCATACTCCGCATCGTTGTTAGTGGCCGCGAATTCCAACCTTAATGCATAGTACAGCTTTCTTCCCCTGGGGGTGATTATCACAATACCTGCCCCCGAGCCTTGTTCGTTAGATGCTCCATCTACAAAGAGGTTCCACTTGATGTTTTTTGCTATTTCAAACTGATCCTTGCCTTCGTTGGTAGTGAATTCGGCAATGAAATCGGCCATGGCTTGCCCCTTGATAGCGGTGCGAGGATGGTAGGTGACGTCATACTGACTTAGTTCAATGCACCATTTGAGGAGTCGTCCAGAAGTGTCGGGACGATGGAGCACCTGTCTTAGTGGCTGATCGGTTAGAACTCTGATGGAGTGAGATTGGAAGTAGTGTCGCAGTTTTCGTGACGCGATCAATAAACAATATGTGAATTTCTCAAGTTTAGGATATCTGGCTTCTGCCCCTGTAAATCTCTTACTTATAAAGTATACCGGGCGTTGTGTGCGGTCTTCTTCTCTTACCAGGGCAGCGCTTAGAGCATGAGATGATACAGCGAGGTATAGGTATAGCTCTTCGCCTTCTTTTGGAGTTGAGAGCACTGGCGGTTTCTGAAGGTGTTCGATCAGGTTAAGGAAGGCTTTTAAGCATTCATCGGTCAACTCCAACTTTCCTTTGTCTTTCTTGAGAGCTTCAAAGAAAGGGACGCACTTGTCAGTTGCTTTGGAAGTGAATCTGCTTAGGGCGGCCACCTTTCCGTTTAGGCTCTGCATTTCTTTTCGAGTGGAAGGTATCCTTATTTCTTTTAGAGCCCGGATTTGTTCAGGGTTTGCTTCAATTCCTCTGGCATGGACGATGAATCCTAAGAATTTTCCCGATGACACTCCGAAGGAGCACTTTAGAGGATTCAGCTTCATTCCATATTAGCGAAGTACCTGAAACATCTCGCTCAGGTGGCTTACATGATCGTCGGCTCTCCTGGACTTTACCAACATGTCATCCACATATACTTCCATAGTTCGTCCTATTAATTCCGCGAACATCTTGTTGACGAGGCGCTGATAGGTAGCTCCGGCATTTTTGAGTCCAAAAGGCATGACTTTGTAACAATATAATCCCCGGTCAGTGATGAAGCTAGTGTGGTCTTGATCGGGAGCGTGCATGGGAATCTGGTTGTATCCGGAGTATGCATCCATAAAAGATAAAAGTTCGTGCCCGGCAGTGCTGTCCACAAGCTGGTCGATTCGGGTGAGCGGAAAGCAGTCTTTCGGGCAAGCGTCATTTAAGTTGGAGAAATCAATGCATGTTCGCCACTTCCCATTAGCTTTCTTTACTAGTACTGGGTTAGCGATCCATTCTGGGTAGATGGCTTCTCGTATGAAGTCATTAGCAAGTAGGTTCTTTACTTCCTCATCGAGGACTGCTGATCGTTCTGCTCCCATGCTTCTCTTTTTCTGCTTTATCGGCACCTTGGTGGGATCGACTTCAGCATGTGGCATGCTATGTCTGGGGAGATTCCTGTCATATCGGCGTGTGTCCACGCAAATACATCTAAGTTGTGGCGGAGAAAGTCAATGAGTTGATCCTTCAATTCTGTTTTTAGCTGAGATCCTATTTTTAATAGTCTACTTGAATCATGTTTGTCTACAGATACGAATTCCATGGCCTCCGCAGGCTCAGCGGTAGCCTCCTCCTCCTTATCCCTGGGGTCTAGTTCATTGAAAGGATCGCTGGTGTATCGAAGAGGAGGGGCTTTCTTTAGTTGCTATGCTTCCAAGCTTTTCATGCAGAGAGTAGTCTCTGCATCTTTCCCTTTATTCTTTCTACGGTTATTGCGAAGTTCAGTTACATAGCAATCTCGAGCGGCGTCTTGATCTTCTTCAACTTCTCCTATTCCGTTATCTGTTGGGAATTTCATCTTTAGGCACCACGGGGCTAGGACAATTTGGAAGTCAGACAAGGCTGGTCTTCCCAAGAAGGCGTTGTAGGCCGAGTGGTTTTCTATTAGTACGAACGTTTGTTTTCGCACAACAGAGCGGGGATGACTTCCTATTTCGACGAAGAGGTCAAGTTGCCCGAGGGGCATTTTCGCATCTCCAGTGAAACCGTGTAGGTATTTGTTGCAGGGAGACACATCCTTCATTGACAGCTTCATTTTGTCGAAAGCATGCTTGAATAGGATATTTACGGAGCTTCCTGTGTCTATTAGAATTCGGAAAACTTTAGCTGGACCGAACCAGGCAGAGATGACCATGGGATCCATATGCGGATACTGTCTTCCTTCTAAATCACGCCTACTGAATACGATGTCGTCACTCTCTTTCCGTTTCGGGTGGTGTTCTTCCATAATGGAGTTAACATAGCCTTCAGCATTTCTAAGTGACTTGCCGTATCTTTCCATCTCTGCCCAGCTTCTGTCGGCGATGTGTGGTCCTCCCGAGATGGTATGGACCACTATCTTCTCTTGACTAGAGCCACTGGTGTTGCGATTCCCTCCGCCTACTTCTGGGACGGGTCGCTTTGAGTTCTCATTGGCAGGAGTTGGAGTCCTGTTCTGACCTTTCACATAGTGTTCCAGCCTTCTTCTTCTGATGTGTTCTTCGATCAAGTCCCGGAGATGGTGGCATTCATTGGTGTCATGTCTGTGGGATTCGTGAAAGCGGCAGAACTTTTCAGACTTGAGTGCGTTATCAGATTCTTTCTTGTGCGTGGGGCGCTTGTATCCGAGTTCGCCCTGAGTGGCTAGAAAGATGTTTTTGATTGTTTCATTCAAAGGAGTGTAGGAGTCAAATCTTGGTCCTGGTCGATATTGGCGTTTTTCAACCTTCCTGCCCCCAGCATTGTCTCTAGATTCATTTCTTCGAGTGTCCTTAGCTGCAGCGGGAACCTTGTCCGAAGTTGTCTCTAGATTCATTTCTTCAAGTCTCATATACTTTCCAGCTTCATGGAAGAAATCAGGTAAAGTAGCTGGTTTTTCCTTAGTTAGTCTTCTAGCGAACTTGGTATCTGGGTGTACACCACTATAGAGGGCCATTAGGGTGAGCTTCTCATCGGCATCTTGGACTGCGGCCGCTGCGGCGTTGAATCGGGTTAGATATTGTTGCAGTGTCTCTCCGGATTTCTGTTTGACATTGGATAGAGAATAATCATCCTTGGGTTGTTCTACATGGATGCGGAACTGGCTAATGAACCTTTCTTTCAACATCTCCCATGAGCTGATAGATCCTTGGGGTAGATGGCAGAACCAGGAGGTAGCTAGATCTGCTAGGAATAGCGGAAAGCATTTACGCAGCACCCCTTCTGTTGCTCCGCTCATGAGCATATGCTGGGTGTATCTTTGTAAGTGTACGATGGGGTCGGAAGTTCCCTTGTAAGGTTCCATGGTTGGCATTTTCCATTCCCGGGGGGTGATGGCAGTTTCGATATTGCGGGTGAAGGGGCTGGTGACCCTAGCGCCTATTCCTCGGTCCCTTTGCTCCCGTTGGACGCATTCTCTGAATGATCGTGCCATTCTTTCATCAGAATTTGGAGCGGATAGAAATGAACTTGGTTCTTCCCTGCGGGATCGATCTCGTCCAGATGACCTGTAGGGATGGTATAGTCTATCACATCTGACGTTATCCAGTGGTCGCCTCTGGCTGCTCGGATGCATGCTAGGACCAGCTACAGTTCCCCCTGCCTTGATCTTTCCCTGTGGGGTTCTGTTTCGAGCATTTCCATGGGGTCAACTTCGGGCTGGGTTCTAGCTCGGCTCCGTTCAGCGGGGTTTCTATGATTAGGTGGCATGACTGGCTCAGCTACATCCGACCCTCGCCTGGCGCCTCCCCCACTGGGTTCGGTTCCAAGCGCTTCCTCGAGTCGGAGTTCGGGCTGAGTCCGGGCACGGCCCCTATCATTGTTGTTCTTGTTGATGGCTTCCTCGAGGAGGAAAGACCTTTGCTGTCTCCGAGATCCTCCAGATTGAGATTCATCCCATGATTCAGTGTTGCGGTTGGATTCTTCGACATCCCTCAAGCGTGACATGAGTTGGTTCACCAAAGCTTCTTGTTGGGATGCGAAGCGGTTAGTCACTTCCACCACAACTATGTCTAGGTCTGCTCTAGTGATTACTGCCGGTTGTTCCGCGGCAGGGGCTGTTGGAATTGCCTGATCTACATGTGGCACTGCTGCTGTAGTGGGATGGTTCTCTTGATCTGGATCCACTAGATTTGGAGCGCTGCTAGTTGCAACGTTCTTTCCCTTGTTGGCGTCTTTTCTTGGCCTGGAAGTCATGTTTCCTAGGCAATGAAGGGTGCTATTGGGAAAGAAGGTTGAATGAGGGAAGCTGAAGCTTCGAGTTCGAAGCTCTCAGTGAAAGCACCAAAAATGTTTGCGCAAAAAATGGGCAAACACCTCCAAGTCGTGTGATTTAGTTGATTTTATGTGATTCTTAATGATTTAGATGAGTTATGTAAATATGAAAAAAGCAGGGGCTGAAATGTAAAAGACACACAGATTTATAGTGGTTCGGCCAGAACGTGCCTACGTCCACTTTATATGTTATTATCTTCTTTCTTTCAGATTACAAGTACAATGCTTTGTGTACAAGTATATGAAAGTAGTTTGAAAGTTCCTTCCGTGCTTGAGCTCTCAAACTTGTCTGCCATTGTTGTACCCCTGCCCCTCTATTTATAGAGTGAGGCAGGGGGCAGGGGTCTTGGACGTATATAGCTGCTGGTGGGCCCGGGCTGAAGCAATCTGGACTGGCAATTCTGGTTCGGCGAGCCTCCATTCGGTTTGGAGCTTGGACCGGTGATGGAGCGGGATGGAGGTTCATTCGGCGGTGAGGTGTGTGGTTGGCTCGGTGGTGTTGGTCCGGCCATGAATGGTCCGGTGATGGTGGTCCGGTTGTAGCTTGGGAGATGGTTCGGTAGTGGGGTATTGGAGTATGGTGGACCTGTATGGCTGGTCCGGCTACCGAACGAGATATGCCGAATGGAAATGCAGTATGTCTTGCCTTTGCCGAATGGACCATTGGTTGGGCTTTGCCGAATGGAGATTGCCATGCTCTGCCGAATGAGGCTCTATTTGCGAATGTCGAGTGAACCTTGGCTTTGCTGAATGAAGTGTAGGATGCAAACACGAGCGAGACTGACGCTTCTTGGTCTTGAGATTTTCTGGGTGAGAATTCGCCGAACAGTAAAAGAAGAGATGAATCAGGTTTTGGTAGCAAGATAGTTTGTAGATGTGTTTAAGCAAGTCATAGAACTACCACGGAAGTGAGCCATTGAGTTTCAGATAGATCTTGTGCCAGGTGTGGAACCTGTAAGTTGACCATTTAGCAGGATGACACTTACTAAGATGAAGGAATTGAAGGTGCAGCTAGTGGATTTAGAAAGAAAAAATTTCATTAGACTAAGCAGTTCGCCTTAAGTAACGGTTACGGTGTTCGTGAAGAAATCAGATGGGTCATTAAGGATGTGCATCGACTATCGTAAGTTGAACTATAAAGTGATCAAGAATAGATACCCTTTGCCAAGAATCGATGACATATCGCTCTTGGCGTATTTGTAATAAATTGTAATTTCTCTAAACATGGCTTACATACAAGATAATGTAATGAATCAGAAATGCTACCTGTAATGGAATGAGAAATTTGTTTAAATTTAATTTAAATTATTTTCATATTCATGTGTTTCTGGTATATCAATGTGTCTAACATTACCGCATTTGATGACCAAGAATTAATAACTATAGATGACTTTAGCATCTGTAGCGGTTAGTTTTGGACCTCTAAATGGGGGATGTTACACCCGAGACAGTGACTGAGATAAAAAGTTTTCTTGGACTAGTTGGCTATTACCAGAGATATACTAAGGATTTCTTACGGATAATAGCACCGATGACTAAGCTAACAAGGAAGGAAATGAAGTATGTTTGGACATATAAATATAAGGAGGCATTCTAGTAGATGAGACATTTATTGATCAATACACTGTTGTTAGTTATTCCGAATGGAATCAAGATTTAGTAGTGTATACAGATGCGTGCGGAACATGCCTAGGAGTTATGTTAATGCCGAGAGGAAAAGTGATTACCTATGCTTGTCGACAACTCAGACCGCCTAGGGTTAGATATCTAATGCAGGTCTTTGAGTTAGTTGTGGTGATTTTTGCATTAAAGATGTGGAGAAATTTTCTACTGGGAGATAGATTCGAGTTATTTACAGAACATAAGTCATTAAGATATTTATACTCTAAAAAGGAGCTAAATATGTGACAGCGGAGATGGTTAGATTTTATAGATGCCTATGACTTTGGAATTGAGTATACAACAGGGAAAGGAAATAAGATTGTAGACGTACTCAGTAGAAGACATCAGAATATGGTCTTGTCAACGATGGCTGAGTGGAAATATTTAAAACATTAACTAAATGTGGTGCGTATTTAAGATCTACGGAAGTTCAAGCCAAGAGACCGCTATATTGTTATACAAAGAAGTTCGACCGGCAACGATCTAAAAGATTTCTTCTATGCAAAGAGATGATCCATTACTAGTTGAACGGATCAAAAGGTTGAAGAGTGGAACTGGGATCAATGACTTAAAGGATTTCAGTCTTGACCAAAATTTGTGGTTGCGGAAGAAAGGAAGGTTATGTGCTCCGAATATTTAAAACATAAGGAAATTCTTAAAGAGTGTCATTGATCAAAGTTCACCATTCATCTAGAAGGAACTAAGATGTATAAAGATATGAGACGAAGTTACTTCTGGGAAGGTATGAGAAGGATGTAGGCTCATAGGTAAAACAGTGTTTGAACTAACAGCAAGTAAAAGTTAAGCATCAAAAACCGAGTGGGATACTTTAGCCTTTAGATATTCAAGTTTGGAAGTAGGATTCTATATCTATGGATTTTGAAAGTATCGGGGTTATAATGGATAGATTGAGTAAGAGTGCACACTTTATGCCTGTTAAGTCGACTGGAACAGCACTAGTCTTAGCTAAGTTACTCATGAAGAATATAGTTAGACTGGATGAGATTCCTAGTGGTATAGTAAGTGACAGAGATTCCTTGTTCATTAATGAGTTCTGCAAGAGTCTATAGGAAATCTTAGATGCTAAGCTCAAGATAAGTACTGTTTACCATCCATAGACCGATAGGAAAACGGAGAGAGTTAAGAAAGTCCCGAAGGATTTGTTAAGTGCTTGTGTGCTAGATTTTTAGAGGATCATGGGAAGATCATCTACATCTAGTTGAGTTTTTGTATAACAACAATTATCAGACTAGTATAGGGATGGCGCAATTTGAAGCTTTATACGAAAGACCGTGTAAATCTTTTGTATGTTGGTTAGAGATTGGAGATAGGTTAGTTCTTGGTCCAGATTAGTAAGAGAAGCCATAAAAATTATGGAGTTAATTCAGATTAGAGTAATGGAAGCTCAATCTAGGCAGAAAGGTTATGCAAATAAGAGACAAAAAGACACAGAGTTCTCACTCGGAGATCATGTTTTCATCAAGGTATTACCAATGAAGGGTGTAATAAGATTTGGAAAGTCGGGGAAATTGGCACTTAGATTTGTTGAACCATTTCCTATTATAGAAAGAATTGGGAAACTGACTTAAATGATAGAGTTACTGAATAGTTTAGCAAGATTCCACAATGTTTTCCATATCACTCATCTAACTAAGTGTGTTTGAGATCCAGAAACTACTATTGCTCCAATTAAGATAGAAGACTTAGTAATGGAATCGGGCATGACTATAGATAGGAAGCCAATTCATATAGTGGCTAGGAATAAGAACAAACTAAAAAACAAAACAGTCAAATTAGAAATGTTCTAGTGGAGTGACAACGTGAGTAAGATTAGAGACACTTATCCTGACTTGCTTGATGGTATGTTTTACCGTTATTTGATTAATGTGCTATCTTATTGTACTTTCGAGGATGAAATTCTTTAAGGAAGGGAATCTATAATGATCCATATTTTGACTAACATTATTCAGAACATTTAGTTAGATAAATTAATAAAATGATGTAAAGAGATAAGGAAATTGAGATTCAACCGGCGCCTTAATTAATAAACCAACTAGAGAAATAATAGGTTAGGATAAGAAAGAGGAAAATGATAAGATAAAAAGGGAATAACCTTCGTTCCTGCCCCTAAAACCCTTTTATCTTCATTTCCTTCATTCGTTTACAAATATGCAAACTAACCATAGAGAGAGGCCGACCATGGCAAAGGGAAAGCAAGAAGGAAACTAAAAGATTAAGGAATAAAAGCTAAAGGAAACTAAGTCTACACCGAATCTCATCTTTCTCACTCAAATCATGGTGAATAATGAATATACATCTCATGGTTTCGATTATATTTTAGTTTTAAGTGTAAATCTATTTCTTTTGCAAGTATTATGCCATGTTTTAGAAGTTTGAGTGATTATATGCTTGTTGGTGGCTTTATAGAATTTAAATATGAAATTTTATAATATGTTTAAGTTGGAAAACCTATCATATAACACCTAAATGACTTGATATTTTGATATGATGTTAGAAATATCATTTTAGAAGTAGGTTTTTAATTTCATAATTTTTCAAGCAAGTATACATCTCATGGTTTTGATTATATTTTAGTTTTAAGTGTAAATCTATTTCTTTTGCAAGTATTATGCCATGTTTTAGAAGTTTGAATGATTATATGCTTGTTGGTGGCTTTCTAGAATTTAAATATGAAATTTTATAATATGTTTAAGTTGGAAAACCTATCGTATAACACCTAAATGACTTGATATTTTGATATGATGTTAGAAATATCATTTTAGAAGTAGGTTTTTAATTTCATAATTTTTCAAGCAAGTATAGATTTTTATATGAATTTTATAAGTGGAAAAATTGGTTAATTTCGGGTTTTAATTAGTAAAAATAATTAAAATAAGTTTTCCCTAAATTTTTATAGGGATAGTGTGGCTAAAGTCCATATTAGGTTTCAAAATATACCAAATGTCCTCGCCAAAAAAAGTATGTAAATTAGGTCCTAAGAGTTAATTTACTAAATAATTTCATACATTTATGCAATTAACCAATGAATAATTGCAAACATTTATGCAATTATATCAAAAAATTGTAGACATTTCCGCAATTATTCACCAAAAAATTTACAGAAATTTTCGCAATTGTTTCATTGGATAATTGCAGACATTTATTCAATTTTTGGATATAAATGCATAAATGCTTGCGATTATTCACTAGATTTTTTCTTAAATATATGCAATTATTCAGTAGCTTAATTCTAGGGACCTGATTTACAATCTTTTTTAGGGAGGAGTTTTCGTGTATTAAATTTGATTTTAAGGACCTGAGCCTAATATTCACAATTTTATATGTCAAAGAGTATGATTAATTTGATTTAATTCAATTTTTGGAGATTTTTCCTAAGTTCTTAACTATGGTGATTAAATTATTTAAGCTAGAGGGGCTTAATTGTTTTATTGAGATATTAAGATGTAGGGTTAAAGTGTAAAATATTTTAATATTTTTAATTATCAAGTTATTTTTAGTGATATTTGATAAATTTTTGATAGCCAATAAAACTTTGACAAATTATAGAGATTTGGTGAAAAGGAAACACTTTTTATAGTAATACCATGTTGATCGCATCTTGCCGCTTCATATTGTCATTAACGCCGAACAAAGTAATGCATACGACGTCAATGAGTTTGGCATGAAATGGATTAGTTTTGAACCTCGTCGACGTTAGTAACAAAGATAGAGAGATGGTCCTCAAAGTGGGCATATCGATGCGCATAAGTGCCTCGTTTTATATTAAGAAGCATGCAAGCCGCATATACTACTTCAAGCCTTTTGTCTCACTGACCGATGGTCGTTGAGTTTAACCCCTCCCGCTTTGATTATTCATTGAGCCTAACCCATGCCGCTTTTAACTTATCTTCAAGCCTAACTTGGTTAGTTTTTAATTATGTTGATGTCATTGATATCGATGCTGCATCTATTGAATTTCATACCCTCGATGGGACATTGATGCCAATGTTTTTATGTGTTATTGAAGTTCAATTTTTTAGTTTTAAAATTATGATTTATGACTTAGTAACTTCGACATCATCCCCATGTATTTTTCAAACAAAGAACTTCGGCATGCTTCTGGATGGGCCGTGATCTTTAATGGTGATGGCGATGGCATCGCCGAGTTTTATAGTTGTAAAAGTTTTTCATAGTTTCGGCCTTGTAGCCTAAGATTTAAGAGGGTCAAAGACCTAATGATTTGGAGTTTCATCAACAATGTTTTGTAAATCATATATCATGGCATAAGTATTTTGAGTAAAGTAGAGGATAATTGTTTCCTTGTTTTATGAATGATTCCATTGGTTAAAACATTTACAAAGATTTTGTTCTGAAGGAAATATGGATAGGGTAGTTAACCCAGGATTTTACTTAAAGAATGACTCATAGATTAGAAAACCATATAGGATTGATGTAGGGTCACGCTCTATACCTTAGCTCCCCTAGCTAATATAAGTAAAAAATCCTAGTATGTGAGGCTTTGTCATGGGTAAGGCTAAAAGAAGATTACACAAAGAAGGAATACACATAATAGAGATAGGTTATTGGTGAACCTGCATTACAATCACTATCAGTTGACCCTAGAAGTAGTAAGTTGCGGACATACCATCCAATTTTCCTCTAATAGTAAGTTAGAACATTTATTATGTCTCATAGGCCCGAGTCAACCATTGGTTTATAGTCAGCCTAATAAAATTATGATTTTGGGACAAATAGTCCACTTATTTTCTATATTATTTGCATGCATGTTATTGTTATATCGTTTAGTATAACCAATTTGGTTGTAGGATTTGATTTGTAAAAGAAATGCTTTTAAAAGATATTAGTGAGGGGGAAATCCATACCGTTAAGTGGCATTGTCTCGCTCAATATCAATAAATCGAGTTGTCATATTATTATTCGCACTAGGCTTTTTGTCTGACTCGAAGTTTATGTTTTCATTTGAACTCTCGAGTGCCTAAAATTTAATTTAAGTAGATTGAGAATTAAGGTTTTCAAGTTTAGTAAGTTTTGACAAATAAATCTTCCGAAGACATGTAGGAGGCAAAGATCTAGCCATGAAGGAGATTATCTATTTATCTATTCCGATGTGAGTGAATGTTATATGTAACGGTAGATGTTATAACTATCTATTTAGTAACTTTGATCATCCAAGGGGTATCTTCATATGTCTTTCTTTGCGTATTTTGTAATAATTATATTTTATCTGAACTTGGGCAATGTCGTAGGATTATGTACTGAATATGAAATGCTAATTTGAAATGTGATGAGAATTTTTTTTTGAAATTATGTTTGAAATATTATATATTATTGTGCTTATGATATTATGGATACCCTCAACATTACTACATTTTATCACCGGAAAATAATACGATAGGAGACTGCAGCATCTGTAGCGATTAATTTCGGACCTTGAAATGGAGGATGTTACATGGCTCCATCATTGTTGAACCCACATATGGGAGCTTGGCTGGACTTAAGTGTGCTTTCAGGTAATCTCATTATTATCCCGCCTTTTGGCCCAGCTACACAAAGGTGATTACGAGGACTAGACTTGATTTGATGAAAAAGATGGCCATGAGACAACAATAATATGACCAGAGCATGATATCCAAGCAGTTATATCTAGCCCAGAGTAAATAAGATCAATGGATAGGTGACACAGGATGTCAGAATGATGAAGCTTAGCTTGAAGGAATAGGTGTCGACATAGATGTTTGATAAGTTGAAGAGTGTATAAGTGAGGTCAGTATAGTGTGTTAGGCCGAGATTTTCTTATGGTGGGCCCAAGTGGCCAAAAGAGTCCAGGCTTAAAGATATCAGTTAGGCTGAAGACTGCCTTCGTCTATAAATACAACGGCAGGGGGCCATTTTTGGGATCTCCCTCGCTTTCTCTTTTTATAGGGACTTCATCATCTTCTTCTTCGTACTCCAAATACTCTTCCATGGCTATTTTTCTTATAAACTTGTATCAACGGATTCTAGCCAATCGAAGAACTCATGTAATTGTAATCAAATGAAAAATGAATGAAATTTGAAGTGGACATAGGCCGAGATTGCCGAACCACTTTAAAATCTTTGTGCCAATTTACTTTTATACTTTGTTCTCTAGATTCCATTAATTCTCTGATGTCCATGAAATTCTACCGGTGTTCGTGACCAATTTTGATGCTAACAATCATCTTATTAAAATCGTGCTTGAAGATTATGTTAACAGCGACTTTGGTATCTACCCTTATCTTTGCAACTTTCGAAAGTCCAATTTCAGTTGTAATTACAAGTGAACCATTGTGGGGTGATAGACACCCTATCTATCAAAGTCAACAGATGTAGTTTCCGACCCAATCCTTCTTCTTCTTTTCGGAACTTTTCTTCTCATACACCATTTCCATCTTTAGCTTCATTAACATATCTCTTCCAACCGCCATTACTTGCATCGGCAATTTGGGTTCCTCGCAAGATAACGCAAACAAAATTCCGAGGGGCTGGTAATGACCTTGAAACTGGTGCCTGAGGCTATGTATTTTTGTTTCCTGTTGGAGTGGCGGCTCCCTGAGTATGACTCTTTTTTGGGGAACTCGTTAGGTTCTTTCTCAGACAAGCCTATTGATGAAAGACTTCAAAAACTAACACTCTTCAGTGTTATAACCATTATACCAATGATAGATGCAATACTTCTCTCCTCGTTCAACTTCTAGCTCTTTTCCTCTTCTTAGAGGGTACGGGATTTGGTCTTGAGTCATGGGCGTAGACTTAAGCATAAGAATGAGCCAAGGGATAAGCTTCTTCCACTTGAAATTCCTTCTTAAATCTTTGGCGCGGGTGAACTTTCTATTATCACCATTCCATTCTGATTTTTTTTTCTAACAACTCCCTTAGGTTCTTCCATTCGGATTTTCCCTCGAGCTCGGAAAAAGAACTCATTTAGGGACTTGCATTCTTGCCTTAGTAGATCATCCCAAAATGGGGTATTCCTCCATAACCCTGAGGTGATGGCAACTAGCTTGGTCTTATCTATCATGCCCTTGCATCGGGCAGCTACGTCATTTACCCTTTAAAATAGTCCTTTAGAGATTCTCCTCTCCTTTGTCAAAAGTTGGCAACCAAACTTAGTCCTGTTTTGGTATCCTTTGAGGTGAAGAATTGGGTCAAGAACTCCATATTCAGCTATTCCCATGAGCTAATAAAATTCGTTGGATAGCTTAGGAACCATTTTAAGGCGGTCCCACTAAAAATCGTGGGTAGGAATCTACATTTAAAATCACCCAAAGCCTGGATAACTTGCATCTTGATCTCGTATAAAGCGACGTGATCCTCAGGGTTGGACAATCCATCATAATAAAATTTTGGTATCCTAAATCCTAGAGGCATAGGAGCTCTCATAAATTCTCAGGAGAGATGATGAACCTTTTAAAGCTTCATCTCGGCACTAAGGCTAGGTTGATCCTCTTATAGCTTCTGTACTTATTCTGATAATTTTATTAATGAGGCTTCCATTCCTCGATCCCCGCTGAGTCTTAGGGTTTCTGCTTCAACATTTTGAGTTTTTGGTTTACTTTGGTGCCTTCCTCCAAACTTTACCCTTTCGAGATTTAGAGTTAAGGGCCTCTCAAAAGGACCTGCACTTGCTACTCTTGTAGTCTCAGCTTTATTAGCTGCTTCCATTTCCATCATGAACTCAACTTCTTGGATTTTTATTAGCCATTGGCAATTTTCTAGAGTTTTGTCCGAAAGTCAAAGGATTCTCATCTTCTTCAAATATACCCACAACCTTGTTCTCTACTTCAGCGAAAGTACCTTTAACTTTAGTCTAATAACTATCTACGATGTGTCGGAAATGAACTTTAACATCATTTGTTGAGATTCACCTTTGGTAAGGACTAGAGCGGCAACTTCTTCAATAAAAGCTTGATTTAATTAGTTTGGATGCATTCCAACAATCATAGGAAATTCTCCGGTTCCTTCATCTTAGGTAGGAGAGTGTGGGGTTTTTCGAAAGGATGCTCTTGACTAAATACTTGATTGAGAGTTTTCAATTAATTAATTTTCTGGGTTAGGATAGAGTATAGTAGGCCCTCGTTCTACCGTCAAATATGTTAGTACAAAATTTCGTCTACACCAACACCTCAAGATCCGAAGGTATATCTCCAGAAGCTGGTTGAATTATTAAACTCGATAAGGAGATTATCGAGACGTGATGCAATAAAGTTTAGGTTACGAGATGTTGAACCATAGAGTTGCCAATGCAAAGAAGGTAAAGTACAAAAAGTAATTAACACCAAAACTTTTACAGCGGTTCTAGCTGAAAGTCCCTACGTCCACTGTCCTTTCCTTACTTAGTCACTCTTACCTAGCCGAGAGGCTTATTACATTAAGT
The DNA here is from genome assembly GCA_030765085.1 of Allium cepa. Lineage (NCBI taxonomy): Eukaryota > Viridiplantae > Streptophyta > Magnoliopsida > Asparagales > Amaryllidaceae > Allium > Allium cepa. The sequence goes on from CM060928.1 coordinate 149,631,083, forward strand.
CTATACATTTTTGCTATTAATTAGTTTGTAAAGAGAGCTCTAATGTAGGAATGTATAATATGATTTTATATTCAATTCACTTTTAGTGCCTGCCTTTTTACTGTAGCAGTGTAGCAGTTGGTCCTCTATTTATAGAAAATTTAAGTTTCTTCCATTGGCGCATGGCTTTCTCTTGGATCTATGACCTGGCTTTCTATGTGCGGCTTAGATTCGAATGGTTGTCATCATATGGTTGGGTGCATTTTTGATGTGGATTATTGACGTGATGGTTTCATATATATATATATAGCTTCTTAGATATCTTCCGTTCATCCTAAGCGCCGGTCTTGGCCTAGGCTATCTAAGCCGTCGGCGTTGATTGCTGAAATGTTTTTGGTTCAGGCAACTGCTACCCTCGGCCAAGCTTCATGTCTTAACTAGACAATTACCTTGATATTGGTCGATGCTTTGGCTCATGCTCTTCAAATACGTGCTCCGGGATACTGATTTTGATGTTTACTCTTGTTGGAAACCAAATAATGGGTCATGGAATCTCAAGCGAAGGAACTTTCCTCCCGAATATTTGTAATTTGTAGAAATTATGATGTAACACCGTCCTTAAACTATCATCTCTGACCCCACCTCCTCCTCCTATTTCTCCTCTGCCTAACCCTTTTCCTCCTCTTTAACGTTTTATCCCTTTTAATTCTTCTCAACCTTCTTCCTTTTTCTTTGCTGGATAAAATGACTTACTCGTAATTAAAGTGAAAAACTGTTTGGTTACCATATTAAGTAGTCACTTGGCACCAAATTCCAATTTGGTTTTGAATTCTTATTGGCTAATTCCTTTTCTTTACAGTTTACTTTTCATAAATTGGCTAACTATATATTCCCTTAACTAATTAATTATCATTAATTAATTATTCCTTTCCTTAACCAATTAATTCATATAAAATCGAAAATTGATGAGCAAAATCCAAAAAATCCATCAAAAATCAAATTTATCCTATTTTACCTTGTCATAAGCTTGAAGATCAAAGTAATAAATTTTATTATTTTTAGTAAATTATTTACCTAAAATTAACCATTTACTCAACTTAGAAAATTTACAAAAATTCTAATTTAATTTAAAAAATTATGAAATGGAAAACCACCTTTATGCCATCATTATAAATATCATGTATCATTTCAAACCATTTAACTATGATTAACTCATGGTTTACCCTAAAACATGAACAGATTCATTTCATTCAAATTCTAAACATAACCTATTAAATATGTAATCATTCAAACATGTTTACATTACCAAGAAATTCATACACAGTCAAATTCGAACCCAAGCGTGTAGGTTTTAGGGAAGTTTTTACTTACCGACGATTTGATAAGTCTTGTTTAAAGTTTTCTTAACAATGAAAACCCCCTCTTTTATCTTCTTCTTCTTTCCTTAGAAAGTATGGCCGGCCTCCTTTGTTTTCTTTTCTTTAGCTTTAGTATAATTAAGATGATGAATAAAGTGATGGAGTATAAGGGATTAGTAATTTGGGCTTTGGGCTAAAACCCTATTCTATCCTAATCTTAAGCAATCACTAACTCCTTTTTCTTCATTCATTTACTCTACATTGGTTAACCTTCTTTTATTTAATTCATCCCAAAATATATTCAGTTTATTATTATACAATTTATTTTTCCACATCTTGGTACTCTAAAATATACGGTGTTAAACTATAGATTTTTTGTTGATCTAACAAAACTAATATAGATCATAGTTACCTAGGGAAAATTTTGTTGTTGAATGAACTATTTTATAGGATTTGGTAATTATAGGAATATATGAACCTTTGACCCCTATGATTGATTGATTATTCGTATTAGCCCATATTGCATGATGAGAATTATATTTCGATTATTTTTCAATCATTTTGGTTACAGGATATGTTTTGATTAACATATTGTCTAATAAATATCAATGAGAGGAAACCTATTTTGATAAGCGACATGATCATACCATGTATCTATTTTGGTTTGATACGTGTTAATATTATTCACACTAGACCTTTTGTCTGATTTGAAGTTATTGATTTCACCTTAAACTTTTGGATACTTAATTTGATTGGTAGGCTGAGTATAAGGTATTTCTAGTTTAGATGAATAAGCTTCTAGAGATGTGCAAGAGGCAATCTACTATTGAAATTATTTCCTCTATGCAGTTTTAATTGCTTTTTTTGTTGATTGAATGTAATGATAGGGTTTACAATCTTCTAGGTAATTAAGACTCTGACAATCCAAGGGGACATCTTCATATGTCGCTCTTGGGGTTATATTTTGTATTTATTATATTTTATCTACATGATATAATTGTAGGGTTATGTAATTAAATGTAATGAATTTGCCATTTAATGAAAGGAAATGTCATGTTAAAAAATTTGAATTCTTATGCTCTTGAGGTTATGACACATTAACAGATCTCATTTTGTCATTAGAATATAATGCTATTGCATTAATAGCATTGATTTTCATGCCTTAAAATGGGGAATGTTACATTTTAATATTAGAGCATAGGGTTACTTAAAGCTTAGTAATAATTTTGAAAGACGTAATCCAAATGAATTTGAAAGAATAAAGGTTAAAGAATAGGATAATGATATCTTAATGTACTTATTATTTGTTATATACATAAGTGCCTATACCTATCTATACTCTCCTCTCTGTCTTAGACCATTATTTTGTTTCCCATGAAATTCGTATGCAGCTTATGAGAAATGGATACCAGAAGTGGAAGACTAAACTTGGGTTGTTGGAGCACAACATCCAATGGAAACGTTTGGGCTAATGTTAGGAATGCCAACCGAACGACCAGTACCAATGTTACTGTCAATGTGGTTAATATAGCCGCACCAGTTGACAAACAATGTACTTGTTCTTTTTTATATGATGCAAACCGAAGTAGTGGCTGGACTAATTGGAGGTAACGCTAGTAATGCGGGAGCTACTGCACTAGAAGTGGTTTCCTATAATAATAATGTCATGCTAAGTCGGGATTATAATAGCTTGAGAGGAAACCATTCTTGGGCATGGAGAATGCCATTGAAGTGGATGATTGGATTCTTCACCGTAAGAGGATTTTTGCTGAGCCAGGGATGAATGAGTGATCGAAAGAGGAGGTTAGCATCAAGGCAATTGCAAGAAGTTGCTTTGTATTTGTGGAACAATGTGACCATGGAGTTCCAAAGGAGGAGTTTACTTAAGTTAACTTTAGATAAAATTTTAAGGAGAAGTTTCCATCTAAAGCAACTAATTCAACTTTGTTTAAAATGGTTTTGGATTTGGAACATGGTGTGATGACCGTTCCGGAGTATGCAACGAAGTTTGACCTATCAAGACATAGACCATGATTAATACTCTGCTTAAGGAGAACATAAGTTCATCTAAGGACTGAATCTAGAGATTGATAAGATAATCATGCCACATCTTAGAGATCCCTTTATTGTCATGGTAGACATGGCACTGATAAATGAGGATTTGCTTTCGTTTATTAGAAATAACAAGTCTGTGTGTACAATAAGTTTCAAAGTCAAGAAGAGAAAGTACTCTGCAAGAATGGAGTTTATAAAGGCAGAGTTTCTAAGAAAGGAAAGTTTAAAATAGTTTGTTATAAGTGTGATAAGAAAGGGAACTTTGCATATAAGTGTCATTCTAGTGATGGCAGGGAGGCTTCTAATAGGAAGAGAGTGAAATGTTATAATAGCAACAAGATGGGACATTTCAAGAGGGAATTTCGTGAATCAATCAAAGTTGGAAGAGTGAAGGTTTTCGCTTTAGAACCTACAGCTTTTGGGCCCAACCGTAGAGGAGAAGGGAAAGGTCATGTTAGAAGGTACACTCATTATATATATATCATTCTGTTAAAGCGTTGTTTGATACTAGAGAATCACATTCTTTTATCTCTAAATGTCTAATAGGTAAGTTAGATCTAGAATCGACATAACTTATTACTATTCTGAAGGTTGTGAATCTGATAGGTAGTTGTGCAACTCTTAGAATAAGACACGACCATTTAGAATTTGATTTATTAGGTCATATGTTTTCTTTTAATTTGCATGTGTTTAATTTTGTGGATTTTGGGATGATTTTGGGTGTGGATTGCTTAAGCTTGTATAATATTATAATATTTTTCAAAGATGGTTTGATTTTCATTAGACACCCTAATAGCCATAATCAAATTATATACTCATTAGAAGAAGCGAGTTTTGATAGCAATGTTGGGTGCTATGGAAGGCAGGGAGGATGAAATAAATTAGATTTTTGTAGTAAGAGTGTATGACGAAATCATTAAACGAGTTGCGAGATTACCATTGAAACGCACCATAGAGTTTCAAATAGATCTCGCACTAGGACCCGATCCTATAAGTAGACTACATATTAGAGTGACACATACCGATATGCAAGAATTAATGGTGTAGCTGGTGGATTTGGAAGGAAAGAATATTATTAGACCAAGCAGTTCGCATTAGAGATCTGCAGTAGCGTTTGTGAAAAAAACCAGATGGGACATTGAGATTGTGTACTGATTAGAGAAAGCTAAATGAGAAGATGGTAAAGAATCGGTTGATGTGCACGTAAATGTGCATATATTTACATCCATATTTTATTACTTTTTATTTAAATAAATATCATATTTGGACATTTTAACATGTTTAAAATCAAAATTCAGTTATTTTCAAATCATCATATATTCATCTTCATTCTGGTGTAAAATGGTCATTTTTGTGCATGTGTCAATATGAGAATTTTTAATTGGACATTTTTTATGATTTTTATAGAAAATTTTGATGCATATGGAAGAGAGATTCAAGAAGATATATGCATGCACAAGGGAATACAAAAGAATGAAGATGAAATAATTCAAGTTCATGATCACGGAGGACGCCACCCATTTACCTAAATCTACAATTAGAAGCTAATGGACAACTAGGTTAAAGCTTTATGCACATTAAATGATGGATTAATTAGTGGCTAATGGTTACTTGGTAGCCACACTTCCTAAAGGGCATTCTAGGAAGCTCCCTAAAAATGGAATTAGGGTTTTATGCATGTATAAATAGTCATCTTATGTACATGAGAATATCTTCTACTCTCTCATATATTTACTTAGGAAATTAGCAAGTTGCAAACAAAAATCAAAGTGAAATAAAAACGGCTTCCAAGCATTTTTCTCCTCTCTTTTCTACATGTTTTTCTTTGCTTTTATTTGATGTTTATCTCTATGCTTTCTTTTATTTCATGTTTATAACTTAGATCTACATTCATGCAACTAGTGTAGCTTTAATTTTTATGTAAGTAGTTAGTAGCTAATCCCTTTTGCTTACTATGCTTAGTTTTATTTCTTTTGTTTTTTTAATATTGAAATTTACATGTGTTGATTTGATAACAAAAATGAGTAGTTAAACCCCTTCAAATTAGGGGTAATGAAGCTCTCAAATATTATGTAATTTCAACATTTTTATGATTTATGATCTCTTTAGCTTGTACTTCATGAAAGTGAATTTTGACGTAAGTTTATACAAGTGGGCTTGATAGCTTATATTGCTTATGCAAATGAGCTATTCTTATTCAACATAAACAAAATTTACATCATCATTTGCTAATTAATTTTTGATTCTGAAATGAAAGTAAAAATGAATTTGATGATCTATATTACTAGCTACAATAGTAAATAGATCATACTTAAAATAACTTTTTCTTTGGCTTCATTTTCATGAGAATTGATAAGTAGTTTATTTGTTGTATTATACTTTGATGGTTTGTTTTATGTTAATTAGTAACTTAAATAAACTATACAACAATTATTCGATTTAATATCAAAGTTAGAGATTAATTGTTTGTTGATTTATAAAAATATGACAGTGGATTTGCATCTAAATTGCTCTCTAGTCTAATAGTTTTTAAATCACATTTTAATTCTAATTTTAGCTTCATTTTGTAGTTAACAATTTCCCCTCATTTTGGTCTAATTTGATTGAATTGATTTTTAAAATCTAAAACAATTCCCTACGGATCGACCTTTACTCGCCGCGTACTAAAATTGTACGCCGTGTGTTTGTATTTAAACTTAATTTGAAATTTTTCGACGAATGTCTAATCCGATAGAACTTTGGTCGATAAATAAGTTTTGGCGCCGTTGCAGAGGAATTGCTTTGATTTTAATTTTCTATTCTTGGATTACTTTTGTTTGATTTTATTGTGTGTGTATATTGTGTGTTTGTTTGCATTTAGTAAAAAAAATTGTTTGATTTTTGCTTGCATTTTCGTTGTGTGTTTGTTCTATTTCTATTTGCATTTGTATTTCATATTAAAAAAAATACACAATTTCAAAATGAAAAAAAAAAATTACTGCACTCAATTTGCATTTTCATTTACAACTACTTTTCTTTTCTTTTCTTTTCTTTTACAATTTACATTTACAATTTACAAACTGCATATCCTCTATAAGTACAAAACTTCATTTTCATTGTCAAAATACACTTCTCTGTTTGCCTGTTCCATTATCAGTGCACAACTTTTTGCTTTCATCAGCCCATTACAGAACATCACTTCAGTGCATTTTCTTCCCCCTTGCTTACCACTACACGTCATCCACCAATTGCTTTCACTTCAGCCACCAAGAAAAAAAAAAAAAATCATCCTCGGCCTGCAATAGTGCCTCAACCCACCACCAAACATTTGTGCACATCAGTGCACACCAGTGCACCAGCAGTACCTCTCCTCCTGCACACTACTTCTCTCCACTGCCTATTTTCCCCCGTGCTCACCACTCAAATTGCCTTCAATCAACATCTAGACCAACTCAACCAATACCAACAATCAACTGCTCTGTGCATCCACTCTTCAATCCATAAACCACTGCAGCACAAGGCGTTTTCCACTATACTGTCACACTTCACTACAGATCATCATCTACTTCCAATCACTAAACTCTATATCACATTACAACTATCAATCATACAACATACCCTTGCATAAAAACTGCACATGCCTCATCACCACTCCCTACATATCACCAGACCAAATAACTACTCTGTTGCTCATCACCACAACCTGCTGCATTCATATGCTTCTGTCATCTACATCACCCACTACCTTGCCAATTCCTCCACTGTCCACTCAATTCTCCAACACACAGACTTCTTTCACCACTGATAACCATATCTCAAAACATTAGTGCTGCCAGGCTTCATGCCTCAAACATCACCAGCATCTCTTCCTCCCCCTGCATACAATCAACTACATACTGTTACCCTAAATCCATCACTATACTACTGCATTGCTTTCCTCTCTAACAACCTCCACAGCACACTCCACTACTGTCAAACTTTTGCAACTGCATACTTCCTTTAACCAGCCTTCCTCTTGCAACCTCAAACTGTTACTTTTCTGCTGCCAATACATCTTCCACAACCATTACAACATCACAGCAACAAGAAGTTTCCACCTATTACTTCAACATTCAACAGTGAACCATTCCTCCCAATTAACAACGTTTGCACATCCTATCCACTGAACCATCTGCAGCCACACTGACTTCATTACCATACCAGGCCAGAAAACCACCAGCCATGACAAAACACCTTCTCCTCTGATGAACAAACTGCTTCAAGCAACCAAGCTCGATCAACCTGCAAATCTTCCACAACTTCGGCAGCCTCGCATACCATCAACCCATAAAGCCGAAACACCTACTGCCACGAACTCCACCTCCAAAATTCCAAATGTCACCAGAGCAACCAGCTCGAAAAGCAACATCATCGTGGAACTACCCAAATCAAATGATAATCCCAGGCTAGATATACCAAACAATCCACGAACCCAATCGCGAGCATCAACCAGCCTCAACCCATAAATCGCGTCATTGCCGATTGCCTCAAGACCGAGTATATCTGCATGAATCTAAAACCACCACAAATTGATTAAATTTGATTTTGGAATTTTCCGAATTCAAATTGGGGGCAAGCAGTTGATTTTTGGTGGATTTTGATTTTTTATTTGTTTGTTTTTCTTGTTGTTCATTTGGAACAGAGAAAGTGAGATTTTTGAACTAATTAGTTGATTTTGAGTTTGTTTTCAAATATCATTATTTTGGGCTGGGGTAAACGTTGTTGGGCTTAGTGTTCTTTTCTTTTTCTTTTGTTTATTTTCTTTTGTTCTCTTGTTAAAAAAAATCTTTAGAGTTGTTTTGTTTTAATCTGTTTTTAGTTTAATCCTAATAAAGAAAAGGATTGTTTTCTTTTGGTTTTGTTTTATTTTCACTCTTAAAAAAAATTAGTTTTTCATTTTGTTTTGTTTTATTTTAAGTTTCATTTTTAAAAAGAAAAAAAGAAAAAAAAAATTGTATATATTGTTTGATTCCTTTTCAGATTGTCAGAGTAGAAAAATTCAAAGAAGAACTGCTTAGCTTGCTTGCTAAAAAAAATTGCCGCTTTAAAATAAATTGCTAATAAATTATGCACGCTCTAGTATCGTGTCATTTTCCATTGTTTTATTTGGATTGCATTGTTGGTTGCTTGCATTTTCATTTACATATTAAAAAAATTTAAAATTCAAAAACAAAAACAAACTTTATTTTAGTTGCATTGTAAATTCACATTTAATTTTAGTTTTGCATTCATCTCATCTTATTTTCTTTTCTAAGGGCAATACCTCAATTCACATAAGATGAGAGATTTTATCACCCTTTTCACAAACGCATTTCATTGTAGAATTTGACTAATAATAAATGTTAGACATTCGACTTAAGGGTGTCGCGAGCTCATCTAGGGCTTAATTGTATCTTCACAATTGTTTTCTTTGAACAATTTTATTTCTTGGTGTCTAGGCTACGACAGAGTAATAACTAGTTATAAAAATTACGCTGATTCGTAAATATTATAACGGTTATTCCTCTGAAGGTACTTAAACCACCGGCTGCATTACTACAGTGATTCTTGGTGCACTGATAACCCTTGCACACTACCTGGCTGAGAAATATTTTTGTTGATTTAAGACAAAGTGTGATCATACAATTTTGGGTTAGGAGCTACAAAGAACAAAAAACTGTAATTAAGTCTTTTGCATTCATTTAGTTGCAATTAGTTCATGCATATTAAAAAAAATCCAAAAATATAAAATCTTTTCAAAAAGAAAAAAATTCAAAATTCAAAAGCAAAAAAAATTGAAAATTCAAAAACAAAAAAATTGAAAACTCGAAAATAAGAACAAAATCAAATTTCTATTTCCTAAAGGCAAAGAAAAAATCCTTTTGGTAAATATTTGAAAATTCAAAAACAAAAAAAAAAAACCATATAAAAATTTGAAAAGCCAAAAAAATCAAACTTTTCTTTTTAAAATAAATTGCACTTGGTAAATATTTTTCTTCCTAAAAAAAACAAAAACAAAAACAATTTTTCACTTCATTTTCCAAATCTTGTTTCATTTTCCAAACACGATTATAACTTCTTTCTCTTCTCGATTTTCACTTGTGCATGAGTACTTGGACTCGTGACATAATAAAAAATAGTTGGACTCGCGACTCAACACAAACCGTTTAACTCAAACAGACGATCCTCCAAAAAGGGCACGCGAGAACTCCCCTCGAACTCTTATCGATAGAATCTTTCCCGATAGAGTTTCTATTCCATCTTGCATCACGTTGCCCGCAATTTCGAAATTCATTCGAACCATATTGGCACGCTTTCAAACTTTGGCAATTTTGAACATGATGACCCATACATATTTTTTATTAAATTCGAACAAGTTTGTGCAACATAAAACTCCAACAACTTTCCGATGATGGAATTAAACTTCGATTAATCTCATTCGCTCTTATGAATTATGATGAAAAATGTTGTACAGCTTACCATCGAACTCTATTAAAACTTAGGAAGAATTCGTAAAAGCGTTCTAAAAAAGATTATACCCCTCGGAAAAAACGAGTAGAATCTGAAATGAAATTGTAAACTATCATCAATTCAAGTGGGAACCATTCGGAAAATATTTTAAAAGATTCAAAGAGCGTTTGATAAATGTCCACACCATAACTTCGAAAAATGGACGATTTGCCAAATCTTATACGATGGACTCGAAAATAACTCATGGACCATGCTCGAATCAATATGCCAAGGCAACTTTCTTGCCCAACATCATGACGATGCTTGGACATTTCATGAAAACCTCGCCGAAAAATCATCCCAATAGGAACGTTCGAACGAAAAATCAATTTACTCACGATCGAGTGCATACTTGATTGGATCTTCTTTTTCTTTGGAAGCTAAGATTGGTGCAATGATTAAAAAATTCGATAACGTTTTCTCATCAAATCAAATGAACCAAGCTTCCCAACCGGTGTAACGACCCGTAAATTTTCAATAATTGAAATTGTTAATTTAATGAGATTTTGAAAATTTAAAATTGAAGAAAATAAAAAAAATTGTGAATTCGTTATAAAAGTTGTGATGCAATAACGAAAATAGTTAAGAGGAAACGTAACAGGGTTATTTAAAGTTGATAATTCATGAATTTGAATGAATTTCCAATTTAAAGAAAAGTAATTAACTGTTACTTTATGATGATTTATGAAATAACGGAAAGAGTGAATAATAAGTGAACGTAATTAGTAGTATGAAAATAAATGGCAACATTGATGTGTAAGTAATAAAGGCTTATTTATGTGATTAAAGGGTAACGGTAATGTTTATATTATGTTACCTATTGTTAATTGAAATTTGAAATAATTTTTTAGTAAATGTAAATTAAATAGGAACATAGATTTAGTTATAAGGTAGTAAATGATGTATGAAATATTGAAGTATGTAATGCAATGGATATCATAAATAGAATGGAATAAATTAGTGTATATATGAAATAGTAATCTGGGTTGATAAGTAACGAATTTATAAAGGGAATGGAAAGCAAATAGGTGAAAACTAATATAGGTTTATTTATTTAATGTGTAAATAAACTTTGGTAATCAATTACAATAAATCCAAATTTAACGTTTTGTTAATATAAATTTAAGTAATGTTAATTTTATTCATAATATGAATTGGTTGATTTAATAAATGGAAACTTTGATTTGTGAATAATAAAAGCTTATTAATGCGACTAAAGTATTAGCGGAAACGATTTTGGATGTTACCTATTTTGTAGCTGGTTGATTTTAAATTGGAAATCAGTTACAAAATTTACAATCTAATATTACGTTAATGTAACTAAGGTAATTATTAATAAATTTAATGCAAGTCAAATCCATGGAAATAATGCAGATGTATACTTAGTTACAAATTGAATATATGAAATCAAAATGTAAGCAGTGAATTAAATTAAGGAATTTAAAGATAATAAACGGTCATTGAATAAAATCAATGTCCGTTAAGTAATTATAATGTTTATGATTGATAATAAACGTTACTTTAGTAATTATTAATATAATAACGGAAGTGTGAATTGACCAAAATATAGTAAATGGAGATATAATAGTCGATAAATAAAGGATGGAATGGGAGCACTAATGTAATGAATGTAAAACAATTATTATAAGTGAACCATTGATTTAGTCTATTGAATTAAAACGGGTAATCAATTGCAATAAAATTCAAATTGAATGTTACGTTAATATAAATTAAATGTTATGCAATTGAGATAAAGAAATTGGAAAAATGTTAATGCATCTGGATATATACCAAAATAAATGGTACCTAAGATGATAATATGATAAATAGTGAATTTAAAGAATGGGAATTAGGATTTATTTATTTATTTGAAATTAAAGTTAAATAATTGAGTTTATTGAAATAAGTAGAATTAAACATTAAATTTTTCGTTAATTGAAATGAAGATGGAACTAGAAAATATTAATGCAATAGTTTTGAATCCAATGATAAATCCATCTATTTGGCAATAATGAATGGATATAATATTGATTGATGTAATTAAATGGAATTTTTGAAAATTTATTTATAAATTCTGAATTCAATAAATTTAGGTTAATACTAGAATTGATGAATTAATTAACTCTAAATGGACACCTAAATTGTTTAAATTAGTATAAAGGACTGAGAAATTTAAAAATGATTAAATTGGTCAATTATAGAATTTAAAATGAAAATTTGATTTAATTAATCATTTATTTATTTATTTATTTAATGTAAAAATAGCCATTTTGCCCACTGACTCGGATTTCGACGAAACTAGTTTCATCGGATCCGTATCGAGGAATTATTGTAGGGTTTCAAGTTTCGTAGCAATCGGACATGTCATTTGATCGTACGAACGTGAAACGCATTGAAATCAATGAAATTGAAATAAATTGAAATCAATTTAAAAATATTGATTTTAGCATAACTTCTTCATACGATGGAATTTGGACTTGAAACTTGTTCTGTCGCATTTAAAATAGTTAAAAACATCTATTTTGATATATGGGTTGATCCAATTTTGTTCCGGAGTCGAAACGGGCTTTTTGGGCCAATTTACCATTAGCGCGTATATTCAACCCGATCCATCTATTCTATTTCAACCCTGCCTAAATACGCCCTGTTATAAACCCTAGCAGCCTCTATTCCTCATTTCTATACGTACAGAAACTTTTATGCTCCTTTTTCTCAATGGCTGTAAGCCTTAATTTATCCAATTCAAATTTCAATTCAAAAATAAACTTCAAAAAATTCAAACTCCACAAAATATAGCAAATTTTATGTGGATTCGAAGATCTCTATTAGCGCATCTCAATTCTGTGATTTGTTTTTCGATTTGAAGCTCTGTTTTCCTAGAAATTGATGATCTATTTTCGGCCATCCATTGCGCCGAAATCAACTTTGCCTGATCGACGAATCAAAGTTACCGGGTCGAAGAGATTCTCGAGTGGAGCGCATCTGTATGGGTTTTGAATCGAATCGATGGTTGGATTGGTCCCTAAAATTCACCTAGGGTTCGGCTATGATGGCGGCTGTCATTTTTTTGGGCTCGATCGGTGCGAGGAGGGGGCGTTCAAGGTCGTGGGGAGCTCTCTAAGGTAGCACGCGAGGTTGGAGGTGGCCGAGATGGCCTGCGACGGCGCGGTTCTCGATCAAAGCCGTGGCGGCTGGGTATATTGCGTGCGTGCAGAGAAGGGGGTTAGGGTTAGAGACGGTCACGTGCAATAGGCGATGACGTTAAATTTATTTCCTATTTTATTTATTTTAACTTATATTGTTGTCGATCTAATACGAATAACTTTCACATACGAACACCAATTCACGCACGGTTTTTTTTGTTAGGATCGAATTGAAATTCCGAATATTTTGGCGCTGGTTTGGATGAATTCTGAGACTGTCAATTTTTTGGATTTAAAAATTGAATTTAAATACAATTTAAATTCAATTCAAATTCAAAAGGTGAGTGTTTTAACTCACTCACAACTTCTAAAATTTCTTATGTTTGTCAAATTAAATTTTGTTGTCATTATGCATTTATTTAAATTAAGTCGTTATTTAATTTATTATTGAATACAACTGCCAGTTAAATACCTGTTATATATATAATCAGTTATATATTGATATTGATTGATTGTTTTGGAGATGATTCTGATGGATGTATGATCTCTTGATGGATGAATGGATGTTGTATTATATATTATTTTAAACTGCAAGTTATTGTGCATTTTTATTTCATTCGGGATTGCGGTTTGAAATGATATATAACCGTAATTTTATTTTAAATTACGGATTGAAATGATAAATATCTGTATCACTTGACCATAGGATAGAAAATTTTATACAGGCACCGTAGTCTATATGTATAAAATTATTTTCGAAATGATTCCTATGGTTTTGTAAAGAAATATGTGATTTTGTGAGATATTTAATTGGGTATTTTATAAATGTTATTATATATATATATATATTACTAATTTCTTCGTTTTAAGCTATATATAAAATTGAGTTAATAGAATAAAGGAAGTTTAATAATAAAAGTTGATTTTATTAAGATGTAATACGGCTAAGTATTTATTCAAATTTTATTTATAATGACTTAATAAAATTTAAGCTGGTAGATAAATATGAATTTGATTTGAACTAAAGTATTAAGAATTATCCTCAAATAAAATTGACTTGAAATTTAAACAAATTTGAGTTTTTAAAAGGTATGATTTTTATAACTTGATTTTGGTTTAGAGGATTTAAATGAATATCAAGTTGGTTTAAATGAATATTTTCAAGTTAAATTAAATTGGAAGTATATCCTATTATTTGAAGTGTAAAGGTTTTATTTAAACGATACTTGATTTATTAAGTAAATATTCCAAATCTTAATAATAGTAATTGAATATATATGAAATTATCAAAGAATTCGTTTGAAATGATGGAATATTTAAAGATTTGAAATATACGGAAATTGAAATGTTTTAATTGGGATTTAAATCCAAAATTGGAATTGATTTGTGAAGTTAAAGAAAACTATTCTATTATATAAAGTAATTTATACTTTAACCATTTAAGTGGTGTGGCTATATTTCAAAGTTATGAAATTCAAAGTTTTATGTTTGAAAGGCTATATTTCAAGCGTTGGTTTAGAAATATTATAACTATGAAAAGTTGTGGTTTTAGAAAAGGATATATTTGAAAATGATATCATATTGATTTGGTTTTAAAAGGGAAAATGATATTGTAATTATATGGTTTTGAAATGAATATTATGTCCTGGTTTTAAAGTATAAATTATTTTGAAATGACCGTGGTATTATAATAACGTTTGGTTGCTGAAGAGACCGGGATTGGAAGTCGTCATACTCTCCGCCAACTCCGAAAACCACTTTAACAACCGTGTACGTGGTGGAGATTCCAGAATGAAGTAGGATGGTGGCGGTGTTTCCTTTGAGGTAAAAACATGGACCCAACTCCCGTGAGTTGGCATAAGGTGGCTAAAACAGGAGCGATCGACGGGTTAATGAGGTAGCACCTTTGATCGGACACATCCCTTCGAAATCATACTCTGAATTTTGGATTTATTCGGTGGCTACTTTTGATTTCTTTGATTTGGGGGTGTGGCTCGAGGTGGGCGGTAGCTGCGGCTTTGCGTTACCACCGAACCGGAAGCGTAATTGGTATATCTACCCCGGCATTGCCTAGTTGTGTCGTGTCATCTACCTTAGCGCACCTTATACGATTTTGTTTTGCACCATACCTATGGAGTGCCCTTTGACAACGCCCGGTACGTGGGAGATTACAGTACTGTATAGACTATGGGAATATAAAAGTGTGTTAAGGTGGAAAATGTAAAGTCTTAAAGCTATTTAAATGTAAGTTTATTTTACTAATAGACACTATATTAATAGCGAAATATTACTACATAGTAAATAGTTTAACGGATCCTTAGGAGATGTGAATCCCGAGCATCTCTTGAGTTACTGCAGTCACGTTAGACACTGGATGTGAGATGTCAAATCTCATAAACATCTCTGACGCCGTTACACTCATATTTAGTTTAGTTGATTTTAACTTACATAAGATCTTTTAGTTTTGACTCGAATGTATTGTCTTTCAATTAGCTCGGGTCAGTCCGAGCGTTTCAGGATTTGAAGATTTTATTCTGGAGGACGAAGACGAAGATTTGTAGTACTATTATTTATTATTATATTCCACTACATATTGTATTCTGCTGCATTGATTATTATTCGCTGGTATGTGCAACTCTGATATGTATTGTATAAATATGATCGAATATTTTGTAAACTGCTTCCTGAACCGTATATTCGATTATTATATTTTGTCGTTCCGCTGCAAGATTCTATTTTGTTTTTTTCCCTGTTTTTCTTATTTACCCCATAACAAATCCGCCCTTCCGCATGGTTTGAATTGGCACGTGTGTCGATTTAAAGTGTACGAAAAGGTGGGGCGTTACATCTGGTATCAGAGCTTTGGTTTAGCGATAAACCTTAGCTTTGTGGGGTTTGACTCTTTATTAATAGGGTAGTAATACTCTATGATGAGTCGTTGGGTGTATATATGAGAGAGCGTATTTTTAGTGTTATAAAAAGGTTTTAATATTGTGTTAATCTGTTCCGTTTTGTATTTATAAATTCTGGTTGATGCATGGGACGCTATGACATCAATAGGGATTTCTAAACACTTAATAGGACAGACCGACATAATATTTGTTTTAATATAGGTGAATGAAATAATTTTGCCTATTATATTTTCTATATAAAATATTTTATAAAGGTTATATTTGGTTGCAATATATTGGTTGTTTGGTAATGAATTTACAAATAATAGTGAAATAAGATTTAAGATTAAATAAATGGAAATTAGAAATTTTAGAACTTAAGTTCTGGGGTTTCGAAAATTTCTTTTGAATGATTTTGGAATATAGTAATAATATTATTAGAAGTATTTTCTGATATAAATATTTTAATATGATTTTAAAGAATTATTTTAAAGAAATTCTGAATAGAAATAAATTCTACACCCCTCTCTGTCACTGGAAAATAATTTCGGTGATGAGTGCACGCATCATCGACATTCATTTTCGAGTTTCGAAGTGGGAAGGCCACTGTAGTAGTTTTACTACAGATTTATTTTAATAAAAAAATATAAATTTTAAACCGTTTTAAATATAACTGGATATATAAATTGCAAGCATATGTTTATCTGTTATTTTAAAATGATTTTGAATAAAGACCCGGTATTTAATTCCTAAGTTTTCGTTAATTAATAGTTTCAATTAAGGGTAGTAAAATGGAACATAACTAATTTATAAATTGGAACCTTTAATCAAAATAGGTGATTTGATGCTAAGTTATAAATGAGAAAAGGAAGAAGATGAAACGGTAATCTTATAAAACGAAAGATATAATTGTTAAGCATTTAATTAATTAAAAGAATTGAGAAAACTTATGTGATTTTCAATTACATTCTTAAAAAGCATATATATAACTTACTAAGAGGTTTAAAAGTTTGAAATGTTAATAAGAAAATGTAGTAGAAGATTATACAAGTAATACTTAAATAATGAAGGGTTCAATAAAAATTTTGCTTTATAAATTTTGATAGAGATTTAGTGTTATAAGATAATAATTAAAACTTACGTAAATGTTGAAGTTATTTATAATATAAATAAATAGGAAGATAAATACTGTAAATAAATGAGATTAAGTAATGAATAAATGAATGCAATGTAAATAAAAGAAATTTGAAGTATATTGATATAAAAAAATGAATTTGTTAGTAGCGGATAGAAATAAATGAATAAATGAAATTAAGAAAGATAAGCAGTATAAATAAAAGATTGTAAACTTAAGTACATGAAATTAAGCAGGGAATAAATGAATATAATATAATAAAAGGAAAATTTCATGATATGAATAAGGGAAATGAGATTTTGTTAGAAATAAATAAAAGTAATGGAAATTGTGAGAAAAAATATATAAATAAAAGGATAAATTATTATATGAATGAAATTAAAAAAGAATGAAATTGATTTATTGTTTGAAATTGTTGTTTGCTGGACTTATAGCTATTTGGGAAAAGATACTTTAAATTTGTTGGGTGAAAGGATAATCTATTAGTTCCATCTAAGACTGTTGAGTAAATCGTGCACTTAATAGTTATTTTTCATTCTGTACAATTTAAAGTTTTGAACCTGAACAACTATTTGCTTTGGCTGATATGAATGAATGTTTGATTTGTATTGATTGTTTATTGTAGTTGAAACAACCTTAAATATTTCATTTTATATAATAGTTAACCTTTTTGGATTATATAAGTGAAATACAGGTTATGGAAGCAATTGCTACTGCTTTTGGTTTCATAATTAAGCGTAAATTGCCCGACAAATAGGTACGTTCTCGGATTACAGTTTTATAGCGTTATATTATTGTTTTCCAGGTTGGGATATATATTGTTTTGGAAAAATATATGCTTTATATTATTATATTTATATTATATTTTCTCCTGAGCCTCCCCGTACAAAGGAGATCTGCCAAAAAATTTCGTAAATTTTGGACTTAGAAAATTTTTGATAATGATTTCCAAACTTGATTAATTTAAGTATAAAAAGATTTCATGGTTATAAAATGGTATATTGTATTTAAATTAATTAATTTTGTAAATCTATTTGTTTATAAATTTAATATTTTAAGTAAGATATATTGTCTTCATCGTTCCCTGAATAATTTTCGTCGCTTCTCTCTGCCTCTTCGCTTGTCCGCTTCACTTCCCCTCTTCGCCTTCTCCTATGCCCGCTTCTTTACCTCGGCCCCCTCTAGTTTCGTTTCCTCTTTCTCCATCTTCGACCTGGTCGGGTCGCATTTTCAAAGTTATGCCTCCAGCGCCTGTGTGTCCTCCTTTCCTACAATCTGTTACTGAATTTCCTCCTCTGCAAGCAAACTTCGATCGCCCCTGTCTTGTGGGTTCGGTCTCCAGTGGGGAAGCATGTGTCGAGTGTTGAGTACGGTGCTAGGGCCGAAGTTGGTTTGTCTGAACGCGTGATGTATTGTGTATCGGCTGTTAAACCAAGTTATGGTCAATGCACTCCTAGTGCTTGTGATAATGCCCCTATGCAATCTGTTCCAATAGTCAGTGTTGCTTGCTCTGGTGATTCAACTCCATCCGCAGCTATTGGTTCCCCCTTCGTCGTGGAGCATCCTGGCTCTTCTGCTCCATCTTTGCCAAGCTCCAAATCTTGGTCTTCTCTATTCTCGTCCTTGCCCCGTAATGCGAGTGACTACATCCCGATTGATTTTGATGTGGTCGAGGAAAATGGAGTGATGATCCCTCCCTCTATTGTTTTGCAAGCCGGTGTGGATTTTTGGTATGATTATTTGGTCGGTTTCTTTTTGGATCCTAATCACCGTCTTATTAATGCGTCTTCGGTTTGTCGGAGGGCTTGGAAGCTACATGGTAATTTGCATGTTAAGCTGATAGACTCCATGTATTTTCTTAAGTTTTCCTCTTCTGAGGATCGTCGGCTTGTTCTTGAGGCCGAGCCTTCATTTTTTGATGGAAGGCCTTTTATTGTTACACCATGGTATCCTATTGTGGTGTGTGCATGTGAACAAGTTCTTTCTACCCCTGCTTGGGTATATTTTTCGCAAATTCCCTCTGCTCTTCAGCCTCTTCTTAGGTTGAATCCATTTAAGCCTCTCCATTCATCTATTCCTGTTCAGCTTGTTGTCGGGCACGTTGTGGATGCCCGTGTTCGCTATGGTTGGGTTTCGGATATTTGTACCTCTTGTCACTCTTTTGGATGCCTAGCTATTGCCTGCTTCCATTCTGAAGCCACCGCGGTTGCTCCGAAGATCCCTTTGCCTCGCCCGCCTCGCAGAATATGGGTTCCCAAGGTTTCCCTTGCCTCTTCGATTTCCCCTCCTCTTGCTGATCCATTATCCGACCTGGGTTCGCCTCCTTTGCCTTTAGCTAGGCCTGACTCTTCTCCTGTTTCTGTGGTACCTTGTGTTGCCGTTGATATTCCATTAGCTGCTCCAGTCCCTACCTCGCGGCTGATGCCTGTTGTTTGGGATGAGTCTGAGGGGTGTTGAGTTGATCCCAAATCTGATATTATATTTAACCCGATGAATGAATCCTTCTTTAGATTTGTTTCCGATGATCAACTGGACCTTAGATGCCTTCGTTGCAAACCGTCTGGTGATTTCTTAGTTCTCGATTTGGACGATTTGTATGCGAGTTAGAATTCTGTCATGCTATTCCTGGGATCGTTCGTTTATTTACTCTTCTGATGCTATGGGTTATGATCCTTATCTTTCTCTCCTTTTCCGCCCCTTTGTTGGTCTTTGTGGGAATGTCCCTTTGGTATCTTCTCTGGTGTCTGGGGATGATGGTGACTCTTCCTCTTCGGAGGAGTCCTAGTCTTTGTGCTATTTATAGTTACTGTGACATAGCTGTCACTTACATGTGCTGTATTTTCCATTTTACTTAGTAGTTAAGGTGCTTTTACCTTACTCCTGTAATTCAAGTTTTATTCCGTTCGTAATAAAAAGTGGACGGTCCACTATAAAACCGGCTGGCCTTTCCAAAAAAAAGATATATTGATTTCTTAATTCTTCTTTTCCCTTCTTTTTCCTTTTCGGAGACGAAAAGTTTTGAGTAGGGGAGAATGTAACGACCCGTAAATTTTCAATAATTGAAATTGTTAATTTAATGAGATTTTGAAAATTTAAAATTGAAAATAAAAAAAATTGTGAATTCTTAATAAAAGTTGTGATGCAATAATGAAAATAGTTAAGAGGAAACGGAACAGGGTTATTTAAAGTTGATAATTTAGGAATTTGAATGAATTTCCAATTTAAAGAAAAGTAATTAACTGTTACTTTATGATGATTTATGAAATAACGGAAAGAGTGAATAATAAGTGAATGTAATTAGTGGTATGAAAATAAATGGCAACATTGATGTGTAAGTAATAAAGGCTTATTTACGTGATTAAAGGATAACGGTAATGTTTATTTTATGTTACCTATTGTTACTTGAAATTTGAAATAAATTTTTAATAAATGTAAATTAAATAGGAACATAGATTTAGTTATAAGGTAGTAATTGATGTATGAAATATTGAAGTATGTAATGCAATGGATATCATAAATAGAATGGAATAAATTACTGTATATATGGAATAATAATCTGGGTTGATAAATAACGAATTTATAAAGGCAATGGAAAGCAAATAGGTGACAATTAATATAGGTTTATTTATTTAATGTGTAAATAAACTTTGGTAATCAATTACAATAAATCCAAATTTAACGTTTTGTTAATATAATTTTAAGTAATGTTAATTTTATTCATAATATGAATTGGTTGATTTAATAAATGGAAACTTTGATTTGTGAATAATAAAAGCTTATTAATGCGACTAAAGTATTAGCGGTAATGATTTTGGACGTTACCTATTTTGTAGCTGGTTGATTTCAAATTGGAAACCCGTTACAAAGATTTATAATCTAATATTACGTTAATGTAACTAAGGTAATTATTAATAAATTGAATGCAAGTCAAATCCATGGAAATAATGCAGATGTATACTTGGTTACAAATTGAATATATGAAAGCAAAATGTAAGCAGTGAATTAAATTAAGGAATTTAAAGTATAATAAATGGTCATTGAGTAAAATCAATGTTCGTTAAGCAATTATAATGTTTATGGTTGATAATAAACGTTACTTTAATAATTATTATTAATATAATAACGGAAGTGTGAATTGACCAAAATATAGTAAATGGAGATATAATAGTCGATAAATAAAGGATGGAATGGGAGCACTAATGTAATGAATGTAAAACAATTACTCTAAGTGAACCATTGATTTAGTCTATTGAATTAAAACGGGTAATCAATTGTAATAAAATTCAAATTGAATGTTACGTTAATATAAATTAAAAGTTATGCAGTTGAGATAAAGAAATTGGAAAAATGTTAATGCATCTGGATATATACCAAAATAAATGGTACCTAAGATGATAATATGATAAATAGTGTATTTAAAGAATGGGAATCAGGATTTATTTATTTATTTGAAATTAAAGTTAAATAATTGAGTTTATTGAAATAAGTAGAATTAAACATTAAATTTTTCGTTAATTGAAACGAAGATGGAATAGGAAAATATTAATGCAATAGTTTTGAATCCAATGATAAATCCATCTATTTGACAATAATGAATGGATATAATTTTGATTGATGTAATTAAATGGAATTTTTGAAAATTTATTTATAAGTTCTGAATTCAATAAATTTAGGTTAATACTGGAATTGATGAATTAATTAACTCTAAATGGACACCTAAATTGTTTAAATTAGTATAAAGGACTGAGAAATTTAAAAATGATTAAATTGGCCAATTATAGAATTTAAAATGAAAATTTGATTTAATTAATCAATTATTAATTTATTTAATTAATGTAAAAAAATAGCCATTTTGCCCACTGACTCGGATTTCGACGAAACTAGTTTCATTGGATCCGTATCGGGGAATTACTGTAGGGTTTTAAGTTTCGTAGCAATCGGACATGTCGTTTGATCGTACGAACGTGAAACGCCTTGAAATCAATGAAATTAAAATAAATTGAAATCAATTTGAAAATATTGATTTTAGCATAACTTCTTCATACGATGGAATTTGGACTCGAAACTTGTTCCATCGCATTTAAAATAGTTAAAAACACCTATTTTGATATATGGGTTGATCCAATTTTGTTCCGGAGTCGAAACGGGCTTTTTGGGCCAATTTGCCATTAGCGCGTATATTCAACCCGATCCATCTATTCTATTTCAACCTTGCCTATATACGCCCTGTTATAAACCCTAGCAGC
Organism: Allium cepa; assembly: GCA_030765085.1. Classification (NCBI taxonomy): domain Eukaryota; kingdom Viridiplantae; phylum Streptophyta; class Magnoliopsida; order Asparagales; family Amaryllidaceae; genus Allium; species Allium cepa. The sequence continues at coordinate 149,653,397 of CM060928.1, forward strand.
CTCTATTCCTTATTTCTATATGTATAGAAAATTTTATGCTCCTCTTCCTCAATGGCTGTAAACCTTAATTTATCCAACTCAAATTTCAATTCAAAAATCAACTTCAAAAAATTCAAACTCCACAAAATATATTAAATTGTATATGGTTTCGAAGATCTAGATTAGCGCATCTCAATTCTGTGATTCATTTTCCGATTTGAATCTCTGTTTGCCCAGAAATTGATGATCTGTTTTCGGCCATCCATTGCGTCGAAATCAACTTTGCCTGATCCATGAATTAAAGTTACTGGGTCGAAGAGATTCTCGAGTAGAGCGCATCTATATGGGTTTTGCATCGAATCGACGGTCGGATTGGCCCCTAAAATTCACCTAGGGTTCGTCTATGGTGGCGGCTGTCATTTTTTTGGGCTCGATCGGCGCGAGGAGGGGGCTTTCAAGGTTGTGTGGAGCTCTCTGAGGTAGCGTGCGAGGTTGGAGGTGGCCGAGATGGCCTGCGACGGCGCGGTTCTCGATCAAAGCCGTGGCGGCTGGGTATTTTGCGTGCGTGCAGAGAAGGGGGTTAGGGTTAGAGACGGTCACATGCAATAGGTGATGACGTTAAATTTATTTCCTATTTTATTTATTTTAACTTATATTGTTGATCGATCTAACACGAATAACTTTCACATACGAAAACCAATTCATGCGCGTCTTTTTGTTAGGATCGTATTGAAATTCCAAACATTTTGGCGCTGGTTTGGATGAATTCTGAGACTGTCAAATTTTTGGGTTTAAATCGAATTTAAATACAATTTAAATTCAAAAGGCGAGTGTTTTAACCCACTCACAACTTCTACAATTTCTTATTTTTGTTAAATTAAATTTTTGTTGTGATTATGCATTTATTTATGACTTTTTCGTATATTTTTAACCATCATCTCATTTTTTGCATTTATTTAAATTAAGTCGTTATTTAATTTATTATTGAATATAACTGCCAGTTAAATACTTGTTATGTATATAATCAGTTATATATTGATATTGATCGATTGTTTTGGATGATGATTGTGATGGATGTATGATCTGTTAATGGATGAATGGATAAATATGCATTTTTATTTCATTCGGGATTGCGGTTTGAAATGATATATAACCGTAATTTTATTTTAAATTACGGATTGAAATGATAAATATCTGTATCACTTGACCATAGGATAGAAAATTTTATACAGGCATCGTGGTCTATATATATAAAATTATTTTCGAAATGATTCCTATGGTTTTGTAAAGAAATATGTGATTTTGTGAGATATCTAATTGGGTATTTTATAAATGTTATTTTATATATATAACTAATTTCTTCGTTTTAAGCTATGTATAAAATTGAGTTAATAGAATAAAGGAAGTTTAATAATAAAAGTTGATTTTATTAAGATGTAATACGGTTAAGTATTTATTCAAATTTAATTTATAATGACTATATAAAATTTAGGCTGGAAGATAAATATGAATTTGATTTGAATAAAAGTATTAAGAATTATCCTCAAATAAAATTGACTTGAAATTTAAACAAATTTGAGTTTTTAAAAAGGTATGATTTTTATAACTTGATTTTGGTTTAGAGGATTTAAATGAATATCAAGTCGATTTAAATGAATATTTTCAAGTTAAATTAAATTGGAAGTATATCTTGTTATTCGAAAAGTAAAGGTTTTATTTAAACGATACTTGATTTATTAAGTAAACATTTCAAATCTTAATAATAGTAATTGAATATATATGAAATTATCAAAGAATTCGTTTGGAAATGGTGGAATATTTAAAGATTTGAAATATAGGGAAATTGAAATGTTTTATTTGGGATTTAAATCCATAATTGGAATTGATTTGTGAAGGTGAAGAAAACAATTCTATTATATAAAGTAATTTATACTTTAACCATTTAAGTGGTGTGGTTATATTTCAAAGTTGTGAAATTCAAAGTTTTATGTTTGAAAGGCTATATTTCAAGCGTTGGTTTAGAAATATTATAACTATGAAAAGTTGGGGTTTTAGAAAATGATATATTTGAAAATGATATCATATTGATTTGGTTTTAAAATGGAAAATGATATCGTAATTATATGGTTTTGAAATGAATATTATGTCCTGGTCTTAAAGTATAAATTATTTTGAAATGGCCGCGGTGTTATAATAACGTTTGGTTGTAGAAGAGACCAGGATCGGAAGTCGTCATACTCTCTGCCAACTCCGAAAACCACTTTAACAACCGTGATATGCGGTGGAGATTCCAGAATGAAGTAGGATGGTAGCGGCGTTTCCTTTGAGGTAAATACATGGACCCAACTCCCGTGAGTTGGCATAAGGTGGCTAAAACAGGAGCGATCGACGGGTTAATGAGGTAGCACCTTTGATCGGACACATTCTTTCGATATTATACTCTGACCTTTTGATTTATTCGGTGGCCACTTTTGATTTCTTTTATTTAGGGGTGTGGCTTGAGGTGGGCGGTAGCTGCGGCTATGTGTTACCACCGATCTGGAAGCGTAATTGGTATATCTACCCTGGCATTGCCTAGTTGTGTCGTGTCACCTACCCTAGCGCGCCTTATACGATTTTGTTTTGTACCATACCTATGGAGTGCCCTCTGACGACACCCAGTACGGAGGAGATTACAGTACTGTATAGACTATGGGTATATAAAAGTGCGTTAAGGTGGAAAATGTAAAGCCTTAATGCTATTTAAAAGTAAGTTTATTTTACTTACAGACACTATATTAATAGAAAAATATTACTACATAGTAAATAGTTTAACAATCCTTAGGAGATGTGAATCCCGAGCTTCTCTTGAGTTACTGCACTCATGTTAGACACTGGACAGGAGATGTTAAATCTCGTAAACATCTCCGACGCCGTTACACTCATATTTATTTTAGTTGATTTTAACTTACATAAGATCTTTTAGTTCTGACTCGAGTGTTTTGTCTTTCAATTCGCTTGGGTCAGTCCGAGTGTTTCAGGATTTGAAGATTTTATTCCGGAGGACGAAAACGAAGATTTGTAGTACTATTATTTATTATTATATTCCACTACACACTGTATTCCGCTGCATTGATTATTATTCGCTGGTATGTGCAACTCTGATATGTATTGTATAAATATGATTGAATATTTTGTAAACAGCTTCATGAACTGTATATTCGATTATTATATTTTGTCGTTCCGCTATAAGATTTTATTTTGTTTTTTTCTTCCCTTCTTTTTCTTATTTACCCCATAACAAATCCGCCCTTTCGTATGGTTCGAATTGACACATATGTCGATTTAAAGTGTACGAAAAGGCGGGGCGTTACAGATGTGTTATAAATGCATTGATCCTAATCATATAGCCGATTAGCGTCCCAATTCTATCGAACAAACCAATGTTTTCAATAAATCCAAAAATGACCCATTTTCTCCAATGTACAACCTGGTTGGAGAAATCATTCGAATTTTGCATGGAACCAAAACAATCTCAACATGAATACGGTTCGTTCCAATTTTCAAGCATTTTCGAATAATGCTTCGAATCCTCCCTTTCAGCCCAACAATTTTCAACCAAACTTTACAGGCCCGTCTCATAATCAGCCGCAACAATCAAATTTTCAACCAAATTCTGCTCATCCTCCCCAAGACGATAAACGTTTAAGTTCAGTTGACAAAAATCTTGAAACGTTGGCTAAAGCAACTACTCAAAGCCTTCGATCAAACAAAAATTTGCAAAATTTATTGACCTCATATATACAAAACACAAACCAGTCAATTGCAAAAGTTGAAATGCAAATGAGCCAATTAGCCACGTGTGTAAGTGAACGTGAACGAGGAACATTTCCAAGCCAGCCAAATCCCAGAAATCAAAACGCAAATTCAAATCAAGCCCATGTTGTTCAAGATAGCAGTGTCAACCATTTAAATGCTATCACAACTTTACGTTCCAGGAAAAAAATTGATAATCAAGTCGTTAACCCAAACGATTTGCCGGAATCCTCTCTCGACGCTTCTAAAACAATGAACGAATCTGAACAGAACATGAAGCCAAACGTTGAATCGAATGCCAATCAAAATTCTTCTTCTACTCGAGTAGGCCCACCTACCGAGTATCGTGTTTCATTTCCACATCATCTTGGACCAAAGAAGCACTCGGACCAAATGGAAAAGATGTTGGAAATTTTTAAAAAAATCAAAATTAACATTCCGCTTCTTGACATCGCTCAGCAAGTCCCCACATACGCAAAAAAATTTAAGGACTTATACACCCAAAAGCGACACAGTCAAATGCCTAAAAAAGTCTTCTTAGCGAGCAGTTTGAGTGAAGTCTTGTCCCAATCCATGTCCGTCAAATACAAAGATCCTGGCTACCTTACGATTTTGTGTACAATTGGAGACAAGAAGATTAACAAATGTTTGATGGACTTAGGCGCGAGTGCCATTTTGATTCCATACTCCATGTATGAACAATTAGGCTTACGAAAGTTCAAACCCACAAAGGTCACGCTTCAATTCGCCGATCGTTCCATTAAAAGCCCGTGGGAGAAATCGAGGATGTGCTCATTCAAGTTGGGCAACTCATATTCCCTGTTGATTTTATCGTTCTCGAAACACAACATGTGACAAATCCAGCGATTCAAGTTCCATTGATTTTAGGCTGACCATTCTTAGCCACCTCAAATGCATTAAGCAATTGTCGTAACAGTTCGATGAAAATCACTTTTGGAAACATGACTTTGGATCTCAATATTTTCAATCTTGAAAGCCAATAGAATGAACCTCGTGACCAAATGTTGGAAATTAGTGCCATTCATGAAAACTTTGAAAACAAGACACTAGATCTTAACAATGAATGTGAGGCCGAGTATGAAAAATTGTTTCACGAAATTCCCAATGAGATTGAATACACTCTTCCTTTCATTTCCAGCTGAGTCCGAATATCAAACCAATTCTTTGATCGAAGAACTCCTAAAGTTGGACCTCAAACCACTTCCCGATCACCTTAAGTACGCATACTTAGGTGATAACGAGACGTTGCCCGTCATAATTTCCGCAACTCTCTCTCTTGATCAAGAAACATTGTTACTCCCTATTCTTTCGAGAAACAGAGAAGCAATTGGATGATCGATCTCCGATGTAAGGGGAATTAGTCCCGCTCTTGTTCAACATCGAATCCATTTAATCGACGATGCCAAGGGTGTTCGTGGCGTGCAACGAAGGCTTAATCCAAAAATTAAATATGCAGTGCATGATGAAATTCTTAAACTTCTCGACAACGGAATCATTTATCCAATCTCTGATAGTTCACGGGTTAGCCCAATTCACGTTGTACCAAAAAAGTCTGGGCTAACCTTTGTCAAGAATTATTCAAACGAACTTATTCCAACTCGTATTCAAACGAGTTTGCGTGTTTGCATTGACTATCAAAAACTAAATGCCGTTTCATTCATTGACCAAATGCTCAAACGTTTAGCTGGCCATGAATTCTACTACTTCCTTGATGGTTATTTCGGCTATAACCAAATTCCCATCGCTCCCGAAGATCAAGAGAAAAAGACTTTCACATGTCCGTTCAGTACCTTTGCTTATCGACGTATGCTATTTGGACTTTGTAACGCTCCTGCTACTTTCAAACGATGCATGGTTGGCATTTTTCCAGACATGATTGAACGCTTTCTAGAAGGTTTTATGGACGATTTCTCTGTCTTTGGTGATTCTTTTTTCCAATGCTTACATCATCTCGAGTTGGTTCTAAGTTAACATAAAGAAAAACATTTGACTCTGAATTGGAAAAATGCCACTTTATGGTCAAACAAGGCATAGTCCCTGGACATATCATCTCAAATAAAGGCATCGAGGTAGATAAACCAAAAACCGATGTAATTACAAACCTACCCATTCCCAAATCTGTTAAGGACAGTCTATCATATCTAGGAGACGCTGGCTTTTACAGACGCTTTATGAAAGACTTTAGCAAAATCGCTCGTCCTTTGAAAACTCTTCTTGGAAAAGACGTTCCTTTCGATTTTAATGTTGATTGTATCTCTTCTTTAGAATTTCCCAAAAATGAACTGCTCCAATCATTTGCGCGACCAATTAGGATCACCCATTTGAAATAATGTGTGACGCTTCTAACTTTGCGGTTGGTGCTTCTTAGGACAATGCATTAACAAAATTCTTCATGTCATTTACTATGCATGTATGAATTTGAACGACACTCAACTCAACTACACAACAATCGAAAAAGAGCTTCTAGCTGTCGGTTTTGTGCTCGAAATGTTTCGACTTTATTTGATAGTTTCACATATTACTGTGTACACGGACAATTCCACGCTTCGATATCTCTTTGCTAAAAAGGATGCTAATTCCCATTTTATGTTGGATCCTTTTACTTCAGCAATTTGACCTTACAATTAAAGGCAATAAAGGATTCGATAACGTCATAGCCAATCACTTGTCTCGTCTTTCGAACGCACCATCTTCTTTGTCGATCAATGAAAACTTCCACGATGAACAACTTATTTAAATTTCTATCGATCCATGGTACGCTGATGTAGTGAACTACTTAGTCACTAAAGAAAATCCTTCATCTTGGTCCAAACAGGACAAATGTAAATTCATGTCCCAAGTGAAATATTTTTATTGGGACGATCCATATTTGTTCAAATATTGTCCCGACCAAATCATCCGACGTTGCATTTCGGATAATGGGATCAGGAGTGTTCTTTCGTTTTGCCACGATCAAGCGTGCGGTGGACATTTCGGTCCTCGAAAAACTGTGGAAAAAGTGCTTCGGTGTGGTTTCTATTGGCCTTCTCTTTTCAAAGACTCGTTTGAATTTTGTAAAACTTGCAATCGATGTCAAATGCTTGGACGAATTTATCGACGAAATATGATGCCTCTAAACCCATTCTTACGATTGAAATCTTTGATGCTTAGGGCACCCACTATATGGGACCTTTTTCCAATTCTTTTGGAAACTTGTATATCCTTAGCGCTATTGATTACGTCTCAAAATGGGTCGAAGTCGTTCCGTGCAAAACCAATGACCATAGAATTGTTGTGAAATTTCACAAAGAAAACATCTTTTCAAGGTTCGGCACACCTTGCACAATAATCAGTGATAAAAGAACCCATTTTTGTAACTGCGTTTTTGAAACATTAATAAAGAAATACTCGGTAACCCACAAGTTACCCACTTCATGTAATCCTCAAACTTGTGGGCAAGTTGAAGTTTCGAATCGTCAAATAAAACAAATCTTGGAGAAAACTATCAAAAAAAATCGAAAAGATTGGTCTCATAAATTGATAGACGCGCTTTGGGCTTACCGTACTGCTTTTAAAACTAACATTGGGATGTCCCCATTTCGTTTAGTTTACGGTAAAGCTTGCCATTTACCCTTGAAATCGAATACAAAGCGTTGTGGGCAATAAAGAACTTACACTTTGATCTTGAAAAAACTAGCGAAAACCGAAAACTACAACTCAACGAACTAGAAGAACTTAGGAACGACGCGTATGAAAACGAGAAAATTTACGAAGAAAGAACAAAAGTTTTTCATGACAAGTCAATCCTAAGGAAAATGTTTTCGCCTAACCAGAAAGTTCTTTTATATGACTCAAGACTTCACCTATTCCCTAGGAAACTTAAATCAAGATGGACCGGACCATTTGTGGTACAAACTGTTTTTCCACATGGTGCCGTAAAAATAGAAAACCCCAGGGATGGATCGATTTACAAAGTCAACGGTCATCGTTTGAAACCTTTTTTTGAATTGCCTAATAACCAAGATGAGGAGCTCATGATCCTTCATGAGCCAAGCTACGTCTAGCAGGAATGTTAACCCTCTTTTGTAAATATGTACATAGTTTTTCCCATTATATTCATTATAGCAAGAATTCACTGTGGGGACACAGTCAAAATGAAGTGTGGGGGGGGGTCTCATTTTCATTTTTTTTAAAGTTTCATGGCATTTTTGAATTTTCATTCTCTTTGAACTAAAAAAGTTCTCAATTTCTAAATCTCAAAAACATTTCCTTTTTAGCATTTTGATTTATTTTTGAAGAAACGCAATGAGATAAGTATAAGTTCTGGTCAATAAATTGAAATTATTTGTCTTCATAAAAATAAAAATAAAGCTTGATTACAAATAACAATAGTTTAACTAGTATATAGGAATGTTCATATGTGTTAATTATGAAGTATGTTCTAATTGAAAATCTTTATTTAAAAAAGTGGTAAATTTAAAGTAAAGGATATAACATTTTTATCTTCTAAGTTAAATGGTGCTAAGATGATTTAGCAAAACTCTGTCTTTCTAAAAAATAAAAAAATAAAAATGAAAAACACAAAAAAGAAATATAAGAAAAAAACGTTTGTATATATGTTTTTAACACCTAGAGTCATGTGTTCACACTCGTGCGTTCACTCGCTGTGCTCTATACCTTTCTCACGTAAGCCCGAAAGGCAGTGCAGGATCGGTATATTTGGCCTCAGTTTATCCGAGTTAGTGTATGTATATAAAAATTCTTTTTAATAATGCCTACAGTCGATAAGTGTTCACATTTGTGTGTTCATTCGCCACACTCTGTATTCCCCTCACATCAGTCCGCAAGGCAGTGTACGGGTAATATATCTGGCCTCATTTTACCCGAGTCAGGCATATGCAAATATTGTTAATGTTAATAAAATTTTCAAATAAGAGAATGTAAGCAATTGAAATCTAAGCACTGCTTTTACTTGTTTCATTTAACTTGTTATTGAAAAGAAATGAGAATATCACTTTGATAAACTTTGATAATCAACTAAGGATCCATTTCATAATTACATTGTGTTATCAACCGAAATAGCTAGACGAACTATAGTCTATCTGTTATAACAACTTGATTTTTAATGGAAATTTTGACAAGTAATTTTGAAATTAGCGACCAAAACTTATATTGAACTTATTTGTGTTGATTTAAAAGTAAATTCTTCATTTGTAAATATTTCCAAAAACTCGCATTTAACTCTTTGTAAATAAATTTTGCATTTTGTAAATATTTTCCATCCGGCATGTAGATTTTGTAGGTAGTATCCGCTAAAAACCCTCACGAGACAACAATCGTCCTATTGGGGACACCTAGAGGTTTAACGGCTTGTTGCATACGCTCAATGCAATCGTGCTCCCTACAAAACCGGATTTATCTTAGTTTCCCTTTAATCGAGGACGAATAAAAAGATAAGTGTGGGGGTATTAATGTGCACGTAAATGTGCATATATTTGCATCCATATTTTATCTCTTTTTATTTAAATAAATATCATATATAGGAATTTTAACATGTTCAAAATCAAAATTCAATTACTTTCAAATCGTCATATATTCATTTTCATTTAAGGGCAAAATGGTCATTTTTATGCATATGTCAATTTGAGAATTTTTACTTGAACATTTTTTTGTGATTTTTATTAGAAATTTTGATGCATATGGAAGATGGATTCATGAAGATATATGCATACACAAGGGAATACAAAGGAATGAAGAGGAAATAATTCAAGTTTATGATCATGGAGGACCCCACTCACTTAACTAAATCTACAATTAGAAGCGAATGGACAACTAAGTGGAGGTTAAATCTTCATGCACATTAAATGATGGATTAATTAGCGGCTAATGGTTATTTGGTGGCCACACTTCCTAAAGGCATTTTAGGAAGCTCCTTAAAAATTGAATTAGGGTTTTATGCATGTATAAATAGCCCTCTTATGTACATGAGAATATCTTCTACTCTCCCATATATTTACTTAGGAAATTAGCAAGTTGTAAACAAATATCAAAGTGAAATAAAATTGGCTTCCATGCCTCTTTCTCCTCTCTTTTCTACATGTTTTTCCTTGCTTTTATGTTCATGTTTATCTCTATGCTTTCTTTTATTTCATGTTTATAGCTTAGATCTACATTCATGCAACTAGTGTTGCTTTAATTTTTATGCAAGTAGTTAGTAGTTGATCTCTTTTGCTTTCTTTTCTTATTTTTATTTCTTTTTCTCTTTTTCAATGTTGAAATTCACATATGTTGATTTGATAATACAAATGAGTAGCTAAACTTCTTCAATTTTGAGGTAATGAAGCTCTCAAATATTATGTAATTTCAACATTTTTATGATTTATGATCTCTTTAGCTTGTGCTTTATGAAAGTGAATTTTGATGTAAGTTTATACATGTGGATTCGATATCTTATATTGCTTATGCAAATGAGATATTCTCATTCAACATAAACACAATTTACATCATCATTTGCTAATTATATTTGATTTTGTAATGAAAGTAAAAATCAAATTTGATGATCTATATTACTAGTAACAATAGTAAATAGATCATACTTAAAATAGCTTTTGCTTTAGCTTCATTTTCATGAGAATTGATAAGTGGTTTATTTGTTGTATTATAGTTTGATGGTTTGATCTATGTTAATTAATAACATAAATAAACCATACTTATGATAAATACAATAATTATTTCACTTAATACAAAGCTAGAGATCATAAATTATTTATTTGTTGATTTATAAAAATATGAGAGTGAATTTTCCTCTAAATTGTTCTCTAGTCTAATAGTTTTTAAATCGCATTTTAATTTTAGTTTTAACTTTATTTTTGTAGCTAACAATTTCCTCTCACTTTGGCCTAATTTGATTGAATTGATTTTTTAAAATCTAAAACAATTCCCTAGGGATCAATCCGTACTCGCCATGTACTAAAATTTTACGTCGTGCGTTTGCGGTTAAATTTAATTTGAAATTTTTTGATGAATGCCTAGTCTGATAGAAATTTTGTCGCTAAACATCGGTATCCATTACTTAGAACATATGGCTTATTCAATCAGTTGAAGGGAGCTAAGGTATTTATTATGGTTGGATATTGAAATGGGTTTCCATCAATTGAGATTGGTGGAGGAAAATATATTTTTGATGTTGTTCCAAACAAGATATGGTTTGTACAAATGGTTAGTAATGCCTTCGGACTGACAAACATGCCTGCTTTCTTTATGATTTGATGAACAAAATCTTCCGAGAGCATTTAGATAGATTTGTGTTGGTGTTTATAAATGACATCTTGATATATTCTAACAATGAACAAAATCATAAAGTTTATCTCAGGTTAGTGTTAGATATGTCGATGTAGCTTTAGCTAAAGGTGAAGTTTTTAAAATATCATTTTTAGGAATATGAAGTGAAATTTCTTGGACATGTAGTTTCACAGAATGGATTGTCTGTGGATCCATCGAAGATCAAAGCAATTACTAACTGGAAAAGACACGAGACTGTTACTGAGATTAGAAGCTACCTATGTTTGGGTGGCAACTACCGGAGGTTTATTAGATATTTCACTCGTGGAGCAGCAAAGGTGAATAAACTAACCAAGAAGACGTAAAGTTTGTTTAGATCGGTAAATATGAGGAAGCATTTCAAAAGATGAAGCATTTATTGACCAATGTGTCCATGTTAGTTGTATCATATAGGAATCAAGAACTTGTGGTGTATACTTTTGCATGTGGGACTGGGTTAGGTTTCATATTGATGTAGAAAGGAAAAGTCATTGCCTTTGCTTCTCAACAAATTTGATCGCATGAAGTTAGATATTATACCCATGATTTTGAGTTGGTAGTGATGATATTTGCATTAAAGGTGTGGAGGCACTATCTTTTGGAAGGATGGTTCAAATTGTTTAAGGATCATAAGTCCTTAAAATATTTATTACCTCGGAATGAGTTCAATATTATGCAACAAAGATGGCTGGAGATTTTGGCCGCCTATGACTTTGAGATTGAGTATACACCGAAAAAAGGAAATGAAGTTATTAATGCACTTCATAGAATATATTATAATGTTATTTGGCAGTGTTAGCTAAATGAAGTGATTTAGAGTATTGGCTTCTTGTGAATTTAGAATGAGGTCGACTGCCAGTTCTAATTAGAGTACCGCGATATTCTCTTGTTTAGAAGTTCACTCGGTATTGACCAAAAAAATTGCTGCAAGACAAAGTTATGATCTAGTACTAGTCGAACAGATTAAGAGATTAGAGGTGGGAGGTGAGATTAATGACTTAAAAGACTTTTCATATGACCAAAGAGGATGGTTGAAAAAGAGGAGATTGATATGTTCTGAACGTAGATAATATAAGAAAGGAAGTCCTTAGAGAATGTCATCGGTTGAAGTTTACTGTTCTTCTCGAACGTAAGAAGATATACGAAGGTATGAAGAGGAGTTTCCTCTAAGAAGTAATAAAAAGAGATATAAGCTAATGCATGAAGCAATGTATGAATTGCCAACAAGTAAAAGCTGAACATTAAAAGCCAAGTGGACTACTTCAACCTTCAAAAGTGCCACTGTGAATGTAACAGCCCGAAGGATTTTCGACCCCAAAAATCGACACTAATATGTCCAATGTACATAATGCTGAGCAATCGAGTGCCGAAAACCCAAGATTGTTAGGGTTAAGAAGAAAAGGAGGTAGAAGAAGAACAGAAAATAATAGCACAGAATCTCACAATCGTAGCGGAACAAACTATAATATAAAATAACAACATTTTATACAAAAAAGCTGTAACTATCAATATACATACAAGGTATCAGAATAAAACCACTCTTGACAGCTATAATAACATGTCCCTGAATGTTATCTATAGGTCTATGATACACAGCGGAAATAATAAATACGTCTCTGCCATCTAGCCCGTCTCCTGAGCTCCAAACGTCTTAACCTGAAAATCTGTAATACTCGGTCTGACCCGAGCATTACAATAAAGTAACACCCGAGTCAGGCTGGAAACCAACGTGAGTAAACCCATCTAATATGAAATAGTTAAGTTATAAATCTTCTTTGAAATCCTGGTAACTCGTACAATATGCCGAGTTTTTATCCTGTTTAACCAAACTCTGTTACATAAATCCATTGAGCTTCAAATAATATCTAAGTACTGTTACTTATTTTAAATAGTCGGTTTTACTTAATTTTATTCAATTCCAGCCTACAAAATTCTATAATCAAATCCATAAAGAATTATAGTGCTTAATGAAGCGAAGTGGTTTCGGATATCACTGATATCCGACCACGGCCTCTTCGAATCTAAGTAACAACTTTAAGAGGGTAAATTGTTTAAAGTTGCTATTTATTATTTAGGGTGACATCCTTCCTAATATGGGAGTTTATTACAAAAGTTTATTTTCAAATAAAACGTCTCATCATTTTACTCTCATTTCTTTATTTTGAAATAAATATCTTATAAAATATAGATTGCAAATCAATTTAATGGTCAATAACAAATATCAAAAGATTCACACATCAGTTTTTAATTAACTTTGCTTGACTATATTCATTTATGTTTTTATCCAAAATAATTACAAATTTAAAAATATATTATCTAATAATGAATTATTAAATACCATTAATTACTAGTTTTAAATAATCTATAATCAATTAACATTATAAAACATCGTTTAATTTTACGTTACGGATTTTAAAATGAAAATAGCCCTTTGGATAAGAGGAAAACATAAATTATCCTATAATTATAAATCTAAAAAATCTCATCCATTCTCTTCTTCCTTTACTTTTATTCTTTTCTACATTTTTCTTCATTTCTTTCCTACATTTTTATTTCTCCTTTCCTTTCATTTTTCCTTTATTTTCTTTTCATTATTTTTCCTTTTTCCCTTATGTTTTTTTCTTTTTTTCCTTCTTCTTTTATTTTTCTCTTTATTTTCCTTCTTGTTTTCCACCCAGCCCAATTCCTCTCTTCATCCCATTCTTCCCGTCCCTTTTTTCTTCTTTCTTTTTCATGCACAAAACTATGCACCACCGTGTGCACATGCACCGACATCTGGCCAAAATCCTTCGATGCCGACTAACCTCACCAGTCACCTCCACCCCCACGCTCAATTTCCCACCTATAAATACTTCGAACCTCCCCGATCAAAAATTCGAGCACTTCACTCCACAAACTGTAGCACGTCTTGCCCTTCATCGACCTTGTCATGCCACCACCAAGGACCATCCACCCCTAAATTTCTCCCAGAGCTTCACCCCTGGCATCGCTGCCTATCTATCCCCTACCGCACACCCAGGTCTTCTCCTCGACGATGCAGTTCGACCATGAATCCGGCCCCACAAACCATGTTCCCAAAACCTAACTTCCTATTCGCCAAGCTTCCACGCCCATCTATAAATCACCACCTCATTTTTCGCGAACTTGCCAACACCTAACGTCACTTCATGCCCAGCGACAAACCCCCAAATCGAGCACCTCATCGAAAATTTCCAAATTTCCAGTTGCCGTTCAACTCAGCATTCCTCCTACAACACAAAAATAAAATCACTAAACCAGGCTTAAATTTGGGATTTTAACCCACTAACAATGTTATATAATCCAAGGTTTAAATTCTGATGTTAATCTTTTATCATATATGCGTCCTTTGCCGTAAAATGCCCCCTTCCCACTCTATACATTTCGATGATTAACACGATGATTTTTTACATAAACTACACTTTAAAACAAATGACATTTGTTTAGAAATCATAGGATAAAAGTTAATAGTTTTCGAACCGTAGATTTTTAAAATTTTAAGTTAACGGGTTTTTAAGAAAAATAATGAACAAAACAGAGGCCTAATCTAGTTATTGTGCTTCCACTATTCAATTTCTGGCTAAATTCGCATGTAACCTGCATGGACACTAATATATAAAAGTATGCTTGGCAAAATACCTCTGTTCACACAAATTTAAAGGGGTGTGTGTGTGTGTGTGTGTGTGTGTGTGTGTGTGTGTGTATGAGAGTTTCAATGAGCAAAGGCTTGTATTACTCACAGATTTAAGAAAAGACACTGCCTGTTTTATTTCCTTGCTTAACAAAGTATATGACCAACTCACAAGAATAAAGCATAAGCTGATTAACAGTTATATACCTAGCACAAACAGAGTTCACACAAATTTTACAAAGTAAGTAGAAGTCCTGTAATATATATGGATTCTTGAGTAAAGTTCTGTAAATAAAAATGCAGGTTGGTTATAATCACTATTTCTAAAGGAAAAGAACACTACTTGCTCCTTCCTCTGCTTCAAGCTTAAGTCTTCGATCTTCTTTCGTTTTGTTTGATGGCAGATCTTAGTTTTGTTTCTACTTAAATTTGAAAAGGTAGTATTGTTTTTTTTCTGTTTATCTTTAGCTAGTTCGAATGGATAAAGTGTGAAACAAAGTAGAGGTATATATGGAGAGAAGGTAGTTGCAGTTCTTGTACACAATAGGCTTCTTTTTTTCCACTTTGTTTTCTTTTGTTATTCTAAACTAAGCATGAAAATCTGATTTGAAAATATTCTGACATGATTTGATTTCATTAAAAGTTTTGATGTTTTGCCTTGATTTGATTAAATGTGTGCTTGCATTAATTGCTATGTTCCCTCTTTTGTTTACATACATACACTTATTAATATATATACATATGTATACAAATATGGTTTGTCCTATTTTATCTTATCTTATATATATATATATATATTTGTTTATATACTCAATCTTGTCTCCTCTTATGTTTACAATACAATTGTATGAATTGACATATATATGCATAATATCCTTTTGTAACTTATATATATGTGTATAGTTATGTATGTTGTTGTTGTTATTATATACATATATATGCTTGCCTTTCCACTATTTAATACGTACACCTTTGCTTGCATTTGTCATCATATACATAAATACATGTGTATGTTTTCATTTTATTCACATAGACATTTTTACTTTTATTTACCATAAACACTTATATATATATATATATATATATATATATATATATTTATGTGTGTATACACACACACACATATATACATACGTAATATACATTTTTACTTTGCCATGTTTACCTTTTTATTTGATATATTTAGATATACACGTGCTTAACATATATGTATAGATATTTTTTCCCAATAAGCATTGTTATTATAACATGTATACACACTCATAAGTTTTGAAATCTTATTATTGCGAAGTTATACATTCATATATTTGTACATTTGTATACTTATATTTATAAATTTTCAAACATCATAAAGTTTGTATCTATTTGTATTTTAATTTATATATTTTAGGATATTTCATCTTAATTTAGATAGTGGAACTTATATATAATTATCCTTTATTTTTCTTTCTATAAGGTTATTGTGATGACCCGGATTTTTGAACCAGTTAAAATTGCCGAAAAATCCGTCCGTTCTAAAACTACTAATGAAAACTACCAACTTAATACATCATATTTGATAAATATTCAACATTATTATGTATAGGATAAAATTTCAATTTTACAAGTTATCAGAGTAATCAATTTAATCTACTAGGTATGCTTATATACAAGGTTTTAAATATCGGATTTCGGTCACGTTTCGTCTCATAATTTTTATACAAGTCATCTCGTATCGGGAGAGATCTCGGACGAGATGAGTACGTATCAGGTGTACATTTTGGATTGATATCTCGGGCCTTATAATGCATCTCGGGAATATCTCGGATGTACTTATGTGTTTAAAATTGATGTGTCAAAAATTTATTTAACAATTATAACTTTCTTAGTAAAAATAAAAATGGTAGCATACTTGATTTACATGGAAAAAGAAATATTTTTAGAAAAGTAGTAGCTTGATTAGCTTAATTGATTTGGTAATGATTGAATAATATCCTTTTATTCGAACGTAATAAAGAAGTGAAACATTTCGCTATGACTCATTAAGATAAAAAGTAAAGAATATGTTTAAGAAGTTGGTAAATTATAATTGGATTGAGTAGTTTCTTTTGAATCAATATGAAAATAAAAATTATTACGGAAAACAAGAAAAATGTATTAATTCGGGTGAGATCTTGGACTGAGATTTTGATCCATATATCGGGTGAGATTAGAATATCTCGGACGAGATGAGTGTCGAGGGAGATATGGAGGAGATTTGATGTCTAGTCTTGTTTAAGTGTGAAAAAGAGATCTCGGGCGAGATATAGGAGATTTAAAACCATGCTTATATACAAAGCAAATACAAATAAATCTAACGCTGCAAGACTCTAATAAAAGAGACAGCAATAGCCATTCCTACAAACTCAATAAACATGTCAAATATGCAATAAAATAGTAAGCAGGAAAAATACAATAACACGAGATAAACAACAACCATTAATGGATAAACATGAAAAGTTTATATTATTTTAGGGGCTGCATCACTACCACTTATGACTGCCTACGTACCCCTATCTAATTGGGTACCCAATTAGATATAGGATCAAACTAACATTGTTCTCCTATCGCAAATAGGACTCATGGAGCTTACGATGCAACAAATAGTACGCAATTCCCAGAACTACCCACTTAGGCTTAATCTTCAATTTTAGATTTTCAAACCTAATTACCTCTACGAAAATTATCTCTTTGAAATTTCTTCTCGAATTCTTATTTAAAAACTTTTGAAATATATATCCTTTATATTCAAATTATACTTTACTTCGAGATCTTAAATCAAATCACTTTTGAAAAGTTTATTTGGAAATCCCAAATACCGTAATAAAAACATATCAAACCATATGCAACCAGATCGGGAGGTTTCTTCCAATAACAAGGCAACTGGGTCCCAGCTTTCATACAATCGATAAAAAAGGACATCCCTCTATTCCAAGAGCGGACTATACCAAAAACACATGCCCACTTTTTAGTTATGGGTTACTTGAATCATTGGTAACATAACAAATCATTTTATATCCGTAGCAATAAATCATTTCACACTAATATTCATAAGAACTTCCAAATCTGTAATAATTTTCATTTCCCAAATATGTTCAAAAATCATCTTAAAACCATCGGGTTTAGTCCTCGAAATTCTTTCTGTTTTATAAAACACTTTAAAAAACCATTCATTATATAAATCACTTTTATATAATATACTTTCAAAACATTCATTACCAAACATTTCTATTTCTTTTAAAGGGAAAACATTTCATAACATTTCAACTTGAAATCCAATTTTCAAAATAATCCATTAAATTGAAGTGAACAAAATATTGAAAGAAATGCGGATTACGGATCTTAAGGCTAGGATTAACACTAGAGGGGGGTGAATAGTGTTTATAAAGAATTACTAAATCTTTTTAAATTTATATTGAATTGAACGCAGATGTATGCATATACAGACACGGATATGATCACAGAAACAAACACAAATGCAGAAATAAAGTAAAAGAAATAAAGGAAAGAACATACCGGATTTTATACTGGTTCGGAGTTACCCTACATCTAGTCCCGCAACACAAGTATGGATTTCCTTTCAAAAGCAATTGTACAATTTCACCCTCGATTTCAAAGCTACGAGGTACACCCTCCAGAATCACAATCCTCTGGGTAGAGATACTTGATTTCCAGGCCACAAGTTTACCCAATTGATTTATCAAGGCTGCAATCACACCTTATCTCGCTTGATTGATTTTCAAGGCCACAATCACACCTTTTCTCACTTAATAGAGTAGAAAGAAGCCTATAACTCTAAATAGCACTGAGATCTTGTTGAGATAGTGATAGAGAATCAAACTACGAATGATCGAGTTTGATTCAATGTTGATTTCGGCAGAGTAATGGTAAGAATATGTATTAAGAAATGTGGAAGAAGAAGAGGAGTGAAAAACCAGAAAATCTGATGTCAAATTTGTTGAAACTAGCCCTTATTTATAGTAGAACAACAGCCATGTCCATTCGTGAAGAGTTATGGCGAATAGACACTTCTTTTAAAATTTAAATTTTAAACTCAACTGACACCATGTCGACATGGTCACCATAGGCATATCGACATCCCAAAGCAATTTTTGATGATTTGATTTTCTTTGAAAATAACCTTTATCTCATGTTAAAACTATTTTAAACTTTTGTAATATACTTGACTAAAGTTAAAATACATAAGTAAATATAGAGAATAATATATATATAATTTAATAATAATTTTATATTTAAGTATTAAGTATAGATATCTAAAATTTAAATATATTATATTAAAAGATAGTTTAAAATCAGGAGTAATTTGACTTTGAAATTAAAGATAATTTTGAGGCTAAAATTATTTAAAATCAGGATAGAGGTTTTAAATCTTTTAAAAGGAAAGTTTTGAAATCATTTTGAAAACAAGATAATTTTGTAAAATCATTTGAATTAAAATTAGTGGACACAAAACAATGTTCCACTAGATTTTTCGTAGGTTCTATCCCTTTAACAGGCTCGAAGTGGATTCCACTCCACACATAAATTGGATTTTAAGATGCCAGTGCTTTTCTATGAGTTTTAACAAAATTTCTAATTAAAGAATAAATTACTTCAATTCTTGAGCTCTTGATAATCTTGATACTCATGAGTCTTCAATCTTGATATCTTAAATCTCTATATTGTGCAGTCTTCATTCTTGGTACATGCATGGTTAAATCCTGCATATACGTATTTATCTAAACTTATAATGTTAGTATTTATATTTTATAATCTATTCTAAGGTTGTTGTCATAAAAACCATCATCTCACAGACTAACAATCTTCCCCTTTTTGATGAAGACAACCTTTGTTTATAAAATATTTATTTCTATCTTAATAACTCCCCCTCAATCTATGCCTAATTACCCTATTTTATATTTCTCCCCCTTTGTCATCAATAAAAACTAACTCCCCCTCATTCTTGGGCTAGAGTACCTGCATTGATAAACTATACAATGGAATATATGATAGATAGATTAATAAATAATTATCCTTATGAACATGATAATTAATCAAGGAATATATACATTTCAATGTGTGTGTGTGTGTATATATACATGTTTTATGTAGCAACCATCAAACCAATTTAAGAAATCAATCCACACTGAGTATCAATCCAAACCATATCAAATTAATTCAAACAAAGCAAACAGATAAAAATCAAATGTTACGTGGAACTTCCACCCATCCTTCTTCTCCAAAGATTGGATCTGCCTTAATAGCATCCCAATTATCATTATCGTTGGTGAGAGAGACTGAAAGATGTGCTTCGTTATCATCCTTGTGTAGGGAGGAAATCATCCATCATATTGCATCGAAATGCCTTGCTTGCTCCTTGATCATCTGCATTTGACTCAATTCTAAGTGTCGCTGGTTACGAAGAACGAACGAGAGAATACTCTTGAACGAATTAAGAGTTTCTTCAAGATTTTCCGATAAATTGTGAATTGGATTAGCCATAATTGAATTTGTGAAAGAAATGAAGAATTAGAAGATAGGAAATAATTTTCAGTGAAGAATTCTGGAAGAAATAGGTATATATAGGTGTAGAAATTCATTTGAAATGAATAGACATATGGTTGTTATTCAAATTTCAAATTCAAAATGAATTGTCATTTCTGACCAGTACATGTCGACATGGTCATAGGGGGTATGTCGACATGGGTTAGTGAAAAAGATAACTATTTAGATTTTGTGAATAATTGTATATATATTTATATAATATACTAACATTTATTCTGGAGATAAGATAAGCTAGATAACAGAAAGAAAATTTCATTTCATTGCATACTAAGATGATACAATGATTAAACATACGAAACTACATGAACTTTCGAATTAAAACAAGCTAAAACACATACAACAAGATACGAAAAGATAAAAATAGTTAGAGGATGATGATGATGATGAAGAAAGTCCAAGTTTCTTGCTGACTTTGGAAATGAACTTGTTCATCTTGGATGAAATTTTGTCTAACTTCTTACTAACAGATCGTTTAAGAATCCGTTAATTCTCAACAATCGTCTTTTGGTTTTTGAGAAGGGTTTTGGTGGATGGATTAGGAGGATAGTCAATGCTTTCCAAAGAGGTTTCACCTTCTTCTTCAATTTCCATTTCATCCCTTCCTTCTTCTTCTTTCTCTTCCTCTTCTTCCATTTCCTCATGAGCCAAACGCTCTTCCTTTTCGACAAGGGTCTCATAAGGTTGAAAAACAAATGGAATTTTCATAAGCAAAATGTTGGAGTGATTGAAAACTTTTCTAGAAATAAATTCTTCTCCATTGTAATTCACTCCAAAATAGTTAAAGATCCGAGCGAGATAAATTCCATGATATAAAGTATTCTCATCCATTTCAAGATTTTTAGGACGAAGTTCATCTAAAATAACTTGCGCCCAATTTATGTCATAATTTCCAAAAATAGAAAAAAGAGCTTTGCAAACTTTTGAAGTAGGAATGTTAAAATTCCCCGATCTTGGGGTCAAAGTATGTTGCAAAAGAAGATTGACAATTCTTGCCTTTGGTCAAATATTTCGATTTTTGAATTCAAAATTATCATTCCCTTCGAAAATGTGATGAAATGTCTCACGATCATTTTCATCGATTTTAAAATTAGAAAGATCTATTCCCGTACACTTGCAATTGAGAATGGTACTCAAAAGATCACAATTCAAAACAATTCTAGTTCCTTTGACACTACTTCAAATTTCATCCTCATTTCCATGATAAAATCCACGGTTTAAATTAGCATAGAAAATTTTGACAAGATTTGGATAGCAAACAAAATCATTTTGAGAAGCATCAATAAGACTAAGAACTCCATTGTTTACAAAAAGAGAATCAAGTTCATAAGAAGAGAAATCTTAAAAAATAGCAAACTTTCCGGGATGGAATTTGGCATAATTAGCATAATCGATGTATGCTTTTATTGCCTCCGGATCATTGAATAGTTGCTTTTTTATTTTTCTAGAAATTCTCAGGGTGTAGGGGTTGATTGAAGAAGCCATTAAAGTAGAGAGTAGAGAGCTTGATGTTTTGAAGAGAGAGTTTGAATTTGAAAATGAGAGTAAAAAGATATGATAAAAGATAGTGAATAAATAGATTCTCAAAGGACATATTCTCTGGTCAAAAGGTAGCTTTTCAGAGAATTGAATGAAGTGAAAAGGTGGAGGAAAATTCGAACATTTGAATTCAAATTTTGAAATTCAAATTCTGGTACCCATGTCGACATCATGGTAGGGACCAAGTCGACATGTGCCAGTGAATTTTGTTAACTTATTTTTCCTAAGTTCTCTAAAATATATATATATATATACTTATTATTTTTAATGTCTATATATATATATATATCTGAAATATTAATAGTATATTTCAGAAAATTATACTATTAAAAAATAATAAAAATAATAATAAAATAATAAGATAATAATAAAAATAAAAATAAATAAATTTTAAAATTCAAACAACACACCAATTCAAAATCAATCAATCAAGCAACTAATTCTAAGCAAGCAATTTCAACCAATTGTGTTGTAAACGTGTACCTTTTTCTGAGTCCATTTCTTTGAATTTGTCGGAGTCGTGAACAGCTATGAAACACAAATTCGAATTATCTGTCTTTTGATCATCATCACTTGAGGACGAGTCTGAGTCATCTAGAGTAGCAGTAAATGCACGCTTCCGTTTCTTTGCTGGATCATTGTTTATAGGAGAATTTTGCCTATCTGGATACGGACAGTCTCTTTTGAAATGGCCTGGTTCATCACAGTTGTAACATTTGACATTATTTGGCACTACATTCTAATTTCCAAAGTTTTTATAGTTGTTTCTTTTGAGATTATTCATCTTTCTGTATTTCAGGAATTTTCTGAAATTTCTGGTCATAAAGGCTATCTCTTCATCATTATCGTTGTTTGAGTCTGATCCATCGGTCAATGCATTGAATGCCATTGATTTCTTTTCAGATGCTTTGTTTTCTCTTCTCTCGATCATTTTGAACTTCATACGACATTAGATTTCCAATTAATTCTTCTATCTTTAAAGTACTGATGTCATTTGCCTCTTCGATAGCAAGTGTCTTTTGATCCCATTTTGGAGTAAGAGAATCTAAAATCTTTCTGACTTGATCTTCTTTAGAAAATTCCTTTCCCAAAGATATTAGAGAATGCACAATATCCTGAAATCTACTATACATATCGAAAATAGACTCATTAGGATTCATTTCAAATAATTGAAACTGATTTGTGAGCATGAAAATTTTGGTCTGTTTAACTTTGCCTGTTCCTTCGGTAATAACTTGCAAAGTTTTCCAGATTTCATATGCAGACTTACAAACTAACGTTGTATTGAATTCATTTCTATCTAGTAAACAAAAAAAAATATTCATTGCCTTAGAATTATTTTGTGCAACAGCCTTTTTCTCAGTAGTCCACTGTGCAAAATCAGTTGTGGGTTCAGAATATTCAGTTTGTGTAATATTCCAAGTGTCTAATCCTATAGATTGTAAGTATATTTTAATCCTAGATGCCTAATATGCATAGTTACTGCCAATAAAAAGTGGTGGTCTAACAGTAGACTGACCTACCACAAATGAACTAGTGACAGGAATACTAGTGTTAGTAACAGTACCAGTATTGATAGCCATTTTGAAAACTTTTCAAAAATCAGATTATGAAACTTTGAAAACCTCGCTCCGATACCAATTGAAAGAAATGCGGATTATGGATCTTAAGGCTAGGATTGACACTAGAGGGGGGGGTGAATAGTTTTATAAAGAATTACTAAATCTTTTTGAATTTATGTTGAATTGAACATGGATGTATGCAATATACAGACATAGATATGATCACAGAAACAAACACAAATGTAGAAATAAAGTAAAAGCAATAAAGGAAAGAACATACCGGATTTTATACTGGTTTGGAGTTACCCTACATCCAGTCCCGCAACACAAGTATGGATTTCCTTTCAAAAGCAACTGTACAATTACACCCTCGATTTCAAGGCTACGAGGTACACCCTCCAGAATCACAATCCTCTGGGTAGAGATACTTGATTTCCGGGCCACAAGTTTACCCAATTGATTTACCAAGGCTACAATCACACCTTATCTCGCTTGATTGATTTTCAAGGCCACAGTCATACCTTTTCTCACTTAATAGATTACAAAGAAGCCTATAACTCTGAATAGAACCGATGATCTTGTTGAGATAGTGATAGAGAACCAAACTACGAATGATCGAGTTCGATTCAGTGTTAATTTCGGCAGAGTAATGGTAAGAATATGTATTAAGAAATGTGGTAGAAGAAGAGGAGTAAAACACCAGAAAATCTAATGTCAAATTCGTTGAAACTAACCCCTATTTATAGAAGAACAACAGCCATGTCCATTCGTGAAGAGTTATGGCGAATAAACACTTCTTTTGAAATTTAAATTTTAAACTCAACTGACACCATGTCGAAATGGTCACCATAGGCATGTCGACATCCCAAAGCAATTTTTGATGATTTGATTTTCTTTGAAAATAACCTTTATCTTATATTAAAACTATTTTAAACTTTTCTAATATACTTGACTATAGTTAAAATACATAAGTAAATATAGAGAATAATATATATATAATTTGACTATAATTTTATATTCAATCTTAAGTATAAATATTTAAAAGTTAAATATATTATTTTAAAAGATAGTTTAAAATCAGGAGTAATTTGACTTTGAAATTAAAGACAATTTTGAGGCTAAAATTATTTAAAATCAGGATAGAGGGTTTTGAATCTTTTAAAAGGAAAGTTTTGAAATCATTTTGAAAACAAGATAATTTTGTAAAATCATTTGAATTAAAATTAGTGGATACAAAACAATGTTCCACTAGATTTTTCGTAGGTTCCATCCTACTTAGGGTTCCATCCCTTTAACAGGCTCGAAGTGGATTCCATTCCACGAATAAATTTAATTTTAAGATTCCAGTGCTTTTCTACGAGTTTTAACAAATTTTTTAATTAAAGAATAAATTACTTCAATTCTTGAAATCTTGATAATCTTGATACTCATGAGTCTTCAATCTTGATATCTTGAATCTCTATAATGTACAGTCTTCATTCTTGGTACCTGCACGGTTAAATCCTGCATATACATATTTATCTAAACTTATAATGTTAGTATTTATATTTTATAATCTATTCTAAGGTTGTTGTCATCAAAATCATCATCTCACGGACAAACAAATATTACTGCTAAACACCTTATAGTCAAATTGTGAAATAAATCACAAGGTATTAGCCTACAATTATTTTCTACCCAGCCCATGCATATGGATAATAAATTGCTCATAAACTGGTCGAGCAAAGTCAACAATAAATAATAATAATTAGTGCTTATAAACTGGTCGAGCCTAATTCACACAACCAAACAATCAATTAACAAAATAAACACAATAATAAATGAAAAATCAATGCTTCATTCTATAACACGTTTTATTTTATCTTGAGTTAAAACAATTTGATATTTATTTTGGAGCATCCAGGCTTTCCCTTCGACGTGTTCTGTCCCTCATCCAAGTCTTCTTGGATCTCACAGACGGAACACATATACTAGTCGTTTCCGCATACCCCATTAAGTATTTAACTTCTAAATTTTAAATTACTTAATTAACCATCTAAACATAATATTGAGCAAGGAAATCAACCATTGTTTTAGAAAACAAAGTAAACAAGTATTCAACAAGGGTTTTCAAACAACACTTTACAATTAAATTTCTTTCAACTTAGCAATGGTTTTAATGAACTTAAAATAAGAAATAACTTACTTTGGATTCCACTCCGTCAAACTTTAAGGCAAGGAACTTAAGATCTAACACATACTTCGTACCATGCTCTGGAACCAAATGAAAAAAAGCCCAAGTTCCTCCTTCGTAATGCTTGGCCAAGGCTTGAATAGAGGTTAGCCGAAAGTATAGAGAAGAAGTGGTGGAGCTTTGAACTTGAATTCTCAAATTTAGACCCAAAAAATAGATCATCTTATCTCTTGTTTTTGACTGTCTTACGCACAAATTTTGAAAAACATGTTAATTGAAAATTTATTGAAAATTCTTTTCTCTTCAATTGAAAAAAAGAACTATTTGAATCCAAGTTGTTTTAAGGGAGATATGACAGAATGAAGAAGAGGTATTTTCAGATTGACAAAAATGAAGCCCAAAAATGCACTTCAAAGAATTGAGTTTTAGGTATAGCAAACCTTAAAACTGAAAAAAGTGATCAACATAAAAGTTGTAGACGTTGGAATTTCATATTTTTTGAGGAAAAAATTTCTTAATTTTTGTCAGTTATAATCAAGTTATGATCAAAACAAAATGGCTTATTCTCTAGCTTAAAAACAGGACTAGAAAATCACTGGAAAGAAGTGTATTTTTGACATATTTAACTTTAGCATGAGACAAAGTGAACAACATGAAAGTTGTAGCCGCTAGAAAAATAAATGATATGAAAAAAATAATTTTGCATTTTGGTTTGGTTCTGAAGAAGTTATGACCGAGAGAAGAAGAGGTAAAATATGGAGAAAATATGAGTTTGATTTGAAGAGAATGGACATTGATTTCTTTTGAATTAAATATTTTTACATTGTTTCTTTTTAATTTTTTTCTATGGCTTGGAAGCCATTAAAGAGAAGAGGAAGAAGATGAAGAAGCTTGAGAAAAGAAGAAGAAGAAAATATGAACGAAAGTGAAGAAGAAAGTAGGTATTTATAGAAAAAGAAAGAAGTGGTAAATTTACCAAAATAACCTTACTTCAACCTAAATCAATCTACATTTTTCAGTACTTAACATCATCTTTCACATCCTTACTTTATGTCTTTGTCACTTGAATATTAAGTAAAGAATATCATAATTATGTTGGCATTGATTTGATGTGATTTGATGTTTACTTTTTCTTACTTTTGTAAATTCTTACTTACTTTTACTGATGGCTTCTAGAAGTTTTCTAATCTTATTTAGTAAAAGTAAAAATATTTAGTGAATTAATTAATATTTATACTATTTGAATATATGTTTCTATATAATGATATAAAGGTGTGACGACGTTGCGACAACATTTAATCGACAAAACGTTGTTTTTCGACAAAATGTTTTACGGTCACATTTTGACGTTGTAGTTAAACTACTTAACCAAATTTAAAAATAAATTTGTATAATTATATTTAAAAATATAAACACTCACAAATAAATTAAAATAATTTATTTAACCATTGAAACTTACTTTTCTAAAATCAGCATTTTGTTACTTTTGTCGATATAAATGTTACTATTTTTGTGTATACTTCTCTTTCCAAATCCTATCCAATATTGTATTAATCATATAACCTTACCTATTTTATATTTAAAATCACTTAAAATACCATTTTAAAGCGGTCAAGTTCTAGGTCATTATGGTTATCATATCCAAAGATTTTAAAAATTCAATATCTAATACAGTTTTTAAACCAATTTGTATATATCCAGATATTTTAATTACCAGAAGTTTATTTGTTCGACTTACTCATTCAATAATAAAAATCAATATTTCGGTAATATAATTCAGTTAATCACCTAATTATCGGATGCCAAAAATCCGGATTGTCACATTCCTCCCCCTTTAGGACTTTTCATCCTCGAAAACGAACCAAGTGAAAATTTTAATTTACTATGTATTTTAGTTGAACTATTCTTTAAACATTTTTAACTCTATTATTTTAAAATTTTAAAACACTTTAAAATTTACATAATATTACCAAAATAGTTTTATAAAAATACTTTGTATAACTCGATGTCTCAACTAGTCTATCCTTGCTCTCACAGAAATTCAGTCAAACATTGATCAGGTGCAGGACTGAAAATCTATAAGTACTTAGTGAACCCGTTTTCAACACCCAGTGAATATTCTGAAAAAGATTTTTGTGAGAATGCTCTGGAAATCATCCCCCTCTCTATGGATCGCAGTTAGCCCGACGATTACGTTGCCATCCCGGCAAAAACCATAGAAAACTGTAGGCATCCGCAACCCTTGATTACACCATGGAACCGCCACAAATCGCAGCTACACCCAGGGTTACATTGCTATAGCAGCAAAAACCATGAAACCGAAGGCATCGGTGTCCTCAAATTTCGCTGCCAAATGAAACTTCACTACATAGATCACAGACCACACTAATCGAGCCCCAATTTAGCCTGTAGGAACTCACTGCCACACGACTTTCGCTATGGACCACATAGATCGCAATCTATCGATGTTACGTCGCTCTCCCAGCGAAATCAAACGTAGACTTTAGTAAATTGCTGCCCCTCAACTTACGTATGGAAACGTAATAGATCGCAGTTACACCAGAGTTACATTGTCGTAACACCATACCCCAATGTCTCTATAGGCATCAACACCCTCGACTTACACTACCCTAATCACAATTCAAGGAACTAAGTTTAGTCTGGACGTCCTTTGGGATCAAAATTTAGAACCCCCCTTAGGGCTCAAGCAGAACCGCCTTGGATCTCCTACTATAAGTTTCAACTCTAAATGGGAGCACCTTTTTCACCATGGCATTCTCAAAGCATTTTATACTATACACATATAGTATCTTTCAATTCATACTCTTTATATGAATCACGTATAAATCTCATTTACAAAAAATCGATATCTCAAAATCGAAATTCTCAAACTTCGTTTTCAAAATTCCCAAAAATTTTCTTTTTTACGAAACCAAAAGCCTTTCAAAATCAAAGAGTTCCAAAACCCTTTTCAGCTCTATTCTCATAAAATCATTCTTATACACACACACACACACACACACACACACACACACACACATATATATATAGGTTTATTCTTTTGACTTGAATAATTTTCGGATCACTTCACACTTATACAAATTCCACTTTATACTTCAAATATTTTTTAAAAAGATCTTTTCCTCTGGTTATAGATTCAACAAGGGGAGTTTAATATATAACAACTATATATAACTTAATTTATGCCAAATCAACTATTTAAGTTCGATTTCCTTTAGACAATTATTTGCCACATTTCTTACTCTTAACACAGTAAATTTCCAATTATAATACTACCCATCTTTTATTTCAAATCATATTTTCTCAAAATATATTATTGCATTTATAATCATTTCTGCTTCAATATTCGCTTTCGCTTTCACTTCCCAATTGCTTCAATTCCATTTGGGTTATAACTTCAATTCTTATCTCAATTGGTATTTAAATATAAACAGTTTCTACTCTGACCAGTTTGAATTTAGAAAATAGCTTGAATAGTTTTAAAATAGTTAAGTAGTTGTAAAATAGTAATTAGTTGTAAAATAGTTAAATAGTTAAGATAGTTTGAGTATTTAAAAGAAAGGTTTGTATGGTAAATTGCTTGGAAAATCAAAATAGTTTGAATATAAGAAAATAGATTTAAGACAGTTCATTTTAAAATAATTTGTTTGAAAATAGTTGCAGAGTCAAACTGGTTCAATCCCCCAATCTCCATCTCAAACCAGTTTTCAATTTCCACTTTCATTTAAATTGGTTCAATTCAAATTCAATTTGAATGAACTTCGATCCCCATTCTAATTCAAATCAATTTCCATCTTGAATTTAAACTTATTCAACTTCGATTGCAATCCCAGTTAATTTCAATTCCTACATTAACAATTAAGCAATTATAAATTTTCGTTCAAATAAATAAAAAGTGATTTTATATTAGATCGTACATCTACAAAATATTCCACACATTGATAGACTACACAGTAGTAGGTTCAAACATTACATCCATAATGAAAGCCTTACAAAAGCCATAAATCTAAACGCCTTCACCATCATCTAGGGGTTTAGAAGAGAACAGAGCCCTAACATTCTTTACAAGAACCTCCCTACGGACTTCCTACTAATGGGAAAAGCCCGTACATGCACTTTTCAGTAGGATGTCCCCACCTATAGCATTTAACACAAAAGGTTTCTTCCCTCCCATCTATCTAGATAACCTTCACGCTCTCGTAGGACGTTCCACAAACATACTTTTCTTCCATCTCCGGGACAATTCCCAGCGATTGTGTCCCGTCATCTTACAACGATAGCAAATAGTTGACTTGTCGATTGGTCTTATGGGCTTACGCTTCCCTTTCCTCGCTTTAGGGCAATGGTTTAGGAAATGTCCTTTCTTATGACACTTAAAGCATTAGATTTCAAAGCGAAACCATTGGAATATACCCTTTAATTCTTCCTTGTTTTACCGCACTTAGCTGCGTAATAACCCTTATTACGACACCTGTAGCATGTGACATTATCATAAGGCCCTAGTCCAACGCTTTCCTTAACCCGTTTCCCATACTCCAGTATTGCTTCTTCTCGTTCCTTACGTGTAGCTGCCTCCCCTCCCTACGTCTTGCCTTCCATTCTTCACTTTTATCCATCACTTATTCTTGGACTGGATTCTAGTGGGACTTCCTAACCTATAATTGAGACTTCGATTAGTCGAATTTTCAGCTTTTATTCTTATTTCTGAATATATATATATATATATATATATATATATATATTAATGCGAAAATCTAGTTCATTTTAACCTTTTTTCAAAATTCGAAATCCGTTTTATTTCAAATCAACTTTGATATTAATATCCACACATACATATTTATTTCACTTACACTCCAAGTCATACTTCCAATTTTAAACCATCTTGGTTTTCAATTCAAAACAAATTCCTTTAAAATTTTCAAAGCAACTCTTATTTTAAAACAAGATCCCTACATTCAAAAATATTCTGAATAATATTATTTATTATTTCTTCCAACTTTGAAACAAAATTCAAAATTCCCTTGGCTTAGATTTAAATTTCCTGTTTAAGATCCATTTTTAATTTCATTTTTAACTTTATAAGTCCCACTTATAAATCCAGCTTATATAAATTTCATTTACTTAAATCCTTTTACTCTTGTTTTATTATTTTTTATTATGTAATAAAAAATTATTTATTAAGGCATAGCAACCCATATATGATAATAAACCAGATTATCATATATAGAACCCAACATACTATACATTACATTATAATTCCCTGGAAAAATATAATAAGGGTAACTTATTTCGTTTCAAACACCTTGAAAAACACTTTTGTAAATTTTTAGAATTTTAAATTCATATTTGACACCATTTACAGCTAAACTTATTTATATAGTTAATCCTTGTCCAAATTTCTTTTCGGTAATACATATATTACCAGTTAATTCTTATGACTTTGTTTCATTTTAATAATAGCAACCAATTTCCTTAATATACTACAATAATTTGAAAATTATTGCTTTATATATCAAAATATAAACTTATATAAAGGATCATTTTTTTTTAAATTCATCTTTTTAAAAATCATTATATAAGAAAATAACAAGTACGCCCTCATGTAATACTCTCAACTCATTCTAGGGTACTACTGGCCCTATCTCTAATGAGTAATTTCCACCAGAGCCAAGGTTCTCGCTTATTCTTCAGCTCTGATACCACGTGTAACGGCCCGAAGGATTTTCGACTCCAAAAATCGACACTAATACGTCCACTTATAGAGTGCCGAGCAATCGAGTACCGAAAACCCCAGACTGTTAAGGTTAAGAAGAAAATGAGGTAGAAGAAGAACAGAAAACAACAGCACAGAATCTCACAATTGCAGCGGAACAAACTATAATATAAAATAACAGCATTTTATATAAAGAAAAGCTGTAACTGTCAATATACATATAAGGTATCAGAGTACAACAAATCTGGACAGCTATAATAACTTGTCCCTTAATGCTATCTATATGGTCTATGACAAACAGCGGAAATAATCAATACATCTCTGCTATCCAGCCCGTCTCTTGAGCTCCAAACGTCCTAACCTGAAAATCTATAATACTAGTCTGACCCGAGCATTACAATAAAGTAACACCCGAGTCAGGCTAGAAATCAGCGTTAGTAAACCATCTAATATGAAATTCTTAAGTTATAATGCTTCTTTGAAATCCTGGCGACTCATACAATATAGCGAGTTTTTGTCCTGCTTAACCAAACTCTGCTACAGAAATCCATTGATATTCAAAATAATATCTAAGTACCGTTACTTATTTTAAATAGTCAGTTTTACTTAATTTTATTCAATTCCAGCTATAAAATTCTATAATCAAATCCATAAAGAATTATAGTTCTTATCGAATCGAAGTGGTTTCGTATATCATTGATATCTGACCTCGGTCTCTTCGAATCCAAGTAACAACTTTAAGAGTGTAAATTGTTTAAAATCGCGATTAATTATTTATGGTGACATCCTTCCCAATATGGGAGTCTATTGCAGACATTTATTTTCAAATAAAACGTCTCATCATTTTAGTGTCATTTCTTTATTTTGAAATGAATATCTGATAACATATAGATTGCAAATAAATTTAATGGTCAATAACAAATATCAAAATGATTCACACATCAGTTTTTAATTAACTTTTCTTGACCGTATTTATTTATGTTTTTATCCAAAATAATTACAAATTTAAAAAATATATTATCTAATAATGAATTATTAAATACCATTAATTACTAGTTTTAAATAATCTATAATTAATTACCATTATAAAACATCGTTTGATTTTACATTACAGATTTTAAAATGAAAATTGCCCTTTGGTTAAGAGAAAAACATAAATTATGCTATAAATATATATGTAAAAATCTCATCCATTATCTTCTTCCTTTTCTTTTATTCTTTTCTACATTTTTCTTTATTTCTTTCACACATTTTTATTTCTCCTTTCCTTTCATTTTTCCTTTACTTTCTTTTTCTTTATTTTTCCTTTTTCCTTATCTTTTTTTCCTTCTTTTTTTATTTTTCTCTTTTTTTTCCTTTTTTCCCCGGCCCAAACCACCCGGCCAATTCCTCTCTTCTTCCCATTCTTCTAGTCCCATTTTCCTTCTTTCTTCTTTGTGCACGAAACTGTGCACCACCATGTGCACATGCACCGGCCTCTGGCCAACATCCTTCATCGTCGATCAACCTCACCAGTCACCCTGACCCTCACGCTCAATTTCCCACCTATAAACACTTCGAACCTCCCCGATCAAAAATTCAAGCACTTCACTCCACAAATTGTAGCACGTCGTGCCCTTTATCGACCTTGTCATGCCACCACCAGCAACCATCCACCCCTAAATTTCTCCCAGAGCTTCACCCCTGGCATCGCTGCCTATCTTTCCCTACCGCACACCCCGTTCTTCCCCTCAACGATGCAGTTCAACCACGAATTCGGCCCCACGAACCATGTTCCCAAAACCCTACTTCCTATTTGCCAAGCTTCCATGCCCATCTATAAATCACCACCTCATTTTTCGCAAACTCGCCATCACCTAACATCACTTCATGCCCAGCGGTAAACCCCCAAATCGAGCACCTTGCCGGAAATTTTCAAATTTCCAGTTGCCGTTCAACTCGTCATTCCTCCTTCAACACAACACTAAAAATCACTAAATCGGGCTTCAAATTTAGGATTTTAACCCACGAACAATCTTATATATTAAAGGTTTAAATTTTTATGTTAATCTTTTATCATATACGAGTATATATGCACGCCCAGGTGGGCCCGCTCTTATCACAATGTACATGCATTAATTTAATAACATGCTTTTGTATGAGACGTAGTAAATATAGGTGGTTGTTGTCACATAGAAGGTAATTCTATACCATGCAATCAATCTCATAAAAACAATATGTAGATACTAATTACCCATATTGACATCATCATAGATTATTTTACAACATGTGTAACTTTCTTGACATTATCAAATTATGGAAGCAACTTAAATGGATAATTGTCACTGTTTCGCAAAGTTAATACAACCATTCTTCAAACTTATGCACTTAAGGTTGAAGGATTTGGAGTACGAAGAAGATAATTTTTCCTATAGATTTTATCTTTTTTTAGGAAAGGGATAGAATCCAATAAAAATATCTTCTTCTCTCTTAAACCTATCAATCACAATAAATAAGCATCTCATAAATAATAACGTTTTTTCATTAATAAAGAATGTAAAAGGTAAAACAATGAAAAGGCTTTAATTATCCAACATTTATCACTTTCAATACGTATAATATGTAACCGTGATCTATTTTCCTTTAAAATCGTATTTTTCTGACATTTGAAAGTAATATTATTTAAAGCCTTGACACGACTACTAAAAATACTATTTATTTCTAGTTTCAAGTGAATGCAAATTCTAATTTTATATGCTTGCATGGTGACTATACAAAATGGTATCCTCTTTTGTAGTCGCTTACTATAACTAAATTCTACAGCTGTTTGATTTTTTTATGTGATGGCACATCTATCCCTCAATTAAAAACATTATTTAAAGAGCAATCTAGACTACTATAATAATAGTATGAATCCAAATAAAATATACTTGATATATAAAGACAAACATTGTATGAACATTTACATCCTATGTGTGCCTAACTGGATTTGCATAGCATATGCACTACATATTTTAGGTGAGCCACATTTACAGAATTTCCAACATAATATCCTAAACAACGTTACAGTTTTTCAGAGAAACTTTCTAATATCTTCCAGTACCATAGTAATTATCATAAAGTCGCATATCATATATACTCATGCCACCTTCAAATTCCTCATGTGTTCTCATCCACTACAAAAACAATCTAAAACAAACTTTTCATTTCTGTTGGAAAATCCCGTTAGCAAAATCAATAGGATTCTCACTCTCCTCTTCATCATTGCCACACTCTAACATGCTCGGAAGCTGCATTTGCTCAAAAGCTCTTTCCGAAGGCGGGACAGTACTTATAAGCTCCAATCCAGAACTTGTGAAGATGCTTATGTCAATCACATCAAATGCTGATTAGGCATTTGAAAAGATTTGCTACTGGATAAGTACTGCACTATTCTGCTATTGTATCTGTTGAGTTTTGGTTAGTGCATTAGCAGCTGTCAGTTTGCTGCTTATCAAATAGGACCGTACTATTGATAGCTCGATTTGTAGCGATGCCATCTTACAGATAAATTTGTTAAAAAGCGTTCCACTCCATGTTGCCTTATAAGTAGCAGAAATGACTTATAAGTTACTCATACAACTTTATTTTGTTTTTGGCAATAGTTTGATATTTTGGCTTAGAGTTGCATCTGAGAAAAATTTGAACTTACACGACATGATTATTCATTTGAAACTACTTAAAAGCTATATTCTAAAACTGCTTCTCAAGTCGAAAGTGGTTACAAATAGCCTAACATATTAGCATTTTTTATGTCATGTGCAACTTTAGTTATAAGTAGTAACAAATGCAAGTATTTGGAAAAAAATCAAGTTAGTTTTCTAATTTTATCAAAATTTTATCATGGTTTACTATAAATTTCAATTATAGAAAAATAATATCATGTAGAAAATAATTCTTCAGGCAATGTATAAAATTTTATTGGAAGGGATAGATGATAATTGAGATTAAAAATAAAAAACCATGGTTAATTGCCACTTTTTTTAACTATGTTTGTCAAGATATAATGCATACTGAACTATTTGCATAAGTTATTTGTGATTATAATATTAGAATTTTTTGTCCCTGATGAATTTAAACGCAAAATTAAGCTTTTAAATAAGTTTTTATTATCACAATTTTAGTGTTGGCGATGAATTTAAGCCTAACCCAAAATTACCTTATGGCATTACATATAAGTTTACAACATTTTATGTATGATAGGGTCACTTCATGCATGGTTCTCCCGTTCATTAGGAAAATGCATAGCCTGGACCTTGGGGTTTTGATTCCCTTAAACAAAATCAACCAAAAAATAAAGGCCACAAAACTTTGTATAATACCAAATTAGGATCATGCAAGCTCATATCAAAATGTTAAACTCGTCATATACAAAGTTTCCAGCACCACTACTCTAACAACAACTTCAGAATAATTTAAATGTACATACTAATTAAGTATCAATAACTTGGTTACATCCTAATAAAACACATCAAACAGCACATACTGAATATAGAACCATTGTACTTTTTCTTTTTTCTGTTCGGTACATGGTTGAAGTATATTTGCAGCATCACTACAAATTTCATGTATCTTACCAACTATTCTTGAAATATACATGCCAATTATTACGTTAGTTTATATAAGCATACATGGTAATCCAAAGTAGTTCTACAACAAATAGTAGCCTAGCATCCTCAAGCAACATAGGGCAGAAGTAGTTACAGCATGAAAAGTACCATTCACACAGTGATCGCAGTAATAAACTTGCAACTGAGGAGGGCCTCACATAATTTGTGGGTAATCTTCACTAAAATAATACTGTAACCATAAATGGGTTTTATATTTGGTGGGGTGGCCGTGATTGTTGGGGATGTATTCATATCCACTTTGATGACTATTTCCTACATCCAAATATTAAAAGTCAAATCAAGCATAAAGCAACTTGAACATGTAAAATTAATAAACGCAAATAAAGAAAAATATAGAATAAATTGTAAAAGTGGAGCAATCTATGAGAACGTTACATTGTATGGATGTCATGGTGTTGAACGGAACTACTATTTTTCAATATATGGATTCTAAATTGCAAATATTGCAAGTGGATAGTGGTCTATTTTCTTCAATGTATTGAAATCTCCACTATTGGATGTCTACTATAAAACCGAGTCCTACCTTTTCTATATCTTTTTGTTTGTTCCTGCTATCAACTTCAATGCATTTTGAATACAGTTGCTAAAATATTATGGTCTAGAATTGAATAGTAAAATATGGGAATTGTTATGTGTTTCATCGTGTTCAAATGTTCAAACTCTGAAGCCCTGTTATTATGCTAATGAAATGTGTGCAAGTCTAAGTATAAAACATGAACTATCATTCCATGATTACAAACATAAAAGTTGAAAAAGATTTTAGCCTTTTGGGGTTTCTAAATATGTAATGCGGAAGTAATTATCATGTGGTCACTCTTTCTGGCTACATGGTAACCTTACAATAATTTATAACATAGTAAAAGTTGAAAGTGAGACATCTCTATAAAAGTAGGTTGTGCAAGCCATCTAACTATGTTGAGCATTTAACGGTACATCTGTCATCTGCTGCTGCTTCAAAATATAAAAAAACATTAAAAAAATCAAACAATTTAAAATAAAATAAAGAAAAAGAAGAAATTAAACATTGGTGAGGGTAAATACTACTGATAACCAGCACAGTTTGGATGCTTGGCTTCCATAAGGCATCCTAGCTTCAAGTTCCTGCAATGAATATTTTTTACATGTAACACACACCATATGGCTATGGGATATTAAATAAACTAAGTAATACAATTTGTGCAAGTGAAAAAATGTGCATTCAATACCTTTGGCATACATTAGGAAACAAAATTCGCCTTCTTTTAACCTATTGAAAATATGTTTAATTTTCATCCATAAGATGCCTGCTAAACTTATAGATCAATAAAAAAATATGAAGTTAGGAAAAACTTCATAAAGCAAACCAATGATCTACCTTTGATGTACGGGTTGCAAATAAAATATAATAGGAAAACATAGAATCATTTGATTTGCTATAAGAATACGTGTAATTATAATTTTAATTTAAAAAATATTTATATGAATTTCTCAAGTAGAGAAGTACCGAGATCATGAAAATAAAGACCAAAACACAAAGGAAAGTGTCTTTTGCAGATGTCCCCCTGTGCACCAAAAGAATTATTAACCCCACACAAACACACACATTATGCTTTTTAGTCTTTAAATTAGGATTTTATTATATTTTTATTTATTTCAGTACGGGAATTGCTGTATTATGAAGAAAGCTGTATTGGGATTAATGCTATAATCGCACTTTTAACAATATTTTGTTGCCAAATGCACATTTTTTTCATCATTGATTATGTTCAGCAAAAGTGCAATAGTTTTTTACCATAAGGTAAATTTGAAAATTTTAGATAAGTATGCACCACAAATTAGAATAAAATTTATATTAAAATAAGTTATTTAGTGTGTGTTTCCCAGCAAAAAAAAATGCTTACTTGTGCTTTATTTTAATTTGGTAATGAATAGGATTTTTCTACATGTATTACAGTTGTTAATTAATGAATCTACAAATACCGTCAATGACATTTTTTTTAGGGATAACGTTCAATGTAGAGTTCTTTTTCAGAAAAAGAAATGTTGATTAGCACTACCATTTAAATCATTCAGCTAAATAGGAAACAATATATGTCATAAGAGCAACTAAAATAATTCTACAAATATAATGGAATATTACTTTCTGAAACCCAAAACTCTCAAGTACAACAAAATAGGTAAGTTCTTTCTTGGTTTCTTTTGTGCAACAGAAAGACATAGTTAAACAAAAGCAATCACGAAAGCGAAAATTCAAGTAGGCAAAAAAATATTAAAAATAGTTTTACCTTGTTTTGCATTAGTTCAGACATAAACTGAAAGGTAACATGAGTCACACTTCGGTAAAACAACGTTGCTGCTATTTCAGTAATAGCCATGCTTTTTCTTTATGTGCTCATTTATTAACTTTTGGTTTACTGAAACATCACTACATCCAAACATTAGATTAGTGGATAAAGTTGTATCTTTATGCCAATAGGGTTGGCGCAGTTGGTTAATGGTCCGGATTGCGTGATCGAAGGTCACGAGTTCGAGCCCCGAAACTGACAACCCTGTAATAAGTACCCGAAATATGTGTTTGGCAGGCACATACTTCCGTAGAGTTTACAAGCGAAGCTTGGTTCTCTAGGTAATTCAAAAAAAAAAAGTTGTATCTTTATTGCTACTCAAACAATAAGCATGTTGTCAGAAGCTGTTTAGTAGGAAACATGTGGAAATGAATTAAGGCTAACTACGACGTAGCAGAAAAGTATAGAAGTTGCTGACAGTCTCCTCACAGTTACCATAATCGTTGCTGTAACCAATCTTTAGGTTATATCAAATTATAATTAAATGTCATCACTCAAAATACAACTCTACTAGTCAGCAGTATTTGAATTAGGGAAAAAATTATAATATATCAATGAAATTAAATCTACAGTACCTAAAAGCGAAAAGCGACATGGGATAAGTCGGCGACAACAGCATCCGTTTATGGCAATGGTTGTCGATTGATGACAAAAACATCCCTAAGCAGCAGTATTCCAATTAGGGATTAAGCAGCAGTATTTGGATTAGGGATTAAGCAACAGTATCCGGATTAGTGATTAAGTATTAGGACTTAGGGAAGTGATTGGTGATAGCAATAGCGTCGGTCGATTTATCAGTAAGAGGAGTCGATAATTTCAGAGGAGGATGAGCATTGAATCGCCCTGGCGATTAGAGTTAGGTAGAAAGTGGAATGAAACGTATGCGAATAGAAGTGGACAGGATGAGAAAGAAACCCCAAAAAAATTGCAAAGAAAAGGACATTTTTGGTACTTCAAAAAGACACGGTTGAATCATGTTCAAAGAGTTCTTATTATTAGTAGTAAAGATGAGTCCTTTTCCATAAATGCCCCTTCCTCCCTCTATACATTTCGATTATTAACACGATTACATAAACTACACTCTAAAACAAACGACATTTGTTTAGAAATCATAGGTTAAAACTTAATAGTTTTCGAGTCATAGATTTTTTAAATTGTAAGTCAACAGGTTTTTAAAAAAACAATGAACAAAACAGAAGCCTAATCTTGTTATTGTGCTTCCACTATTCAATTTCTGGCTAAATTCTCATGTAACCCGCATGGACATTAATATATGCAAGTATGTTTGGAAAAATACCACTGTTCACACGAATTCATAGGTATATATAGGAGAGTTTTAGTGAGCAGAGGCTTGTATTACTCACAGATTTAAGAAAAGACGCTGCCTGTTTTATTTCCTTGCTTAACAGAGTATATGACCAACTCACAAAAATAAAGCATAAGCTGATTAACAGTTAT
Source organism: Allium cepa (assembly GCA_030765085.1). Lineage (NCBI taxonomy): Eukaryota > Viridiplantae > Streptophyta > Magnoliopsida > Asparagales > Amaryllidaceae > Allium > Allium cepa. The sequence continues at coordinate 149,693,159 of CM060928.1, forward strand.
ATACCTAGCACATACAGAGTTCATACAAATTTTACAAAGTAAGTAGACCGCAATTAGGTCTTCCTGCTCCGCCCGCCTGTAATGTATACGGATTCTTAAGTAATGTTCTGTAAATAAAAATGCACGTTGGTTATACTCACTGTTTCTAAAGGAAAAGAACACTGCTTGCTCTTCCTCTGCTTCAGGCTTAAGTCTTTGATCTTCTTTTGTTTTGTTTGATGTCAGATCTTAGTTTGCTTTCTATTTAAGTTTGAAAAGGCAGTATTGTTTTTTTCTATTTATCTTTAGCTAGTTCGAATGGATAAAAGTGTGAAACTAAGTAGAGATATATATAGAGAGAAGGTAACTGCAGTCCTTGTACACAGCAGGCTTCTTTTTTTTCCACTTTATTTTATTTTGTTATTCAACATGAAAATCTGATTTGAAAATATTCTGACATGATTTGATTTCATTAAATGTTTTGATGTTTTGCCCTGATTTGATTAAATGTGTGCTTGCATTAATTGCTATGTTCACTCTTTTGTTTACATACATACGTTCATTCGTATACATACATATGTATACAAATATGGTTTGTCCTGTTTTATCTTATATATATATATATATATATATATATATATATATATTTGTTTATATACTCAATCTTGTCTCCTCTTATGTTTACAACACTATTATATGAATTGACATATATATGCATACATATCCTTTTGTAACTTATATATATATATATATATATATATATATATATGTATGTATGTATGTATGTATGTATGTATGTATGTATGTATGTATGTATGTATGTATGTATGTATGTATGTATATGTATATATATATGTATATGTATGTATGTACGTATAGTTATGTATGCTGTTGTTATTTTTTATATATATATATATATATATATATATATATATATATATATGCTTGCCTTTCCACTATTTAATATATATACATCTTTGCTTGCATTTGTCATCATATACATAAATACATGTGTATGTTTTCATTTTATTCACATAGACATTTTTACTTTTATTTACCATAAACACTTTATATATATACATATACAATATTATTTTTACTTTTCCATGTTTACCTTTTTATTTGATATATTTAGATATACACATGCTTAACATATACGTATAGATATTTTTTTCCATAAGCATTGTTATTATAACATGTATACACACTCATAAGATTTGAAATCTTATTATTGCGAAGTTATACATTCATATATTTGTGCATTTATATACTTATATTTATATATTTTCAAAGATCATAATGTTTGTATCTATTTGTATTTTCATTTATATATTTATGGATATTTCATCTTAATTTAGATAGTGGAACTTATATATATTTATCCTTTATTTTTCTTTCTACAAGGTTTATCATATCCAAAGATTTTAAAAATTAAATATCTAATATAGTTTTTAAACCGATCTGTATATATCCAGATATTTTAATTACTAGGAGTTTATTTGTTCGATTTATTAATTCAATAATTAAAATAAATATATCGATAATATAATTCAGTTAATCGCCAAATTATCGGATGCCAAAAATCCAGATCGTCATAATGAAAGTGAGATTCTATGTCTATATAGTTTATCAATGGGTTGCTAAGGTTGAATAGGAGGAATGAAAGTAGTTGGGTTGCAGTTGATTGACTGACCAAAAGTGCATACTTTATCCCCGTTAAGTCAACAAAGACGGCATACAGTTTAGCGAAGTTATTTATGAAGAATGTACTAAGACACTGTGGAATGCCGAGTAGCATTGTAAATGATAGAGATCCTTTATTTACCAGTGAATTGTAGAAGAGCTTATAGGATGTGTTGGGTACTAAGATAAAGATGAGTATCACATACCATTCACAGACCGATGAAAAAATGGAAAGGGTTAATAGGATACTCGAAGATTTCTTAAACGCTTGTATACTAGACTTTGGAGGATCGTGGGAATATCATTTGACCTTGGTCGAGTGTTCCTATAATAATATTTATCAAACTAATATAAGCATGCAAAACACCAACATGTTTGTTGGAGAATGGAAATAGACCAATTCTTGGTCTTGATTGGGAATTCTCGATTGAAGATTATGCTTTTATGCAAGTATCACCGATGAAGGGGGTAACACAATTTAGGAAGTCAGGAAAATTGGTATCAAGATATGTTAGTATGTTTCCTATTATAGAAAGGATCGGAAAACTCACATATCATATCGAGTTACTGAATACATTAGTATGAGTCCATGATGTTTTTCACATATCTTACTTTAGGATGTATGTGCATGATCCAAAGACAACTATAAAGCCATCGGTTTTGGAAGATTTAGCAGTAGAGCTTGATATTTGTTTATTTATTAGAATTTCGAGGATCATATTCTTTAAGAAGGGATGCTAGTTACAACCCTAATTTTTCGCATATTATTCTAGATATTTAATCAAGAAAGAACGAAATAAATACTGCAAGAAAATATGTATGGTGTGGATAATTACTATGTTAATAAAAGATTAATTTTAAATTTTAAATGAAGTAATGGTTTATGAAGAAATGAATTAACAATACATAGGAGAAATAAGAAAACAAAGATAACACATATAATTTATTTCCCCTAACATGCCCTCCCGCCCCTCTCATATATTTTCAACCACACATTTGCAACAAAGCAAACAAAACAAAACCACAAAACTCCATTAAAAAAAATTCAACAAAGAAGAAGAGGAAGAAAAAGCTAAGGAGGGAAACTAAGGCAATTTTCTCTACAAATAACTAATTTAAGGTGAATAATATCTTCAGCTCTATGTTTTTAACATGTTTAATTTTGGTTTAAGAATAAATTCGAATTTTGGTTAATTTTTATCATGCATATGGCTTAGATAATCATTTGTGTGAATTATGGTTATCATTTAATAATTACATGGAATTTTCCTATGGGGTTTTAGGTTTAAAAACTATGTTTTTGATCTTCAAATGCTATAAATGTTTGATATGATGCTTGGAATAATACTTTAGAGATGTTTTTTTAGTTTCATAATTTTCTGAATTATTATGCATTTTCTACGTTTAGAAAATGGATGATTTTAGATTTTACTTATTTAAAATATGAAATTTATATTTTGCTTCGAAATTTTTATATGTTGTCAAAAAGTTAAATTATGATTTTTTTTCCATGTAATTTCGATCTAAAATAAATTATTTTTTATAAGATTGTTTTAATTTCAAAAAGGTAATTAATGACATAACTAATGTAATATTTTGGGAAAATAAGAGAAATTTTCTCTTTGATTTACTTTAAATTATTTCTAGAAATACTTTAATTAACCAATAAGAATTTTATAAAGAACTGGTTTGGTAAAAGCTACTACTTCTAAAGGAAATAAATTTATTTTCCAAATGTTTAAAAAATGCCATTTTTGACCTGTGATAGCTATCTTGACACTCGATGGCTATAGAATTCTATTATGTGATTGCATTATGTTTTAAAAGACTCGATAGCTTTTAAAAGTTTAAGGATGAAATAACATCATATTTTATAAAACTCAATGGCCATCTTGTACTTGGCACTCGATAGCTTGATAACTATAACTTACTTGAGACTCGATAGTCAGTTGACACTCGATAGCTAGTTGAAACTTGATACCCGCATGTAATATGTGCATGTGATAGCCTATATTATGCCATGTGATAGCATAAGATTTTTAAAAGTGCGATAGCATGAGTATTTTGGCATGCGGTAGCCTACATGTTCAAAGCTTGATAACATTAGCTTTAACATGCTATAGCATGGATAGTTAAGGATTGCTAGCACAAAGATTTGAGAAAGAAGACAACTTATGTTTATGACACTCGATAACTTTTAACTCTAAATTAGGCAATGTTTTCTTTAAACAAAAAGTTTTTGCTAAGTATTTTGACTAGGTTTTAAAAGGAAAGGAAATATATTTTAGTTCATTTTCCTGCAGAGTCTGTAAAAGAAATTATTTAAATACAAGTAACTTCTTTGTATAAAATGTATATCATATGAACATATATTATAATGGATGACGATGTGTCATATGTTCAGTTTTTTCCCTTCATCGGTTATTATTGCATAGGTAAAATTATGTACCTGCTCACTTATTTGTTATCACCCAATACTTGCGAACTTGTGGATTGAGAATTGATGACTAATTAGGGTTGTTCCAAAAGTGAGTATGGTCAAACTTAAACTTTTGAATGAATAGAAATGCATCCAGACGATCTGAAAGATCAAATTATATTGGGATGCCTCGATCTGGTCAAAGGACATGACTCATGAATATTTTAAAACAACATTTTGAGATGGAGACGTGTGTAAGTGTGTAAGGTCGTGCTTTACATTCAATCGTTAATCCCTAGTAGGTCAGATCCGCGATCCTATTGCGTAGGGCTTTGCCCATGGACAGACTAAATTTGTGGGGTTCGCAATGAAAGGAACTCATAGCAGTGATGCTCACCATTATTTTTCTCTAATCATGGGAGCATCTTGGTGCTCTTGTGAGAACAGATTCAATTGATATTTCCTCTTATTGGACATGAGATTTTGGATCATTTTATTTTATTTTTGGCCTAAGTCAGCCCGATAGATTTTTAGTTGGCATGTAAAATCCAATATATTTTCATAGTGACCATCGGAAAACTATTCCTTTGAACGGACAATTTAATGGATTTGGAGATTACGGGAGTATGAGACCTTTTGACCCTTGTAAATGACTGGCTATTCATGTTGGCCCCTATTGCATGATGATGATGATATTATGATTTTGTTTTAATCATTTTGGTTGTAGGATATGTTACGATTGATATGTTGTTTGATAAGCTATCAATAAGGGGAAATCCGTTCTGCTAAGCGGCATGTTCTCACGAAGTAAATATTTTTGTTTGAAATAGAATAATATTATTCACATCGGATTTTTTGTCCGACCCGATGTTTTTACGCCTAAACTCCTGGGTACTGAACCTGAATTAGGTAAGCCGAGAATATGATATTTCGGGTTTAGACGAATAAGCTTCTAAAGACGTGCATGAGGCAACCTAAATTTAATGACAGTGTTTATAGTCGTCTGGGTAATTAAGACTCTAATCATCCAATGAGACATCTTCATATATCTCTCTTGAAGTTACACTTTTTTTATTATATTCTATCTGAATGATGTAATCGAGGGGTTATGTAATTGAATGTAATGAAATTGCAAATTAGCGAATGAAACTTTTGTTAAAATTTGAAAATTATTGCGCTCTTGATGTTATGATACAATACATGATCTCATTTTGTCACTAAGAAATCAAGCCAATAATGATTGCAACATCAATAGCATCTATTTTCGAGCTTGAAAATGGGGATGTTATAGTTGCATTCTAGTTAATAATGTTGCAATACATTTTCCATTAGCATATGGTTAATACTTAATGAAACTAGTTAATAATGATGGAAAAATATGTTGTTATACAAGAAAATTTTGTTAAGCTCATAAAATTATTACATAAAACAATACGAGCTAAAAGATTCCTACTTGTTTAAGAGGACTTTGAAATCTAAAATAATCCAAGTGAAAAGTTATGCACATACAAGCATAAAAGCTTATGGATGCAAAAAAGGATTTTTGGAAGAACCATTTAGTGTTTTTTTCTAGATGCGAACCATCCTACTCAATGGTTAGAAATCACTTAATACGATCATGGACGTTTACGGGTTATGTAAAAGTTGACAAGCACATGTTCTATTTAGATCTTTGTACCTTGATGGATGCCATTGCATTCTTGAAGTTGACATTATTATCATTCACAACAAGGTTTTAGTGATTATCAAGCTGAAGTCTTCAATTGACATAGTCTGGGAACAGCTACCATGGATTTCTGTTTGGGTAATTTTGTCAAATACTCTTTCTTTACATCAGCCTTTGGTTGGTACAAGTTGGTTAATGAATAATATTGACGGTCTACTATGCTTTGATAAGGCTATGAAATGTCGTGATAGGGTTGAGTATGCGAAAATATTAGTTGAGAGTATATTTGAAAAATCGTGTCCAAAGCGTCTCCGTGTCCGTTTGTTGATCGACGAGATTTGTTATATCGATGTTCCTTACCTCTAGAAGTTGGAAATATGAACTAACTATCACTCTTTGGGTCACGTCCTTGACACTTGTGTTCATCCCTCTCCTTCATCGATGTTGAGCCGTTTCTTTTGTCTTTCCTACCTATTACGATCCCACTGTCAAAATATCATGTTTGGAAAACGAAAAGTAAAAAACTTTAGATCTTCCTTTCTATGATGAGAATGGTATCCCCCTCATTGGGGAACTTGCATCTTTTGTACCTATTACACTTGTTAATTAAGCCTCATGATGACAAGCATACTAAATTGGAAAGCTCACATGTTGCTCCATCTAGTAACTCCTCACATGTTGCAATTTATTCCTTCCATCAGTGGTCGCCTCCTCCATCACCGCCCCTTATCCACTCACTTCTCGTATTCCACACCATGTTGATCTTGATGAGGGGATTGATTGCCCTATTGATAATGTTTTACCATCATTTGTATCTCTTTTGACACCAGAAATAATGACAGCGGTTAAGAGCTACTTTTATGCTGGTAACATTGATCGTAATATTGATTTCATTGCTCTCTTCCTTAATTGAGCATGTTATTTTTTGAATAGTTCTAACTATTTTGTTGCAACCGAGTTTTAATTGTATATAAAAAAAAAAATAGAGAAAAAAAGAAGGTCATCAACCTAACTTGTTGTGCATTGAGAAAAGGAGGAAAATAATAATAATAATAAGTAACTGTAGCAAAGCTTTAGGTAAATTTTATTACTTGTGCACCATCACCAAGTTGAGTGTTACTCTTTGTTGCTGCTATATGCAAATTTTGGAATGTGGCATTCCTTGAGTGCACTATCACCAAGTTGAGTAATTCTTGAGAAAAATTCAATTCTACCATCAAGTGCACAAAATTGACAAACAAAACTAACAAAGAAGGATGGGGACAATGGGAATACATCCATCACCAAAAAAAGATGGATGACTGCACATACCTGATTCCAAGATGGAATTTATGGTCCGCAACTCTAAAACATTAAACACGAGGCCAACGCCCAACCCCCTGTACCCCATACCCGCGTCAAACCCCCTGTATCTATATAATCGCCACAACACTCTAGTTATATTCACTCGCACTCATCAAGCAACAAAAAAGCATATACACTTGCAATCAAATATATCAGAAGAAGAAGAAGAAGAAAATGTCTGGCTACTCATTCATCATCTGCGCCATGGTAGCAATTGCATCAATAGCACTGGCAACGCCACAAGCTGATGCGAGTGTATCTTGCGGAACAGTGGCCTCTGACATATCGCCATGCGTCAACTACCTCACCAAAAACGGGCCACTTGGCGGTTGCTGTGCTGGAGTCAAGAAGCTGAACGCTGCTGCCACCACCACACCCGATCGCCAGACCGCCTGCAATTGCCTTAAGAATCTGTCTAAGAATCTCAAAGGCATGAACTACGCCAAGGCTGCTGGCCTTCCCAGGACCTGTGGCGTTAATGTTCCCTATGCCATCAGCCCTTCCACCGACTGCTCTAGGTATCTTTTCCTCCCTTTTTCTTTTTTGCACTGTTTATTTCGTCTGCTTAGCTTAACCGGCCAGTATTGATATTCTTTTTTCTTTTCCTTACTTGCAGGGTCAAATAGATTTGATCTTCAGCGAAGCTATATATATATATATATAATTCGTGGGAGGACGTCCTGTTGTGTTTTTAATTCCTACTTGTATTTAATAAATTTGTGTTGTCATCAGCGTCCAATTTCTCTTGTTCTTCACCACCTTCTTTAATGTGATATTCGTCTTCCTTATCTACTTACTGCATCATTTTATATATCTTCTTTTCGTATGGTTTCTGTCTTTCCTGTTACTTTGGTATTAATTAGTCAGTTCAATTAATGAAACAGCTGTTAATTACTTTGGCTGCTAGTATGAACGCAACAACTGTATGAACTATATTAGCATCTATACAAAACCCTTTCATCAAAGACAAAACGTGTAGTTAATATTCAGCCACTAAAATCTAAAAATGACTGAACGAAAGGGCTGCTCTAAAATCTAAATATACCCTTTTTACTTATGACTAAATTACCAGCTCAAGCGGACTATATACATTGCATAACAGCTCCCAGCTTTTTCTCACAAGAAAGCAATATGCACTCCTTCACCAGTACAAGCAGACTATAAATTTGAGCGGAGCCTAACTTGTTTCTTTTCACTAAAATTGTTTCTAATTTCTTTAAGATCCTTCGGATCAGTACAGTTAGTTGGATCATCAGAAGATCATTCATTTTACCATAGCGATTCCCTTGTAGTTTAGCGAACGTTTGCCCATTGCTAACATTCCATGATGAACACACACATGTTGACCCTTTATAGAATCTTTGTTTTTTTTCACAAGTATATGCTCCTTTCAAATGGTGTTTATATGTCAAAATTTTCATAACCACTCGATAGTTGAAGTAATATATACTGCTAATTTAAAACGTAAAAGTATGAAGGAAACTACCAAAATCTTGTTAAGCCTTTTTGATGATCATTAGCCATCACTTAAACTTATTGTTTTATTTGTTATTTATTTCCTATGAATGTTTGGAATTTGATTCCTAATTATAGGTACATTAACATATATAAATATATAATTGCTAAGGAGAGAGGAAAAAAAAACTCGTCTGGTATCTCTGACGGGGTGGACAAAATGAACCTGATCAATCATTGCAACGTATGTATGTATACATGCAAATATCACGCTTTTAATGTTTGTATATTGTTTTTCAAGAAAATGTTATCATGTACTCTTAGGATACATGGTTAAGATTGTGAATTTATCAAAGTAGCCTTTTGAATTCCACATATCCACTTTGTTTGAGCGTAAAATAGATATTTAAAGTCGTATTTTTTGTAACATGACACGTGATAACAAAACCTCACTTTCTTTTTGCGTTAAGAATCTTTTATTGAAGTGTACAACCTTTGTACTTCACCGTTAATAGCATTGGCACAGCCTTTTATTTAATGTTGCCCTTCAGTTATTTAATCCGACAATAGCACTTTCCTAACTCTCAACAGCATCACATGCAGATATATCATCACACATTTCCAAATAAATGATCATACTACAGCACAATAACATAGTGGAAACCATCAACAGAACAATTCTTTGTGTAAATATATATTATCTAAATCATGTTTGTAGAATCATTAAAATATTATTTAGTTTTGTTCTTCGTGTATAATTACCAAACTAAAAGGTTTATCAGTTGACTTGTTCTTTGAGATTTCAGTGGAATTTGATCTTGCACCGATTTGTAATGCCCAGATCAGGGCATGTAATATATGTAAGTTTATCATTTTTATTGACATCTTAATGTACTAGCTAGGGCGATGCTGGGTTATACCCTGAAAGCTACAAAATTATAATTAGAATATATAGCATTCATTGACTTCATCATGCAGTGAAATAAGATACCTGGCTACTCATGACATGCATTATATTTTAAGGACGGCACATACGTAGTTGAATTCTTCTCTTGTATACTATACCTGTAGTATACCCAGTTCATTGTACTCCGAATAGTACACCAATAGTAATTTATTACGCTCAGGTGCCTCATAGTAGTAATTAAATGACATGTAACGATTCCCTAACCGGTTGCTTTTTGGCATAGAAGTCCGTGTTTTCTGTAAATAGCATGACCGATGTTAAGTATAACTGCCTGCTAACCAGCAATTCAATTAAGAGGTGTCATAGTTTCTTTGCTCTAAGTAAGCTTCTAATAAACTCCAAACCAATGTTTTGAGAACCGAACCACAAGTCGGACCATGAAGTCTTAATGTTTTAGGTTCCGAAGGTCGAACTGGTCCAACCGTGCATTTTTGATTTTTAACATTTTGTGCATTTAAAACGTACATTATAAACTAAGTTGCTTAATATAAGATATTAACTCATGTCACACAAAAAATAACATATCATTTCTACATGAAGAGCATATCTTATCTCTACTACTAATAATGATGACTCGGTGAACTAATTTCAACCGCGTCTTTCTGAATTTCAAAGATGCTCTGTGCCTACTATTCATCCTCCAAGGCATTAAATGTCTTCACATCTACAATGTTCATTCATTTCAATTATATTCATTTGTTGATTATTACTTATGAACCAAAACAATGCTTCCAAAGAGATTTCTATTGGTTTTGCTATAAAATCAGCATTGGCAATGGACAAAGCATGCGTAAATATGCTGTCAGAAGATATTGGAAGGATGGATGCTACTGGAATTGATGAGGGAGGAGATCTGTATAGGCTCACAAGCAATTTTATGCATTGGAGTTACAGCTCCATAAGTCAATGGAATTACCATGAATGTGTGGGAATTTCATTTGCAAATTGAAGACTCTGCTGAGTTCGAGGGGCCTTCAACTATGCTGTACAATTTCCGATTTGGTCAATAATAGCTCTGTTCTTCTAATAATGATAACTCTGTGAACTAATTTCAACCGCTTCTTTCTATATTTTCAAAAATGCCCTTTGCCTACTATCGTACTTTCGTATACATTAGGCTAACTCTGATTTAGTAGCCGATATGGGACAAAATCCAAATGGGTTCAACACAATTCGGTGTTCGTTTCAATTCGCCGTCATCAACTTCCGTATGATTAGATTTAGAACAATGTTTTAGACACGGGCAACGATTGGATCTCCATTTCTCTGACGACGGCTCCTACTTCAAAATACGGAAGTTTCGGATCAAAGTAACAACAATACACTCGAAGTTAAAAAGTATATTATACCCTTCATCGTTTATGCTTTACGTTAGAAGTATTTTAATAAGCGAAAAACAGAAAAACCTAATCGGGGAATTTTTAATAATGTGATCATGTTAATATATAAAGCAACAAATAATCAAAATCTTTCAGCAAAATTTTGTAAAATATCATTCGCTGTAACAAAATACTAAACATCCGTTTGGTTTATTTTATATTTTGTGTTTTAGGTTTTTAACATTCATTATAAAATATGAGAATGACGAAGAGACGACGAAGGAGGTGGAAGCAAGATAGAGAAAATGGCGGAGAGAATGAAAGATCGAATAAACGACGGAAAAATAGATTGTAGCTCATTCTTTCGTTATTTTCCAAAACACAAAGAATAAAAAAAATTATTATTTTATATTTTAACATTCTTTTCTAAATTGGTTATTTTATTACAATATACATGCGTCGTGCATATTTTTATGTAGACGAAAACTAAAAATGGTAAACCAACCACAATCTAAGCTTTTGTCCACTTGCAAGATGCGTCTCACATCCTTCGTTCTTTTCTCATACCAATTAAAATAAAGAAATTTGGTACATTAATGCCACAAAATTTTTACACATCAGTCTCCAATATAATTAGTTAAAATTTAAAGTATTTACATGATTATAATAGTGTTTTTCAAACTATTTAAATGTTGGTACTTAAGTGAATTTAAATGTAACCGAAGTATTTGTAATAGATAAATGATTTTTTATTTATTTTAATTAATTAAAGGTAAAATGTTTAAATGAATTATAAACGTTTATGATTTATAGATCTGGTATTTCATGTAAAATTGAAAACTAACATTAATAACCTTTACCTTCTCTTAACAAGCACCATTGTCCTAGTGGTTAAGTGATTATGTTGAATATGCGAGTATATGATTTTTGTTTGATGATAGTAAACATATATATATATATATATATATATATATTCATTTAAATGTATTTCTTAATATACTATTTTATTTTCACAGATTAAATAAATATTTGATGAATAAAATAAATAACACAAAATTTGAATTCAAACAGATATTTTATTCAAACAAATATTTATTACAATTTTTGAATAGTACAAATTTCAAGCTCTCACTATATATATATAATTTCGGTTACAATACAAATTTGATTACATCACAATTCACATTTACATTTGCACCTCACTACATATCATTCATATTCGTATTTATCTTCAACTTCATTCCAATGTGAATCCAGCATCTGAGCAATCTGCAAAAATATACGTTGACGCAGTAAAATTGAAAATAAAATATTTTTGCAGTATAAAATAAAATGTGATATTTTACTCATTTATTTGGGTTGTTCGTCTTCATTTAATTTTGAATTCATCATACACAAACAACTTGTGACATACACAGTGTATCACTGGATATGCCACAAGACCGTGCATACCGATATATACATTTGATAAAATTACAGGGATAGGTGAGCACAGGTCAAACCCAAAACGTCGGGTTCAACTCAAGTGCAATAAAAATAATGTCACAATATCAGCACAAGGTCAAACCCGAGCTTTAAGCTGGATTCAACTCAGGTGCAATACAAAATTGTCAAGTACAAGTGACCAAAGTTCAAGTCATACTCATGAAAACAACACAAATGAACAAAGTGCAAAACCAGAACAACATACCTAATGAAGACTTGAACAAAGGCAATACTCGAGTACAAATAATGAAAATATACAGGTGTAAACAGCAGCTACAACACAAACTTCCTTGATGCATACATATGGCCAAGTGATGCATCAGTACAAATGCATATACATCAATGTGCACACATGTACACAATGCTACAACAAAGATGAACACAAGATCAGAGACTAATGTACACATGAAGCTTATAGTGCAACAGTTCAGGTTAAAGCAAGCTAATAGTGCAACAGTTCAGTGAAACAGTGAAACAACAAAGGTGCAAATTAAAAATGAAATGAGACTAGAACTAGACAGTCCATACATGTCAACCAGACAAGTTTTCAATCACAAATCAAAGTTCAAAATGCAAGTTCAAAACACAAGCATGATGTAGTAAAACCAGACGAATACAACTGATTCAAGTGAAAGGCAACTATACACATGAAGTCAATATGATCAAGGCAACAAGCGCAGAACCAAGTTGACAGTTACAATGTGCACATATTAACAAATCGAAAACAGTTCAATCAACACTTCAACCTGAGCCAGACACAGTGCAGACACAAGAGTACAAGTCCAAATACACTAACACAAATGACCAAAATCTATACAGAACAGCTCAACTGTATGCAACAGTGAAACGAATTGGACAATGCACCAATACTAAACAGAAGAATACATGAACACAATATCCACAGCAAACAACATGTTGCAACAACCCATACATACAGTGAACAGTGCAGTCATGATATGCAAGCATCAGGTCGAGCCAGGGAAGCAAACAAGTGTATCATATAAACCAGTGCCAACAGACCAGAGACCATCGCACTTGTATACACATATACAAGCAACTGAAGTGCAGCCATAAATGCAAACTAACTCGGTGGCTCAACAACATCTATATGTACGGTTACAATGAGCACAGCATCTACCCAGTAACCATCAAGTGAACGAAGTGCACATGATGCACAATGAAAATTCACAAACAAGTCAAGTATGCTACAGGACGCAAATGACCAGAGGCAATAAACACAAATGGCCAGAGTCGAAAAATAAACACTGTCAAACAAAGTCAAAGCCAATACCAAAAGCAAAGTCATAAATTCACACAGAAGAATCAAAGTGGCCGAAGTCAACCACAATCAGGACCAAGGAATGTCATAAATCCAAGTAGAAATTTATCAAAACAAACTTCAGCTACAAAATGTATACATATAGTCAGTGCCGAAGTCATAAAGAAAATGGTCAACATCAAGCATCAGTATCAACTGGCCGATGTCAACAGAGAAGCCGAAGTTTCGAACCAAAAATAAGGCCGCAGGAAGTTTCAAACCAAATCAGTGATGAAGACACAGAGAAGAACCAGATTATCAAAAATTCCAAAATGACCGAGCATTGAAAATGCTACAGTTCTATCAAAGCCAAAGTTCAAACCAAAATCAACACTGTGGTAGCCAAGAAATCAAAATCAACACCGTGTCAATTAAGAAATCATAAATATACGTAATTGATAAAGTCAGAATCAATCTCAAGCATCCAAACGAAGATCGAATGGCCAAGCATAGTATTGACAAAATCAAACAACTATCAGACGAACGAGAAAATAGGGATTCGAACCCTATATAAACATTATCATCATCGGCTTTCAAATCCATCGATTTCAAGTACGCACAATCAAAAGAAGTAAAAGCAAAAATTCCATACCGGAGCAAGATCGAACTCGATCTTCAATGGAGCCGTGAGCCAAGTGAAGAGACGATCGATCGACAGAGAAAGAGAGCGAAATCCTAATTCGATCGATCAATTTAAAGCCGGCATTTCAAAGCCCTAATTTTTAATCAGAGAGGAACGAACGAGAAAGCCACCATTTTTCATAAGGGAACCAGGACGATAAAGAAATAAATAAAAAGGGGGCCGGCCTTTATTGTTAACAATTATATTTGGGCTTAATTCTTCAAATAGGGTTTTGATTGTTTTAAATTTGTTTTAAATTTAAATTCTTCTGTAAAACCGTTGTAAATTCTAGTCGTGTGACTAGGAGACAAACTACGTGGCGTAGTTTGAGAATTCGCAACTCAGTGGCTGAGTTGTGGCAGGGTTTTGAGCGTAGAGTTAAGGCTAGTTGATAGCGGGTGTCGCGAGTTTACGTGTGTAAGCGTCCGACTGCTTAATTTCTAGTAGAAATCTTGGGGGCAGCACGTAGGCAGGGTTTTGCCGAAGCTGGGTAAATTCTATGCCGTTCTATTTCTGCATTTATTAATCTGCTATTATCTGTGCTGCTTTATTTTGAAATATCTGTGTTGAAATAATTTTATAAGCTTCCGCAATAATTTTTATAATTAATAGCATCACCCTATTCACCCCCCCTCTAGGGTGAAATCAGTCCTACAGATTCAACTTCGGTGCGAGAGGTCACAAGTTCAAAAGTTGCATAGCGTGATTCGAACATTTACTGACCCATGATTTTGGTTTGTTATCCCAGTGACATGTTGTATTTAAGTAACATTTAAAAAAAATTAACACTGAAAATACAAATAACAACGGTAGTACAAACAAACAACAATAGAATGCAATAAAAAGAAAAGGGATTCTGAGGCTTGCCTTAGAAATTTCCTTAAAATTTTTATTTGCAAATTTCCCAAAATACAACAGAATCTTTCTGCTCGAGACTGTGATCAGTATGATCTTTCTGTGATATACAGAAATTGCTTTGATTCAATGGCAGAAGGAGGAGGAAGACGAGTGTATGATTCGAATACAAAAGTGATCAGGTTTTGTTCATTTTTATCGCCTCCAACGGTCAATGGTCGTGCCTCTACGAAAGGTCGCGTCCGTTTGTTTGAATCCGCAATCATTAGGAACATTCACATCTGTTGGTAGTTCGCAACACTTTGTTTCTGTTTAAAAATTCGCAACGGCTACTTCCATTCAAAAAGTTGTGTCCCTTTAAAAATTCGCACTGTTTGATTTTAAACAGAAAAACGTTTGTTTTTGTTTCAGCAAAAGTATAACACTGTTCACCGCTCCCGGCCCAACTCGGTACAGGGCGGACGAACGGCGGCGTGTTAGTTCATGGCCATATAAGTCATCCCCCCTGACCCTTAGGGTCAATATGGGTTTGAGGAAAGAATATATAAGCATGAAAACGTACTTATTTTTTACGATGTGGGACTTCAGTCATATATGTTCATTCATACTCTCTAGGATCTCTAACAAGATCTTAGTCCACATCTTATTAGGTGACACCTATCCAGACCCCAAGGCCTGACCGACCAATATGAACGTCACTGGAAGAGATGTTGCACGTGCACCCTCAGCTGACAATCCCCCAAAACTCTTTCCATATTGACAAGCATTATAACAAAATTATTTTTAACAATAAAACATTATTACTTTATTATATAATCTTAAAATTCATTTAATGCACAAAGTTAAAATAAAAGAGTGCTAAAATGTTAATTTTTTTAAAAGTATTCTTTAAGCTTGTAACTTGAATTTATAGGTTTACCGAATGGTTTGTTGTAATTCACTACTTATTCTAACCACATTATTTAAAATTATAATATAACAACAGCAATTTAGAAAATGAATAATTTATCTTAAATACTTCGCTTATATCTCAAAAATACATTATCCGCTCAAATGATTGTATGTATGTACATATTTATGTGTAATACATGCTCTCTTAAGTTGTTTTCCACAAAGCCTACATATGAAAATAAGTAGACAGAAGTAATATATAACTTTGAATAATATATCTTCAAATTTTTTCAAGTTACTTACAAACATGAATAACAATATCATCAAAGATTTTACAACCAACAAATATACATAAAAACATTGTTCGAACAAATTTGTTTCTTGATGCTAGACAACGAAAATAAAAGTCAATCGTAGAATGTCCATACTAACCAAAGGCATGCTTAAGTGTGCATATATACTAGTATATATAACATAACCTTAAACACATACAAATTGAAAATGATTTACACATACAATAGTTGAAAACTATATACAAGTACCAAAATAGCATAAACTCAAACACTGCAACTTTGTTTTAAACTCAACCGTACATAAAAGTTAACATATGTAATAGTTGACAGTTTACAGGCTACGTAAAAATTCCAAAACGACAACCAAAACGCTAAAACATAGTTTCAAACTCATACTCAAATACTACAAAACTTACAGTCATGTATTCATTGCTGTAATTCACCATTCACGGAGTTCATAAATAGAATATCATTTTTAGTAATAACAAAATTTGCATTCATAATTGCTATAATACACTAGTTCATTATTCACCATTTAATTCCTTTATTCACCATTTAGAGTCATCGATTTCAAACAATGGAAAAATGTACCAAAAAGTTCACAAAACACTCAATACATGAGATAATTTTGCTGCATCGACCTATCAAATTTAAACCGTAAGTGTTCAAGTGAAAAAGCACACATAATTAACAGCGCATGTCAAATTAAACTCAATACATGAGATGCAAATGAAATAAGAGCCAAATACAATTTAATTTTATCAGTCCAAGTAGCCGAGTTTCAATTTGGGTGACTGTTCTGGAATCAGAAAGTCATCAATAAAATTAAATTCTTCAATGTTCAATCATAAAAAATTCAAACAATATAAAACAAAGCTTGTTTCTAATAAATTTAGTACTAAAATTTATTAAAAATACAAACCTCCATAATTTTGTTATAGCGACACTATAGATTGTCCAAAGCTTCTAATGACGACTCCTGTTGTAGCGGTGGCGATGCCTGCAGCGGTGGCGATGGGGTTTCCAGTAGCGGCGATAGATTTTATGGCAGCAATAGTGGATATTTTGTAGCAACTAGGGTTTGTGAATTTTAAGGGAGAGAACAATAATCAGTAAATCTCCATAATAAGGGATAAAATGATGGTTAGATCGACGGCTTTGAGGTCTAACCCGCGATTTGATATTGCCAGCAACCCAACTCCTTTCCAGACCACCATAGCACACGGTTCACGGCTTCTCTTGGTCGAACGGTGACCCGGTCCAGTCCTCAAAACACTGCTCCAAATACAGAATGCAACATTCGTAATTTTTACCTGGTATCAATTAACAAGATACAAATTTGTCATCTGAATTTGTGAGGATGGAGACATAACAAAACCTATCAAAATCTTCTTTTCTTTTTTTTCACAAGCTTCATAACCATGACACATCAGTTCAAGATAAAACTGTGCAATCAACTAGCTTTTGAACCATGTTGTTTTGATCATGCAATTTGAATTTATGTTTGTAATTTTTATCATGGCCTTCATAGGACATGTGGTGTTAGACCATTACCATCAATTCGACCCGCTCAATTCACTCTCTATCCTGTTTTTCAACCGAGCGAATGAGCCGTGCATCCAGGTAGATGGTAGAATCAACCACAGACTGGTTTGAAACAAAATTATTCCACTTATAATGGCAAAGTCTTCGACGTTATATATTTATAATGGTAAAAGCTTCGCTGTTATAAATATATAACCTTAACCCCCCCCACAGTATCGGCGAAGTCTTCGCCGTGATAAGTATATAACGGTGAAGTCTTTGCCGTTATAAAAAGCAGTCCTTGTTCACTCAACTAGCTATGAAACTGGTTCGAACCAACCACAGAGAAATGAACAAGTCAAACATGGTTGCTCTGTGGCTAGTTTTGCAACTGAACAAGTCATTGTTGGTTGTGCTTTTAATGTTCCTTATGCCACAGCCTTTCCACCGACCGTTCTTGGTTCATATATGCTTTTTCTCTTCTTTTTTTGCACTATTTTTATTTCGTATGCTCAGGTTAACCTAGTATTGATATTCTATTTTCTTTTCCTTACTCGCAGGGTAAATAGAGATTTCTTTAACCAAGCTATATATTCTTCTTCGGAAGGAAGGATTGTTGCATAGGAAATAAACTTAATTTTGCAATCTAGATATTTCATATAATAAATATCTAAAATCTAGAATATATGAAATAATATATTTGAAATTGTATGAGATAATATTTAGGAGATATTTATGGACTAATATACTTGAAATGTAGCAAGAGAAAAGCGAAATGTAAGAAAAAATATGAACTTTTGTAATAAAGTTTAGCAACAATTTTTTTTCTCCTTATAAGAAAAATATTGATATTTTTTTCTTCTCCAACCTCATTTATCTTCTTCTGAAATCAAAATTTATTTTCTATTGAAGAAAACTTCCAACAAAGTGGTATCAGAGCTTAAAGATCCTCATAAAACGATGGCGAATAGCAGCGTTCCCTTACAAGCCCCAATGCTCACCAAGACCAATTATGTCAATTGGAGTTTAAGGATGATGGCTCACTTTGGAGTACACGACGTATGTGAGATAGTTAAGAAAGGCTACACCAAACAAGTGAATAAAGATGGTCTATCTCAAACTCAAAGAACTAGTTTGAGAGACTCAAGGACGAGAGACAAGAAAGCTCTTTGTCTAATCTGCCAAGCATTGGATGACGATACTTTTGAGAAAATTTTAGGATCGAAGTCAGCCAAAGAATCATGGGAAAAGCTTTAAACATCTTATAAAGGAGCTAATCGGTAAAAAATGTACGCCTTCAAACTTTAAGAGGAGAGTTTGAAACTTTGCATGTGAAAGAAGGAGAACTTGTCTCTGATTACTTTTCAAGAGTTTTAACGGTTACTAGTAACCTAAAAAGAAATGGTGAGAAGTTAAATGATGTAATAATTATGAAGAAGATTCTAAGATATTAGATCCAAAGTTCGAACATATCACCATCATCGAAGAGACAAAAACTTGGTGGCCATGGCAACAGAGGAACTTCTCGGGTCATTGTAAGCTTATGAAGAAAAGAAAAGAAAGAAGTAAGAGATTATGGAGCAAGTACTTAAGACACGAAATGATTTAGAAAGGAAGAATAGGACAATCCTTGAGATGTGAGGAGCATACTCAAAACTAAGAGGTTGCCAAAAGAGTTTTTGACGGAAGTAGTTACATGTGCGGTTTATCTATCAAATCGATGTCTAACAAAAAGTGTGTGAAGAAAAACACCACAAGACACATGAAGTGCATGGAAGCCATGCATTGCCCATCTAAGAATGTTTTGAAGCATAACTCACGTACACGTACAGGATGAGAAGCAAAGGAAGTAGATGACAAAAGTGTGAAGTACATCTTTATTGGTTATGACACCAACACCAAAGGCTACAAGCTCTACAATCCCGATAAGGGGAAGATAATCATTAGCCAAGATGTTGTGCTCGTTAAGAAGGAGAATGGGATTGGAGTTCACACAACAAAGACTATAGATTTCCATATTTTGAAGAAGATTACATGCAATAACCAAGGATGGAATAATCAAAAGAGGAGCATACTTCTCCACTAGTTTCACCAACCACGAGTTGTTAAGAAGACGAAAGCTCAAGTGAAAGGACTTCACGGTTTAGATGCCTTCAAGAAATATATGAGGTAACCGAAAAAGAAGACAATCTTACTCTTTTTGTCTATTTGCGGATTGTAAGCCCATGAACTTTCAAGAAGATTGGCAAAAGAAGAACTGGAGAAATGCTATGGATGAAGAGATAAAGGCGATCAAGAAAAATGACACATGGGAGTTAGCTTCACTTCCATAAGGGCATGAGGCAATCGGTGTAAAGTGGATACACAAAGTAAAGTAGAAATCCAAAGGGGAAGTTGAAAGATACAAAGCGAGATTGGTGTCAAAAGGCTACAGTCAAATAGCAAGCATAGACTATGATGAGGTATTTGTAGAATATACTAGTGTATGATTATTGTTCGATGATAGTAAACATATATATATATATATATATATATATATTCATTTAAATGTATTTGTTATTGTACTATTTTATTTTTCCACATAATTAAATAAATATTTGTTGAATAAAATAAAAAACTTGGAATTCTTATTTAAACAAATATTTTATTCAAATAAATATTTTATTACAAATTTAAATAATAAAAATTTGAGCTCTCACTACATTTACACATTTTCAATTACAATACAACTTCAATTACAACACAATTTTCACTTTACAGTTTTACATACATATTTCACTTCACTATATATTCACTCATCACTCAAATTTGATCTTCAACTATTCCAGCCTATATCCAGCATCTGAACTATCTGCAAAGTAAACACTGATGGAGTAAAATTGAAAAAGAAATATTTTGTAGTGCATAATGAAGTGTGTGCTTTGAAAATATTGTTTGCCTTAGTAATTTGGGTTGTTCGTCATCGTTTATTTAATTCATCTTGCACGAACATTTTGTGACATGCACAGTGAATCACTGTACATGCCATAAGTTCATGCTCGCCAATATACACTTGCTTGTTAAAATTGCAGGGACAGGTGAGCACAAGGACAAATCCAAGCCTTGACTGGATTCAACTCAAGTGCAAATGCAAAAACAACCAATAAGACTGTAGCTTAAAAAAATGTACACATGAATATCAAAGCATACAATAATGTCAGGAAGTAAGCACTCGAAGTGGACAGAGTATAGGCACAACAATCACACACACACATACATATATGTTTGTATGTATGTATATACATGGTGACACACAAACATACTCAACCCAACAACAAGCACTACAACACAAGAATAAAAATCAAACCAGTAAATCTAACAAGCACAGTGTAGACCAACTAAGTGCAACATTACAACAAGTATGTACATGGCACTGTGGTAATTTAACTCGAAGCAATGCAAGGGTAAAAAGACTAAATCAATGAAATGACTTGAACAAAAAAAATAGAATTTATAGCCAGAAAATCAGTGTAGGCCACCAAACATGTACAAAGGACAAAGGCAAGAATAGACCAGACTTTAAGTGCAACAAGAATTCAAATTGAACAAGACTACAAACACAAAGCAAAATGTTCAAGCAAAATGGATATGCAAGCATTCACTTTCAACATGTACTTCAAATAGAACCACACAATTACAGTGATATTTATATACATATGCAACATATGAGACATCAAGGAAATATTGGAGCATGCAACAATCATAACTAGGCCAGTCTTACATATACACATGTATGCATATATGCATATATATATATGTGTGTGTGTGTACATATATATCAATTCAGGTATGAAGGCATGAACACTTAAAAAAAAGACCATCAGAATTGATGCCAGAGAAAACAAGTGCATGAGACAAATGCAAGTGCAATAGCAAGATCGATAAGAGAAATGCACAAGCATGTGGTAGGGCAAGACAAGACAAGATCAAAGCCGGCTGCAAACATAACAAGGAACAACTATTTTAGAGATATGGACATGTACAAACAGACATACAAACTCAGTGCACACACAAAAACTAGCAACTCAATGGATGCAACAAAGTGAAGCATAAGGATATGTTTCAAAAAAAAGAGGGCATCACAATAAGTCAACTCAAAGCCAGAGCAACAGAGTGCAGCGGTTTCGAACAACGACAAGTGCAAAAACAAGTAAAGATATAAGCTCATGAATGAGTAATGAACATCATACATGTAGGCACATTCAAACCAATATAAAGGCAGCAACATAAGAAACATAATGGTCGAGCTACAAGAAACACGAAGCATATATATAATGGTATAGTTCACACATATATACATACATATGTTTGTATATACATGGAAGCTTAGGCATGCACACATCAGCAAACAAGATTAACGGCAGCAACTACACAATCAAATTGAGGTCCAAAATAGTTTTTGAACAAATCAATATATCAAAATTCCAAACGAAGTAGTGAACAAGTCAGAAAAGATTTGAACATGCTGCAGGAGTGAAATTGACCGATTAAGGCAAAAAATTAAAATATCAAAATCAAGGGTCAAATTTGTTCAAAGTATATGAGACAATATATCATAGTATATATTAAAATTGAACAAGTCAAGAATCAGTAAATCGTTTGATCAAATAATCCACGACCAAAGTAAAAGTCATTCAGAAATTCATGCGAAATATATGGAGTAACATGTATACAATGAACAAGTCAGAATTCTTTATAATCATTCAATCGAAAATTGAAAGGCCAAGCAAAGAAATTGAAGAATTCAAATCAATTTTCAAAGCCAAAGCATAAATGAAAATATAGGAAATCAATCCCTATATAAACCTCACATCATCATCGACATAATTCAGATTGAGTTTGAGCAAAATCTAAAGAGCATAAAATCACATACCAATTTTCATATCATCCAACTCTACAATGAAGGCGACATTTCTTCTTCATTCGACAGAGCAATTGAATCGACGGCTTCAATTTTAGGAACCCTAAATCGAAACAAAGACAAAGGGAATTTGTTAACTCCGATAGGCTCGTGACCTAGCGACCTAAGGAGTTCTACGGCCGAGCGACCCAAGGTTTCAGCAAGAAAACAGCCCGAAGGTGTACGCGACTTAACGGGATAAAGGTGGAGCGACTCAACCATATATGCGACCTAAAGAAGAAACGGGCATGACCTAATCATAGCACGACCTAGGGGATGGAGCAATCTAACCTCTTACCAACCCAACGACTTACAGAACAAAGCGACCTAACTGCTCAACAACCTAATTACTTAAAAGGGGGGTTTGCGGCCTAATGAGTTCAGCGACCCAAGGGGTCCGCGACTTAGCGACCTAAGGAATGGGGCTATCCACAACCTAACGAGTTAAGTCGCATTACGGTTCAACAACTTAGCTTAAGTCGCTAGATTGGTTGTCTCGGGATTGTGAAGTTACTAACTACTCCCTTAGATCGCCGCCGACCAACGACTTGCATTAGGTCGTTCACGATCTAGCACTTGGTGAATAAGTGATGCTGCTTCCTCCTAAGTCGCGACGGCCTGTTAGCTAGCTCAGGTGACCACAGAAGGACCAGTTAAGTCGTAGCTCGCTTCCCTCTAACTCGCCGGCGACCTATGACCTATCTTAGGTCGCGCGCGACCTATACTTCACCCCGGAAATCTCCTATAAATACATCCTAAGCTCCAACAAGAAAGGGACTTTTCCAATCATTTTCTTCAAAGCATTGAGACTCTGCCATCCTCAAGACAAGCCTTACTCCAACATTTGAAACTCACAAGAAGCTTCAGTCAACTTCAAGCAGGGATTCAACATATTCAACCATGAATTCGGAGAATTCTCTTGCATCGAAGTTTTTCTAGCTACTTGTCTTTTGAAGTGAATTGTAATTGAAGGAAATTGTAAAGGATTGCAATCGTATAAGCAATAAAGAAGGATTGAAGTGGACGTAGGCTTGATTATAAGCCGAACCACTATAAACCCTGTGTCTCTTACTGCTTTTTTCAGTGAATTACTGTTTTTTCTGTTTCCCGTGTTAACGGGTGGTGCTTTCATTCAATCTCTATTTGCATCGGGGTGTTAGCGTCAGACTTTTTACGTTAACATTTTTGGTGCTTTCACTGAGAAAATTAAACTCAGAATACTGTCATCATAGCTTCACAGAAATTTGTAGAAAGGATCACTCTAAAAACTAGGAGTTTATCAGAAATAATGGCCCCTGGAAGAAAACTCAAGTCTGTTAGATCCAATGATGTTCGCGAGACTACTGCCACTTCTCGTCCTTTAAGTCAAACAACTCCAACCGTCGGAGTTACACAGGCAGAGATGGATGTCGTGGTATCTAGATTACATCGACAAATGGAAGCTCAGAATAACCTGATGATGGAACGGTTGAATGCTTTATTTGAGGCAAACCGCCAGCCGGCAACTAAGGAGGGAAACCTTGCCGATGAAGTGCAGAATGTGGAAGGAAGGAATATCCCTCAAAGGCCAGCTGACCCAGTGGAAAGGACACCCCCACAAGCCGGAGGATCGGGGCCGCAACCAACCCTCCGTGAACGATTGTCAAGACAGAATTCGGAGAGAATGGCTGATGTTTGTCCCGCTGAGCCTCAAAATTATGAAGAGTATTTCTCAGGCAAGGTTCGTCAGATTATGAAGGAAAGTAAGCAGAGAAATGAAGATGAGAAAGAATGGGGTTTCGCTCCGAGAAAAACTCCATTCACTGAAAAGATCCTGAAAGCAGAATTCCCAAGGAAGTTTGTCCCTCCAACTATTCCAGCTTACAAGGGAACGAACGATCCTAATGAGTTTCTGTATAAGTATGATTGGCACATGACGGGTGCCAGAGCCTCTGATGAAATCAAATGCCGGTATTTTGCGGTATACCTAGAAGGATTTGCTTTACTTTGGTTCACAAAGCTGTCGGTCCGATCGATAGACCAATTTTCTGATTTGACTCGAAAATTCAAGGAACAGTTTCGATTGTATGCGTCAAAGGCAAAGGATATAATGTCGTTATCCAGCTTGGAGCAGAATCCTGGAGAATCCATTAGAGCTTTCTTGAATCGCTTCAACATAGCTTTGGCCGAGGTAGATAACGCAGAGCCACGCATGATCCTGACATACTTGATGAGGGCAATAGATAAATCAAGTGAATTTGGGAAGTGGTTGAAAATGAAAGAACCAAATTCGCTCGACAAGTTTTATAAGAAAGCCGATGAATTCATGCGCCTGGAAAGCCTCCAAGCGTCGGCTAAGGTGGTATCTACAGGGGTTGGAAATAGTAATGCTGTTCCGAATAAGAAGGAATCTGGCAATCAGAAGAGGGGGAACAATGGCCAGAAGAAGCAAGGAGATGCAAAGAAAGGACGTCCCTTCAACTTTACCCCTCTGACTGATACCCCGAAAAACATCTACTTTGCAAACAAAGACACGGTCGAATTCCCCGCGCCAGCTAAGCAAAGAGTTAATGGGAAAGCTGAGAAGAATGGAAGGTTTTGCCGTTTCCATAACCAACCCAGGCATGATACTAACGAGTGCCGTCACTTGGAGGAGGTAATTGAGGAACTGTTGAAGGAAAACAAGCTCCAGCAATAGGTAAAAAGGAACAAGAATGGCCCAACTTCGTCAACTCAAGGACAACAGGTTCCTGTTCATAGTCCTGGCTCAAGTGAAAAGGCGACAGCACATGAATCAGAGAGGCCTGTTATAAATGTGGTTACAGGGGGCCCTCACCCAGCTGGCAGAAGTTGGGGTGAGATGGAAAGATATGCCCGTGATTTGAAGTATGCACGGCAGATGAAAGTTTTTTTGTGTTAGAAGATGCTGCACCCCTGAAGCAGCAGAAAACTTTTAATGATGACATTATATTCAGTGCTAGGGATTCGATGGGAGTTGAAGCTCCTACCATTGATCCTTTGGTCATCTCCATTGGCATTGGGTCAGCTACTGTGAAAAGAGTTCTGGTTGACTGTGGAGCTTCGTGCAACATTCTCTTCAAGAAGACTTTTGATCAGATGAAGATTCCAATGGCTGACGTTCAAGCTTCATCACTAAAGATTGCTGGTTTTACTGGGGAGCCAAAACAGCCAATTGGGACTATTGATTTGTTCGTAGAGCTTGGAGAGGGGCAGAGAAAAGTGGCTCGAAAATAGACCTTTGTTATTGTTGAAGAATTTTCTGCCTACAATGCCTTCCTAGGCCGACCAACTCTGGCAGCATTTAAAGCTATTCTTGCCCCATGGTGTCTGACCATAAAATTCCCCACAGATAATGAAGTCGGTGTGGTGAAAGGGGATCAGAACGCTGGACGGGAATGTTATCTTACAGAGTTGCGTCAAACGAGAAAGAGAGAAATGGGAAAAGATGCGGCGGCCTCAGTCCGCATCAAAGAATCAACCTTGTAGCAATTACAGGGTGGACCCTGCACAGGCGAACACAGCGGTGCACGAAGAGAGATGAATCCCAGAAAAGCCAGTGCAGGGGAAAATAGAGTGGTACCAGTTGAAGAGACAGTGCCGGTACCTGCTGACCCAAAAGACCCGAACAAAGTATTGAATGTGGGTTCGCAGCTTAATGCAACGGTTCAAAATATTCTGATATCATTTTTGAAAGCAAATCTGGATGTATTCGCTTGGACTCATGCCGATATGTGTGGAATATCTCCAGAAATTGTAGTACATACCTTGAATATTGATCTAAAGTTTACACCTGTGAAGCAGAAATGAAGAACCAAGGGTCTCGAAAGGTCAACAGCATTAAAGGAAGAGGTGGATCGACTCATGGAGAATGACTTTATCAGAGAATCTACTTATCCGAACTGGGTTTCAAATCCAGTACTAGTTAAGAAGGCTAACGAAAAATGGAGAGTATGCATCGAATTTTCAGATTTAAACAAGGCTTACCCCAAAGACTGCTTTCCGCTTCCCAGGATTAACCAGTTAGTTAATGGAACCGCGGGGCATGAATTGTTATCTTTTATGGATGCTTACTCCGGATATAACCAAATCATGATGCATGAGCCAGATCAAGAGGACATGAGCTTTATCACCGATGTTGGTCTTTACTGCTACAGAGTCATGCCATTCGGACTTAAGAATGCAGGGGCAACTTACCAAAGACTTGTTAATGCCATGTTTAAACCACAGATTGGCAAGACTATGGAAGTTTATGTCGACAATATGCTTGTAAAGTCAAAGAAAGCAGTGGACCACATGGATCACTTGGCAGAGATGTTCTCAATCCTCCGAAAGTACGGAATGAAGCTGAATCCTTTGAAGTGTTCATTTGGGGTAGAATCTGGAAAGTTTCTTGGTTTCATTGTGAGTGCAAGGGGCATTGAAGCTAATCCTGCTCAGATAACTGCCTTAAGAGAAGTCAAAGCTCCTAGAGCAAAGAAGAAATTGCAAAGTCTTAATGGAAAAGTTGTAGCCTTGAGTCGGTTCATTTCCAAAGCTACTGATAAATGCATCCCATTCCTTGATGCTCTAAAGAAAGGAAGAAAAAACTTTGATTGGACTTCTAAATGCTAAAAAGCTTTCGATGAGCTGATTCATCATATGGAAAAGCCTCCTATACTTTCTAAGCCTGACAATGGTGAAGATCTTTTTGTATATTTGGCGATCTCGTCCCATGCCCTCAGTGCAGCTTTGGTACGGGAGGATGCAAAAATTCAGCGCCCGGTCTACTACATCAGCAAGAGATTCACTGGGGCAAAATTGAACTATTCAAAGTTGGAAAAGCTCGCCTATTGTCTACTGATTGCATCAAGGAAATTGAGGCCATACTTCCAAGCTCATCCCATCAAAGTCCTCACCGATCATCCCTTGAAGCAAGTCATGTTTCGTCCTGAGACTTGGGGTCGTCTTTTGAATTGGAATATTGAGCTCAGTCAATATGACATCACTTATCATCCCCAGAGAGCTATCAATGGATAAGCTTTGGCAGACTTCATCGTGGAATGTACAGACAAAGGTGATAGTGAGGAAGTAGAGACCGATAATCCTTCAGTCCGATGGAAATTGTATGTTGATGGCGCAAGAAACAATTACTGTTCCGGGGCTGGGGTTGTGCTTGAAACCCCTGAAGGATGATCATTGTGTTATGTTTTGAAAAGCAAAGAGCAATAAGCTCATTTTATTGACTTAATCAAATTACAACACACACCAACAAAACACAAAATTACAAGCAATTGCAGTACATTTTTGACAACAGACTAAACTAAATATAATCACAATACAAATACACTTTACTGAAAAGAAAAATTGACAACTAACTGTTACTACAAATGAACCATAATACAGTCATCAACATATCATCATGCTTTCTTCTAACCAATCATCCACTCCAAGCCATGATAACAGAATTATCATACTTCACTTGCAAATTCAGGCATCATGCTATTACAAATCCAAGCATCAAACAAGCAGTAGTTTCACTTTAGTTACAAACAGATTGCAAATCTCTAAGAATGCTACCATGAATGGAATTATAGAGTTGAGAGGAGTTTTTAACATCAATACCAAACACTCTATTGTTCCTTTCTGTCCACACAGCATACACCAATTTCTTAAGCAACTTTAGGAGTAGATTAGTCATTCTAGTCTTCCATCTCGTAGCCTTAAACACATTGAACCACTCAATAGCACTGACTTGTGATGGTTTATAGAAACCACCATTTGATAGAAGTCTAAACCAAATCTGATATACAAATGAACATTGAAAGAACAAATGAGTATTTGTTTCTTGTTCTGATCTACAAAGAACACAAATATCATCTGATATTAAACCCAATCTACATAGTTTATCCTTAGTATTCAGAGCATTTGCCATCACCTTCCATAAAAGTAGATTTTCTTTAGCACTTCCACCAGTATTCCAGATTCTTGAATGCCAAGGAAAATACAAACTGTTACCACAGAGAGATTTGTACACAAGTTTAATTGAATGTTGCTTTCCTTTATCAGACCAAATCAGAACATTTCCATTATTAATGATGGAATTATTTGAAATAATATTCCAAAGTTTCCTGAGTTGAACAGAACTAGAATAAGGAAGAACAATTGTATCACCCTGAATAAAATCATCAACTATAGCTGAATCAGGTATACCAGAGTTGCATCTGAGATTATAGTCCACAACAGAACTTAATATCAGACCTTTACTAGCCCAAGGAGAATGCCAGAAAGAAAGACCTTTAATTAAAGAATAATTACATTGCAACAGTGGTATGAATGTCTGCCTAAGCTTAAGAATGCTTCTCCAACTCCAGCTGCAGTTCTGAGGAATATGCATTGTCCAAAAATTCTTTTTACCAATTAAATTTTGATTTACCCATTGTGACCATAAATTGCCATCAGATTGAAAGATTTTATTGAAGTATACTGACATTGCTGCCTTATTCCAAAGAAATATATTTGTTATACCAAGACCACCATATTTTTTTGGATCAAACAGCTTTGAAAAAGAAATTGGGATGAGTTTCCTTGAGAAAGGATCACCATGCCAAAGAAATTTATTGAGAGCACCAGATATCATGTTGATCACCTTAACAGGAAGTATATAATGCCTTGTCCAATAATTAGTCATAGCAACAGCAATAGATTGAACAATTGTAAGCCTACCAGCTTGGGAAAGCTTATCAATAGGCCAAATTCTAAGTCTTTCAATTATCTTTTCAAAAAGAGGTAAGCAATTATGTTTAGTGATTCTGGAACTCAAGATAGGTAAATCCAGATAATAAGAATTCTTAGGCAATTCTTGTAAGCAGAGAATTCAATGATTTATTTCCTTTGAATTGTATTTAGACCAGCAACCAAGATATTAGATTTCTGAAAATTTATTCTCAAGCCAGTAATAGAATAGAAAAATTCCAGAGATGATGTGATACTTTGAATATTGATGGAAGTGGGCTTAGTAAAGATAATAAGGTCATCAGCAAACAAAAGATGAGTGATAATAGGATTTTTACATTTGGGATGAAGCTGCAACTTTTTTTTATCAACAAGATCCTTCAGAATGGAATTCAAAAGCTCCATAACAATAATGAACAAATAAGCAGAAATTGGGTCACCTTGTCTTACACCTTGTTTGCCCTTAAAATAACCATACAAACCACCTTCTCTAGAAATAGAAAACCTTGGTGAAGAAATACATGTGTAGATCCATGCTAAGAAAGGTTTTGGAAAGTTCATTCTAGACATTATAGCTAAAATAGATGGCCATGCAATAGAGTCAAATGCTTTTTTAATATCAAGTTTAAGCATACACCTTGGAGAAATATTAGCTCTCTCATAACCATACAACAATTCTTGTGTCAAGAGAACATTATCACTTATTGATCTACCAGGAATATAAGCTGCTTGATTATTTGAAATGATAGAAGGTAAAACTGTTTGCAATCTATTTGTCAAAATTTTTGAAATAATTTTGTAAATAATATTGCAACAAGAAATTGGTCTAAAATCAGCAACTGAAGATGGATTTTTAATTTTAGGAATCAAAGAGATTGCTGTTGCAGCAAGACAATCAGGGAGTTTATTATGAAGGAAAAAATATTGGATGGCCTTAACAACATCTGATCCAATTATTTTCCAACTCTTCTGAACATAATGAGCATTAAATCCATCCGGTCCACCACAACTATTACTGTCTAAACTGAAAACTGCAGATTCAATTTCATTCTCAGAAATGGCATTAATTAACTCATTTGATTGATTGGTAGTAATGGTAGGGAGGTTGATGTTAAAAAGAGACTTTATATCAGGAGTGAATAAATTGGAAGGTGCTAAAATAGATTTAAAATACTGCACAAAAGCCTCATTTATCCCATCAAAGGTATTAACCATGTTACCAAGCATATCCTTGATCTGAAAGATATATTCATGATTCCTCTTGACCTTTAGAAAATTGTGGTAGTACTTAGTATTCCTATCAGCCTCTCTTTCCATTCTCAAATGAATCTTTTGCTTGAGTGAAGAAACTTCCTTTTGAATAGTTTGTTCCAAGGAATTTTTTAATTTTAGTTCAGAAAGAATTAATGATGTATCAAAGGGCCTATCATTGAGCATAGCTTGAATAATATGAAGCTCATTTCTAATCTGAGTGGATAGCAAAGAAGCCTTACCAAAGTTGATAGCAGACCACTTCTTAAGATGAAATTTAAGTGCCTTCATTTTGAAAATAATATTGGTAAGAGGATCACTTCCATATTGCATATTCCACACCTGATACAAAATAGTAAAGTATTCATCTTGTTTAGTCCAAAAATTAAAAAATTTAAAAGAATGTGTTCTACCACGAATGTCATCTGTTCCACAATGAAATACTAAAGGGCAATGATCAGAAAGAGAGGGATGCAAAATTTGATAATAAGATTTAGGCCAGAGATGTAGAAAAGGAATGTTTAAGAAAATATGATCAAGCTTACATAATGTAGATTTACCACTTCTATTACAATTAGACCAAGTAAAATCATGACCAAAATGCTTAGCAGAGAAAAGGTTAGATTGAATTAGAGCACTATTCAAAGGAGAAATATCTTTAAGAGTTAAAGGACAGCCCCCACTTTTCTGATTACTTTCATACATGCAATTAAAGTCACCACCAATTATCCAAGGAATAGAAGTTGATTTTAGCGATGGAAGGAAATCAAGAAAGACCTGCCTAAGAGATAAGGAATTATGAGCATAGACAGTTGTAAGATGAAAAGAAGCATTAGATGGCAAATGCAAACAAAGATAGTGAATGAATTGATCAGATGCATGTAACCTAGAAAGTTTGAAAAAGTTAGGATTCCAAATAGTAAGCAATCTTCCATAATTAGCTTGAAGAAAATTATCATCATACAACCAGGTTGGAGCAATCACATTCTTAGCTTTGATAGTAGCTTGTATATCAAGTTTTGTTTCAGATATACACATTAAATGAATGTTTTTCTCAAAAATAAGATTCTTAATCTCAACTTGCTTAGCTAATAAATTAGCCCCTCTAATATTCCAAAAAGCAATATTCATCATTTAATAGGAAGTGGTGGTAACAAAGGTGATGGATTTTTCCTAGTATGTCTATGATGATTATTATTTTTTGATGATGATAAAGGTAAAACTTCATGAGGCTTAAAATTTTTACCATTATTGAGATCATCACAATTTACAACTATTTTATTACCAGACTTTGTAGTATCTTCAGAAAGCTCATCAGAAACAGATGGAGGAGGTAATTCAATATGATTTGGTGGGGACAGATGCAAATAAGGGGAAGTAAAATTAGAAATGGGTGATTTTGTGCTAAATTGAGAGGAACAAAAAGTACAAGTAGATGCAATTGAATTGGGAAGAGTAGAAGAAGCTACAAAAGATGTTGATGAAGATGAAAAATTTCCAGAAACTAAACATGATGTTGAGGGAACAGAAACAATATCAGATGAAGTATGATTAATATGTGAAAGTACATTAGGACCAGAATCAACAGAGTTAATGATAAGAGTGTGAACTTCATTGATACTATCATTATGGGTTGCAAGAGAGGAGTCATTTAAGACTGCAAAGGAATTTTGATTTACAGGGATACTTGAACTATTACCATGATGTACAACAGCTCCAATTTCCTTTGCTACATCTAACTCATTGATAGAATTAACATTAGAAATAATATTCTCCTTTAACACCGATTGCTTCTGTTTCCAAACCCCTTTGCTTCTTTTATTAATAATTCTCCAATTATGATTAATTGCACTATCATCCCTATTTCCACCTTTATTAATATTTACATTCACTCCTACCACCTGATTTATTTTTCCAACAGTTTCACCAGTATCACCCCCCACACATTGCTTATTCACAAATTCACAGGAAATAGTATTATGACCAAAAATTTTACAGTGAGTACAGATGCTAGGTTTCCAGTCATAAGACAGTTGAACATCTGGACAATTACTTCCCAATTGAGGAACATGAATAGAGTCAGGTAAATCACAATCAGGAGAAATCTCAACTAATGCTTTAGCATACTTGAATCTTTGTAATTTCTCTGTACTACTATCAAAACAAATCAATCTACCAATATGACAAGCAAGCCAATTTATACCAACTAAAGTCCATAGTATGGTGGGTATCTTATGAAAATGAATCCAAATAGGAACTTTCTTAATCTGAGCTTGCGATAAACCAAATGATGGATCCCATTTTGTAATTATGAACATTCTACCTCTAATGAATAAAGGATCCGAATCAAGAACAAGATCCCTATCCTCCTGATTAGAAAACTTGAAATAGAAATTAAAACCATCCGATTTAAAATCTACTTCACCTTTGAGTTTCCAGTATCTCTTCAAGAAATTAACAACGGTTAAAAATGAGAGAGTACCATCCAAAAAGAACCCCACAAGATGATCATTCCAATACTTAATACCTTCATCCCTAACAAGATCTGGAAGCTCAGTGGGTGGCTTGTCACGAGGAATATCAAAGTGAATCGGATTATAAGATCCAGCATTCTTAGGAAGGGATTTGAAAAGTGAAGACCAATTCGATTTCAAAGAACCAGAAGCAATGGGAATAGAGGAAGTAGAAGATATGGGATTGACAGATTTGATAACAGTAGAAGAGGAAGAAACATAAGATGAGAAGGTAGAGGAGGAATGAGAAGATGAAAGAGGAGGAAAAGAGGCGGAATTAAGAGAGAATGAGGAAGAAGAACGATCAGGCGCCATTAAAATTTCAAAAGGAAACAGACAATATTCTAATTTCAAAAGGAAAGGATGACACGCACAAATCGAGAAATGGTCCAAATCATTGTGTTATGTTTTAAAATTGGAATTACCTTCGACAAACAATGAAGTAGAGTATGAAGCTCTTATTGCCACTTTGAGAATTGCTAAGGAGTTAAATATCAAAATGTTGCAGATCTTCAGTGATTCGCAGCTTATTGTGTGTCAAGTCAGGAAAGAATTTCAAACCAAAGGAGGAAATCTGCCCACTTACTTGTCAAGAGCCTGGGAGCTTCTCGAGGACCTGGACCATTACACGATAAACCATATACCTCGGGAAGAAAACATGAAGGCAGATTCCCTCGCGAAGTATGCAAGCACTGGTGAAGCTCAATTATTGGGATTAGTTCCTGTGGAAGTCCTGTCAACTCCAAGCATTGATGAAATGGATATTGACTGGATCATGACTATATCACAGGAGCGGGAATCATGGATGACTCCAATACTGGAATATCTGCGCCACGGTTCTCTACCAGAAAACTCAAATGAACGGCAGAAGTTTTTGAGAAAAGCATCCAGATACATAATTCATGATGGTCGATTGTATAGGCGGGGGTTCTCAATGCCATTACTCCGATGTGTGACCAAGGAAGAAGCTGAGACAATTCTAACTGAGGTACATGGAGGAGAATGTGGAGATCATTCAGGTGGACAAACTTTAGCAAAGAAAATTCTTCGTTATGGATATTTTTGGCCGGATATTAATCATGATGCCGCGAGTTACGCCCGAAAATGTGACCGATGCCAGAGATTTGCAAAAATCCCAAGAGCACCTTCCACTGAGATAACACAGATGGTCAGTCCGTGGCCATTTGCTATTTGGGGAATGGATCTCATCGGGCCTTTGCCAACCGCCAAATCCGGAATCAGATACGCTATAGTTGCTGTTGATTATTTTACTAAATGGGCTGAATCTAAACCCTTAGCTACTATTACCTCTAAGAAAATGATAAACTTTGTAACTAAGAATATCATTTGCAGGTATGGAGTACCTCAAAAGATAATCACAGACAATGGAACCCAATTTGAAAGTGAAGAGTTCCAAGATTTTTGCAAAAAATTCAAGATCCAGAAAAGTTTCTTAGCAGTGGCTCATCCGCAGGCAAACGGGCAAGTGGAAGCAGTAAACAAAATTATCAAATCAACCATCAAAAAACAGCTGGAAAAAGCAAAAGGTGGTTGGGTCGATAAACTTCCGCTAGCACTATGGGCATATAGAACTACACATAAAACTGCGACGGGGCACACTCCATTTTCATTGGCATATGGATCAGAGGCAATGATTCCGGTAGAAATAGAGGTCCCTTCACATAGAAGAATCCATTTCAATCAAGCCGAAAATGAAAAGCTGCAATTTGAAATCCTTGACTTCCTTGATGAGAAAAGGGAAGAAGCTGAGCTCAGAACTGCAGCTCACCAGCAAAGAATAGCCAGGCACTTCAATTCCAAAGTTCGCCGGCGCAGCTTTGAAGTGGGGGATCTAATCTCAAAAAGAATTATGACACCTACATGCGTGCTTGGACCAAACTGGGAAGGGTCGTATGTTATAGGCCAAAAACTTCTTGATGGCACATTCAAGCTTGTAACTGTCGAAGGAGACCCAATTCCAAGAGCTTGGAACAGCAATCATTTGCGTCCATATTTTACTTAAAGGCTTTAACGAAATATTGTAAAAGAATGATGAATGTATGATTCTTGTATTGAAAGCCGTTGTAAAGTCAGTGCAAGTGAATAATAAGAACTATAAAGTGGATGTAGGCCCAGTTCTTGGCCGAACCACTATAAATCTTGTGTTCTTTACTATTATAGACTGCTGTGCTTTATTTCGATATATAAAATACGTCAACTGTATTACTAAAATGTCGATTTAATAATGCAGGCCATAAAAACAAAGCTTACCCGTCACAAGACCCAGCAATCCTCGACATCACCCAACAAGCAAACGCTAAGCCGTTCAAAATTTCCATACTCAAATCCTACGAAAGAAGTGCTTCGAACAAAAGTTAGCGATTCGGTTGGAAGTGGGCCATTGCTAACTAACTGTGAATGGTTGTACAAACGAGCATCCAGTTAAATAGCCTGTGTCTACTCCACCACTCGCTTAACTATGAAATATATTTCTTTAGATAAGGGAAATTATTGGCGACGAAAAGGGAAGGATATATTTGAAAAAGATAACGAGGATCGCCGATATGAATAGATGGCAAAGAGACACGGGCGAGCAAGCATCAAACAGCAAAAGACCTCTTCGGAGGCACAAGCCCTCTTCGGAGGCACAACTCTTCGGAGGATAAAGACCTCAAACAGGGCATGTCAGAAGACTTTCTCAACAAAAAAGATTGGTAC
The DNA here is from genome assembly GCA_030765085.1 of Allium cepa. Taxonomy (NCBI): domain Eukaryota; kingdom Viridiplantae; phylum Streptophyta; class Magnoliopsida; order Asparagales; family Amaryllidaceae; genus Allium; species Allium cepa. Next base: position 149,729,111 of record CM060928.1, read on the forward strand.
AGAATGACCGGGAGCACCTTTCTGACTAGAAGGCAAGGCACTTGTTTACTAGCTGAGACAGTTTGCGCAGACAAGCGTCCAAGTAACTTGCGTCCGCCTCGTGAATCCATACGATGATCGGAGGCACCTTCCCAAGTGGAAGGCAAGGCGTTTGTTCACTAGTTGAGACAATCTGCGCAGAAAAGCGTCCAAGTAACTTGCGTCCGCCCCGTGAATCCGGCCAACCATGAGGAAGAAACTTCCAGGTAGACTCGGAGGCACGCATTCTACCAAGATTTGAAATAAAACTTCACAAGTGTTGGAATGTGAAAAGCCCTCTTCAGAGGCCCATTTCACCATAGTTGAAATGCTAAAAGACCTCGAGCGGGCCTCGCCAGAAAAAGAGAGTTCTTTCTCCACATAAAGTTGCGGACTAATCGGTGGCACAGAACACTTGTGTCTGCCCCGTGAATCCATCCAACTAAGAGAAAGAAGCTCCAAACTTCCAGGCAAAAGCCCTACTCAGAGGCACACATTTCACCGTGATCTGAAATAAAACTTCACACGAGTCGAAATGTGAAAAGCCCTCTTTGGAGGCCCGCTTCCCAGCGAACAGGGAAAAGATAAAAGCCTCTCCCAAGAGGCAGAAACAAAAAGCCCTCTCCCCAGAGGCACAATCAAACAAAAAAGCCCACTTACCAGAGGCACTAGCAAGTCGAAGCTCACTTTACCACGAAAGAAAATTCACTCGCCAAAAAAAAAGTGATTTTCTCCATAAAAAAAATGAAATATAAAAACTTCGCAGCAAAAAAAAGAGAAAAAACTCCTCCAAAATGAGGCGCATCCTACTAAATACGAAAAATATTTCCTTAAAATGGAAATATTATCTTATAAAGTACAGATGCAAACCTCCTTCAAACGGAAAAGTTATTCTCTAAAGAAAGAGTACAAGTCTTCTCGAAATAGAGGAATTGTTCTCTAAAAATTTTGCCAATGTGAAAGAGATTGCAATAAACCATGGTGTGGGGGCAGCACATTATAGGTGCAAGAATGGAAACAATGCTCAAACAACATACCATAGGTTCATTGCAATATCACACAAAGAAAACAAGGAACTTGTATAAAGATAAAGAATAAATGTATCCTCAATTACAGACAGAAGCTTGTATAAGTAAAAGGAACATTTTATTCAATATTACAAAAATTATATACATGTATATAGGTACAGGTTTCAGGATAAAGAAAAGTGGGGGCCGGTACCCGCGCAATCTCCGGCCAGTACATGCAAAAAGCAAAAAGTAAAGCAAAGAAGGGAAAGCAGACCCATCACTTCTTTCTCCCACCACCTTTAGAGCCTTCACCTGGCTTAATAGGCAATTTCTCAAGCTGGCTTGGGAGAGTTGGAGGAGAAGGAGAGAGAGCTAGTGCTGGATCAACTTTCGTTTCTTTTTCGGTAACAGAAATGCTTCTCCCTTTCTTCTTTGAAGTTGTACGCTTCTTCCTCCTCTTTGAAGAAGACTCACTCTCCGGAGTGACAAGAGCAGACAATTTTATGTCATCAGAAAGGGTTCTCTCCGGAGATGCTTTTCCTCCTTCAAGTCCTTCGGCCTTCTGCTCCTGCGAAGCGGCTGGATCGTCCAAGTCTTGAAGGGCTCCTATTAATTCTTCCTGCGATCCCGGCTGGAAAGTAGGGGTAATTTGAAAGGATGGGGGAGGAGCAGCCGGAGGAGGATAAGTTTCTATGAAACTAGGCGTTTTCGCTACAGAAGAAAAGCAAAAAATATTAGTATCTCCCGCGAAGAGGGGAGATAACGGCTCATCGAGTCTTAAGTAATAAGCAACAAGTTCATCAAGCTCGGCCGAAGCAAATGAGTAATCCGCTTGACCTGGTTCGACGTTAATATTACCTGGAGAAGTGGGCTTCCTAATGTCAACTTCATAAGCTTGTGCTTCAGTGCTTTCTTCGCCTTCATCTCCACCTTGTGCACTTGTAATCTCAGTTATGACTTTAGCAGGGGACGGAGAATGGGAATCGGAGCCTGTGATATCAACGTCAGCCGAAATTGGAGGAGGGACAGGGGCAATTAATGGTGCTTCTTTCTCTGGATGCTCCTCTCTCATCATCCCAGCACGCTCTCTAGCAAGCTGCTCTTTTCCTCTGGCAAGGGAAGCACGAGCTTCGTCATCCAGATAATGTGCCTCGAGTTCTTCTTCGGCATACCCAGCATCTTTAAGCATATCAAGCGCAGATTCCCATACTTCAGCCAAAGTGATTTCATATTTGGGGCCCAAAAATGCGAGACTGCCACGCCCTAAGACACTTTGCAAGTAGAAGTCAAATAATGTCGAACTGACATCGGCTTTAGTGGCTTGATGAGCTTCTTCAGCTGCAATTTTACCGGCAACAGCCTCATCGCTCTCTTTCTCAACCATAGCAAGTCGAGTTTTTAATATCGTAATTTCGAGGTTCTGGGAGCTGGTCTGTTATCGCAACTGTGCAACTTCAACGCGATAATCTTCTACAACCTTTTCCTGCCACTTTAGTTTATCTTCGGCTTCTCGTTGGCTAGCATGAGCAACCCGCACTTGTTGCTGAAGCACACTTTCCCTTTGAGAGTAGGAAGTGGAGGAAATAGCAAGCTCCTCTTTAAGTTTTCCAACTTCCGCTTCAAGCTTTTCATTATAAGCGACGATGCTCCTCATCTCAGCATCATGTTGATCAAGAGTCTTTTGCCATTCGGATTTATCGTTCTCCATGGTCAACATAGCCTCAAGGTTCGCGCGATTCACTCTTTGGAGTTCGTCAACAAGTTTCTGCCAATTCGACATTCTCTCAATATCAAGCTTGACAGCATCAAGATTTCGCAACATGGCTGGTTTGTCGATTGGAACCAGATCAAGATCAAAGCGAACTCCCTTCAAGCACCAGTTTGGAAATCCGCTTTGAAGGGTAGCTGGGCCTGGTCCAACCTGATATGAGGGCCTGCCAATGAGCGTCTGAATGTCGGTACGAGCGAGAGCGGGAGATTGAGGAGGCACCGAAGCAATGGGCTCTTTAAGAATGTCAGATGATGACTTTTCACCGTGCTTGGTCCGTTTGCTCGAATCTTCGGCAGCGTGGCTCTTTCCTTTGTCATCATGGGACTTTCGTTTGAGGGAATCACCCTCTCTGTGGGAAGAGTCGTGACGTTCATCCCCTCTCCCGTACCGTTCTTCGTATGCTCTTCTCTCCTGAGCTTTTCGAGCAGCCCTCTCCTCATCAGTTTCCCTATGAGGGGGAAGATAGCGCCTGTAATCATATTGACTGCGCCTTCCATACTGCTTAAAGTCATCATTATACGAGCCACTTCGCCCCATTGAAGAACCTGAAATTGAAAAAGAAGCATAGCTTGAGAATCTTCAAATTGCAAGGAGTAAAGTGCCAATAAATCCAAAGTGTGTGTGGTGTGTGCAAACTACACGCGTCGAACTACGAACCGTTCCTCAGTTAGGGGGTGGTAATAGATTTTACAGCCAATGTTGATTCTTGAGCTGGAGGAGTCTATTGAAGAGCAGATGTTGCTTCAACCACTGGAGATACAATTTTAGCAGCGGAAAGATCATCTTTAAAGAGTTCTTGAGACGTAACTATAAATTCGCTCAACCCTTCGAAAGTGTCATTACCACTGTGTTCAACAGGGCTCTTCACCTCAACTCCTTCATCGGTAGTCTTCTCGGTTTGTTGAAGATCTTCTTCATCTTCGATAACCGGGGCAAGAGCAAGTTTACAAGATGGCCCCGCAATGTCAGTTGGAGTAGAACATTTTACCAACGAAGCCTCAGTTGTAAGTTCCTTCGGTACGGGTTCGTCAGTAGAAACTGGGGCATCTAATGCCTTAGCTGGGGAATCAGGGACTTCGTGAGGTTGTGTAGAGCGGGAAGAATGTAGAAGTCCAAACTGATGTAAAAACTCATCCTTCGACAGAAATTTTATACTCCTCTCCTCAGCAGCCACGGCATTTAGTCTTTCAAAAATCTGTTTGTGGCTTGAATCTCTAGAGGGGAGAGGAAGTGCTGAAAAAGGAAAGAATAAAATTAGCAACTGACAATTCGGATCTCGAAAAAGCTCGGAAATGGAAAAAGTAGAAACAGGTAATCTTACTTCCTACTCTCTAGATGGCATAAAACCCTGGGGGGCAACGAACGAAGAAAAACTGGTTCAAAAAGCCATGAGCACTTTCGGAAAGATCAGTAATAAGCTTGCAATTCCTAGCGCTTCTCACATGAATTAGGGAAGGGTGGTCTTTATTCTTAACAAATGAGCATAAGTAGCAAATTTCTTCGAAACTCGACAGATGATCAAGAGTTCTCCTAAATAAAACACATAACCCCATCAGGATAGCATAGCCATTGGGATGTAGTTGGAACGGAGAGATGGTCAACCGAAGGAGAAGCGTTCGAAGAAAATCGTTAAAAGGAGGAATTGCTCCACTTAGGCACATCTGGCGATTGACTGCAACAAAACCGCGAGGTGGATTATCGGCAGTATCATTCGGCCCGGGAAGTAGAGCATCACTCTCAGCAAGGCCAAATCGAATGCGTAACTGGTTAAATGCTCTCTGGGTTAAAGTAGTCGGAGTTCTTTCTGGAGGATACACTGCAGGAATGTTGTCTGAAAGATCTCTTCAGCTTGAGCTACCACTTCTTCTTGATGTGAAGCCATTCTACATAAACAACTGGATATTCAAACATGAAGGTGCGCGTTTCCTAAATGTGTGAAGTGCTGTGTAAAGATAACAAAGCAACAAGCAAATATAATTGAAATTAAACATGTGTCAATTGCAATATTTCAAGACTTGTCACTTTAAGTCCAAATACAAGTGCAATATTAGCACAAACAAATCGACTTTAGTTGGTTAACATTGTTTTAATACTTCGCTTGAGTTTGTTGATTCACAGCATTTCATACAATTTCTTTAAGTTAATTATCCTTTATCGACTAATCTGTCATTTGACGTGGGCAATTAGTGGCAGTATATTCGCCCTAGTTTTCTGCAAATGTTGTATTTAACAGGTTATTAGCATCAAATTTGGTATAATCTGTTAAGAAAGCAAAGCAAAGTCATGCAAGTTATTTAGGCAGTTCAAAGTTCGAGTTGGAGGTGCAATCAAGTCTTATCAAAATTTTTAGGTTCCCAACTTGTTCAAGTCCTAGGCCGTATGGTTTGAGTTAAAAGTACAAGGCATGGCAACGCGCATCAAAGTCCTAAGTCGTTCACAATCTGAAGGTTAAATCACAAAGCTTCAAGTCAAGGCGGTGAAAATTCGCTCAAGTCCAAGGTCGCTCGCGACCTAACGAGTAGGATGAGATGGGTATAAGTCGCAAGAAGCAATTCGGTAGTGGAAAATTGTCCAAGTGCTAAGTCGCTTGTGCGACCTAAAGGCTAAGTCGCTTGCACGACCTAAAGCCTAAATCGTCCACGACCCAAAATGTTTCTTGCGAGTTAAGTTGATTCGTTGGTCCTTTAAATCGTGCGGCATGGTAAGAATAAAAGGCTACAGTTGAAAGTAACGTGAATCTCTCTAAGTCCTAGCTCGGCCACGACTCAAGGCTTATGTCGCATCTAGTTAAATCGGTCAAAAGTTTGAGTAGCGAAAGTTGTCAAGTCGGCCAAATCAGTTAGGTCGCGGGGACTTTTAGATCGCCCAGATCCTTTAAGTCGTTTCTGGAATGATGCAGCGACCCAAGGCTATTTCCCGTTGGAACCGATAGGCCCTACTACTCACCAGTTACACTTTGCCACGTGTTTATCAACCATTGTGTCGTTTGAAGCATTCTGTCTAAACCTAAAACCCATTAACCCGATTAGCGACGAATCCTATCCTCTGCTCAAACCTCTAAAAGCATCATCTTCCCCTTCCAATCTTCAAAAACCATTACCAAACTTCTCGGATTCAAAGCTCTTACTAGCTTCGAAGCTAATCGCTAGCAATTCGACAGGAATCAAGGGGCCAGTTCGAATATCGATTTGCAACATAACAACAAAATCGTGTGGAAACGGTTATGGTGGAATTGGCGATGAGTGCAGTAAGTAAATGCTCGAGTTTACCTAAAAATTCGTTGATGGACTTAACGGTTGAAGGAGGAGAAAGTCTCAAGCTAAATTTTTAACCTTGGAGGATCGTTAGTGGCGGTTTAAAGAGTTGGAACAGATGAAATGAGGAAGTGGCAAGCTAAGCAATTTATACGGGGTGAAAGAAATGCATAATGGCACGCGACCTAGCAAGACCAATAAGTCAGGAACGACCTAAAAGCTGGATCGGAGCACACGACCTAAGTAATAGGCGTGTACTCCGAGGGGCCAATGTTAACTCTGATAGGCTTGCGACCTAGTGACCTAAGGAGTTGTACGGCCGAGCGACCCAAGGTTTCAACAAGAAAACAACCCGAAGGTGTAGGCGACTTAACGGGATAAAGGTGGAGCGACTTAACCATATATGCGACCTAAAGAAGAAACGGGCACGACCTAATCATAGCACGACCTAGGGGATGGAGCGATCTAACCTCTTACCAACCCAACGACTTACAGAACAAAGCGACCTAACTGCTCAACGACCTAATTACTTAAAAGGGGGGTTTGCGGCCTAATGAGTTCAGCGACCCAAGGGGTCCGCGACTTAGCGACCTAAGGAATGGGGCTATCCACGACCTAACGAGTTAAGTCGCATTACGGTTCAACAACTTAGCTTAAGTCGCTAGATTGGTTGTCTCGGCATTGTGAAGTTACTAACTACTCCCTTAGATCGCCGCCGACCAACGACTTGCATTAGGTCGTTCACGATCTAGCACTTGGTGAATAAGTGATGCTGCTTCCTCCTAAGTCGCGACGGCCTGTTAGCTAGCTCAGGTGACCACAGAAGGACCAGTTAAGTCGTAGCTCGCTTCCCTCTAACTCGCCGGCGACCTATGACCTATCTTAGGTCGTGCGCGACCTATACTTCACCCCGGGAATCTCCTATAAATACACCCTAAGCTCCAACATGAAAGGGACTTTTCCGATCATTTTATTCAAAGCATTGAGACTCTGCCATCCTCAAGACAAGCCTTACTCCAATATTCGAAACTCACAAGAAGCTTCAGTCAACTTCAAGCAGGGATTCAACATATTCAACCATGAATTCGGAGAATTCTCTTGCATCGAAGTTTTTCTAGCTACTTGTCTTTTGAAGTGAATTGTAATTGAAGGAAATTGTAAAGGATTGGAATCGTATAAGCAATAAAGAAGGATTGAAGTGGACGTAGGCTTGATTATAAGCCGAACGACTATAAACCCTATGTCTCTTACTGCTTTTTTCAGTGAATTACTGTTTTTTCTATTTCCCGTGTTAACGGGTGGTGCTTTCATTCAATCTCTATTTGCATCGGGGTGTTAGCGTTAGACTTTTTACGTTAACAGAATCGACCGAAGAAATATAATGCATTGGCAAAATAAAAGGGATACACTACATTCTCTAAATAATTTTATTTGGGCCGTTGTTTTATTTGGGCTAAAGTATTAGGGGTTCTAATTTTATTTCTTTTTTATTTTTTTGTAAATTTAAAAACTCTAGTGTTAACTAGGTTACGAGCTATGGGGCGTAGTTCAAGAATTCGCAATTCAGTGGATGAGTTGTGGCAGGGTTTTGAGCTTAAAGTTAGGTTAATCGAGTTAGCGGGTATCGCGTGTTTATGCGTTTTTGTAAGCGACCGATTACTTAATTTCTAGTAGAAACCTTGGGGGAAGCACGTAAGTAGTTTTTGCCGAAGCAGGGTAAAACTGTGTGTGACCTTTTTTGCATTGCTTTCTATTTTTTGTTTTTTGTTTCCGCATTAATTTTTAGTACATCCTATTCACCCTCCTCTAGGATGAAAATGATCCTACAAGTGGTATCGAAGGTAGGAACAAAAAACATTTTTTTTATAAAAAAATTTGATTTTTTCTTTCAATGGCTTCTTTTAATAATGCTTTGGCTGAAGGTTAGTCTATAGCTAGACCACCCATGTTCAAATGTGAATATGCTTTTTGGAAAACTAGAATGAAATTTTTTCTGAAAACCATAGATGCATGGAATATTGTTGAAACGGGATATAGCAAACCAACCGTAATGATAGATAATCAAGAAGTTGATAAACCTACGGATCAATGGACAGATCTTGAAAATAAACTACAAACTGCTAATGCTAAAGCTATGAATTCTATTATTTCTCATTACATCAAATTGAATTTAATCATGTCTCACATTGTCTAACTACGCAGGAAATCTGGCACACGCTTGATGTGACTTATGAAGGAACCTCCTTGGTTAAAGAATCTCACCTTGCCATGCTTAGTAGCGAGTACGAAAACTTCACAATAGCAAAGGATGAAAGTGTCAAAGAAATGTATGGACGACTTTCTAATCATGTATACAAATCAAAATCCCTAAGAAGACCGTACACAGAACTGGAAATAGTCCGAAAGATCCTCAGAATTCTTCCATGAAATTTTGAAGCAATGGTGACCATCATCCAAGAATCAAAGGATCTAAAACAGGTTAAAGTTGAAAAACTCATTGGAAAACTCACCACTTATGAGCTAGAAATCAAGGTCAAGGAAGAACGTGAAGGAGGAGATATGTGAAAGAAACCAATAACTCTCAAAGGAACGATGGAAAGTTAAGATGACGATGGTGAAGACGAAGGAGCAGCTGAATTGGTACTGATAATAAAGAGATTCACAAATATAGAAATCCTTCCCTAAATCAACAAGTGAAGGGAAGAATCATCAAAGTTCTAAACAATTCAGGAATGCAGGAGATCATTTTTCATAAGTGGAATAAACCTGGTCATATCAAGCCAAATTGTCCTCAAAATTAATTCAAAAAAGAAAAGAAACTGAAAAGGAGAAGTTTTGCAGCAACTTGGGATGAAAGTGATGAAGATGATGATAAAAGCATTGTCAGTGGGAGTGAATGAGCAATCCGTGTCTTAGTCCAGCAAGGTATCAAAACTTATTCACTCACAATTACTTATACATTTTCATGATTAAATGGCTGTTTTGAAAGACTTAGGGAAAAGTACGCTAAAATTGAATCAAAAAAAGATAGTTTGATAGAACTAAATAAGCAGCTTGATCAATTGATTCAAAAATAAATAAGAGCCCTAAGTGTGATAAGTGTATCACTAGAAGAGGAAATAAAAAATCAAAAACTAAAATTAAATCGCTTGAAAATGAAATTCTAATTTTGAAAGAAAGTGAAAATACTAGGAGAGAAATTCTATTAAATTGCACTTTGTCATTGAATGAAAATGAATCTGTCAAGTCACAAGTCCAACAATTGTCTACAACTTTAGAAAAATTCTCCAAAGGAGAAATATCACTAAATATGTTATTAGGAAAACAAATTGTTAATACTATTAGATAAGGACTTGGGTATACTCAATCTGAAAAGGTAGAAGTGAAACTAATCATGTCAATTCCAAGTGCACAATTTGTGGAAAAATTGGACACGATCACAACAATTGCTGGGATAGACCCAAACAGACGAAAATCATAACAATTTGGGTTCTTAAAGGCATGAATGTAAAATCCCTTAAAATAAAACAAATCTAGGTGCCAAAAGAAACAAACATAGACTGTCTTGGTTCTACGTAAACTTGTTTTTCAAAATTTTTTTTACTAACAATCATGGACCTATGAAAACAAATAGGTCACGAAACTCTTTTCTCATATAAGTATGTTGGCAGGCTAAGGAATAGCAAAAGCAATACATAATTCTGGATGTTCCAGGCACATGATGGTGACAAATCAAAGTTCATTAGCCTAGAGAAGTACAAAGGTGGCAGAGTCACAATAGGCAACAAAGATAAATGTAAAATTATAGGTAAAGGTGATCAACTGGTAAAATTTGAGCAAACCCCAATGGAGGAATATTCATGGGATACTCTTCCAGAAGCAAAGCTTATAGAGTATACAACAAAAGGACGAGAATAATCGTGTAATCAGTCAATGTGAAATTCATGAAGGTATTGATGATCGAAGCAAGGAAACAATCAAAAGCAACGTCAAAGTGGAGAACGAAAAAGATGAAAGTGAAAATCCAAAAGAAATCGCGGAAGAAGTTCAAAGAAATATGGAACTAGAGAGATTGAAATTCAAAGTAGATCATTCTTCAGAATTGGTAATCCTGCCGTAGGAATTCTAACTCATTTCTCTTTTATAAATTTATGTGATTTATGTCTATATAGTGGATTCATTTCAGAAATGAAACCCAAAGACATAAATACAGCTCTCAATGATGAGAGTTGGTTTATAGCTATACAAGAAGAGATAAATCAATTTAATGAAATAATATTTGGATTCTAGCACCTAGACCTAATGATTATCCAGTTGTAGGAGCCAAATGGATTTTAAAAATAAATTTAATGAATCTGGAAATGTGATTAGGAACAAAGCTAGGTTAGTTGCTAAAGGTTATAATCAAATTGAAGGATTTGATTTTGATAAAACTTTTTCACCAGTAGCAAGACTAGGATCCATTAGAATCATGTTAGCTTTTGCTTTTTATAAATGATTTAAACTAAGACAAACAGATATCAAAAGTTCTTTTCTTTATGGAGTTATGAGAGAGGATGTATTTGTCAAACAACCTGAAGGTTTTGAAACTCAAGAATACCCTGACCATGTATATAAACTTATAAAGGCACTATATGGATTAAAACAGGCCCATGGGGCTTGGTATGAATGTCTTAGCACTTATCTCCTTGAAAATGGATTTAAAAAGGTGTGCGTAGACACCATGCTATTTCTATTGCACGAAAATGATGACCTTTTGATTGTTCAAATATACGTTGATGACATTATTTATGGTGCCACTAACAATCTTTTGTATGAGAAATTTGAAAAAGTCATGCAGGAAAAGTTTGAAATGAGCTTGGTAGGAATTGAAATTCTTTTTAGCATTTCAAATCAAACAAAGTGAAAAAGGTACGTTCATCTCTCAAACAAAATATATCAGAGAGCTTGTCAACAAATTTGGATTGAAAGATGCTAAACCTGCAAAAACTCCCATGAGCACAACAATTAAACTTGACATGGATGAAAAAGGTAAGGTAGTTGATCAAAAGAAATATCGAGGTATGATTGAATCACTTCTTTATCTTACTGTTTCTAAACCAAACATTATGTTCTTTGTTTGTTTATGTTCATGGTTTCAATCAAATCCAAAAGAATCTCATTTAAAAGCTGTTAAAAGGATTATAAGGTATCTATTGCACACCCTTGGTGTAACGATCGCGATTTTTCGTTGCCGAAAAATCGAACCGTTAGAGTTTTTGAAGAAGAAAGAGGTAGAAGAAGAAAGAAAAGAAAGAGAAGAGAAAACAGAAAAACAAGTAACAGAACGAGAAACAATATCAGAATCTCACAATCGCAGCGGAACAACATATAATAGATAAATGAATATCATTAAAACAAAAGAACTATACATTTTATACATACATCACAATACATCATATCATCAGAGTGTACAACAATAAAACAGCGGAAAGAAATACTATATACAATAGATAATAGACTACGCTATCTGGCTCGCCTCCAGATCTGCACAGCAACTCCCGAATCCAGAATAACCTGACAACCTAACTCTAGACTGCCCGTGTGGAAAATAGTGGGCACCCAGAGTTTAGGAAAGGAACAATAAACTCCAGGTCAGTCATGGGACTGGTGTGAGAACTCAAAACAGTTTATCTTTAAACAAGCAACAAGAAAATTTAAATTTTGAAATCCGCAATGCTTTTTGGAAAATGAAACTACCATAAGGCCTCCCGGCACACACACAATGCAAACGCACACATGGGGGAGATTTCTCCTTATGATAGTCAAACATGCTTACTACGAGAAAAATTCTTTGATATTATTACTAGTGCATAGTGGAAAATATTTCGAAAGTATAATATAAATCCTAGCCAGCATAGGTACCATGATACTATGCCTACTATAGCTGCCATGTTAAATGGCAGGTTCTACAACTAAAACCGTACAGGGCGCGTATTGGATGAATGGATTTCCAACAAATGGTCAGGCTAAGGAACTTCCTACTGCCACATGGGATCGCCTCTGGCGGGACGTCCCGAGAACTAACGTTACGGTTAGATCTCTGCCAACACAAGGCCGGGTTACCTCTGTAACTAGGTAACTACTACACGAATATGTCATCCCCCGGTCCTTTGGGACCTTTATCCGAGCGCTCGATACCAACAACACCACACAGAAATAGATATAGTGTTTCCACATGAGTAAATATCTGGGCTCCATACCATGATACCACCCTTTTCCAGAAGGAAATGACATACCCTAAAGGGCGCGACCCTCATAACCTTGCCGCATATTCCTGTTTCGACCATTTCCGGGGAGTGAGGTCCTGACGAAGTCTCGTCCACAAAGCTACGCTTTGTGCAACAAAGCCATGCTTCGGGTCCACAGATGACCAAAGCAATAATCACAAAGATAAATGATCAAACAAATGATCATATCACAAATGACCAACCAATGATCATCACACAGCAGCACTCATCATGCCACATTACCAGATTGGGAAATATCGCTGATAACCTTCAACTACATAACCTCTGAGCTCGTACGTCTCAGAGAAGGGTGTTAAGCTAAGAGAATAAATTCTCCGCCACCAACAGAAATGTATTTGAAAGAAATCTGCTCTATCTCTCAAAATGTAATGTCAGACACGTAACCATACAAGTCTGTTCCGGGTTCGAACAGAACCGAAGGCACTTCCAAAGAAGCCCTTGCAATCCGGGTATTCACAATCCCGATAAAATTTCCCATCACAAAGGAAATCTCCATATCGTAGCTAACGATGCGGAGACAATCGATAGGTCATCCTATCGTTTTCACAAATACCCGGTCTTCAACACCGGTCTTCAAATGCAATCCAAACGACGTATCGCATATTCGGAATGGGATATATGACACAAAGGTCCTCTCCCGGCTAAACCGAATAGCGAGCGCTTATTTTTAAAAATAAGTGTGCATTCAATTCCAAACAAACACAATCAATACCATCCAAGGGTAAATATTGATAGTCGGTTATTTAACTATCAATAAAGATGCGCCACATCATCAGATTCCAAATAATTTTTCCAAAATTATTAAGTCCCAAAATATCTTCACAAGATATATATATATATATACACCATTTCCAAATAATTGCCCCAGTTATTTGTTTTACCAAAACCACTTCACGATAAAATTTTCCACACTTAACCAATTGAAAAACCAATTTTCAATTTACCTTTACCATTTGAAAACCAATTTTCAAATTACATTAACCATTTGCAAACCAATTTCAAATCACCTTAACCATTTGAAAACTAATTTCAAATCACCTTAACCATTTGAAAACTAATTTCAAATCACCTTAACCATTTGAAAACTAATTTCAAATCACCTTAACCATTTGAAAACTAATTTCAAATCACCTTAACCATTTGAAAACTAATTTCAAATCACCTTAACCATTTGAAAACTAATTTCAAATCATATTTAACCCAATATTTAATTATTTTTGGAATTTCACTATTAAATAAATCGATTTAATTATCCCATTAAATCCAATATTCGAAAAATAAATTATTCGACTTAAAAATTCACTTATTAATATTTAAAATTAATTAAATATTCAAATTTAAATTATTAAAAATTCTGGGTTACGGAAATAAAATCAAGGTGAGAACTCCTCACTCAATCGAAAGGTTTTGTTTAAAATTTTGAATAATTAATATTTATTGTTGATGGTTGATTGATTGTGCTAGTAGATATAGTAGGATATATACTATATATAGCGATATATATATATTGGCATATGTATATATCGGATTTGATTTCCCGCCTCGTATAGCGGATGAGACCCTATTGCGCCGTTATTAAGCGGATATTTATAAAATCCCATATACCGCGATATTCCACCTCGAAGTGGAATTGGTATTGTGCTAACGTCTGTGGATGCAGGGTAACAGGTTGGAGGGATCCAACTGGATTCCTCGCATATTTTATTTGTTTATAAATATTATGTTGATTGTTGATAATCATATTGGTATATGACACTTATTCCCGTGATTGACCATCTGATGTTGTTGCATCATCGGATTCAAATTTTTAAAAATTAAAATAACGGTTTTGAATTTAAAAGGGGTTTTAAATCGATTTTTCAAAGAATATGGTTTATTAAAAATTTTGAATTGATTAAATTTTAAAATAAATAGATGGATGAATTTTTATGTTTTAAAAAATTTATATTTTTATAAAATATAACTTAAAAGAAATTTTTAACAATAATAGGTTTTTATAAAATAGTTAAATTTGGTTTTTGGGAAGTTATTATTATTAATGGTTTATATAAAGGATTTTATAAATGGATGTTTTTAAATAAAAATTATTGAAGTTATAGGATAAATTTATAAAGTGTTAAGTTGATGTATAACATGAATTTCACTAGGATTTATAGATTAATAAATGTGAAATTTATAAAACGAACGGTTATTGGAAAAATTTAAGTTTATAAGTTATTAACTTATAGAAATGGATTTGGGCATTAAAAAGGGGAATTTTATAGAAATTGTTAATAAATGAAGATTTCATTAGTTGAAATTATTATAAACCATAAAGAAATCTTGTAAGTGATAAGATTTTAAATTGGTGAAGTTCAAAAGAACGATTTGGGTAAATAGATAATATTATAAGTATTTAACTTATAATATTGATTTTAGTATATAATCGAGTTATGTAAATCGAATTGGACTAATAAAAGGAGATTTCTAAAACGAAGTTTCATAAATAGAAATGGGATGTATGGACATTGTTATAAATCCGAAAAATCAATTTAATTTGATAAATTGAATATGGAATTTGTTAAAGGGGTTGTATTCACTATTTTTGAACGGTGAATGTATTATTTTATTAAATGAACGTGTTTTTGGAAAAGAACGTTCTAAATGGAATTTAAAACTAATTAAAGACGTTTTAAGATATGTTAAGTATCGAAATCATAGATTTCAACATTGATTGTTGAAATAGACGATTTCGAGAAATAGAAGGGAATGTTTTGAATAGTAGTGGATTTATGTATCCATTTTTTTTATTTCAAATCCATATACTAGTGTTTTTGGGTTGTCGTAACGAAATGTAACGATCGCGATTTTTCGTTGCCGAAAAATCGAACCGTTAGAGTTTTTGAAGAAGAAAGAGGTAGAAGAAGAAAGAAAAGAAAGAGAAGAGAAAACAGAAAAACAAGTAACAGAACGAGAAACAATATCAGAATCTCACAATCGCAGCGGAACAACATATAATAGATAAATGAATATCATTAAAACAAAAGAACTATACATTTTATACATACATCACAATACATCATATCATCAGAGTGTACAACAATAAAACAGCGGAAAGAAATACTATATACAATAGATAATAGACTACGCTATCTGGCTCGCCTCCAGATCTGCACAGCAACTCCCGAATCCAGAATAACCTGACAACCTAACTCTAGACTGCCCGTGTGGAAAATAGTGGGCACCCAGAGTTTAGGAAAGGAACAATAAACTCCAGGTCAGTCATGGGACTGGTGTGAGAACTCAAAACAGTTTATCTTTAAACAAGCAACAAGAAAATTTAAATTTTGAAATCCGCAATGCTTTTTGGAAAATGAAACTACCATAAGGCCTCCCGGCACACACACAATGCAAACGCACACATGGGGGAGATTTCTCCTTATGATAGTCAAACATGCTTACTACGAGAAAAATTCTTTGATATTATTACTAGTGCATAGTGGAAAATATTTCGAAAGTATAATATAAATCCTAGCCAGCATAGGTACCATGATACTATGCCTACTATAGCTGCCATGTTAAATGGCAGGTTCTACAACTAAAACCGTACAGGGCGCGTATTGGATGAATGGATTTCCAACAAATGGTCAGGCTAAGGAACTTCCTACTGCCACATGGGATCGCCTCTGGCGGGACGTCCCGAGAACTAACGTTACGGTTAGATCTCTGCCAACACAAGGCCGGGTTACCTCTGTAACTAGGTAACTACTACACGAATATGTCATCCCCCGGTCCTTTGGGACCTTTATCCGAGCGCTCGATACCAACAACACCACACAGAAATAGATATAGTGTTTCCACATGAGTAAATATCTGGGCTCCATACCATGATACCACCCTTTTCCAGAAGGAAATGACATACCCTAAAGGGCGCGACCCTCATAACCTTGCCGCATATTCCTGTTTCGACCATTTCCGGGGAGTGAGGTCCTGACGAAGTCTCGTCCACAAAGCTACGCTTTGTGCAACAAAGCCATGCTTCGGGTCCACAGATGACCAAAGCAATAATCACAAAGATAAATGATCAAACAAATGATCATATCACAAATGACCAACCAATGATCATCACACAGCAGCACTCATCATGCCACATTACCAGATTGGGAAATATCGCTGATAACCTTCAACTACATAACCTCTGAGCTCGTACGTCTCAGAGAAGGGTGTTAAGCTAAGAGAATAAATTCTCCGCCACCAACAGAAATGTATTTGAAAGAAATCTGCTCTATCTCTCAAAATGTAATGTCAGACACGTAACCATACAAGTCTGTTCCGGGTTCGAACAGAACCGAAGGCACTTCCAAAGAAGCCCTTGCAATCCGGGTATTCACAATCCCGATAAAATTTCCCATCACAAAGGAAATCTCCATATCGTAGCTAACGATGCGGAGACAATCGATAGGTCATCCTATCGTTTTCACAAATACCCGGTCTTCAACACCGGTCTTCAAATGCAATCCAAACGACGTATCGCATATTCGGAATGGGATATATGACACAAAGGTCCTCTCCCGGCTAAACCGAATAGCGAGCGCTTATTTTTAAAAATAAGTGTGCATTCAATTCCAAACAAACACAATCAATACCATCCAAGGGTAAATATTGATAGTCGGTTATTTAACTATCAATAAAGATGCGCCACATCATCAGATTCCAAATAATTTTTCCAAAATTATTAAGTCCCAAAATATCTTCACAAGATATATATATATATATACACCATTTCCAAATAATTGCCCCAGTTATTTGTTTTACCAAAACCACTTCACGATAAAATTTTCCACACTTAACCAATTGAAAAACCAATTTTCAATTTACCTTTACCATTTGAAAACCAATTTTCAAATTACATTAACCATTTGCAAACCAATTTCAAATCACCTTAACCATTTGAAAACTAATTTCAAATCACCTTAACCATTTGAAAACTAATTTCAAATCACCTTAACCATTTGAAAACTAATTTCAAATCACCTTAACCATTTGAAAACTAATTTCAAATCACCTTAACCATTTGAAAACTAATTTCAAATCACCTTAACCATTTGAAAACTAATTTCAAATCATATTTAACCCAATATTTAATTATTTTTGGAATTTCACTATTAAATAAATCGATTTAATTATCCCATTAAATCCAATATTCGAAAAATAAATTATTCGACTTAAAAATTCACTTATTAATATTTAAAATTAATTAAATATTCAAATTTAAATTATTAAAAATTCTGGGTCGTTACACTTGGTCTATGGTGTCCAACTAACGATAACTTTGAGTTAAAAGGGTATTCAAATGCAGATTATGCCGGTAGCCTAGTTGATAGAAAAAGTACCAATGGAACGTGTTTTATGTTAGGACATTTGTTAGTTGCATGGTCAAGTGGAAAACAGAATTGTACTGCATTATCTACCATTGAGGCAGAGTATATTGCTCTAAGCGGTTGTTCTGCTCAAATTTTATGGATGATACAAACATTGCAAGACTAAGGTCTAAATTTTAAATGAGTTCCACTTATTTGTGATAGCAGAAGTGCAATTGATCTCACAAATAATCCTGTACATCATTCTCACACCAGGCATATAGATGTTAGACATCATTTCATTAGAGATCACATTTCCAAAGAAAATATTTGCATAAACTTCATTTCAATAGATTCTCAATTGGCAGACATTTTTATAAAACCCCTTCTAGAAAATAGTTTTTGTCGACTTCATCCCAGTTTAGGCATTTTAAAAGTGTGATTTTTTTATTATTTGATCTTAAATGCCTATGTTAGCTATCTAAGTCCCTATTGAATAACGAAAAGATAAATAGTGACCGAAAAAAGTGATGAGTGTGGATCTTAATCATACATTATGTCTTGAGAGAGTATACTTAGAAAATTTCTTTAAAAATTTAAGAAAAATTTGTAATAACTTTGGTTGGTAAAAATTCCATGACCATCTCTATTTCTATCATATTTCTACGACAATCACTCATCAAAATCCAATATAGTATGTCAAAATGTGGTATTTAAATAGTACATTATTCATTTTTTTAATGAGTAATAAAATCGTCCAAAAGTATTCACTCTCATTTAAAAGTCCTCATAGTTATGCA
This sequence comes from Allium cepa, assembly GCA_030765085.1. NCBI lineage: Eukaryota > Viridiplantae > Streptophyta > Magnoliopsida > Asparagales > Amaryllidaceae > Allium > Allium cepa. The sequence goes on from CM060928.1 coordinate 149,747,593, forward strand.
AGAGTGAACTACTTGAAATTTCTGAGTATGTGCTTTCATACTCATTTAAAAGTCCTCATGGTTATGCATGTATGGAACACATATCAAAATTGGATAAAATATGTGAGTTGATTCTAACCCTATTTATAAAAGTCCTCACGGTTATGAGTGGTTAGAAGATGCTTGGAATAATTTTTTAATAAAAATAGAGAATACTACAAATCTCATTTAAAAGTCTTAACTGTTATGCATGGTTAGTAAGTATTTAAAAAATCTCTGTCATAAATATACAACAAATGGACACGACTATATGGTTTTCTATGCCAATGTCACCCCTATCACTCTAAAATGGAATATGCACCTAACATAGTATTTTTGATTTTTCTTTGATTTTTTCTTGAAATTTAATATGTACACTCGATTAGGTATTAATATTGTATTAATGTTTATCACTTTATCACTCTTATCTAACACCATTACTCTTTTGTTGATAACAAAAGGGGGAGAGAAGTTAAGATTTTAGCAAATAAGTTTAAATTTTTTATTTGCATATTCTCATCTAGGTTCATTGCATTTTTTATTTGTTTTTCATTTGCATATTTTTTATTTTCATGCATATGTGAAGGGGAAGCTTTGTTGTAGGGGGGAGTACTTAAATGGGGGAAGCTAATAGAATTCATCAAGACCAAACACATTTAATAGAGTCAAAATCTTTATATATGTTTGTTATCATCAAAAGGAGGAGATTGTAAAATATAATAGTGTATGATTTTTGTTTGATGATAATAAACATATATATATATATATATTCATTTAAATGTATTTTTTATTGTACTATTTTATTTTTCCACATAATTTAATAAATATTTGCTGAATAAAATAAATAACTCGAAATTCTTATTTAAACAAATATTTTATTCAATTAATACAAATTCAAAAATGCAAATTTGAGCTCTCACTGCATTTACACATTTTCAATTACAATACAACTTCAATTACAACATAATTTTCACTTTATAGTTTTACATACATATTTCACCTCACTACATATTCACTCATCACTCATATTTGATCTTCAACTATGTTCCAACCTATATCCAGCAGCTGAACTATCTACAAAATAAACACTGACGCAGTTTAATTGAAAAAGAAATATTTTGCAGTGCATAATGAAGTGTGTGTTTTGAAAATATTGTTTGCCTCAGTTATTTAAGCTGTTCTTCATCATTTATTTAATTCATCTTATGCGAACAACTTGTGACATGCACAGTCAATCGCTATACATGCTGCAAGGTCATGCTCGCCAATATACACTTGCTTGTTAAAATTGCAGGGACATGTGAGCACAAGGTCAAACCCAAGCCTAGACTGGATTCAACTCAAGTGCAAATGCAAAAACAACCAACATGACTGTAGATCAACAAAATGTACATATGAAAATCAACGCATACAACAAAGTTAGGAATCAGAGAAATGGACATGTACAAACGGGCATACAAACTCAGTGCACACACAAAAACCGGAAACTGAATGGATGCAGCAAAGTGAAGCACAAGGATATGTTTCAAACCAAAGACATACATTGCAATAAGTCAACTCAAAGCCATAACAACAGAGTGCACCGATTTCGAACAGTAGCAAGTGCAAAAACAAGTAGAGATATAAGCTCATGAATGAGTAATGAACATCATACATGAAGACACATTCAAACAAGACTAAAGGCAGCGGCATAAGCAATACAATGGTCGAGATACAAGAAACATGAAGCGTATATATAATGGTACAGTTCACACGCATATACATACATATGTATGTATATACATGGAAGCTTAGGCATGCACATATTAGCAAACAAGATTCACGGCAGCAACTACACAATCAAATTGAGGACCAAAACAGTTTTTGAACAAATCAATATATCAGAATTCCAAATGAAGTAGTGAACAAGTTAGAAAAGATTTGAGCAAGCCGCAGAAGTGAAATTGACCGAGTGAGGAAAAAAAATCTGTTGGATCTAGATTAACCCTAGAGGGGGGGGGGGTGAATAGGGTTATAGCAAATTTTGTCAAATTAAATGTAGAAACAAATTGCAGAAATAACTATGCTGAAAAGTAAATCACACACAAAATTTACCCAGCTTCGGCAACCCATGCCTACTGCTGCATTCCCAGATTTCTATTAGAATTAAACAGTCTCCCGCTTACAAACACTCTAGCAGGCTCGCAAACCCTTGCTCCCGCACACAAACACTCTACTAGACTCGCACCCCCTGCTCCGCCTATAGAGTTTTGCAAACTCGCAAACTCTGCTCCCGCCTATAGAGTTTTGCAAACTCGCACACCCTGCTCACTGAACTAATTCTAACTAGACAATCTGACACTACCTACAACCTAGGTGGTGATTTACCAATAATTTGACACGGAAAGAAAAACAGACTCTAAAAATAAAAACAGGAGCAAAAATTAAAATACAAACTTGAATCCACAATTTTTGCTCAAAAATTAAACCCTATTAAAAAATAAACTAAAGCCCTCTAAAAATAAAACCCCCTTTTTATAAATCAAGGCCGACCCTCTTTTATTTCTCTAGCCCGATCCACTTTTATTTTCTTTGAGAAAATGATGGCGGCTTGGATTTTTCGTTTAATCTCCTTGCAATCCAAATTGGGGCGTTGACTTGTTTGTGATGCTCTTGCGCGCTGCTTCTCTGATGATCAATTGTCTTATTTGTGTTGCCCTTGCTTCTCCGATGATCAATTTTGAAATTAGGGCTTCTGGAGTTCGGCTTCAATTTGGTATGTAACTTTCCTTTTTGCTTTTCTGGATTGAATGCTTGAATTCAATTGTTGCAAACTTGCCGATGATGAACTTGGGTGAATATTTGGATTTGATTCGATTTTCTCACACCCCCACTTTCGATGATGGTTTGGGAGACGTATTTATATGGATTCTTAAACCCTATAATTCGTTCATATCAAATTGATGCTTTCCTAATTTTCGCTTTCCTGATATAGTGACTTACATGATGCATACGGTGTTGATTTTCAAATGTTTGATTTTACTTGAGTAATATGGCAAAGACTTTCTGGTTTTACTTTGTGACTTTTTCAAAGATACGTATTTGATTTTCTTGACTTGGTCATCTCTAATCTTTTGTCAACTCTGACTTCGGCTTTACTGTGAATTACGGCTTTGACTTTCTGCATTGTTAATCTTTCGACTTTCACTGTGAATTACTTTAGTTGATTGCCACTGCTTCGGCCATCTTTGTATTCATCCCTGTGAGCTTTGTCTCTGGCCATCTTCTCTGATGATGTTAATTTCACTGTGACCTTGGTTATTGATATTGATCGAACTTGTTTTGATTCATCTTGATGTTCTGTAGTCTTCAAGCATTTGTGATTGCCATATCATGTGCATCACTTGTTCATTCCACTGTGCATTTCTTTGGCCATTTGTGTTGGGCATTTCTATATATGATGTTTGTCACTGTTGTATTGTATACTTGGGCTTTGAATTTTTTTTTAAACTTGCTTGAGTTTCACTGAGTTTGGTTGAGACTTGTTTGTTTATGTCTGCATCTTGTGATTGCCACTGTGTTGCATTGAGCTTCACCTCTATTAGTGTTTCAGTGTTCATGACTGTTGTGTCTGCACTTAGTGTTCTGGTCATTTCATCTGTGATGTTTTGATGTTGTTTCATTTCTTCAAATCTGTAGCTTGCATCACTTGTATCACTGCATCAATTCTGTAGCATGGTCTGGAGTTGTTGTACTTATGGTCTTGTATTTGGTTTATTTGAGTAGCAGATCTTGTTGTCTTGTGCATTTCCACACTAAACTACTCTGTCTTGCATTTGTCTGATTGTCTGGATAATTGTTTTATCACTTTGGCTTCATTGAGTTTGTTGTGCCACTTGTGCATTGTTGTCATTTGGTATCTTTGCATCACTGCAATACTCATTGTCACTGCTTCTTTTGTTGGTTGTTGTTCTTTGAATGCATCTGATCTGATGGCATGTTTAACTCATGATGCTTTGTTCTTTGTGATTTGCCCTTACACACTTGCTCTTGTTGGCTGCGCACACGAGTTGGCGAGGCAGTGCACACGTGTATGAATGTACACGTGTGTATTGCAGCCACTTATGATTACCTGTCCCCGATAGGAATACAAGTGTATATATCTACGTGCACAACTTTGTGTGTGATGAATTCAAACGTAAATGATGACAAACGACCCAAATAACCGAGGCACCAATAAAAACAAATTTATATTTTTGCAAATTCAAATTTGTTTATTTTCAAATTACTGCTGTAGTTGCTAATTATACAGGTACACAGGAGACATGACAAGAACTGGAGCTGGACAATGTAGATAGATGCAGATTAACTGTTTTGTAAAAATGTACAGTGTTGTGTGTTGTAGTGAGAGAAAATATGAATATGAAATGTATAAACTAGTGTATGTATATAGAGAAAGCTGAAAACTTTGTAAAATATCATATTGAATAAAATACTGATTGAATTCAATATAAATTCTGTGCAATAGTATTAATATTCAATATGAATATTTATTCTTATATGTATATAGTACAATCTGCAAACACTTATTAATATATATATATATATATATATATATATATATTTGTTATCATCAAACAAAAATTCACATCAAACAATCTCCCCCTTTTGATGATGACAAACATATATATAAAAGATTTTGAAATTCTAATAAATGTGTTTGAGCATGAACTATTTAGCTCCCCCTATATGAATGCACCCCCTACAACTGAGACCACTCCCTATTTACAAGATTTAGAGAATTACAAAGAATAAAAGAACTAAAGAAAATTAACTAATAACATTTAACAAATTTGTTGAAATATTCCAAAAAATATTTACTTCCTTATCAAAATCTTGTTCTTCTCCCCTCTTTGTCATTATCAAAAGACTGACAAAAAACAATGGAACAGTAGGAACAAAAAATAATATATCATAACGAGATAACAATTTCCACATTGTAGAGAATGGATCGATGATTCGGTTTTTGTATAATAAGAAGAGAGATATTTTAAAATTAATTTGACATTTAAGCACAAAAAAAATAAGCACTTACTAACCACGCATAACCATAAGGACTTTTAAATGGGATTAGCAGTTACTTATTAGTCTAAACATCCGGACTTTTAAGTGAGACCAGAATACTTAGTTACCATACTCCATCCTTGCATAACCATAAGGACTTTTAAATGAGAATGGAGTAATGATAAAAATAATTCACTCACATGCTCCATCCATGCATAACCATAAGGACTTTTAAATGAGAATGGATGCATGAGAGTTATTATTATTATTATTATTATTATTATTATTTTCTTTTATTTTAAAAATAATCCACTCTTCTCATTTTACAAAACCATTATGAACGATAGAAAGATGGTAGAAATAGAAATGATCGTGGAATAAGTTACCAAGTTAATTATATTATGTAATATCCAGTACTGAATACCATATTCGAATTAATCTTTGGATAACATCCAAAACTGGTTTGAATCCTAGAAATTGAAGTTGAAAGTATATATCCAAGAGTATATCAACTAAAAAATGAAAAATGATTAGTCAATTTCTATAATCCCCAAATCCAAACGTAATCTGGAAAATCTGTCTTCGGGGAGGGGTTTTGTGAAAATATCAGCAAGTTGAGCCTCAGTTGAAATATATTCAATGCAAATGTCTTCCTTAGCAATGTGATCTCTAAGAAAGTGGTGTCTCACATCAATGTGTTTTGTGCGTGAATGATGAACATGATTATTTGACAAGTCTATTGCACTTTTACTATCACATTTTAATGGAACTTGTTTACAAACTAAGCCAAAATCAGAAAGAGTTTGCATCATCCATAAAATTTGAGCACAACAACTTCCTAAAGCAATATATTCTGCTTCAGTGGTGGATAATGCAACACAATTCTGTTTTCGACTTGACCATGAAACTAATGAATGTCCTAGCGTGAAACATGTCCCACTACTGCTTTTCCTGTCAACCAATGAACCAGCATAATCAGCATCAGAATAGCCAACTAAATCAAAATTTTCACAAGAAGGGTACCATAATCCAAATTTGTGTGTGTGTGAAAGATATCTCAAAATTCGTTTAGTGGCTTTCAAATGTGATTCTTTAGGATTAGATTGAAAACGTGCACATAAACACACAGAAAACATAATATCAGGTCTAGAAGCAGTAAGATAGAGAAGTGAACCAATTATCCCTCGATATTTTTTCTGATCAACAACAATTCCTTTCTCGTCTTTGTCCAACTTTGTTGATGGGCTCATAGGAGTTCTCAATGGTTTGGAGTTCTCAACTCCAAATTTCTTCCACAGTTCCAACACATACTTGGATTGTTAAATAAAAATATCATCACTGCTTTGCTTGATTTGGAATCCACGAAAATATTTCAACTCTCCGACCAAGCTCACCTCGAATTTAGCCTGCATGACTTGTTCAAATTTCTCGCACAAGAGTTCATTAGTAGCACCATAAATAATATCATCCACATAAATCTGAACAATCAAAAATTCACTTCCATTATGTAATAGAAACAGTGTCGTGTCAGCACTCCCCTTTTTAAAGCCATTTTCCAAAAGATATGTACATAGGCAGTCATACCAAGCTCTAGGAGCTTGCTTAAGACCATATAATGCATTTCTAGTTTATACACATGATTTGGAAAATCATGATTTTCAAAACCGGGGGGTTGTTCAACAAAAACTTCTTCTTTAAAATCACCATTTAGAAAGGCACTTTTTACATCCATTTGTTTAAGTTTGAAACCCTTATAACATGCAAAACTTAGTAAAATCCTAATGGCTTCTAACCTAGCCACTGGAGCAAATGTTTCATCAAAATCTATGCCTTCTATTTGGTTATATCCTTTTGCGACCAACCTAGCTTTGTTTCTAATTACATTTCTCAATTCATCAAGCTTATTTTTGAACACCCATTTAGTTCCAACAATTGGATAGTCATTAGGCCTAGGAACTAATTTCCAAAAATTATTTCTCTCAAATTGATTAAGTTCATCTTGCATTGCTAAAACCCAACTTTCATCATTAAGAGCCATTTCAATAGAATCAGGTTCAATCTCAGAAATAAAACCACTGTGGCAACAAAATGCACATAAATTTTTATCAAATGACGAGCGAGTCCGTATACCTACCGTAGGATTACCTATAACCAATTCAGGAGGATGAATGGATTTGAACTTCAATCTACCAGCATCAACAGTCCTACTTTCAGCTTTCTCACTAGATGTCCCTTCTTCAATGCCTTCATGATCTACCCCATCGTCAACCGTCTTTTCAGCCGTCCTTTCCTGATCAGATTCATCGAATTTCACATTGATTGATCCAGCAATTGTTTTTGTTTGTTTGTTGTATATCCTGTAAGCCTTGCTCCTTGTTTAATAGACCATGAAAATTCCCTCATCAGCCTTTGATTCAATTTTTCCAAGTTGATCACCTGTGTTAAGAATGAAACAAGGACACCCAAATACACGAAAATAAGAAATGTTAGGTTTCCTTTCATGCCACAATTCATAAGACGTTTTGTCAAGTATTGGTCTAACCATTACTCTATTCATTACATAACATGAAGTATTCACTGCCTCTGCCCAAAAGGTTAGAGGTAGTTTATACTCACTCAACATGGATCTAGCCAATTCCTGTAATGTATGATTTTTCCTTTCAACCACTCCATTTTGTTGAGGTGTTCGTGGAGCAGAAAATTCATGTTTTAAACCATTTTCTTCACAAAATCTTTCAAATTCCAAATTTTCAAATTCGCCTCCATGATCACTTCTCAAAGTTTTAATTGAAACTCCTTTTTCATTCTGAACAATTTTTGCAAAATTTGAAAAATAATCAAAAGATTCAGACTTTTTGGCTAAGAAATAAACCCATGTAAATCTAGAGTAATCATCAACCAATACATACAATAACGTTTTCCATTCAAGCTTGCAATTTCATTTAGTCCAAATAAGTCCATGTGAATTAATTCAAGGACCCTTGATGTGCTAACAATGTTTTTAGGGCGAAATGATGATCGACTAAGCGTTCCCAAGGAACATGCTTTACACACTTTATTATTTTTAAATTTCTGATGTGGTAACCCTCTGACTAATTCTTTTGTTTCAAGTTTTTCTAAGAGGCTTATGCTAGCATGTCCAAATCTCCTATGCCATAAAGATGCCTCTTCGTCAGTGGCTACCAAACATCTAGAAAGATTTAGATTATCAAACGAAAGTGAGTAAACATTTCCTTTTCTTTTGCCCATAAAAACAATGTTATTAGAAGATTTATCAATGATTTTGCAAGTATCACTATCAAAAACTACATTCATACCTTTGTCACATAGTTGGCTAATAGAAATGAGATTGTGATGCAAATCATCTACGTATAAAACATTAGTCAAGGAAAAAGTACCGTTACCTACTTCACCTTTACCAATAATCTTACAATTGCTATTGTCTCCCATGATCACATTTCCACCTTTAAAATTCTCTAGGCTAAGGAACTTCGATTTGTCACCTGTCATATGTCTTAAACACCCTGAATCTAGAAACCATTCTTGTTGCTCCTTAGCCCGCCAACAGACCTCACTAAATTCCTTTGAATTATTATTTGGTGGATTCATGACTCTAGAGTTAAAGAAAAATAACCAACTCTGATACCACTTGTTGGATCTAGATTAACCCTAGAGGGGGGGGGGGGTGAATAGGGTTATAGCAAATTTTGTCGAATTAAACGCAGAAACAAATTGCAGAAATAACTATGCTGAAAAGTAAATCACACACAAAATTTAACCAGCTTCAGCAACCCCTGCCTACTGTTGCATTCCCAGATTTCTATTAGAATTAAACAGTCTCCCGCTTACAAACACTCTAACAGACTCGCAAACCCTTGCTCCCGCTCACAAACACTCTACTAGACTCGCACCCCATGCTCTGCCTATAGAGTTTTGCAAACTCGCAAACTCTGCTCCCGCCTTTAGAGTTTTGCAAACTCGCACACCCTTCTCACTGAACTAATTCTAACTAGACAATCTGACACTACCTACAACCTAGGTGGTGATTTACCAATAATTTGACTCGAAAAGAAAAACAGACTCCAAAAATAAAAACAGGAGCAAAAATTAAAATACAAACTTGAATCCATAATTTTTGCTCAAAAATGAAACCCTATTAAAAAATAAACTAAAGCCCTCTAAAAATAAAACCCCTTTTTTATAAATCAAGGCCGGCCCTCTTTTATTTCTCTAGCCCGATCCACTTTTATTTTCTTTGAGAAAATGATGGCGGCTTTGATTTTTCGTTCAATCTCCTTGCAATCCAAATTGGGGCTTTGATTGGTTTGTGATGCTCTTACGCGCTGCTTCTCTGATGATCAATTGTCTTATTTGCGTTGCTCTTGCTTCTTCGATGATCAATTTTGAAATTAGGGCTTCTGGAGTTCGGCTTCAATTTGGTATGTAGCTTTCCTTTTTTGCTTTTCTGGATTGAATGCTTGAATTCAATTGTTGCTCACTTGCCGATGATGAACTTGGGTGAATATTTGGATTTGATTCGATTTTCTCACACCCCCACTTTCGATGATGGTTTGGGAGACGTATTTATATGGATTCTGAAACCCTATAATTCGTTCGTATCAAATTGGTACTTTCCTAATTTTCGCTTTCCTGATATAGTGACTTACTTGATGCATACGGTCTTGATTTTCAAACGTTTGATTTTACTTGAGTAATACGGCAAAGACTTTCTGGTTTTACTCTATGACTTTTTCAAAGATACGTATTTGATTTTCTTGACTTGGTCATCTCTAATCTTTTGTCAACTCTGACTTCGGCTTTACTGTGAATTACGGTTTTGACTTTCTGCATTGTTAATCTTTCGACTTTCACTGTGAATTACTTTAGTTGATTTCCACTGCTTCGGCCATCTTTGTATTCATCCCTGTAAGCTTTGTCTCTGGCCATCTTCTCTGATGATGTTAATTTCACTGTGACCTTGGTTATTGATATTGATCGAACTTGTTTTGATTCATCTTGATGTTCTGTAGTCTTCAAGCATTTGTGATTGCCATATCATGTGCATCACTTGTTTATTCCACCGTGCATTTCTCTGGCCATTTGTGTTGGGCATTTCTATATATGATGTTTGTCACTGTTGTATTGTATACTTGGGCTTTGAATTTTTTTTTAAACTTGCTTGAGTTTCACTGAGTTTGGTCGAGACTTGTTTGTTTATATCTGCATCTTGTGGTTGCCCCAGTGTTGCATTGAGCTTCACCTCTATTGGTGTTTCAGTGTTCATGAATGTTGTGTCTGCACTTAGTGTTCTGGTCATTTCATCTGTGATGTTTTAATGTTGTTTCATTTCTTCAAATCTATAGCTTGCATCACTTGTATCACTGCATCCATTCTGTAGCATGGTCTGGAGTTGTCGTACTTGTGGTCTTGTATTTGGTTTATTTGAGTAGCAGATCTTGTTGTCTTGTGCATTTCCACACTGAACTACTCTGTCTTGCATTTGTCTGATTGTCTGGACAATTGTTTTATCACTTTGGCTTCACTGAGTTTGTTGTGCCACTTGTGCATTGTTGTCATTTGGTATCTTTGCATTTATCACTGCAATACTCATTGTCACTGCTTCTTTTGTTGGTTGTTGTTCTTTGAATGCATCTGATCTGATGGCATGTTTAACTCATGATGCTTTGTTCTTTGTGATTTGCACTTGCACACTTGCTCTTTTTGGCTGCGCACACGAGTTGGCGAGGTAGTGCACACGTGTATGAATGTACACGTGTGTATTGCAGCCACTTATGATTACCTGTCCCTGATAGGAATACAAGTGTATATATCTACGTGCACAACTTTGTGTGTGATGAATTCAAACGTAAATGATGACAAACGACCCAAATAACTGAGGCGCCAATAAAAACAAATTTATATTTTTGCAAATTCAAATTTGTTTATTTTCAGATTACCGCTGTAGTTGCTAATTTACAGGTACACAGGAGACAGGACAAGAACTGGAGCTGGACAACGTAGATAGACGCAGATTAAATGTTTTGTAAAAATGTACAGTGTTGTGTGTTGTAGTGAGAGAAAATATGAATATGAAATGTATAAACTAGTGTATGTATATAGAGAGAGCTGAAAACTTTGTAAAATATCATATTGAATAAAATACTAATTGAATTCAATATAAATTCTGTGCAATAGTATTAATATTCAGTATGAATATTTATTCTTATATGTATATAGTACAATCCGCAAACACTTATTAGTATATATATATGTATATATACATATTTGTTATCATCAAACAAAAATTCACATCAAACTAAATCAAAATAAGGGTCAAATTTGTTCAAAGTATATGAGAGAATATATCATAGCATATATTAGAATTGAACAAGTCAAGAATCGGTAAATCGTTCGATCAAATAATCCACAGCCAAAGTAAAAGTCGTTCAAAAATTCATTTGAAATATATAGAGTAACATGTATACAACGAACAAGTCAGAATTCATCATAATCATTCAATCGAAAATCGAATAGCCGAGCTAGGAAATTGAAGAATTCAAACCAATTTTCAAAGCCTAAGCATAAATGAAAATATAGGAAATCAATCCATATATTAACCCAACATCATCGTCATCATAATTCAGATCGAGTTTGAGCAAAATATGAAGAGCATAAAAATCACGTACGAATTTTCATATCATCCGACTCGAAAATGATGCTACTGAAAGGAATCAAGCAAGCAACGATCGATAAAACTTTGAGGCAAAAATTCTTCTTTGATCGATAGAGCAATTGAATTGACGGCTTCAATTTTTGGAACCCTAAATCAAAACAATGACAAAAGGGGATCAGCCGAAGAAATATAGTGCACTGGAAAAATAAAAGGGACACACTACATTCTCTAAATAATTTTATTTGGACCATTGTTTTCATTGGGCTAAGTATTAGGGGTTCTAATTTTATTTCTTTTGAATTTTTCTTTTAAATTTAAAAACTCTTGAGTTAACTATGATACGAGCTACATGGCGTAGTTCAACGATTCGTAATGCAGTGGCTGAGTTGTGGCAGGGTTTTGAGCTTAGATTTAGGTTAATCGAGTTAGCGGGTATCGCGAGTTTACGTGTTTTTGTAAAAAGCTAATTATTTAATTTCTAGTAGAAACCATAGGGGCAGGACGTAGGTAGTAAGTGCCGACGCTGGGTAAAACCGTGTGTAATCTTTTCTACATTGCTTTCTGTTTTTGTTTTTTTATTTCCGCATTAATTTTTAGTAGACCATATTCACCCCCCTCTAGGTTGAAACAATCCTACAGTATTCACTCCAATCGCTCGAATAGAAATTGCTAGACTAATAATTTCATTGGTAGCTTAAAACAATTGGAAGATACATCAAATGAATGGCTTGATCTTCATAATAGCAATCCACATATGTTTAATGAGTTTTAGAAAGAGATGATGAAGGATTTCAAGATTACCGATATTGGACTTATGCCTTACTACCTTAGCATTGAAATAAAACATTAATATGAAGGCATCCTAATCACTCAAGGAGGATAAGCTAAGGAAGTGCTAAAGAAGTTCAAGTTAGATGAATTTAATCCAGCCTGCACGCCGATAAAATGTGGAATCAAGTTTTCAAAGCACGAGGAAGGAGAAAAGGTGGATCCAACACTCTTTAAAAGCTTGGTTGGAAGCTCGCGATACTTAACGTGCATAAGGCCCAACATCCTATATGCATTAGGAGTTGTTAGTCGATACATGGAAAACCTAACAACAACTCATTTGAAGGCAGCAAAAAGGATACTTCGCTATGTCAAAAGGACAATAAACTTTGGCATGTGCTACTATATTTCTGATAATTATAAGCTTATTGGATATAACAATAGTGGTTGGAGTGAAGATATGAATGATCAAAAAAGCACAAGCGGCTTTGTGTTCTACATAAGAGACATGACCTTCACATGGTTGTCAAAGAAGAAGTTGATTGTCACTCGTTCCACATGCGAAGCGGAGTATCTAGATGCTACTTCATATATTTGTCATTCAATTTGGTTACGAAACATGTTAAAAGAGTTGAATTAGAAGCCAACCAAGATTTTCAAGGATAATAAATCAACAATTGCTTTGGCCAAAAATCCATTATTCCATGATCAAAGCAAGCACATTGATACATGCTATCACTACATTAGATAGTGTGTCACCAAAAGGGATATATAACTAAAATACGTGAAGACACATGATCAAGTAGCTGATATCTTCACCTAGCCTCTCAAGCACGAAGATTTTGTTAAGTTGAGGAGTCTGCTTGGAGTAAAAAAATCAAGTTTAAGGAGGGGTGTTGGAAATAGACTTAATTTTGCAATTTAGATTTTCATATAAGAAATATCTAGAATCTAGAATATATGAAATAATATATTTTAATTGTGTGAGAGAATATTTAGGAGGTATTCATGGAATAACAGTTTTGAAATGTAGTAAGAGAAATGTAAGAAAAAAAATAAAAACTTTTGTTATAAAGTTTAGCAATAAAGTTTTTCTCTTTATAAGAAAAAAAATCATTTTTTTCTGCTCTAACCTCTTATCTATCTTCTTCTAAAATCATATCTGTTTGCTATTGAAGAAAACTTCCAACATGCCGTGTTTTTAATTCGTAGTTGTCTTCAATAAATTTGTGTTGTGATAACAACATCCCATTTTACATTGTCGATCTTGTACTACAACACCCACCGTATAATCATGTTAAATTCATCTTTGTTATCTATTTACTGCATCATTTTATATATCTTCTTCTCTATTTCTTTCTTTCTTCTTGCTTTGGTATTAACTACTCAGTTATATACATACCTAGTGTTAATTATATGGGCTGTTTGTGCATATGAATACAACAGCTGTATGAATCAAACTAGCATTTATACACAAATTTCATTGGAGACAAAATGTATCATTAATATCTGACCACTAAAATAACTGAACGAATGGGTAGTTCTAAAACCTAAATATACCCTTTTTACTTATGACTAAATTACCAAAACAAGCAGACTATACATTGCATAACAACTCCCAACCTTTTCTCACAAGAAAGCTCTCCTTTACCGGTACAGGGAGATTATAAGTGAACGAGCCTTACTTTTTTATTTTCACTAAAATTGTTTCTAATTTTTGTTAGATCCTTCGGATCTGTAAAATTACTTGGATCAATAAAAGATAATTCATTTTACTATAGTAATTCTTTTTTACTTTAGTTAACATTGCCCCTTACTAGCATGTCAAGATGAACATATTTTCACCCTCTATAAAATCTTTGTTTTGCACAGGTATAAGCTTCTTTCAAATGGTATTTATTCCGATAAAAATATTAATACTTAAGTTAAGCAAAACACTCATTCAACAACAACAATAACAACTAAGCCATTATTCCCAAACAAGTTGAGATCGGCTAGAAATGGAACTCAAAACTAAATGACAGTAATGTTTTATTTTCATAAGATACGCTATGGTTTTTATCTGGTTTGCCAAGCCTATCACAACCCTTCTCCTTTATCCTGCCTTGGGACAAGACGCATAGAACACTCGATTCAAATGGTATTTATTATGTCAAACTTCCATAAGCACTAGATATATAAAATAATGTATATTGCTTAATTTAAAATGTTAAAGCACAAAGAAAACTACAGAATTTTGTTAAGCCTTTCTGATTATCATTAGCCGCTTAAAATTATTATTTTATTTGTTATTTATTTATATTGGAAGTTTGGAGTTTGATTCTAAATTATAGGTACGTGTACATATAAATATAGGAAAGTATTAATTCGTGCCGTAAGGACACATGTCAAGATTGTTAAATTACCACATTAGCATCTTTCAATTTATTATATTTATTAATGATGTAAGGATATGATAGTTATTTAAATTAAATTCTTTTATCTTTCATCAATAAATATAACATATTCCTTAGGTACATATTAACAATATCCATGAAAATATAATACCTAAGGAGAAAGAAAAAAGAAACTCTCTTCCATGGTTTCTCTAATGTAGTGAACCAAATGAACTTGATCAATTTCATCTCATTCTTTTTGGGTTAAGTATATTTATTGAAGGGTACAACCTTTGTAATTAATTTATTCATCGTCAATAGTTTTAGCACAACCTTATATTTAATATTGCCCTTTAATTATTTAATCCTACAATAGCATTTACCTAATTTTCAACAGCATAATGCATGTAGATACGTTATCACACATTTCCAAATAAATGATCATACAACATAATAACGTAGTGGAACTATATATAAACCAATACTTTCCATCTTTACCATCAATAGAATAATTCTTTGTTTTGTATGTGTGTGTATGGAGAAGGATCAACTACACCATATTTTTGCTACACCTCAACTTCTCTATGATTTCAACTACACATTTCTTATTAAATATTGATAGAACTAGTGACCAAAGGGAAATTATAATTATCTAAATGGAAATATGTGGATGAAATCAAGGATGATTTAAGGTAATATGTGTGTGTGTCTATGATATTTGTAGAATCATCAAAACATTACTTATTTACAATTCAATTTCTATCCTTCTAAATAAATTCATTTTCATTAATCATCTGATGAAATGTTATGAAGATATATACTTACTAACTTAAAAGTTAATGATTTTTATTCGCAACATATAAACTCCATTCAACACTTAGATTTATCTGATATTTGTTTTAATCTACGGCGTTGGACTAAAAAGTGGTACAACACCTCCAATCGAACAAAAACGAGAACAAAATGAGATTAGATCTAATAGAATCAGTTAGAAACAATAAAGAACACATGGTAGTGGTTCGGTCAAAATTCATGGCTACGTCCACTTTAATATTATTAGATTTGGATTCTTCACAAGTATAAGGTCTTTACAATGATTTCAAATCTAAAAAGCAAATCATAGCCTTGATTAAAGCAACTAGTGATAATAATAGAGTGGAGAGAATTACAAATAAAGAGTATGGGCCAAAGAGATCAAAATTCATTTTTATATTGCTCTAACAATTCTATTTATAGCTTGAATTGTCCGTCATGGTCGCTAAATCATGAAAGAAAAGGTAAAATCTCCAATCCGAGAGATTAAGGAGGAAGATAAAGTCATCCTGAGGCAAAAAAATCATGTCAGTACTGACCAAAATTGTGGTCGGTACCAACTATAATGGTCGTGTTGTAGATATGGGCTCAATCATATCTTCTTAAACTTCGAATATCCAAGGTTAAAAGTGGACCTACCCTTGAGAAATAAACTCAGTACACAACAATTGTGGTTATTACCTGTTGGAACTCAATTTAGCATTTTTTTTGATTAAATATAAGCTATATAATATATTTTGTGTGTACTAATCATTTATGTAGGAGATTTGTTGCAGATTCATATTCAGAGTGTTTGAAGCTGTTAGTTTTTAGTCTAGAGTCTTTATATCATTTAGTACTTTTTTAAAATCTCTCATGAATATATATATATATATATATATAATCACACACACACATGCACAGGTATGCATAGCGGGATGAAAACAGCCGGCTGTATGCGGTCATTCAGCCGGCTGAATACTGAATCAAATTTATTATTTCACAATATTCAGCCGGCTGAATGAATAAATTCAACCGGCTATATCAGGCTAAAGTTAGCCTATTTTCTTGCTGTCTTCGATTTAATTCAATTCAGACGGCTGAATTAATAAATTCAGCCGGCTGAATTTTTCCAACTGCTATTTTCATGAATAGGCACTTCTCTTCATCGAAGAGTAACGTCTTCAAAATCAACGGTTGTGCCTGTTTCTTTTCAATATAATTTTTCATCTATGGTTGCAACCATTTAAACTCTATAAATTGATTACAGAATTCAACAAACAACTCACCGAAACTGATTACAATATTCTTGAATTCTTATCTATTCTCTATTTTCAAACTGCACTCAAACTGCTTACATTCTCTGATCATTGATCACTCTATCTTCCATAATTCTCAAAGCATATTACACTATATATCATAAAGGAGAAAATTATAGAAAGATTGCACTCAATTGATTTATCAGTGCTAATCAAAGAGCACACTGCAGTCAGATACTTTTGTTATTTGTAAAGAAGTCATGTTCGGTTGCTCAAACGGTATAAGTCCTATTCGGTTACTTAGGTGGTAGAAGTTTTGTTCGGTAGCTCAGGCGGTGTAAACCTATTCCATCGGGTTAAGTGAAGGTTACCAGTTCAAATCCTAAAAAGTTTGGGACTGGACGTAGAACGGGAGTTCGAACCAGTATAAAATCCTATGGTGTCATTTACTTTACTATTTTTACTATTTACTTACTTATTACACACAAGTATCCATATTACATGATCCTATAACACAAACACTTTCATTTGGTATCAAAGCAAGGCCATCATATAACCGTAATATAGTTATCTGATATTGTTTTAATATGGAAAACAACACTAGTACTGTTTCTAACACTACCTTTTTAGAAGGTCAATCTACTGCACGACCACCTCTATTTAAT
The DNA here is from genome assembly GCA_030765085.1 of Allium cepa. NCBI lineage: Eukaryota > Viridiplantae > Streptophyta > Magnoliopsida > Asparagales > Amaryllidaceae > Allium > Allium cepa. Next base: position 149,765,186 of record CM060928.1, read on the forward strand.
GGAATGAACAATAACTATTCGGCTACTTGGATGAGACTCTATGTATAAGCAAGTAGTTATGAAACCTAGAATATTATGCAATCTGAATATATTATTCCTACTACTGAATATTCAGCTTGGTCTAACACACAAAAATTAGATGCTACTGCAAATGCTAAAGCTCTGAATATGATGTATTATGCATTAGACAAAAATGAGTTTAATAGAATAAGCATGTGTAAAACTACTCATGAAATATGGCGTGCACTTAGAGTTACACATGAAGGAACTAACAAAGTCAAACAAAGTAAATTTTCTATGCTCAAAAATCAGTTCTAGAATTTTAAAAAGAAACAAGATGAGATTATAAATGAAATGTACTCTAGATTTCAAGATATATATCATTCCTTGATAGCATTAGGAGAAACTTACATAGATTTTGATATTGTTTCAAAAATCCTCAACTCATTAACGGATGAGTGGGAATGAAAAGGCTTAACAATCGAAGAAGCTAAAGACATTTCGACCATAAAACCAGAAGAGTTGGTTGGAAATCTAATGTCATATAAATTTAATCTCTAGGAAAAATGAGTACAAGCTCAAGATAAGAGAAATATAGCATTCCAAGCAGAAAAAGATGAATTAGATTCAAATGAAGAAGATATGGCATTCATTGCTAAAAGTTTCAAAAAGTTTTTGAAATTTAGAAAGAGCAACAAATTTAAAAATAACAAGAACAACTCCAGCAACAATAACAACACTAAACCATCAACATCTGCTCTAGAATGTTATGAATGTCACGAGAAAGGCCAAATCAAGAAGGACTGTCCTAAGAAAAAGAAATACAAGTACATGCACAAGAAAGACAGATTCAAGAAGAAAGCTTTCTCTATCACATGGGACGATACAGAATCATCTTCATCATCAGAAAGTGATTCGGACAGTGATTCAGAACAAGCCAACATTTGTTTTATGGCTACAAAAGGCGAGATAAGTGATCTAACTTTTAATGACCTTTTGAAAATCAATTTAGAATTACTTGAAAAATTAAAATGCAAAAATAGAAAGTACAAAGAAGCTCTTGAAAGATTGCATAGAACTGAAATCGAAGTTGAAATGCTAAGAGATGAAAAGAAAATTTTAGAAGAAGAACTCCTAGTTACTCAAGAATCTTGTTCCAAATGACATCTCAACTTTCTCTGCTAAGTCAAGAGATAGAAACTCAAAAAGAAAAGAATGATGCTTTATTAATTAAAAATCATAACCGTGAATCAAATATCAAAATTTTAGAATTAGATAACTCTAGCTTTAAAAAAAAGTTAGAAGACATTACTAAAAATCTTTCTGATTTTAATAAAGGTAGAGAAAATCATTCCAAAATTATTGAAAATTCTCAATCTATTTCAATTGAAAGAGGACTAGGATATAAACATCTTCTAAAATCATTCCAAAGAAAAAGACTTCACATAAAAGGAATAATAAAGATGAGATACCTAGGTCTAAAACTTCAAATTTTACTACTTCAATTAAAATTTGGGTTCCTAAAACAAATAATTCTTCAATAAGAAACAAGTATATAAAATCTTTTATAAAAACTATTCATAAAAATGAAGATTTTGTTTTCAAAAGGAATTCTGAACCCTCATGGGTTTGGCTTCCTAAGACGTAACTCTTAGGACCCAAAATAAAATGGTGGGTACTAATGTTAATTCTATGTTTTGTAGGTACTATCCAAAAAGAGAGGAAAATGGATACTAGACAGTGGTTTCTCAAACACATGACAGGAAACAAAGAGATGCTAACAAACATTAACTACTCAGATGGAGGTTCTGTCATATTTGGAGATAATTCCAATGGATATGTCATCGGTAAAGGCGATGTGAGAAATAACGGTATATCCAATTTACCTCTTATTACAAATGTTTTATTAGTTAAAAATTTGAAACACAACTTACTTAGTATTAGCCAATTGTGTGAAAAGGATTCAATATTTCTTTTTCTGAAAATAAGTGTAATATTTTTGATCAAAATAATAATCTTATTTTTGAAGGCTTTAGAGATAAAATTATTTATGTTTTAAATATGAATATAAATTATAATACAAATATGTGTTTAATAGCCAAAGAAAATGATCCTTGGTTATGGCACAAAAGATTTTGTGATATTAATTTCAAAACTATAAATAAATTATCTAAAAATGATTTAGTAAAAGGTTTACCAAAAATGTACTTTAAAGTAAACAATATTTGTGATGCTTGTCAATTAGGAAAATTACCAAAATCATCTTTTAAATCAGAGAAAAATATTTCTACTATACAACCATTAGAACTATTACATTTAGATCTTTTTAGTCAACTCAAATTCAACCTATAAATCATAGTAAATATGTATTTGTTATAGTAGATGATTTTTCAAGATATACTTGGACTATTTCTTAAAAAATAAAAGTTGGACCCACAAATTTTTGTAATTGTGACGACCCGCAAATCTGTACCCTTTGAATCGATAATAATCCACACATGTCCGACCCAAAAAGCACAGACTGACGGAAAGTCAAGGGAAAGAAAAGAAGAGAGAAGAAGAGAAGAGAAGAAAGAGAGAAGATAGAACCAAACAAAACAATATGGGACCTCACATCGCAGCAGAATATATAATATCATATCAATGATCTTTACAAAACAGAAACTGTATATATAGTATACATACATCAATTAGAGTCAACGATCAATCAAAAGTTATCAGCCTGAACAGTTATAACAACCTGTCCTCACAATCGCTGATAATATAAAACAACAAACAAAGCACAGCGGATAATCAAAACAAGTACGTGTATACGAAAATGAAGATCTCCAGCTGAAGCTCCAAAAGCACCAAAGCATAACCTATAAATATACTCGGTCTAACCCGAGCATTGAAAGGGAAGAATGCCCGGATCAGTTTGGTAAACCAGCGTGAGAAACACACTCAACTGAATTTATTAAATTACCAAAACTTTTCCTTTATCAAAACAAAAGTATCTTGTAAGACAAGTCCACACATAAACACGGACATGTTATTACCTTACGATAAATAAAACATATCATATCAAATCTCATGTTATATTATAGTAGTGTCTACTATATACAAATAATATTAATCATAGTCGAAATTATTACATTGATTAAATTGCAGCATATAGCCCAATTGGGTAATACAATCAAAATGGCAAACACGCAGTGGAGTTTGGATTTCCATACAAATGGCCAAGTGAAAGGACTACTTTCCGGCAGTACATCTCTAGAAGAGTGTATCGAGAAACCATCACAAAGTTTCTTTACCAACACAAGACCGGCCCACTTCTATAACTAGATGGTACCGAATATGTCATCCTCCAGTCGTTACCGACCTTTACCGAGGCCCCTCTAGCATACAAACCACAACAATCAGATACACGACGTCATAGGTGCAAAGATATATCTAGAAGAGGATGATCATATCCTACTTGGGAATGACCCACTTAGCCTTGCCGCATCTAACCCTGTTTTGGTCGTTTCCGGTTGATAAGGCTAGAGGTAACGATTACCTTTCATAAATCTCAATCACATCACTTAGATTGCCACACAGTCATTTCCGTTGACTATTAATTGCCTTTCATAAAAATACAACTCGTAAGCTCATACGTCTCAAGGAGGGTGTTAAGCTAAGAGAAGTTGCCTTCTCCGCCACCACTGATGTACATTTGAAAAAACCAATGTACGTAATCAGTAGAAATGCAATGTCAGACAAACATCCATACAAGTTGTCCAGGAACAGGACAAACCGAAGGTATTTCCTACCACATCCTGTTGGGAAATCCCTAGGATTAGTAGTGAATAATTTAACAACCCTAGATTTTGCCTATATATTTTAAATTTGACTTTATTTTATTTTTATTATTTTAAATTTGTTTTATTTCAAACATTTCGTTTTTTAAATATAAATGTTGATTTTTATGTGAATTATAGTTTCAAACTTGTATAAATTGAATATTTTACTGAAAAGTGAATTTCTGGTCAAACTGGTCAAACTTTGACTTTTAAACTTCAAACTTAAAATATTTAAAATCTTAAATTTTTTTATGATAATAGATGAAATAACTTGAATACTGCTTTTCGTTTCATTGAAAACGGATTTAAATTGTGAAAGTTATACTGTTTTCAATATTGTGTGTATATTAAGTTATTTAACAATATTCTTTGTTTTAATGTATATAAATGATATTTTACTTGATATATCTTATCCTAATTTTTATTTTTATGTTATTGTATGTATATTTTTGTATTATAATAATTTTAAAATGAAGTAAATAATTTTTCAAAGTCAATGGTGATTTATTTGTAATTTCTGAACACCGTTTTGGATTTTTAAGCAATTTCTTTAAATATTTTTCTATTTTATTTAAATTTAATTTTTTTATATGTGTTAATATGTTATTTTAAGTATATTTTGTCTTTTAAATATTTTTTAAGTGATTTTTGAATTTTTCCAAAGCTTATTGAATTTATTTCCAAATTTTAAAGCCTAGTTTCCATTTTTCTGCTATTTTCTTTATTTAAATTATATTTAAATTAAAATTTATATATTTATTTGTGAATGAATTTTTAATTTTATGTTTTTATATTTATTATAAATATTTTTACAGGTCCATATAAATTTTCTAAAGTTCATTCTGTTTATTTCCATTTTTCTAGACTAGTTTGCAATTTTGTGCTATTTTCTTATTTTAATCTTATATAATTAATAAATATTTATATATATCTTATATTTTGTTACATTTTCTAAATTTTGACTGGAATCATTATTACTTTCAGTAATATAAACTTATATGAATAAATTAACGAAATACCAAAGGTTTTAAAAGCTTTTGAAACGTAAGTCGTTTCTTTTACCGTTTCCTCATTTACTCTCTGGCAGTTTTTATTTATTTATTAGCCTTTACTTTTTTTGGCCGTGTATTCCAGTCTTCATTCACTAAAAAAAATTTCCACTTCTCATTCATTCATGGCTAGGAGAAAAAAATTGGGTAATGGTCTCCTCTTTTTGCACTTTTTCTTCTATTTTTTCCATACTTTTGTCTTGCTTCTTTCTTCTATTTGCATGGCCTCCTCACTATTGTCGTGGCCACAACTCTCTACATCTATTCCCTGCCATCATCACCACCTACACTCTAGGTCATGACCATATCCGAGCCAACCATGGTGACAAAACCACTCAAAATCCAACCTATGCCTTGAAAACATGCTAGTTTGAGCCTTGTTGCTTCACCACTTCATTTTCCACCACCACCACCACCTCTAGCCGCTAACACCACCTCTGACCAGACCACCACACACCACCCCAACATCATTCCTGATCTGAACTTGAATGGCCAAGCCATACCACTCCAAGGCCGAGCCCTTTTGTTGACCAAAACATGCCATTTTGCCTTAAACCCTTAACATTCTCAAGTTGTAACCCCTCCACCTTCAATGCCTTGTAGCCATGCATTCTTGTGTTCATACCTGAGCCATGCTATGTCCAAACCTGAGCCAAATACACCCCTAGGCCATGCAAAACAATAATAGAAAGCAAGGCAAAAGATCGTGTGTTCATATTGCTTTTTATTCCAAAGTTATTTCAATTCAATCGCCTATTGTATCTATGTTTATGTTTGGTTTTGTTTATGGGTTGTGACAAGATCATTGAGCTTGGTTCTCTTCCCACTTGGATCTATTGTTGTGTCATCTTGCCTTTTGGAATCCGTTTATGTCGTTTGTATTGCAATCTCCAGCTAAAAAGGTGAGTAAAGCTCACACGACATTTATACTTATGCAGTTGTGAAACAACAACAACTGAATGTGTAGAAAAAATATGTGATGTTATAACTGCCTGTGATTAATTATATATGATGTTAAACATGTTAAATTTCATGTCATATCATCTATTATTATATATATGTTGTTACTGTTCATTTTTATATATGTTTATCACACTACAAGTTCCTTGTAGATTAGAAATCACTATGGGTTGAAATGATACATACCCGAACGGACTTTAGAATAGGGAAAAATCGTTATGGGCTGAAATGATAAGCCTGAATGGTTTTTATTTATTTTATTTAACTTGGGATTGTAGGTTTGAAATGATAGAACCCGGATTTTTCTTTTTAAACTACAGATTGAAATGATACATATCCGTATCACTTGACCTATGTTAGAGAATTATATATAGACCCGTGGTTATTTAATAAAGTATTTTGGATATTTTTAAGCATTTTAAAATATAAATTTATGAAATTTGATTTAAATAAATTTTTAAATGTTTTAAAATAAAGAAAATTATGATTTTTTTCTATGATTTAAAAATGTAATTAATGAATGGTTAAATTGGATTATTGAATATAACTTAAGTTTGGAAATTTGGAATTTTGGTTAAAAACGATATTTAAGTTATATGAATAAAATGGAAATTTAATTTTATTGGAAATTGGTAAATATGATAATTTGATTAAATTTGAATTTAAGTGATTTATTAAAGTATTATTGATTTTCTATGAATTTAAGTGGTTAAATAAATGAATGCTTAAAAAGTAAAATTTGAAAATACAACTTGATTTGGAAATGTGGAATTTGGTTTTGTTTAAAGTTTTAAGTTAATTAAATAAATTGGGAATTTAGTTTAATTTGTGAAATGATAATTTGGAAATGTAAACATTAATAAAGTGTTAAATGTAAAAATAGAAAGTTTACACTTGAATTTATTAAGTGGATTTGTGAAATTTGATTTAATTATAAAATGTTGCTTTATAAAAATCATTAATTAAAAGAGTATTTAATGAACATATTTGAATTTTAAAATATGATTTTTATAATTTTTAAATGGTTTAAATTGAAATGTTTTCAAGTATAATTTTCAGCACCATTTTCTGAATGTTGTAAAGGTTGAAATTTTCAATGTTTATGGTTTTAACTTAGTAAATGAACTCATAATAGTTTAAAACTTTGGAAATTGAATACTTGATTTGAAAGTATATAAACTTAAATTTTAAATGGTTTAAATGAATTATTTTGATTAAAATATAAGCTATAAAGAAGGTGATTTGGGATGATAATAAATGAATGATATCTTTGAATTTAAAGGGTAATTAAAGTTGAACATTTGGATTTGAACTTATATGATGATTTGAAACCGAAGCTTTGGAATGATATGATATTTTGATATATATTAAATGTTTTGAAATGAAGCTTTGGATAGATATGATATTTTGATATAAAAAAAACATTTTGGAATGAAGTTTTGAAAGATGATATTTTAATATATTAAAATGATTTGAAAGGATTTTTGAAAGGATATGATAATTTAATATATTGAAATGGTTAGAAATGACTTGATATTTATTTTGATAAATATTTGAATTTGAAAGATATGTATGTTGATTTATTGAAATGGTTTTGGAAATGATTCAATCTTTATTTTGATAAAGATTCGGATTGAAAGGGATACTTTATTTTGAAGTATAAAATATTATTTTAAAAGTTATAACCACGGATTATAATAACGATTGGTTGTTAAAGAGACCGGGATCGGATATTGTCTTATAGCCAGCCAATACTGAAAACCACTTTAACAACTGTGTACGCGGTGGAGATTCCAGAATGAAGTAGGATGGTGGTGATGTTCTCGAGGTATATTACGTGGACTCGACTCCCTTGAGTTGGCATAAGGTGGCTAAAACAAGAGCGATTGACGGACTAATAAGGTAGCACCTATGATCGGACGCACTTCTTCGTATGCCATTCTATTACTTTGTGATTGTTTGGTGCGCACCTTTGATATGGGAGTGTTGTTCGAGGTGGGCGGAAGCTGCGTGCTACGCGTTACCACCGGTCCGGAAGTGTAATTGGTATATCTACCCTGGCATTGCCTAGTTGTGCCGTGTCACCTACCATAGCGAGCCTTATACGATTTTGGTTTTGTACCATACCTATGGAGTGCCCTCTGATGACGCCCGTTCCGGGGGAATTACGATACTGTATAGACTATGGGAATATATTATGTGTTAAGGTGGAAAATATAAAACCTTAACGCTATTTAAAAGTAAGTTTATTTTACTAATAGACACTTTTATAATAACGAAGTATTACTACGTAATAAATAGTTTAACGGATCCTTAGAGGATGGGCGGTCCCAAGCATCCTTTAAGTTACTTGTACTTTTACTACAGTTCACTTGAGTTGGTATACATTGTATAAGTATGTATGTCTTGACTCGAGTGTTTGTATTTTTATTTATGCTCGGGTCAGCCTGAGTTATTCACAGATTTGGATTTCCACTTTCTGGAGATTGGAATCGCTGGAGATTATCTACTTGTCAAGTTTTATCTTTTGCAGTCTGTTGTTCCTTTCAGCTCTTGTATTGTAGACTTCTATGTAGTGAGACTTCCCTTATACTTTATTTCTTCTGTTATATTTTATGTAACTCTGATATTTTATATAGTAGCTTCATGAACTACTATTTCTCTTACTTCTGCTGCATTATTATTACTCTGTGTCTGTGAATCTGTGATTTTATTTACTATATATTCTGAGATTTGCCAAATTTTTATCTACAACGCGGTATTTTGAGCAATTCAATTCCGGCATGAGTGTCTACCTATACACTTATAGTGGATGCGAATGGTTGAAAATACCGGGTCGTTACAATAATCCTCGCATTGGATATTTCATAATGAAGAGACCACTGCTACTGGATGTATATTGGGATTTTAACCCCAAACGATCAACAAGCAGTCCCCTACTATGAAACTCCAGAATAACATGATCATCGTAAGCAACCTGGACAATCGTCGCATATACGTTGGTCCAAAGTGGTTTTCGGATAAACCGATCCCGGTCTCTTCGCACCAACAACGCAAAAGCGTTTCTCAACCTCACATTGAAAGTAAGTCTCATAGACTTATCATGTCTCCAATTTTCAACTTGCTATCCTTCGGGCCAAGAAGGAAGCTCGATAGACTAGAGTAATATTCCGCACTATACGAATCAACATCCTCAACACAAACGATAATTAAGCCTACACAGAAGGCTACGTACTAAGATCAAGTCGAGGAACTAAAATTTAGAAAATTTTGATAGTCGGTTATTTAACTATTAAAACAGACAAATATTCAACACCATAACAATCACTAGGTCCTTTTAATTAATCTTTTATTAATTAAATTACTTGCTAAATATTCACTCCAAATTATCTTTAAAAATATATATCTTCAAAATCATTTCAACATTGGAAAACATTTCCAAATACTTATTTAATAATGAGTAATTCACAATCCATTTATTTTGAACACTTAGAAAATATTCAATATACTTAAATCACGATTAAGTATATATTTTATTCTTTAAGGAAAACATTCTTATTAAGCACATTTATTTGGGTAATGAATGTTGCGTAAAACATCGTTACGACAACCCAAAATCAATAGTGTAGGGATTCGAAAATAAGATAGATATATAAATCCCAATACTATACGAAAACAATTCCTTTTGAAAATCATTAGCTATAACAACAGTGTTATAATCCATCATTTCCATACTACTCGAAAACGTCTATTTCAACAATGAAGATCTATGGTTTCGATACTTAATACATTCTAAAACGTCTTTTAAGCCATTTAAATCCATTTAAAAATATTCACCTTCCAAAATATTTACTTATTTAAAATATTATTCACTGTCCAAAATCGTTAATAAAAATCATGTACCAAATTTAATATTATTGCACATATAATTAAAGGATAATTCACTGTCCAAAACCATGAATATATCTTCATTTACCAAATTCATCAATTCTACATATTTTATTACAGTATTTAATTTAAAGGATTATTCGCTGTCCAAAATCGCGAATATATCTCCTTTAATAACTTCTATATTTAATTTATCAAATTCAGTTGATTTCAGATATATAAAACAATGTTTATAAATTCCATTTATAATATATAAAAACTTCAGTTTATAAAATCACTTTATTAACCAAACTCATTTATCCCATTTATGTGCCAAAAATCCAAATTATAAGTAAATTACTTATAATTCTCTATTTACAAATTCATTCATTTTATAACTTAACAAATCGTAAATTATTTTCTTTTATAAAATCCATTTATATCATCATTTTGACAATTATAAAAAATCCTTTTGTAATTCAATTATTCTTATTTATAAAAATCAATTTTATAATTCTTCTTTATAAACCATTTATATTAGTCAAAAAATCTCAATTTAAACCTTTTCACAAAATCATTAACTCCATATTTCACAACAATCACATTTCAATTATATTTCCCCAAAACATCATAATTATTATAACTTAAAAAATATCACATTTATTTATTCAAAATAAATCAATTCTTAACGATTCAGAAATTCAATAAAACATTTATTTCCAAAATCACTTTTAAAATCCTTTTAAATTTGGAAATCATTACTTTAACACTTTTAATTTTCCAAAATAGGCTCAATGCTGCAACAGCACTAAATAAAACAATCACGACATCCAAAACATCATATATCATATGATAACAGCATATATCACAATATCTGTAAATAAATCAATATTGTTGAGGAATCCAGTTGGATCCCTATAACCTGTCACCTGCAACAAATATACATATTAGAATATGTATACAATGTCCGCTTTAAGGCAGACGCACGTACAAAGGGTCATCTGCTCATACACGGGAGCGTATAGGGTCATCTGCGCCACTAGGCTGGAATATATCCAAATATCAGTTAATATATCATATATCATCCAAACAATCATCAATCATCATATAATAAATTATTTCTCACTTATATAAAAATATCAATGAGTCAGAAAGAGTGAGTTGTACTCACATTGTCTCCAATAACAGTTGTAGTGTTTTATTCCAAATAAAATTAAACGAGCGTTTAATTTTATCCAAAATTCACACTAGCTCCAATTAACCCCAAACCAACTCCATCGCATAGTTCTCGTCAATATGAACCCATCGCAATTGGTTTCGTGCGAAACGGACCTCGTATGAAAAAGTTATCCCGGTTTAAACATTATACGAATTAATATGAATCAATTTGCAATTTCTATTTTTATTTTAAAAAACTTTATCAAAACCTGGCCGTTCGTTTTTCAACCCAGATCTCGGCCGTATAATTTTGTTTCTTCTCCATTGCGTTACGCAGGTGAATACGATCCCACGAATCCATATAGCCGCCCTAAAACCCTACTCGTCGCCACCTCCTCGCTAGCCTTCGCGTCGATCAGACAATGCCAATCCAAGGGACTACCCACGACAAGCCTCCACCTCAATTTCGGTCATGCTCGGGAGCTCCATCCCCTCGAAAAACACGCATGAAGTTCGGCCGTTCACCCTTATTGCCATCGATTTACTCGACCTTAAACGATCACCACCGTTGGATCGATAGTTCTCAACGTGCTCTATATTTTTGTAGTTGGAGATTTCTTGTAAAAGTTTACGGATTGGAAGATATTGGAGGAGAAAGAAATGAATATTTTCGGCCATTGATTGTTTAGTGGCGGCTAGCCCTAGCTGCCCTAGGTTTCAATGAAAATAGGAAAAAACAAGGTCCTTTTATATAAAATTCTAAGACACTATTCATCCGAATTTTTCCCGAACTCGAAACAAAGCGTGCCGTCTGGCTTTTATAATGTTTTACCCCTATTCCGAATGCAATGGAATATATATCGAGAGCCAATTCGATCGTATTTGGAAGATAGGTTTTCAAATCGAATTATTTAAATTTAAAATTCACTTAAACGAATTTCTACACGTTTTAGCTTGCCCTGGACAAACCGTGAATCCGATTGACACGATATTTGAGGTCTTATAAAAATATAACATTAAGGATCCAATGAAACTAGTTTCGTCGAAATCCAAGACTGTTTGAAAAATGACTATTTTCACTCGTCACTTAAATATTAAAACATTCAATTTGTACAAATTAACTTTTAATTCGATTTAAAAGTTCTCTGATATCATTTAAATTCAACTAGAATTTATTACAACTTATAAATCATTTTTATTAACATTAAATCCAATTTCCAATTATCTACGAAATTTCAAATATTAAATTAACAATTTAATTATCCAATTAAATCTAGATATTTCAAATATAAGTTATTCAGCTTATAAAATTTACTTGTGCATATTTAAAACCAATTAAATATATGAATTTCAAATGACTAAAATTCTGGGTTGTTACATTCTTCCCTACTTAAAAGAATTTCGTCCTTGAAATTACCAAGTAAGAAAAAGTCACAAAATCCGTTAACCTTTTAAAACAATTCTTCCAAACTAGATTTACCAAAATCTATTTAACCTTTTAATTTTTTCTCAAAATCCATTAGTTAAACTTCTTATAAAAACTTTTCTAAGTTTTCAAATCCATTCATAGCTATTCTTTTCAAACCAACTAATATCATTTAACTTTCAACTTAAAATCAAATTTTAATTTTCACAAGTTTTTCCAATTTTCCCAAAAAAATTCTAACGCCTTAAATTTTCAAAAAATTCGCCATAGTCTCCTTCGCGCGGTTTAATCCCAAAAAAATAGCAATATATGTATATATATATATATATATCTCAAATATGCATCTCATCATCGAGGATGAGGCATCCCGCAGGGAAAAGTGTACAAGTACGATATGTAATCCGAGATATGTACCTTATATATTATTAGCGAGCATATACGGCTATTATAGCACGAAAGCGAGCTCCGAAAGTGAAGCATACGCCATCCACACCTACTAAACACTCAGCAAACAAATGAGAAACATGTATATGCGAAAATAATATCAATATACAACATATACCACAACAACTACTATATATGCCAATATAGCAAATGCCATCAATAAGCAACAAATCCAACCATCAAACAACTATCATCCAACAAACCAAAATCTACATCCAATCAATCCATAACCAAACAATATACATTCACTTCTCATTAATATTCATTGAATTGGTTTTCAATTTAATCACATTTGATTCATTAACATTGGATTTACTAGCATTCATTCATTCATATTCAATTAGTTTACATTCACTAGTTTTTATTCAAGTTTGTTTACTTCCAAATCAAATCAAATCAATTCTATTTAAATTCACTTAACTTCCCATTTGAATTCAATTATTTAGCTTTCAATTTTATTAACTCAATTTCATTAACACTTAATGAATTTCTATTCAATCAACTAGCATCCATCTAACAACCAATGTATAACCAATATAACCAAATTTATTTAATTTACTTTACGTCATTACATTCAATTTGGTTTAACACTCAATTGGTTTCATATTCAATTTAGATCGAATTCTAGTATTCACCATAATCGCATTGTACCACGAAAGTTGAATTTCATTTATATAACTCAAGTTCACATTCATCACTTTACTTTATTAATTCACATTACTAATTTACTTTGATACCAAAATCAACTTCATTTAACATCACTTAAGTTATCTTTCATTTCAATTTCATTTACCTTCTCTTTCACTATACAACTTAAGTTCATCTATAATTTATTTCATTCTATTTTATTTAACTTTTACTTAAGTCAAATTTCATCTCACTATTCAAATTCAGATTTGTTTTGCTTAACAAAATTGTTTAACCATTTTAACAATTGGTTTTACTTACCTTATCTCATTTTATAAGTCATACAACTTATTTATATAAACTTCCAAATTCATATTATATAATCACTTAACCATTTAAGTTTAAATTTCCATTTCAATAACTTATCTAATCCAATTAAGATCCAATTCAGTTTATTTAACTTTCCTTTAGTTAAATTTAAATCATATATTTAATATGCTAACTCAAATTTATTTCAACTTTACCAAAGCTAAATCTTTATCATTTCATATTATAAGTCCAAAACTTATTTTACTTATATTTATCAATTTTAACTTGGATTTTAAATCAAATTCGTTTAACACAACAAACATCAATTTCAATTTACTATTGGTAGCAAATCCATCACACAAAAACTCGAAAATGATACTGATGATGCTACAGTCATCGCCCTTATTATTTTCTAGCAATAGTAGTGAATTCAGTGGTTTATATTCTTTCAATAATTTCTTTTTATTCATAAATCGCATTTAAAAATCTTTACTTATATAACTTCACTATTCACTTTAGTTATATAGTTCATTCCAAATTCTTTTATCTTATGGAGAGTTATAACAATATAATCTCTTTAATTTTGAAAAACAACTTTAAAAATAAACGAATTCAAAATTCTCAAATTCTTAGTTCAAGTTCATTTTTATTTATAACTCATATATAAAAAAAATATGCTTGTTTAGTTTCATTTCTTATATATAAGACTATTTCACAATTGTATATCGTTTTAATTATAATTCCATACTATATAATTCATTTGTTTATATAATTTATTCTCTTACAATTGTTGTTTTTATTTAGTGTAACGACCCGGAATTTTCGATCCCGAAAATTCCAGATAGTTAGTGAAAGAAGAAAGAGAAAGAAGAAGAAAACAGCAACAAGACACAGAAACCTCACATTCGCAGCGGATAAAATATAATATCAAATAACATATCAGTTATACAAAGAATACTATATCTGTTAATTTACATTTAAAAACATCAGAGTTACACATACACATAAACACTGGACAAACAATCATGTCCAGATACTACAATATCATAGTGGACACCCTCCATACGTCCCAGCCATTCAGCTCGCCTCCTGAGCTCCAGTACGTCCTTACCTGAAAATCTGTAATACTCGGTCTGACCCGAGCATTACATCAAAGTAACACCCGGGTCAGGCTGGAAACCAGCGTGAGTAAACCCAATCTCACATGGAATACAAAAGCATATAATTTATATAAACCCGAGGTAACTTACATCAATTTACAACTTCACAAGCTGTTATAATCATTACTTATTTCACTCATCGATTTCTAAGAGCCAAACTTAGGTTAAATGGTCCAACGTACTTAAATCATTCCAAACCAGCTTATTGATTTCACATATCAATCTATAAAGGATCGAAGTGGTTTCAGATATTTAATAATACCAGACTCCGGTCTCTTCGAACCCAACGTCATCTTAACTTAAATTATCCAAATGAAATACAATTCAACTTTGAATACAGGGTGTCACAGTAATTCATCAACAATAGATAATCACATCATCACAGTTTAAATCAAACATATTTTATCACATAGCATCACGAACCACATATTTAGGGATAACAATTAATCAAAGGCTTCCAATACCATTCTATTTTATCCCTTAATTAATTATCTCAATTAATTTGTCCTTAACCAAATATAGTAATTAACATTTAATAACTTCGTTAATTAATTATTAACCATAATTATTAATCTCCCTTGATTAATCTCATTTAGTAATTAACTACCCTTAATTACTCATTCCATAAGTCAATTACCTTTAATTAATTACCTCAATTAATCCCTTGATTAATTACAAAGTAATTATATCCAAATTACTTTCATCATTAAGCATCTTTAATTACATTCAGTAATTTTCAATTAATTACTTTCCTAAGTAATTACACTTCCATTAATTACATTAAGTAATTATTCATCAATCATCAAGTGTTTAAATTAATTAAACTTAATTAATTAATTTAAACCAACTACATTTCCCAATTAATTACATTAAATAATTAATTCATAAACGATTTCATAAATGATTATTATTAATTAATTAATCTAATTAATTATCAAAATTAATCACATTAATTAATTGTTAAATAATCTTAAGTCAATGACCTTCATTAACTATTCTTAGTTACTTAATTAACCATCCATATTATTAATTAATTAAGTAATTAATTACCCATCTTATTTATCTTAATAATTTAATGAATCCAAATTCTTAAGATCTAACTTAATTTAAGAAAACACTTCTTACTTATTTAAAGTATTAAAAAAAACAGCCTGTTTCAAATTTACTTTAAATTTCACTTTAAATTTCATTTTAAATTTAAGATTTAAAAATGACTACAATTTTATCTAAACAAGGTTCTAAACAATTTAAAATCTTTTTATCTCATATGTTAAAACAATAACCATTTTATAAGATAAAAGTATAAAGAAATATAAAGTTCAAATCAACATATACTTTAAACATTCCAGATTTAAAAGCTAGAAATTAAAATTATTTTAAATTTCTAATTTATCAATTTAAACTTACAGTTTAAATTCAAACCCACATATACTCTTATACCAAAATGATTTAAATCTAAATTTAAATTTCAAAATTTAAATTAATTCAAAACTCAGATTCAAATAGTTTGAATTCATATTTAGTTTCATGTTTAGATTTTTTTTTTAAATTTCAGTTACACTTTAAAACTTACTTTTAATTTTAAAAACAGAAAACAAATTTCTGATTTTAATAAAACCAAACTTAAATTTTTCTGAATTCAAATTATTTCAATAACTAGAATTTCAAACTATTTGAATTCATCTTTAGATTCAGGGTTAAATCCTAAGTTCCATTTTCAGTTTATCAAACTCTACCTTAAATTTTCTTTAAAACAAAGACAGATTTCTGTTTTATAAACCTGAAACAAGAGATATACCCGAGCAACTTATAATTTACTTCGAGTAAAAATCATCCCCTACTCGAGTTGAAACTTAATTCCCCCGAGACCATCACGAGGCTACCAACCTGAAACCATCCAAACATCCACCACCATACTGCTCTGTGCACATGCACACACAACGCAGCCTTCACCGATCATCTCTGATGATCTCCACATGTCGCCGATCATCCACAAATCCAAACACGATCATCGCTTCGCCACCTAAAGCTCAAACTCGAAATCGAGCTTCTCTCCCAATCCTGGAACAGGTAGCGCCTACTTCAACCCAAACCCGTCAGTGCTTCCCAAATGAAACTACGACCACCATCACCTTCGAAACTCCGGCGAAGTCTTCGACAACTCACCATCTATCAATACCCAGATTTTGGTTGCACTCGATCAATTAGAGATGCCGAAATGATCACTTCATCTTTCCACAGTAAAACTAGGGTTTAAAAATTCAAGTCCCAATCTCAACCTCAAAAATGAAAAGCAACACAATCCAATAATTTTCCTATCCTCTCTGATAACTCCTCCTCCTCCACACACAAATTCAACTAAATCGAACACTTAAATCATCTGTGTTATCCCCAAAAGTAAAATACTGTGAAGTTTGAACTATTCTCTGGTTTAAGTATTAAAAGTTGTAATTTTACTTTTAAAAATCATAATTTTGCATGATGTTTTGATCCATAATCCTGAAACCTCAATTCATTATACTTGAAAATTTCACAGATTAAAGTTTGATCATCTGTTTATAACTTAAGAGATGATACAGGACTGTTTTATCTTAAATAAAAATTTTAAACTATAGTTTATGGTGTCATAAACATATCTTGTTTAATCCTAAAATCTAAACAAGATTTAATCAACAGATTATGTTTGTTTATTTTTTTTTCTAATCTTAAACAACAGCTTAAAATTAAGAAAACAGAAATATACAGGTAAATAAGCATGCACACACATATTCATTCATATAAATATTAACTTCAAATTTCCTAAAATATATTCATTTCAGATTAAAAGCATGCCATTAACCTTTACCTGTTTAAATTTTAAAAAGAGGGGTTACTCACCTGTTTTTGTTAAGCAGAGACAAAAATTAAATTCTGGAAAATGACAGCAGTTTCTAAAACTTGAAATTGCTCGATCAAATTATTTGCTTGATGATGATGCTTTCTCCACTTTAAATAAATTAGCACCAATGGTGGAAGACTTTGAATTTGCCTTTTCCATAAATTTGATGATTATGCAGATTTTTTTTTCCTTTGAATTCTATTTTGCAGATCTCCTTCCTGATTTTGAAGTGAGGTTTGAGTTTTCTTAATTAAATTTTTGGTTGGAAGTTTGAAATTTATGAAGTTCAGATTTTTTTTTTAAATGGAAGAGTAATTTTTTTTCTCTTGCTTAGGAAAATAAGAATGGGAAAATTAGGGAAAGAATATGAAGTTGGTTTTGATAGAAGTAGTTTTGTTTTATAAAAATTTAAAGAAAATAAATTAAAATTGTGACACTTTGTCATTTTACATTGTTATCTCCTTAACACATGTTATTAGTGTGCTTCAAATTTAAGCAATTGTAAACTTCATGTAAAAAGGATTTTTAATGTTTTTCTTAATAAATTTTCTAAATTTAAAATACATTTTTAATTCATATAAAATCAATTCTTCCTAAAGAAATAAATACATATCAAATTTGATTTTTAAATTGAATTTGAAATTTGATTTAAAATTGAATTGTTAAGTTGAAATTCAAAATAGAGTTATTTATATCTTAATTGATGTTTTTGATTTTAAAGGTGTATTTCTATGATTTATGATTAGATTCATTTGTTAAATTTACAATTCAGTATTTCTATTAATTAACCTATTTAATATCAATTACAGATGCCCAAAAATCCGGTTTATCACATTCCTCCCCCCATTGAATCTTTTCGTCCTCGAAAAGAAACGAAACCAGAATTTTATTAAATTGATAATTATCAGAAAATTTTATTCTTAGACAAATTTTCTATAAACTCTCTTTATTAAGAAATTTTTAAAACACTTTTAAATATATATATATATATATATTACCATAATAATTTCATAAAATACATTTTATAACTCGATGTTTCAACCAGTCCATCCTTGTTCTCACAGAAATTCGGTCATACGTTGATCAAGCATATGACTGAAATTCTATAAGTACTTAGCAAACTCATTTTCAACATTAAGTGAAAATACTTGGAAAATAATTTTATTGAAAATATAGAAAACAGTTTTTGAAAATAGAGGAAATATCTTTAGTAAGGATGCTCTGGAAATCATCACCCCCATCCATAGTCGCAGTTAACCCAATGGTTACGTTGCCATCCCGACAAAATCCATAGACAACTTAGGCCTCCGCGCCCCTCGATTACACCATGGAACCCGCTACAGATCGCAGCTACAACTGGGGTTACGTAGCTATCACAGCAAAAACCCATATAACTGTAGGCATCAGTGCCCTTGAATTTCGCTGCCAAAAGAATGAAACTTCTCCACTCCACTTGACCATAGATCGCAGTCTACCGATGTTGCGTTGCCTTCCCGGCAAAATCAAGTGTAGACCGTTGGCACTCATCCTCCACACGATTTCCGCTATGGTCCCCACTGTAGATCGCAGTGACATCGAGTTACACTGTCGTCACAGCATAACCCAAATACCCCTGTAGGCATCAGCTCCCTCGACTTTCGCTACCCAATAATCCTGAGGAACTAGTTTGTCCGGACTCCTCACAGGATCAACTTTAGAACCCCCCCTTGGGGCTCAAGGCAGCACCACCCGGTGGTACTCCTGAGAAGTCCATTCTAAGGGAGCGCCTTTTTCCCCAGAGCCATTATCAAAACATTTTATACTATATTTATAGTATCTTTAAATCATACACCTAGTATGATCTCATTCAAAGCTCCTTTATACAAAATCGATTATCACAAAATCGATAATTCTCAAACTAGGCTTTCCAAATATAATATTGATTTGACCCAAAAATCAAAAGCCTTTCCAAATTCAAAGGTTCCCAAAACCTTTTTCCAAAATCCTCATATGGTCCTTTATATATATATGTATATATAAAATCCCTGATAAAAATATTTGGATCATTTTAAACTTGTATAAAATCCTTTTATACTTCAAACACTTCCAAAATCCTTTTTTTCTGGCAAAAGATTCATCAAGGGGGGTTTTATCTTATATAATAAAGATATATAACTTTGTTTATTCAAAATCAAATATTCAAATTTGATTACTCTTTTCAATATGAATTTCATTCAAATTCGTACGATGTACACATATCATTCGTACGCCATACCAATCTGATCGCTCACTCGATCACACAATTTCACTTCCGAACTAGTATCGTCTACCCGACTTCCTAGTGCGGACACAGATCTGGTTTCTTGATCAGAAACCATCATTCTCCTTGCATAGTCATAACTATGATAGAGAATATCCAGCAATCCATATCCAGGTTCGCCGTTGAAAATCGATTGAAAAATCCCAGTCGGATCGGTATAATTATCTCGAAATTCTGTGCTCGAATCTGGATCAAATCACTATACAAATAGAATAACAAACGTACAC
The DNA here is from genome assembly GCA_030765085.1 of Allium cepa. Classification (NCBI taxonomy): domain Eukaryota; kingdom Viridiplantae; phylum Streptophyta; class Magnoliopsida; order Asparagales; family Amaryllidaceae; genus Allium; species Allium cepa. Next base: position 149,785,414 of record CM060928.1, read on the forward strand.
CCTACGTATTTATCTTTATTGGTTATTAGCCAAATCAATTCTCTTTCTATTCACATTCACTTTAATTTTCATTCACTTATTCACAATTGCTTCAATCCATCTGGATTATCACCTCTATTCTTATCTCGATTGGGTAATTAACCAATAACAGTCTGAACTCCGACCAGTTTATTTACAAAATAGCTTGAAAAATTTGAAAACAGATAAGTAGTTGGAAAAATAATTACTAGTTTGTAAAATAGATGTAAAATAGTTAGAAAATAGTTAAAATAATTATAGAAATTTTAGACCATTGCAAAATAATAGTAAGATAGTAATTAGTTTTGTAAAACAATTGAAATATAGTAATTAATTTATAAAATAGTTGGAAAATTGTTAAACATTTTCAAAAATAATTGTAAAACAAGTATAAGATAGTTTGGCTTTTAAAAGGAAGGTTGTATATATAATAAATAGCTTTTGCAAAAATAGGTTTATATTAAAACAATTTTCTATTTAAAATAGTCCAGAGTCAAAACTGTTCACTTCCCAATCTCCATTCTCATCAGTTCAATTTAAATTCCCTTTTACATTTAAATTGACCCAATTCCAATTTAAATAACTTCAGTTTCCATTGGAATTGATTCAACCTCAAATCAAGTTGAAATAACCACGGTTCTTTCCAAATTTAACTTTACTCAACCTTGATCTCAAACTCTACTAAATCAAATAAATTACAATTGAACTAGTTCCAATTTCATTTTATTTCAACTCCAGTTTGAATTAATCTAAATTTCAAACTCTATTTCCAAATCAAGTTGAATTATTCTTGATTTCTTCCCAAATTCAATTCAAATTCCATTTGAATTTTAAAACTTATTCAACTTTTGATTACAATTCCAAATTATTCAAATCAATTCGGACTAATTTCAAATTGAAGCCACTTCAATTTTAAATTGTTTCAAATTAGTCCAATTCAAATTTTCCATTTGAATTTTTTTTATTAAACTTATTCATCTTCAATCATAATTCCAACCATTTCAAATAATATTCAATTTTAAAACCAACCTCTGAAATTTCAGTTTGAATTAATTTCAAATTCCATCTCAAATAAAAGAAGGCGATTTATTAGATCATACCGCCACAAAATATTTCATATATGGATAGACTGCACATTAGCAGTTCAACATTACATCCATTCATCATAGTACAAGCCTTACAAAGTCACAATTAAGATGTTTACACCATCACCTAGGTTTTTAGAGCCCTAACGTTTTCTATCAGAATCCTTCTTATGGACTTCCTTCCAGTGGGCAAAGCCCAAACATACACTTTTCAACAGGATGTCCCCACTTATAGCATTTTCCACAAAAAGTTTCCACCCTCTCATCAATCTTGATTACCTCCATGCTTCCTACTGGATGTTCCACAACCTTAATCTTTTTCTTCTGTCTCTTGGGACAATTTCTCGCAATATGTCCCAATCCTTTACAATGATAGCAAATGGTTGAATCGTTGACTGGTTCCATTGGTTTACGCTTTACCTTCCTCACTTCAGGACAATGGTTAAGGAAATGTCCCTTCTTATGGCACTTAAAGCATAATATCTCGGAGCGAAATCGTTGGAATGTACCCTTTAATTCTTTCCTTGTTTTTCCACACTTAGCTGCATAATGACCTTTATTGTAACATCTATAGCAAGTGACATTATCATAAGGTCCTGGTCCATTTCTTTCTTTAATCCGATTTTCATACTCCTGAATTGCTATTTCCCGTTCCTTACGTGCAGCTGCTCTTCGTTCTCTGCGCCTTGCCTTCCATTCTTCACCCTTAGCCATTTCTCTCAAAGACTGAATTCTAGAGGGACTTCCTAACCTATAAATTAGACTTAATTAGAATAATTCAACTCTTATATATCAATTTGCTAGATATACCTTAAGTTTAAACCACCTTTGGTTTAAATTCAAGTCTAATCTTCAAACAACCCATTGTTTGCAACAAGTCCCTTTTATTCAAATAATACTTTTTTTTTATTTAGCACTTTGAAACAATTTTTCGAATTTATGGAACTAGATTTAAAATTCCACAATTTAGATATGTATAAGTCATACTTTACTTAAATGTTTACTTTTTAAAATATTTAATTTTGCTTACCCATTAATACACATCTTATTATTAAGCACACAATAATCACTTATGATAATAACCAAGATTATCATATCTAAAACCATCCATTATCATCTTGTTCTGAAACACTTCTCCAATTCAAGATTTCAATTTTAGTTTGAATCCATTTCAAGCTTATCTTTATTTAATTTTAGTTTGGTTTTTATATTACTTCTTAATTTTATTCTAATAATTCAACAGGCAAGCTCATTATTATTTAATAGTGTGAAATATTGCTTTATATATAAAATCATTTAAAATCCTTATATAAGAAAATAACAAGTACGCTCTCTCATATATATACACACACACTCAACTCATTCTAGGGTACTGTTGACCCTATCCTTAATCAGTAATCCCACCAGAGCCAAGGTTCTTGCTTAACCTTCGGCTCTGATACCAAATGTAACGACCCGGAATTTTCGATCCCGAAAATTCCAGATAGTTAGAGAAAGAAGAAAGAGAAAGAAGAAGAAAACAGCAATAAGTCACAGAAACCTCACATTCGCAGCGGATAAAATATAATATCAAATAACATATCAGTTATACAAAGAATACTATATCTGTTAATTTACATTTAAAAACATCAGAGTTACACATATACATAAACACTGGACAAACAACATGTCCAGATGCTACAATATCACAGTGGACACCCTCCATACGTCCCAGCCATTCAGCTCGCCTCCTGAGCTCCAGTACGTCCTTACCCGAAAATCTGTAATACTCGGTCTGACCCGAGCATTACATCAAAGTAACACCCGGGTCAGGCTGGAAACCAGCGTGAGTAAACCCAATCTCACATGGAATACAAAAGCATATAATTTATAAAAACCCGGGGTAACTTACATCAATTTACAACTTCACAAGCTGTTATAATCATTACTTATTTCACTCATCGATTTCTAAGAGCCAAACTTAGGTTAAATGGTCCAACGTACTTAAATCATTCCAAACCAGCTTATTGATTTCACATATCAATCTATAAAGGATCGAAGTGGTTTTCGATATTTAATAATACCCGACTCCGGTCTCATCGAACCCAATGTCATCTTAACTTAAATTATCCAAATGAAATACAATTCAACTTTGAATACAGGGTGTCATAGTAATTCATCAACAATAGATAATCACATCATCACAGTTTAAATCAAACATATTTTATCACATAGCATCACGAACCACATATTTAGGGATAACAATTAATCAAAGGCTTCCAATACCATTCTATTTATCCCTTAATTAATTATCTCAATTAATTTGTTCTTAACCAAATATAGTAATTAACATTTAATTTCTTCGTTAATTAATTATTAACCATAATTATTAATCTCCCTTGATTAATCTCATTTAGTAATTAACTACCCTTAATTACTCATTCCATAAGTCAATTACCTTTAATTAATTACCTCAATTAATCCCTTGATTAATTACAAAGTAATTATATCCAAATTACTTTCATCATTAAGCATCTTTAATTACATTTAGTAATTATCAATTAATTACTTTCCTAAGTAATTACACTTCTATTAATTACATTAAGTAATTATTCATCAATCATCAAGTGTTTAAATTAATTAAACTTAATTAATTAATTTAAACCAATTACATTACCTAATTAATTACATTAAATAATTAATTCATAAACGATTTCATAAATGATTATTATTAATTAATTAATCTAATTAATTATCAAAATTAATCACATTAATTATTTGTTAAATAATCTTAAGTCAATGACCTTCATTAACTATTCTTAATTACTTAATTAACCGTCCATATTATTAATTAATTAAGTAATTAATTACCCATCTTATTTATCTTAATAATTTAATGAATCCAAATTCTTAAGATCTAACTTAATTTAAGAAAACACTTCTTACTTATTTAAAGTATTAAAAAAACAGCCTGTTTCAAATTTACTTTAAATTTCACTTTAAATTTCATTTTAAATTTAAGATTTAAAAATGACTACAATTTTATCTAAACAAGGTTCTAATGAATTTAAAATCTTTTTATCTCATATGTTAAAACAATAACCATTTTATAAGATAAAAGTTTAGAGGAATATAAAGTTCAAATCAACATATACTTTAAACATTCCAGATTTAAAAGCTAGAATTTAGAATTATTTTAAATTTCTAATTTATCAATTTAAACTTACAGTTTAAATTCAAACCCACATATACTTTTATACCAAAAAGATTCAAACCTAAATTTAAATTTCAAAATTTAAATTAATTCAAAACTCAGATTCAACTAGTTTGAATTCATATTTAGTTTCATGTTTAGAATTTTTTTTTTAAATTTCAGTTACACTTTAAAACTTACTTTTAATTTTAAAAACAGAAAACAAATTTATGATTTTAGTAAAACCAAACTTAAATTTTTCTGAATTCAAATTATTTCAATAACCATAATTTCAAACTATTTGAATTCATCTTTAGATTTAGGGTTAAATCCTAAGTTCCATTTTCAGTTTATCAAACTCTACCTTAAATTTTCTTTAAAACAGAGACAGATTTCTGTTTTATAAACCTGAAACAAGAGATATACCCGAGAAACTTATAATTTACTTCGAGTAAAAATCATCCCCTACTCGAGTTAAAACTTAATTCCCCCGAGACCATCACGAGGCTACCAACCTGAAACCATCCAAACATCCACCACCATACTGCTCTGTGCACATGCACACACGACGCAGCCTTCACCGATCATCTTTGATGATCTCCACATGTCGCCGATCATCCACAAATCCAAACACGATCATCGCTTCGCCACCTAAAGCTCGAACTCGAAATCGAGCTTCTCTCCCAATCCTGGAACAGGTAGCGCCTACATCAACCCAAACCTGTCAGTGCTTCCCAAATGAAACTACGACCACCATCGCCTTCGAAACTCCGGTGAAGTATTCGACAACTCACCATCTATCAATACCCAGATTTTGGTTGCACTCGATCAATTAGAGATGCCGAAATGATCACTTCATCTTTCCACAGTAAAACTAGGGTTTTAAAATTCAAGTCCCAATCTCAACCTCAAAAATGAAAAGCAACACAATCCAATAATTTTCCTATCCTCTCTGATAACTCCTCCTCCTCCACACACAAATTCAACTAAATCGAACACTTAAATCATCTGTGTTAGCCACAAAAGTAAAATACTGTGAAGTTTGAACTATTCTCTGGTTTAAGTATTAAAATTTGTAATTTTACTTTTAAAAATCATAATTTTGCAGATTGTTTTGATCCATAATCCTGAAACCTCAATTCATTATACTTGAAAATTTCACAGATTAAAGTTTGATCATCTGTTTATAACTTAAGAGATGATACAGGACTGTTTTATCTTAAATAAAAATTTTAAACTATAGTTTATGGTGTCATAAACATACCTTGTTTAATCCTAAAATCTAAACAAGATTTAATCAACAGATTATGTTTGTTTGTTTTTTTTCTAATCTTAAACAACAGCTTAAAATTAAGAAAACAGAAATATACAGATAAATAAGCATGCACACACATATTCATACATATAAATATTAACTTCAAATTTCCTAAAATATATTCATTTCAGATTAAAAGAATGCCATTAACCTTTACCTATTTAAATTTTAAAAAGAGGGGTTACTCACCTTTTTTTGTTAAGCAGAGACAAAAATTAAATTCTGGAAAATGACAGCAGTTTCTAAAACTTGAAATTGCTCGATCAAATTATTTGCTTGATGATGATGCTTTCTCCACTTTAAATAAATCAGCTCTAATGATGGAAGACTTTGAATTTGCCTTTTCCATAAATTTGATGATTTTGCAGATTTTTTTCCTTTGAATTCTATTTTGCAGATCTCCTTCCTGATTTTGAAGTGAGGTTTGAGTTTTCTTAATTAAATTTTTGGTTGGAAGTTTGAAATTTATGAAGTTTAGATTTTTTTTAAATGGAAGAGTAATTTTTTTTTCTCTTGCTTAAGAAAATAAGAATGGGAAAATTAGAGGAAGAATATGAAGTTGGTTTTCATAGAAGTAGTTTTGTTTTATAAAAATTTAAAGAAAATAAATTAAAATTGTGACACTTGTCATTTTACATTGTTATATCCTTAACACATGTTATTAGTGTGCTTCAAATTTAAGCAAGTGTAAACTTCATGCAAAAAGGATTTTTAATGTTTTTCTTAATAAATTTTCTAAATTTAAAATACATTTTTAATTCATATAAAGTCAATTCTTCTTAAAGAAATAAATACATATCAAATTTGATTTTTAAATTGAATTTAAAATTTGATTTAAAATTGAATTGTTAAGTTGAAATTCAAAATAGAGTTATTTATATCTTAATTGATGTTTTTGATTTTAAAGGTGTATTTCTGTGATTTATGATTAGATTCATTTGTTAAATTTACAATTCAGTATTTCTATTAATTAACCTATTTAATATCAATTACAGATGTCCAAAAATCCGGTTTATCACATTTAGATTATTCAAATAGCTTTTATTAACTTATATATATTTACATTTTCAAACAATCAAATAATTCATTTATATACACTTACATAATTTTGAAAAATTATTCCCTTTATATATAAAATATAACCGAGGTAAAATTATTCATTTACCCAATTTAAAATGATACTATGTCGACTTGCCTCATTTAAGTGTTTGGAAATCCCTATCGATAATATAGTATCTCGCATACCGACCAGAATTCACAAATAGTCAACGGATAAGTAAACACAATAGAAAATACTTTATATTCACTAATAAATACGCGCTCATATATATAATACTCTCAAACTCAATCTAGGGTGCTACTGTCCCTATCTATAATGAGTACACATCAAAGCTTAGGAATATACAAAATTAAGCTCTGATACCAGCTGTGACAACCCGCAAATCCGTACCGTTTGAATCGAAAATAATCCACACATGTCCGATCCAAAAAGCACAGACTGATGGAAAGTCAAGAGAAAGAAAAGAAGAGAGACGAAGAGAAGAGAAGAAAGAGAAAAGATAGAACCAAACAGAACAATACAGAATCTCACATCGCAGCGGAAAATATATAATATCATATCAATGATCTTTATAAAACAGAAACAATATATATACATACATCAATCAGAGTCAACAATCAATCAACAGCTATCATCCTGAACAGTTATAATATCCTATCCTCACAATCGCCGATAATATAAAAAACAAACAAAGCACAGTGGATAATCAAAATAAGTACGTGTATACGAAAATGAAGATCTCCAGCTCTCCTGCTGAAGCTCCAAAAGCACCAAAGCGTAACCTGTAAATATACTCGGTCTGACCTGAGCATTGAAAGGGAAGAACGCCCGGATCAGTCTGGTAAACCAGCGTGAGAAACACACTCAAGTGAATTTACTAAATTACCAAAACTTTTCCTTTATCAAAACAAAAGTATCTCGTAAGACAAGTCCACGCATAAACACGGACATGTTTTTACCTTACGATAACTAAAACATATCATATCAAATCTCATGTTATATTATAGTAGTGTCTACTATATAAAAATAATATTAATCATAGCCGAAATTGTTACATTTATTAAATTCCAGCATATAGCCCAATTGGGTAATACAATCAAAATGGCAAACACGTAGTGGAGTTTGGATTTCCATACAAATGACTAGGTGAACGGACTACCTTCCGGTAGTACATCTCTAGAAGAATGTACCGAGAAACCATCACAAAGTTTCTCTACCAACACAAGACCGACCTACCTCTATAACTAGATGGTACCGAATATGTCATCCTTCGGTCGTTACCGACCTTTACCGAGGGTTCTCTAGCATACAAACCACAATAATCAGGTACACGACGTCATAGCATGAAAAGATATATATTGAAGAGGACGATCATATCCTACTTGGGAATGACCCACTTAGCCTTGCCGCATCTAACCCTGTTTTGGTCATTTCTGGTTGATGAGGCTAGAGGTAACGATTACCTTTCATAAATCACAATCACATCACTTAGAATGCCACACGGCCATTTCCGTTGACTACTAATTGCCTTCCACAAAAATACAACCCTTAAGCTCATACGTCTTAAGGAGGGTGTTAAGCTAAGTGAAGTGTCCTTCTCCGCCACCACTAATGTTCGTTTGAAAAAACCAATGTACGTAATTGTTAGAAATGCAATGTCAGACAAATATCCATACAAGTTGTCCAGGAACAGGACAAATGAAGGTACTTTCCTACCACATCCTGTCGGGAAATCCATAGGATTAGTAGCGAATATTCCTCGCATTGGATATTTCATAATGAAAAGACCACTTCTACTGGATGTATATTGGGATTTTAACCCCAAATGATCAACAAGCAGTCCCCCACCATGAAACTCCGGAATAACAAGATCATCATAAGCAACCTGCACAATCGTCGCATATACGTTGGTTCGAAGTGGTTTTTGGATAAACCGATCCCGGTCTCTTCGCACCAAAAACGCAAAAGCGTTTCTCAACCTCACACAGAAACTAAGTCTCATAGACTTATCACGTCTCCAACTTTCAACTTGCTATCCTTCGGGCCACGAAGGAAGCTTGATAGATTAGAGCAATACTCCGCACTATACGAATCAACATCCTCAACACAAACGATAATCAAGCCTACACAGTAGGCTATGTACTAAGATCAAGTCGAGGAACTAAAATTTAGCAAATTTTGATAGTCGGTTATTTAACTGTCAAAACAAACAATCAAATATTCAACTCCATAACAATCATTAAGCCCTTTTAATTAATCTTTTATTAATTAAATTACTTGCTAAATATTCACTTCAAATTATCTTTAAAAAGATATATCTTAAAAATCATTTCAACATTGGAAAACATTTCGAAATACTTATTTAATAATAAGTAATTCACAATCCATTTATTTTCAACACTTAGGAAATATTCAATATACTTAAATCACGATTAAGTATATATTTTATTCTTTAAGGAAAACATTCTTATTAAACACATTTATTTGGGTCAAAATGAACGTTGCGTAAAACATGGTTACGATAACCCAAAATCAATAGTGTAGGGATTCGAAAATAAGATAGATATATAAATCCCAATACTATACAAAACAATTCCTTTTTGAAAATCATTTGCTATAACAACAGTGTTATAGTCCATCATCTCCATACTTCTCGAAAACGTCTATTTCAACAATGAATGTTGAGATATATGGTTTCGATACTTAATACATTTTAAAACATGTTTTAAACCATTTAAATCCATTTAAAAATATTCACCTTCCAAAACATTTACTTATTTTAAAATATTATTCACTGTCCAAAATAGTGAATACAAATCGTTTACCAAATTTAATATTATTGCGCATATAATTAAAGGATAATTCACTGTCCAAAATCGTGAACATATCTCCTTTTACCAAATTCATTAATTCTACATATTTTATTACAACATTTAATTTAAAGGATTATTCGCTATCCAAAATCACGAATATATCTCCTTTTATAACTTCTACATTTAATTTATCAAATTCAGTTGATTTCAGATTTATAAAACAATGTTTATAAATTCTATTTATAATATATAAAAACTTCAATTTATAAAATCACTTTATTAACCAAACTCATTTATCCCATTTATGTGCCAAAAATCCTAATTATAAGTTACTTATAATTCTCTATTTACAAATTCATTCATTTTATAACCTAACAAATCGTAAATTGTTTTATTTAAAATTCATTTATAACATCATTTTAATAATTATAAAAACTCCTTTTATAATATAATTATTCTTATTTATAAAAACTCTATTTTATAATTCTTCTTTATAAACCATTTATATTAGTCAAAAATCTCAATTTAAACCATTTCACAAAATCATTAACTCCATATTTTACAAAAATCACATTTCGATTATATTTCCCCAAAACATCATAATTTTTATAACATAAAAATTATCGCATTTGTTTATTCAAAATAAATCAATTCTTAAGGATTCAAAAATTCAATAAAACATTTATTTCCCAAAACCACTTTTAAAATCCTTTTAAATTTGGAAATCATCACTTTAACACTTTTAATTTTCCAAAATAGGCCCAATGCTGAAACAGCACTAAATAAAACAATCACGGCATCCAAAACATCATATATCATACAATAACAGCATATATCACCATATCTATAGATAAATCAATACTATTGAGGAATCCAGTTGGATCCCTCCAACCTGTCGCCTGCAACAAATATCCATATTAGAATATGTGTATAATGTCCACTTCAAGGCAGACGCGCGTATAAAGGGTCATTCGCTCATACAAGGGAATGTATAGGTTCATGTTCTCCACTACACAGGAATATATCCAAATATCAATAATGTATCATACACCATCCAAACAATCATCAATCATCATATAACAAATTATTTCTCACTTATATAAAAATATCAGTGAGTCAGAAAGAGTGAGTTGTACTCACATTGTCTCCAATAGCAGTTGCAGTGTTTTATTCCGAATAAAATTAAACGAGCGTTTAATTTTACCCACAATTCACACTAGCTCCAATCAATCCAAAACTAGCTCCATCGCGTAGTGCTCGTCAATACGAACCTATCGCAATTCGTTTCGTGCAAAACGGACCTCGTATGAAAAAGTTATCCCGGTTTAAACATTATACGAATTAATATAAATCAATTTGCAATTTCTTTTTTATTTTTAAAACCTTTATCAAAATTTGGCCATTCGTTTTTCAACCCAGATCTCAGCCGTATAATTTTGTTTCTTCTCCATCGCGTTACCCAGTGAATACGAACGCAGGAGCCCATATAGCCGCCCTAAAACCCTACTCGTCGCCACCTCCTCGCTAGCCTACGCGTTGATCACACAATACCAATCCAAGCGCCTACCCACGACAAGCCTCCACCCCAATTTCGGTCATGCTTGGCAGCTCCATCCCCTCGAAAAACACGCATGAAGTTCAGCCGTTCAAACCCTTATTGCCGTCAATTTACTCGACCTTAAACGATCACCACCATTGGATCGGTAGTTCTCAACGTGCTCTATATTTTTATAGTTGGAGATTTCTTGTAAAAGTTTACGGATTGGAAGATATTGGGGAGAAAGAAATGAATATTTTCGGCCAATGATTGTTTAATGGCGGCTAGCCCTAGCTGCCCTAGGTTTTAATGAAAATAGGAAAAAAGACAAGGTCCTTTTGTATAAAATTCTACGAGACTATTCATCCGAATTTTTCCTGAACTTGAAACGAAGCGTGCCGCCTGACGTTTATAATGTTTTACCCCCATTTCAAACGCAATGGAATATATCGAGAGCCAATTCGACCGTATTTGGAAGATAGGTTTTCAAATATAGTTATTTAAATTTAAAATTCACTTAAACGATTTTCTATGCGTTTTAGCTTGCCCTGGACAAACCGTAAATCCGATTGACACGAAATTTGAAATCTTATAATAATATAACATTATAGATCCAATGAAACTAGTTTCGTCGAAATCCGAGACTGTTTGAAAAATGACTATTTTCACTCGTCAATGAAATATTAAAATATTCAATTTTTACAAATTAACTGTGGTTTATACCTATGCAAGAAGAGCTAAATCAATTTGAAAGAAATGAAGTTTGGGGACTAGTTCCTAGACTAAGTGATCAAACAGACATTGGTACTAAATGGGTTTTCAAAAATAAAGCAATTGAACAGGGTAATATAATTAGGAATAAAGCTGGATTAGTTGCACAAGGATATAATCAAGAAGAAGGAATCTACCATGAAGAGACGTTTGCCCCATTTGCATGACTTGAAGCAATATGTCTCTTACCGGCCTTTACATGCTTTCATAATTTTCAAATTTATCAAATGGATGTTAAAAGTGCTTTCTTAAATGGGTATATAAAAGAATTTTTTTTTGTTGAACAACCTCCGTTATTCACACATGAAAAATTTCCAGACCATGTCTATAAACTTAAAAAAGCCCTATACGATCTAAAACAAGCACCTCATGCTTGATATGAACATCTTAAGGGCTATCTAATAGATTCTGGTTTTGAAATTGGGAAGGTTGATCAAACTCTTTTTATTAAAAGAATTAAAAAGGATATTTTAATTATTCAAATTTATATAGATGATATCATTTTTGGCTCTACAAATGAAAAATTATGTTAGGAATTTTCAAAAAATTATGACCAAAAAATTTGAAATGTCACATATGAGAGAATTATCTTTTTTTCTTTGATTATAGGTTCAACAAATAGAAAACGAAATTTTATTAATCAAGAAAAATATTGTAATAATCTAATTAAACAATGTAATATGGAAAACGCTTCTGCTAAACTAACTCCAATGAGCACAACAGTTCATCTCGATAGAGATGAAGATGGAAAAAGTGTTGAGCAAAAATTATATCGAAGTCTAATTGGATCATTACTTTATCTGACTGCTAGTATACCTGACATAATGATGAGTGTTTGTTTATGTGCTCGATTCCAAGAAAATCCTAAAGAATCACATATGCGAGCAGTAAAATGCATATTACATTTTTTAAACAAAACCAAAGATTTTGAACTTCTCTAATCGAAAGAATGTCCTTTTGAGTTAGTTTCATATAGTGATGCTGATTTTGGAGGATGTCGGACAGATCAGAAAAGTACTAATGGAATTTGTCATTTCATTGGACAGTCCTTAGTCTCTTGGTTTAGCAAGAAACAGAATTGTGTTCACTTTTAACCTGTGAGGCAGAATATCTTTCTGCTGCTTTAGTTTGTGCTCAAGTCATTTATATGCAGCAAACACTTCAAGATTTTGGTATTAATTTATCTAAATCAACAACTTTTTATGATAATACTAGTGCTATAAACTTATTCAAAAATCCTGTAAATCACTTACAACTAAACATATTGACATACGTCATCATTTTCTTCGTGATTATATTGAAAAGGAAAATTTGTATTCTCTGAAATCATTTGGCAGATATATTTACAGAATCTTTAAATGAAAATATATTTATAAAATTAAGAAGTGAGTTAGGAATTGTTTCGACAAAGGATTTATAATTTTTAAATAAGTTTTTTTTCCAATACTCAAACTTGGGATCTCTTACTTGGAAGTCTAGTGTTCTACCACTTTACTACTTTCTTTTTAACTTTAGATAGTTTGCATTTTTTTCTACATAGCTTACATTTGTTTTCCTCTAACAAAATTTTTCTCTGGTGCTTATATACCTAACCACAAATCTATTTTCTATTTATATACATACCTCTTCTAATCTTCTTTCTTTTGAAATTAGTTTTAAACAATTTTTTTTAAAAATACGTTTCAAAACCATTTCTCAAAATGTCTACCCAGCATAATTCTGAATCCTCTATTCTATCTTATTCTTCTCCTAGTTCGAGATCGGTGAGTTTACCAACTCCAACAACGATTTACGAACCATTCCAATTGTTCCTCCTTCTACACACACTGGTTATACTCCACCAGGTAAAAGAATGAGACGGTCTCCATTTTTTGGTTCACTATCTACCAAAAAGAAGATATTTGACATTCATCACTACTAAAGGGAAACAATGGAATTACAGTGTGAACTTATTATGAACAAAAAGTTAATGCCAAGCGTTTAAGCTTTTTGGAATAAGTCGCTTTAAAGTTCTATGGTTCTTCCCCCAAAAACATGGTTCATTAACCGTCTCCTGTTCGTTCTCCAATTCAACACAATTCTTGGGAACCATCACCACAGCGTCCAACAATATCTCCGAATTCTTGGGAACGCGACAATAGATGGTCACCACTTCAACCATTTCAAGAGAACACAGAAAAGAACCAGATGAATATCACACTCCAAGCTCTTCTTCCAAATCTATTTAAATTCTTTTACATATATACTGTTCTTAATATGTAATTTTTTTTTTCTAATTGTTCAAATGTTATTCATATTGTTTATATATATTGTTTGCTAAATATTAAAGGCTGTCATAAGTTTTTGTAATAATTCAGCCGGCAGTTTATAATGAAACGGACGGCTGAATATTGTGGAAGAAATTTTTTAGCCTCGGATTCAGACAGCTGAATCAATGCAAACAACCATTCGAATTAGTTCAAAATTGAACTAATTTCTTGCAGTAAGAAATTCAGACTGCTGATTACAGTGATTCAGCAGGCTGAATTCCTTATGAGACATTTTTTTGGACCTACATACTTTTCTTCCACTTTTGCCCTTACTTTTTACCTACTATATATTCATCTTTTCATTTCTTACCCATTCATTTCAGAACCCTTGTCATTTTTTTTCAAATTCTAAAACTTTTACTACTCTTTTTTACTCTCTAATGGCTCCAAGATCCAAGCGCACAAGAGAATCCACTTCCGACCCATCCGGAGATCAGATTCGACCATGGCTTTGGAATGATGTTGCAATCTCCCGATTCAATTCTATGAAAAATTCCAATATCTTTGAAGGGGCTTTCATGAAATTTCCTGATTTTGCAGATTATCAAATTAGAGAATCGACGGAGCAATTCCACTTTGATAATCTAATAGGGTATGCTCCAAATAATGTCAAAATTAATCATCTTTTGATCAAACTCTTTCTTGCTAATCTGAATTTGGATCGCCATGATCCACAAAATCGCCAAGATTTTGTTTGGTCAATGGTTTGTGGCATTAATATTTTCTTGCCTTTACAAAAATTAGGCAATATTCTAAATTTTCTATATCAAGGTATTTATATTGATGATATTGAAGTTGATATGGATCATCGAGATGAGGTTTCACATCTTTTCTTGTCTGATCAACTTACGAATTTGAGTGCTTTAAAGTCTAGCACCTTAAGGCCTTAAGCTCGCCTTATTCATCGTGCATTGATTCGCTCTCTACAACATAGAACCGGGAGTTACAAAATTTTTTATAAAAGAAACTTTCATGGTCTTTATTCCATCTACTCCAACCAACATGTGAATTGGGGAAAAATTATCTTAGATGAATTTCAAGACATCACAATCTGAATAAAATATAAGACCATTCACTATGGTGCATATATTAAACGTATCCTTCTAAACATCGGCATTCCAATGCCCGACTCCGAATTTTCAAGCATTGGTGAGTTAGGCGCAAAAACTTTAGGATGATGGATCTTCTTCACCGACCTCCTCCACAACAAATCATCTCCTTTCAACAATGGTCTCAAAATTTTCAACAAGGTGCTCCACAACCTCGTGGCACTAGTAGTGCCTCCTCTTCTCATACTCAACCGGAAGAAGAAGAAGAGGACAATGATTCAATTCAAGAGGTTGGCCCTGACACTCCCTCTAGAAAAGCTATAATCACTTTCTCCCGAAATCAATCCAAACTTCATCGGAATATTAAGGCGCTTGAAAAGAAAACGGAAAAGAAATTCAACTCCATAAAAGGTTTTGTTAATAAAATATGGGATAAAATTTCTTGTTCCGGATCTACATCCACCGAAGTTCACAATCCATCTCCTTTTCAATGGTCATCTTCAAGTTCAGATTCCAATGATGATCAGCCTTCTCTCTCTATCCAGTTTTAATTATTATTGTTTCTACTATTTTAATCTTCTATGATGGTCTATCTAGCTATTTATGTAATAATTGTATGAATACTATTATTTTCAGTAATGCCATCTCGAGTATGAGTTATTAATATAATGTAATCTTTATTTTCTATGCATATCTTTTTTTTTTTGTCAATGAAAAAGGGGGAGAAAGTTAGTTAAACATCTGTGCATATTGACAAGGGGAGTAACAATGTTAAGGTTAGTACTTCTATAAATATATTATTTCCGCTTATATAGTTGTCATCATCAAAAAGAGGAAGAATGTTGAAACTCAATTTAGCATTGTTTTCATTAGTGACAAGCTATATAAAATATTTTGTGTGTACTAATCATTTATGCAGGAGATTTGTTGCAGATTCATAGTCAGAGTGTTTGAAGTTGTTAGTTTCTAGTCTAGAGTCTATATATCATTTAGTAATTTATTAAAATCTCTCCTGAGTTCATATATATATATATATAAAATCGTGCACAGACATGCCAAGTATGTACAGCAGGCTAAAAACAGCCGGCTGAATGCATTCATTCAGCTGGCTGAATACTAAAACAAATTTATTGTTTAACAATATTCAGCTGGCTGAATGAATAAATTCAGCTGGCTGAATAAATAAATGCAGCCGGCTGAGGCTGAATCAGGCTAAAATTAGCCTATTTTCTTGCTGTCTTCGATTTAATTCAGACGGCAGAATTAATAAATTCAACCAGTTGAATTTTTCCAACAGCTATTTTCATGAATAGACACTTCTCTTCATCGAAGAGTAATGTCTTCAAAATCAACGGGTGCGCCTGTTTCTTTTCAACGTAATCTTTCACCTATGATTGTAACCTTTTAAACTCTATAAATGGATTACAGAATTCAATAAACAACTCAACCAAACTGATTTTAATACTCTTGAATTCTTATCTATTCTCTATTTTCAAACTGCACTCAAGCTGGTTACATTCTCTGATCATTGATCACTCTATCTTTCACAATTCTCAAAGCATATTACACTATATATCACAAAGGAGAAGATTATAGGAAGATTGTACTCAATTGACTTATCAGTGCTATTCAAAGAGCATACTACAGTTGGATACTTTTGTTATTTATAAAGAAGTCCTATACGGTTGCTCAGGCGGTAGAAGTCCTATTCGGTTGCTTAGGCGGTAGAAGTCTTATTCGGTAGCTCAGGCGGTGTAAATCTATTCCTCTGGGTTAAGTGACGGTTGCTAGTTTAAATCCAGAAGGAGTCTGGGACTAGACGTAGAAATGGAGTTCAAACCAGTATAACAATCTCTGGTGTCATTTACTTTACTGTACTTACTTATTCCGCACAAGTAGTTTATCCGTATTACACGATCCTATAGCATAGACAGTTTCACTACCAACCATGTTTGGTTGCCTATTTTGACTTTGAACTTCTTATGTTGCTCCATCTTGCTATTCCAAGCATCAAGTTCTTGATCCATTCCGTATTTCCATTTTATCTTCTTCTTGACATCCAAAATCACTAAGTAGCTGCTCGATTCAAGCATTGGATAACATTTTCCCTCCAAAGTATGCTTTCGTGAAACTAAATGTGCTTTCGTTCATGACAATTAGTGCAGCCTTAGTTGCCCAAGAGCCTTCATCAATCATCATCTTTGAAGCATTGTATCTATTCTGAAGATATATGTTCTTCACTTTAAATAGCTAACATTTCAGCATTCTTTTAACAACCAAATGGAAGCTTTTATCACTTTGGAAGCTGTGTTATATTTTGGTCAGGTATGCTTTCTCTTTTGTTCTCCTTTTTCCTTCTTATTTTGATATTGAACAAAATCATATCGGTACATATCAAAATATATCGGTATGGATATGAATTCTGGGGAGAAATAAATGCTTAACACTTAGCATTATTTCACCACTCTAATTCATTTCCCAATATCACTTAGACCTTCTTTCACAAATTCACTTCCAACCGCTACCATAGCTTGGCCTTGCCACCTAATCACCATCGTATCTATCACCATCACAATCGCCATCGAGACCACCTTGGTAGACTCACCAGTATTCCCATAAGCTTGGCCTTGAATTCATTCATTCCCAATTTATTTCTCCAAATCTTGGTTAGAATTCAAAGGGAGGCAATCATCATGAAATTTTGATGTCATGGCGCCATCGCTAGCTCTGTCTTCGTCTCCACACTATGGCCAGGGGATAATTCATGGTTGCCCACTCGCCAACGCTTCATCTTGCATGGCTCAGTCAAGGCATAGGCGATCTTGGGAAGAACTCGGGCCACACTTAGGGCCGACACTATGAACTCATGGGTTTCCATTGAGTTTCTTTATCACTTCCAACGCTTGTTTTGTCCCATGTTTTCATAGCTCACACTTCATGTTTTTCCTATAGTTATCTCTAACATTGCATTGATGCCAAGGCCTCAACACATGAAGTGTGTTGCGGGCGATCTCATATAATCTTGTTTGAATAAGAATTGATGGCCAAACTTCAACGAGATGGTTTCGAGGAATGGTCCCATCGAATGTACTCTTTTTTCCAAATTGGATATATAAATTGATATTTCAAGTGATCATGTGTTCCTGCAAAGGAAGCTCCGCGTTGCTACGGACAACGATTTCATTATTGTTCACCCTGTGGTAACAGTAAAATCTGACATACAGTTCCATCCTGCGACTGAGATTATTTTCTAGCATATGTAGGTTATCTATGTAGAGTGTCCTTGAACCATGCTTTGGACATAGTTCACACACTGTATAGAATGACACTTCATACTGTCTTAGTCGATGTCCAAAAACCAATTTCCTAACACATGTCGGCATCCATTAGATCCGCATATTAGCTACACTGGTTTTAAGAAAAGTAAATTTGAAAAGAAAAACATACTTGATCGATATCGCTATTAAGCTTTTCATTCGAGAATATTTTGATGATCTCCTCATCTTAAAGTAATGTAACACCCCTAATTTTAATGATGTCATTATTCAGTAGATTTAATTAGAATAAATTAAATAGAATAATGTAGATATGGGATTGTGGTTGATTAATAAAATTTAGTGGTCGTACTTATTTAACTAAATGAACTTACAAATGGTTAAGTAATTAAACATAAGGGCGTTAGGGTGAATAGCCGCCCATATTTTCCCCCTTATACTATTCTCCTTAGTTATACCCGTTCATTTCACCTAAAACAAAATTTATAACCATAAGAAGCAAGCAAGCCTGGCCATTTAGGAGAGAGAGAAAATCAAAGTAAAGCTTAGGATCAAGCTAGAAGAAATCAATATCAATCAAACATCAATTTTCTTGTCCAACCTAAGGTGAATAATAATTTCTACATCTCTATTTTGGTTTTATAATCATATGGTTTCGGATTTAATGGTTAAATCTGTTTTATGATATATTAAAAAATGATATGTTTGATTTATAAATTGTATAGTTTAAACAAGGTTGTTTAAAGGAGATATACACGGTTTCAGGGTAAAACCGAGGCTTAATGATTTGTAAATTCCATGGAAAAATTTTGTTTTATAAAAAACATAATTTTGGAGTTGGGATTCAATTTTTAAAATTTTCCAAGCCGTGGAGAAGTAGTTATGAATTTTCAGTGGAAAATATGGTTATTTGGGTTTTTAAATTTATTTTGGAAAATATATTAAGAATTTGGGTCTGAAATTTTAATATGTCAAATAACATGATTAAAATGAATTTTTGAAATTTTTAAGGATTTTTACTAAGTGATTTAGTATGGAAATTAAATTATTTCGAAAGGAGGACCTAAATGATATAATTGTTTTTATAAGAGGAAGGGCTTATTTGTTAAATGTTAATTTGATTTTAAATCTGAGAAAATGCGGCAAATATTATCCAAATTATTTAAAAGTTGTGAAAGCCAATCAAACATTTACAAGTAGGCAAGTTTGTTACAAAAAGTTTACTTATTTTGGCAAAATCAACTTTTACCCTAAAAAAGGTGGTTCCGCCTACTTTGGCAAACATTTCGACTAAGACACTTGACCAAGACCTTTCGACTTCATTGACCAACAAGGCCAAAAGTAATGCACATGATATCATTCAGGTAGTATGTAGTGAATTGGAGCAAGTCGGAAGGTATGGTGTCGAAGGGTTGCTTTCGAAGGAGATGGACCTCTGATTTACTTTGATTTACTTTACTTTGATTTCTAAGGTCGAAATATGCTTGCTTTCGACAGGGTCGACTATGGTTTTGAAAGGATAGTTTTTAAAGGAGCTTTTGACACAATCGGAAGCTATGTTTTCAAAAGGTTGTTTCAAAGAGGATTTTGAAAAAGAGCTACCGCCTTTATTTTTGTTTAAAGCTTTCGAAGAGGTCAAAAGCAGGAGCTTTCGATGTTGTCAAAAGGTTCAGTTGTTTCCCATATGTTTTAATACTTTCGAAAGGATGGTTTCAACACCATCAAACTTCCCCAATATTTTATGAAGTAAAGTGTGGTTTTGAAAGAGATACTTTTACCTATTTTCACTCTGACCCAAACTATTATTTTTAAGTACAAACCTAATGCATTTGGAAGGTTTGATTTTCACTGGTTTTGAAAGGTTTGACCTTCATTGGTTTCGAAAGGTTTGACCTTCATTGGTTTCGAAAGGTTCTACTCTTATTTAATGATACTTTAACATGGTCGAAAGGTTTCGAAGAAAGTGTTTTAAATTATTATAAAGGATGTAGCCTATTGTTTCAAAAGATATGATTTATGCTTTCGAAGGGGTCGAAATCAATGCTTTCGAAGGGGTTGAAAGTAGAAGCTTTCGACATTGTCGAAAGGTTAGAAAACCCATACTCAAATTTTTAAAGGAAACCAACAACTTATGTAAAGGAGTTTTGTAATGCCTTTAAGTATGTAATTTTGAAGAAGTACTGTCCTGATAAAAAATATAAGTTAAAGGTGTTAACTATGTTTTATGAATTGTGTTTCAAGGACCTTAAACCCATAGGATTGATATTGTTAAATTGTTAGTAGCTTCTTCTAATATGAATATATTCACATAATAACCCATAACTGTATTTTTGAAAAAAAAGAGGGTAGAAGAACCAACTATGTTAACTCTAGTGAATACAAAATTGCTTAAACTCCTAAATGAGTAGAATTGCATCCAAGGAGTCAGGGTGGCCCAAAATTATAGGATGTATAAACCTTGTAGTTATTGGAGGTAACCAAAATGTTCATAGTAAACCCATGAAAACTATGATATAGTGGTTATTGGTGGAAACTAAAAGGTTCATAGTAAACCCATGAAAACTATGTTTATGTAGTTATTGGAGGAAACTAACAGGTTCGTAGTTAACCTATGAAAACTATGTATTAAGGACAGTTGGTCAGGGCTAATTGGTTTATAATGAATCCATGAAAACTATATTTGGATTAAAAATTGATATCAATAGATAGGTTCCTAGTAAACCCATGAAAACTAAGATAAGGAAGCAGCTAATGGAAGTATCAATAGGTTCCTAGTCAACCCATGAAAACTAGGATGTGAAGTGAGTTACTGAATAAATTCATAGGTTCTTAGTCCACCCATGGAAACTAGGATAAGTTAATTAGTTATTGAAATGGCTAATAGGTTACGAAGGACCCATGAATTGATTAAGTTAGCTGGCAGAAGCCTATGGGTTCTTCGTGATCCTATGAAAACTATGAATGGGACAGGGTGTCCATTAATTATAACAAGTTTATTAGTAAACCCATGAAAACTAAAAGGCTAATAGTGACCCAAGAAACTATAATTATGATAGGGTGTCGTATTAAACCGGTGATGGGAAACCCTAAATGTTTTCATGTATGAATATCATCATAATATTTTGAAAATGTATGTTTTAACCATTGTGGATGCAGGAGCACAAAATGTGGTTTTATAAAGGTTTTAGGATACTAGTGAGGGGAAAACCTATTCCGTTAAGCGGCTTGGTCTCACGAGATATCTAAAGGATTAAGATGTTAGATTATTGTTCGTACCACGCTTTATGTCTAACTCAAAGTTTTTTTCCCTTGAACACTCGGGTACTCAATTAATTTTGAGTAGTTTGGGATTTAAGGTTTTTAGGTTCTCTTCTTAGACGAATAAAGCTTCCGGAGGCATGCAGGAGGCATTTAGTTATTTAGAGTTATCTTTTTCTGCTTTGTATTTGGATGTAAAGGTAGATTTATTAGCCTTACTATATAATCTGTTCAACCATGGGCATCTTTTTACGTGACTTTTGACGTAATTGTATTAATTATATTTTGCTGAACGTGGTCAGCATATATATTAGGATTATGTAATCAACTCGAAATGTTTTAATCTAAATGTGGAAATATGTTTTTAAATTGTTAATTTTTTTCCATATTCTTGTGGTCTGTGTATCAATGTATCTAGCACCGTCGTATTTGGTCGCCGAAGATTAATTACTGCGGATGACTATAACATCCGTAGTCGTTAGTTTTGGGCCTCCAAGTAAGGGGATGTTACAAGTTGGTATCAGAGCATAGGTTTATGAAACATTAAAAGAAAAAAGTTAAACCTAAAAGATTTTTGAAACATAATCCAATTAATTAAAAAATATGATCGGAGTTTGGATTAACGTTAGTAACGTATTGTATTTGATATATAGATATATATCTAAGTATGTATTCCGCTCTCTCTTAGACTATTCTTCTGTACCTTACTAAGGCTCATATGAAAATTTACGAGAGAAGAAGATATGGAGGCAGGAAATGGAAGATGAAATCAAGGTGGAGGAAGCATCACTGCTAATGGAAATGTTCGACCTAATACTTGGAGAAACCAAGGTCGACGGGCTAATGCTAACAAAAATGTTGAGGCCAATGTAGGTGTTGGAAATACGCCAAAAGACGGGGGGATGGTGTATCAGTTGTTGGCAAATCTTCTGCAAGAAGGAGTTGCTGGTGATGTTGAAGGAGCTAATCTTGTTGTTCCAGCTGGTTATAACTATGCTAAGCAAAGCCGAGACTACATCAGTCTTGGTGGGAAGCTGTTTTTTCGAAAGATGTATTTGAAGTAGAGAACTAGCTGTTGAACTGTGAAAGGATCTTTAAAAATTTAGGCTTGGAGGATGGAGAGAAGAGAAGGTTAGCCTCTAGATAGTTTCAAGGGTTAGCGCTTCACTGGTGGAACAGTGTGACGGCAGGGGTTTCGAAGAAAGAGCTGACATGGGATGATTTTAGGAGGTTCAAGCGGAGGCTCTTGTCTGAGGTTGCCAAGTCCGGATTGATGAGGAAGTTAATGGATCTTGTCCAAGGAGGAATGTCTATGATCGAGTATGCTACCGAGTTTGATTAGAAATCTCGATATGGTTATTCATTGGTCGACACTCATATCAGAAGAAATGAGAGATTCATTAGAAGATTGACAGAGCTAGACAGAATAGCTATGAATCCTATTAGGGAACCTTATCATGTGGTGGTGGAGATGGCCATCCACAATGAGGAGATGCTTGCTGCTTCATCTAGGGAGAAGCAAGTTGAGTCCCAGGGTCCTCAAGGAAGGAAAAGAAAATTCTTTAAGAAGAAAGGAGCCCAGAAATGGGAGGCCGCTAAGAAGGCAAAGGCTAACTTGGTGTGCTATAAGTGAAATAAGAAGGGCCATAATGCCCACGAATGCAGAAATAGTAAAGGAAAGAAGCATGTAGAGAAGAAAAATGTGAAATGCTTCAACTGTGATCAAGTTGGGTAGTATAAGAACTAGTGTCCAGAGTTAGTCAGAGCAGACAGAGGGAAAGTGTTTGTTATTGGACCACCCTCTTCTTCTAGACCTAATGCAGCAGAGAAAGTGAAGACTATGATAGAAGGTACGCTTTTGATTTAGAGTATACCAGTTAGGGTACTTTTTAATATAAGTGCATCACATCAATTTATGTCATAATATTTGGTTGATAAGTTATGTATCGAACCCACATACTTTGTTACTTTCCTATAGGTTGCAAATCTAATAGGAGGACATGCAACTCTTGGGATGAGATATGACCAGTTAGAACTTGATTTGTTAGGTCATAAGTTTTCATGCAGTTTGTATGTCTTTGATTTTGTAGATTTTGGGATCATTTTGGTTATGGATTGGTTGGGTAAATACGAGGCTAGGAAATTTTACTAGGATTAGTAAATATCATTGAGGCACTCAGATAGTTATAACCGAATCATTTTCTCAATGGAGAATTCCAGTAAGAGTGTTTATGCTTTGTTGAGTTCCAAGGAAGTTGAAGAAGACCTTAGTCAGGTTCGTGTGGCTAGAGAGTTTGTAGATATTTTTGAGCCAGTTACTGGATTACCTCCGAAGAGTGTTGTTAAGTTTTAGATAGATCTTGTACAGGAGGCTGAACCTGTCAGTGGACCACCTAATAGGATGACATCGACAGAGATGAAGGAATTGAAGGTGCAGCTAGTGGATCTTAACGCAAGGAATTTTATCAGACTAAGCAGTTTGCCTTGGGGAGCAGCTACGGTGTTCGTGTAGAAACCAGATGGGTCGTTAAGGATGTGCATCCACTATCGTAAGTTAAACGAAAGGACGGTCAAGAATAGGTACCCTCTACCGGGGACAGATGACCTGTTTGATCAATTGAGGGTAGCCAGAGTATTTTTCCAATTGGATTTGGCAACGGGGTACCATCAGCTGAGAGTAGCGGAGGATAGTATTCCTTTAACGACTTTTCAAACTAGGTATGGTTTGTATGAGTGGTTGGTGAAGCCAGTTGGATTGACAAATGCTTTCTTCGTTGATTTGATGAACCGAGATTTCCGAGAGCCCTTAGATAGGTTCGTGTTGGTATTTATAGATGACGGTTTGGTACACTCAAAGGATGAAAGAGAACATGAGATTCATCTTAGAGTGGTGCTTAAGAAGCTAAGGAAGAATCAGCTAAAGCTGAAGTTTCCTAAGTGTCATTAATGGAAAAAAGATGTTAAGTTTCTTGGTCATGTGGTTTTAGAAAAGGGATTGTCAATCGATCTAGATAAGATCAAAACTGTGAACAACTGGGAGAGATCAGAAATGGTGACCGAGATCAAAAATTTTCTTAGACTTGCTAGCTATTACCGGAGATTTATCAAGAATTTCTCACGAATAGCAGTGCCTTTAACTATATTGACCAGAAAGGACATGAAGTTTGTTTTGTTTGACAAATGTGAGCAAGGGTTTCTTAAGTTAAAGCATTTGTTAACTAATGCGCCAGTGTTAGTAGTTCTAGATGGTAACCAAGGGTTGGTAGTATAAACTGATGCATGTGGGACTGGATTGGGAGCCGCATTGATGCACTGGGACAAGTTTATTGCTTATGCATCTAGGCAGCTTAGACCGCACGAAGTTAGATATCATACTCATGACTTGGAATTAGTAGCGGTAATTTTTGCCTTGAAGATTTGGAGGCATTATCTTATGGCAGAGAGATTTGAGTTATTTGTTGATCATATGTCATTAAAGTATTCGTTCTCTCAGAATGAGTTGATTATTAGACAGCAGAGATGGTTGGGTTTTGGGTTGCTTATGATTTCGCTATAGAATATACTCTTGGGAAAGGAAATAAAGTAGCAGAAGCTCTCAGTAGAAAACATCAGAATGTGGTGTTAGCGATATTGGCAGAATGGAAGGATCTAGAAGTTTTAGCCAGTTGTGGTATGCAGTTGAGATCTACTGCTATTTCTAGCCAAGGTACTGCCATGATATCTTGTTTAGAAGTACGACCAGTGCCGACCGAGAGAATAGCTTCTAAGTAGAGGGAAGATCCAGTTTTAGCCAAGAGGATTAGAAGGCTTGAGTTGGGATTAGAGATTGATGACCTAAAGTTTAGTTTGACCAAAGAGGATGGTTGAGAAGGAAGGGACGATTATGCATTCCAAATGTGGAGAACTTAAGGAGGGAAGTTCTAAAGGAGTGTCATTGATCGAGGTTTATGATTCATCTTGGAGGGACCAAGATGTATCAAGACATGAAGAGGAGCTTTTATTAGGAAGCCATGAAGAGGGATGTTGGCTTGTGGGTTAGGCAGTGTGTTAACTGTTAACAAGTGAGAAGATCGAACATCAGAAGCTAAGCGGGTTACTTCAGCCTTTAGATATTCTAGTTTGGAAATGGGATTCGAGGTCGATGGATTTTATATATGGGTTGCCAAGGTCAAATAGAGGAAATGAAAGCAAATGGGTTATTGTGGACACGTTGACCAAAAGTGACCATTTCATTCCAGCAAAGTCAACCAAGGCGGCATCTGTTTTGGCTAAGTTGTTCATAAAGAAGATAGTTAGACTTCATGGGATTTCTAATATCATAATCAGTGACAGGGATGCATTATTTACCATCGAATTTTGAAGGGTTCTACAAGAGGTATTAGGCACCAAGCTCAAGATGAGTATAGCACATCACCTACAGACAGATGGGTAGACAAAAAAAGTCAATAAGGTAATCGAAGATTTTTGAGGGCTTGTGTATTGGACTTTGGTGGATCTTGGGAGGATCACCTACATTTGATTGAGTTTTCCTATAATAATAGTTATCAGACTAGTATAGGAATGGCGCCTATTGAAGCTTTGTATGGAAGGCCATACAAATAACCAGCATGTTGGTTAGAGACTAGAGATAGATTAGTCTTAGGTCCGGATTTGGTTAGAGAGGCATCGAAAAAGATTGAGTTAATCCAAGGGCGGATAAAGGAAGCTCAATCCAGGCAGAAGAGTTCCATAGATAAAAGGCGTAAGGACCTAGAGTTCTTAGCAAGAGAATGGGTTTTGCATTAAAGTATCACCTATGAAGGGTGTGGTACGATTTGGAAGTTCGAAAAGTTGGCCCTGAGATATGTTGGTCCATTCCAGATTATAGAAAGGATCGGAAAGCTCGTGTATAGAGTGAAGTTGCCGAGCAGTGTGGAAAGTGTCCATAATGTATTCCATGTGTCTCATCTTCACAAGTTTGTTTATGATCCAGATGCTACCATTCCTCAAACAGAGTTGGGGGATTTGATAGCAGAGCCTAATTTGACTTTTGTAAGACAACTAGTTTGGGTTGTAGTGAGAGATGAGAAGAGATTGAGGACCAAGACAGTCAAGTAGGTTAAAGTTTAGTGGAGCGACTATGAGAAGGACTGTACTTGGGAGACAGAGGACAGGATTCGAGAGGCTTATCTTGATCTGCTTTGATGGTATGTCTATATTAGATCTATACAGATTGGTTGCTAGTCAGGTAGGCTAGTATGGTTATTAGAAGATGTTACAGATGATTGCTATGTTTGTTAGTTAGTCCAACTGAATTTTGAGGACGAAATTCTTTAAGAATGAGAGGATGTAACATCGCTAATTTTAACGATGACATTATTCAGGAGATTTGATTAGAATAAATTAAATATAATAATGTAGAAAAGGAGATTGAGGTTGATTAATAAAATATAGTGGTCGTGCTAATTTAACTAAATGAACTTACAAATGGTTAAGTAATTAAACATAAAGGCGTTAGGGTATATAGCCGCCCAAATTTTCCCCTCCTATACTATTCTCCTTGGTTATACACGTTCATTTTACATCAAACAAAATTTATAACCGTAAGAAGCAAGCAAGGTCGGACATTCGAAAGAGAAGAGAAAATCAAAGTAAAGCTTAGGATCAAGCTAGAAGAAATGAATCCCAATCAAACTTCAATTTCCTTAGCCACTCTAAGGTGAAAAATGATTTCTACATCTCTATTTTTGTAATGACCCATAAATTTTAGTAGTTTTATTTACTTAATTAACTGAATTTTGTGAAATTTTAAATAATAAAATTTTGAATTAAAATTTTTATTTGAAATACGTCTTATTAAACATGGCAAATGGTAATTTTTCATTAGATAATATGGAAGTTTATTTTATTATGTAGTTTTATTTAAAATTTAAATCAGTTAATATTTGATGATAATGAAATATTTTCCAAACCTAAATATGTTATATAATAAATTGTAAATCATCTTTTGAGTGAGACGTCATATTTCGTTTCATCATGTTTGGACTGTTATTACTCTGTTTATCTTATTTTCGGCATTTTAGTAGCATTTTCGGTACCGGATATCGACTTTTGATAGGATGTTCATACCACTGATATCTATATACCATTTTGATCATCCTTGTCATGCTGGTCTCTATAGTATATTATTTGTGCATTCCGGAGTCCGACACGCGATGGAATCTACGAAACGGGAATCCGTATCGGTGTCCGTTTTGACCTTTTATGTTTTGTGCCCTTTTGCTTATCTCCGGTAAGACCAATAACTATTAGTTTAATATTCCCAGAAATTAATGGATAACTGTTATCATTCCCGACATCTCAATTTATTATTTTGTTTTTTCCATTTTTCTTCCCATCCCATTCTGTTCCTTTTTTTTTGTAATAACTATATAATTTATTTATTGGTTATATTTGATTTAAAGCCTGCACGTTTCTTCTTCTAGGTTGCCTGTTCGTGCTTTAGTTTAAGATAATATATGTTATATCTAGCTTGCATTCATTCCTTCTGAAACCTATCACCATTCTCTCTTCTGTAAAAAAAATGATGCATATAATAAATAGTACATATTTTGTAACCTGGACTCTCAGCCATCTCCATTTTCCTACTACCCTTCTTTTCCACCAAACCTGTTCCTTCTACCTTCCTCCGCCCGTGTCATTTCCCCACGCGAAGCCACCCTCCATCTCACCTCCGCAAGCGAAAAACGGCCCCTTCGCTCCACCAGCCTCGGCACCTACTTAACCCGCTCCAACAAAGCACCTCCTCTGCCTCTCCCCTCTCTGCTATAATAGTCCTCCTGCCATTTGTCATCACCCTCGCACTCATGTGCCTCCACCAGAAATGCAACCCTACCACCCACTGATCATACTCCACCTTCCTCGGCAATGGCGCAGCACCGCTCACCATTAGCAGCCCATTGCCGATCTCCAGTGGTGGCCAAAGCCAAAGCCGACAGCCTAGCCTTCTCGAAACCACTTTCTCCAGCCTGGCCTTTCACATTGTTTTATAAACTGGTACATACTATATATATAATATATGTGGTATCCTTGCAACAGATATTTATTGTTATAAATTAATCTTATATTAGTTGGATGCCATTTTTTTAAATCTATATAAGCAGGTTATGGTGGTTTTAAAATTTTGACTTTCTAGTTATAATATATAAATTTGTATATGTTTGTTTATGTATAGGTTTATATATTATTTTTTAATACTTTTAGGTTGTTTATTTAATATATATATATTAGGTCGCTTATTTAGACTTTCATTAATATTGAACAGATTTTTGTAATATATACATATATACTACATTTCCTGAAATTCTTGTCTGCATATATCTGGTTTATGATTCGAGTTAGATATATGCATGTTTTGCATATCTTTTGTCCAATGTCTGAGTTATATATATCTACTTGTTAATTGCATATATATGTTACATTGATTTCATGAGTATACACACACACAGATATATATATATATATATATATATATATATATATATATTTCTTGTATATGTTAGTATATGCATATATTTGTTGTTATATTTAAAGTCATATATGTAGGTAATAGTGTTGACTATATGAAGTATAAGTATATATATGCTTATATAAGTCTGTATTGTAATATGAATGATTACAATATTTGTATAATTTGTTTATTAATAATGTATGTTACATTTATATATAAGTAAGTCATTTGTTACATATATTATGTATTCATATGTAAAGATTATTGGATGGTTATGATATATTGGGATTTTGACTTTTATAAAATGTGTCTTAAATTTGATACTAAATTTTAAATTTATATGTGCATATATGTATCAGGATTCTATTTAATGAGTAAGCTCTAATATATGTAGAGTGACAGTCATATGTATTGGAATAAAGCAAAGTTATTTGATTTTAAAATGTAACTTATATTGTGACTTTGTAGCTTATGTATATAAGCTTATTTATGTATTAAATATTGTTTTCGAAAGTTTATAGTATTTTAATGTATTTGTCTCAAATTAAAATATTGAAAATATATACATAAAATCTAATAACAACCAATATTTTCCTTTTTTATATCAAACTAATTCGTTTTGTTCATCGATCCCTGTTATCAGCTTTGCTTGTCAAATTCATGCCAATCTAGCCTTGCTTTGGAATTCGTGCTTAGATTCATAGCTCACTTTCATCATCGAATTTCTCTAGCCTCGAATGGTGAGCAATCACTCACGATTAACGTTCTTATACTTATTAAATTTGATTTCAATTTAAACGACAATTGAAATATGCCATTGTTAGTTATTTACATTGCTATATCTATATGCTATTATCTGTATCTGTTCACCTGTGACATCTGACACCATTATCTGTTATGTATATTGAATATATATGCCTGTTATATTATTATCATATCTGTTATCACTCTGGAAGTTCGCAGTTAGTATAGAATTCACTATGAGTTGAAATGATACATACATGAACGATCTGTAGAATAGGAGAAAATCGTTATGGGTTGAAATGATAAACCCAAGCGATTTTTGTTGAATTGAATTTGGGATTGTAGGTTGAAATGATATATACCCGTATATATTTAAATTGCAGATTAAAATGATAATATCCGTATCACTTGACTATATGATAGAAAATTATATAAAGACACTATTGGTCTATATATAAATATTTTGAAAATTATTTCTATGGTTTTGGAAAGAAGTATATGGTTTATTAAATATTGATTTTTAAGATATCATATATAAATGTATTTTATAAAGTTAAAATTTTAGATTTTCTAAAATTATATGTTTTGAAAATTGTATAGCAATATGTTAATTTTGAAATTTTAAATTTTAATAGTTTATTTATAAATCTTATATTTTTAAAATATATATGTAGACTAATGTTTCATATTGTTTAAGTAAATATTTAAAATTTATATTTTGAAATATAGAGTTTATAATGATTTTAATAAATACAGGTTGGAAATTGGTTTGAAATTATATTTATTTAAGAATTGTACTTAAATAAGTTTGATTTGAAATTTTGAAGATATGATTTTATAACTTGAATTTGATTAAAAGTGACTTAAATGAATATTTCAGATTTACATAAATTGAAATGGGATAATTTGTTTATTTAAATTTGTAAATTGAAGTTGTATTTAGATGTTATTGAAATGATTAAGTAAATATTCCAAAACCAAATAATAGTAAGGTGAATTTGATATATATATATATATATATATATATATATAAATATATATATGAAATTATTGAATTTAGTTTTAAAAATGTTAAATATATAAAGCTTTGAAATATGTAGAAATTGAAATGGATTATTTTGTGGTTCAAATCTGTATTTGAAATCGATATAATTTGAAATGGTTTATTTAGAAATGAACTGAGTTGAAATTGATGACTTGAGATTTGATTAAAAATTGAATTTTGGAATTCAAGTTAATTTGAAATCGATTTATGAAATTTGAGAAAACTATTGTATTATATAAAGTGTTTCAAATTATATTCAAAACTATATATATTTTCTTTATAAATTATTTTATTGTAAATTATTTTATTATAAACCATTTTAAATATAAACTATTTTATTATAAACTATTTTAATATACTAATTATTTTAATATAAAAACTATTTTATTTTATAAACTAGTTTATTATATATACTATTATTAATATTTAAACTGTTTAAAGGGAAGTGTTATGGTTTTCCAAAGTGTTACGGTTTTGGAAATAGATACGTTTGAAGTGAAAAATGATATTGTTTGATATGGCTTTAAAATGGAAATGATATTTTGGTTTTGAAGTATAAATTATTTGGAAATGACCGTGGTGTTGTAATAACGTTTGGTTATTAAAGAGACCGGGATCGGTAGTTGTCATACTCTCTGCCAACACGGAAAACCACTATAACAACCGTGTATGCGGTGGAGATTTCAAAATGAAGTAGGATGGTGGCGACGATTCTATTGAGGTATATATGTGGACCTGACTCCCGTAAGTCGGCATAAGGTGGCTAAAACAAGAGCAATTGACAGGCCAAGTGAGATAGCTCCTCCGATCTGACATACTCCTTCGTGTGCCATTCTATTACTTTGTGATTGATTTGGTGCGCACCTTCGGATTTTTAAGAGTGTGGCTCGAGGTGGGCGGTAGTGGCTGCTATGTGTTACCACCAGCCTAGAAGTGTGATTGGTATATCTACCCTGACATTGCCTAGTTGTGCTGCATCAACTACCCTAGCGTGCATTCTATAAGTTTGTTTTGTGTCGTTCCTACGGAGTATCCTCTGGTAGCCTCCCGATTTAGGGGTATTACGGTACTGTATAGACTATTGGCATTATAAAATGTGTTAAGGGGATACAGATAACACCTTAATGCTATTTTAGTAGTTTACTTTACTATAGACATTATTATAATAACGTATATTACTACGCATTAGATGGTTTAACGGATCCTTAGAGGATGGTTATACGAACATTCTTTGAGTTACTTGTATTTTAGTTGTTATTTCACTTGAGTTGGATTTATTGATATAAGAATGTTAATCACGACTCGAGTGTTTTGTGTTTTCTTTACGCTCGGGTCAGACTGAGTGTTACAGCTTTTGGGACTCACCTTTGGAGTTGGAGCTTGGATTTGGAGATCCATCTATCAATTTAGCTTGCAGTTATTCAGGTTATTCCTGTGATATTCTAATTTTGTATTGGACTACTGTATTGAGACTTCTATGTATTCGAGACTTCTGTTGTATCTTGTTTAACTCTGTTATATATATATAGTAGCTTCATGAACTACTATTCATTTGTTTTCGCTGCTTATTGTTATATTACTCTGTGCCTGTGATTCTGCAATTTATTAATTTACTATATATGCTGAGTTTTGCTAAATTTAAATTAACAATATGGTATTTGGAACAATTCAAGTCCAACATGTGTGTCTGCCCATGCACTTGGAGGGTGCAGCATGATAGGGGGTTCTCGCATTTGGTTTGGTAGCGAGCGGATGACTCTTACTCCTACATGTCCCTACGGGAGTTGTTGAAGTCGAGAGGCTAGCCGTAAAGGAAGAACACATGTACCAATGTATGCTACGGTGGGCGTTACCCCACTGACATGGTCTATTACAGTTGGTATCAGAGCTTCGGTTTTAGGCAAAACTCAGCATATATAGTGAATTTAATTAAAGAATCACATTCCTTCGAGCTTGAATTCCTTTCCCTTTGACTCGAGTTTCCTTTGAATTTTGGGACATTCTCCTCGGTTCCAAAATCCATTCTTTCCTCTTCCTTTTCGTGCTTCTTGATTCTGGAGCATTCCATAGCTCCACTAAATGACTTATAAAGGGGTGTAACTCCTTTACTACGAGCATAGATTCACCAAAGATTTCTATATCATCTGTGTAGATGTTGCAATCTCTTGCTATGCCCGATTCTATCTTCTGCAATCGAATGTCGACTTGCTTATGAATTCTGCATCGATCTCATTTTTTTGAAATCCCGGTTGACTCGGTTAAGGTTGCCCGCGATTTATAAAAGTTTATCCATCTTCTTGTTTGAAATTCAATCATCTTATCTCTTTATCGAGTCTATCTTGTAGTCGAATTCTTTTGGTTAGGGTCCCTCTAATTTGGATCTCTACCCTTGCTTTGAAATCCATTTTTGGAATCACCAAGTGAGGGAGTGTATTTGTATTAATATAAAAAAGAATGTTTTATATATTATGTTGTTTGAGCTGTTGATGTTGATTTGGATTTTCGATCGATTCATCTGATCAACGCTATCGATAGGAATTCCAAAACACTTAGATAAAGCAAACTAACATAATATAATTTTCAAATTTGGTATGATTATATTATATATAAGTATAATTTTCTGAGATTTAATAGTCAAGTAAATTGGTAATTATAAATGATAATATTTGATTTTCATCTATTGTTTTATAAAGCACTGATTTTTCCAATATATAAATAAATGAATTATTAAACATGGTTTATAAATTGATTTAGAATTCGAAATGAATGTAAATTGAGAGCTTGAGAATTTAATTTTCGGTGATTTCAAACTTTGGTTTTAAAGTTTTAAAGGGTTATATTATTTAAAATATTCTCGAATAGAAATCGTTTCCAAAGAATTTTTAAATGTTTAAATCAGTGCTCTCCTCTTTTGGCGCTGGAAAATAATTTCGGTAATGACGACCGCATCATCGACATTCATTTTTGAGTTTCAGCGTGGGAAGACCATTCTGTAGCTTTGCTACTCTTTATTTTGAAAAATGAATTTGATTTGAATTTCTAATGCCACGACCCATCTTCCATCTACCAGAAAGACGAATCATGATTTAAGAAAGAAGGGGATAGAAGAAGAAAAGGTAGGAAAGAAGAAACTCAACAACATCAGATACTCACAGCAGAACGAATGAAATATAGTATATCACATAAAAGATTACATAGTATCATATACATCAGACTTACACAACTTATACATTTCATATTAGGTAGTTATAAACATCTGTCTAACTATACAACTCAAGATATCACAGAGATACAAACACAATCACTAGATAACGGAACCACAATAATATCTATACGCTGAAGCCTTATGCTCCAAATCTCCTCCAGAATTCGTCTAAGCTAACCTGAATCCCTCGACTACTCATACATAATGTAACAGCCCAATTTTTTTTACAAGTATTTTTCACTTGTATTTTTTTTTTTTTTTTTTGAAAAAAAAAAAACTTTGGGGTTTATTTAAAGTGATTAAAACAAAATATGAAAAAAAAATTAGGACTAACTAATAAGATCTCTGAAAAAATCAAGTTTTAATTAAGAAAACATTTATAGCTTAGGTGGTTAAGACATCTGGGCTATTCACGACAGGTCACGAGTTCGAGTCTCAACACGGTCAGAATTTCGAATTTTTTTTATGTATAAATGAACTGGGTAATCACGCGTTAAAAAGGGCGCGTAAATCTAGGGAATAAGTACCGTGTATATATATATATATATATAAAATATGAAGAATGTAAACCAATTTAAATTTTAGTTAAGTATTATTTTTGAAGGATTTAGTGTATTTATAAACTGTTAAATATCGCGTTTAAAAGGACGCGTAAAATTTATGGTAAGTAATGTAATAAAACGTGTAAAATTTAAAACGTTATTTTATATATATATTTTTGATGTTTTGTATTACGTCAGTTTGACGTACTTTTAAAATCATATATAAACACCTTTATGTATTAAAACATCAGTTAGTGATTTTTAAGACGAACGTTACTTTTGGTTGTAACTGACAGTTTGGTTTTAAATAAAATGTGTATATACGTTTCCATTTCCAAAAGCTTTGAAAAATTCTTGCCGTCATTTAATTAAATCAAACTAAAAAAAATAATATATCAATTCTCATATAATTGGAACGGTTCATATTTTGCCATTCCTCTGATCACGAAACCTTATCTGCCTAAATCTACAATCACGCATATATCATTTGAAAGAAAATCAATTTTGCCTTCCTTTGCGCGTGACACAAAATTTTATTCTTTTAACATTTTTGACATTTGCCTCTTACCATTTGTTTCTTGAGCATGTCACTGTATTCATTTATTCACGCAACCTAAATGGACTAATATATTTGATTGCCTAAAAATCAACTCATGCATTCAATTTAACCTTGCCTATCTTTTCAAATTCTCACATTCCTATTTATATCTCTCTGTTTCCACTGCCTTTAT
This sequence comes from Allium cepa, assembly GCA_030765085.1. Lineage (NCBI taxonomy): Eukaryota > Viridiplantae > Streptophyta > Magnoliopsida > Asparagales > Amaryllidaceae > Allium > Allium cepa. The sequence goes on from CM060928.1 coordinate 149,820,832, forward strand.
TTTGCAAGATAAAAATTTTTTCGTTCCTATAATCACGCATATAAAGTAAAAAAATCGTATTTAAATATCTTTATGGAGAAAAATATCAGTCAGTGATTTTAAGACGGACGTTATTTTGTTTTAAAGGACCGTTTGATTTCTTTTAATAAATGGTATACGTTCTTTGCCTAAAGCTTACATAAATATTCACCTTTTCATTTATGGGTATCAAACTAAAATCAAGATTTTAGCTAAAATAAAATGGATCACACGTGAGCAACATTAGTGCATTTGTATATATGTAACGTTCGCATTTTTGCTTATTCCTCTTACCCTCTGTTGTCATCAGCTTTACCAAACATCACGCTTGCCCTTCCTTTGATCAATATTCCCCTTAAGTAACGTACAAACTTTATAAATCAAACCATGTATCACGCAAGTCATTTATTTCCCATAATCCAAGCTGCCATTTTCTCTGCCTTTTTGTTTACAAATTTTCGAATACTGATCAAACTTTATACGTTGGAAAAAAAAAAATTTATCCTTTTGCAAAACTGAAATGAGTTAATCACGCCACATCCCTTGATCACTGCCTTGCCGTTTCACAAATTCGTGTATAAATATGCCAGAGATCCACATCTCAAAAAAAAAAGAAAAAAAAACTCACCACTCTTCAAAGCATTGCAAATTTTCCTCTGGCAATTTCGTTCGAAGCATCAGGTAATTGTCTTATTGTTTTCTCTTTCTTTTCCTTCCAGTTTTTCCTTTCCTCGGTTTTTTTTGTTCTCATTTGATATGCTCGGCCACTCCAACCCATCTACTTCACCCGATCTAGTTGAAAAACTTTGGAAATTTATGAGTCATCACATCTGTAGAAATCTAATATGTGTGTGCAAAGAGATGGTGTAGTTGACCCAGATTTAATTTAATGCTAGCTTAAAGTTTACGCGTACTATCACTACGGAAAAATGAGTTATTCATTGTATATATCATACTTAGTTTTGGGTCAAACAAAATAGAAAGTCAATAATGTTCATTGAAAAAAAAAAAGAAAAAAAAAAAAGAAAAAAAAAAGAAGAAAGAAATATATATGTAAAACAGAGGAAGGAGAGGAAGGGAAGAGGGAGAGGAGAGATTTGAGGGTACCTGTACATGCGTGTATCAGTGAGAAGCTTTGCCTTTTTGCATATATTAGATAATTTACCTGTACTAAATGCATATCATATAGGAAGCAGTGCCTGCATATTTTTAACATAAATATAGTTCAGACCATATAGTGTGTGTGCAAGCATCTATTAAAAAAGATCCATGCATTTAGTCGAAAGATTGGGCGAATTGTGCATGTGATATATATATTTATAAAAAAAAAAAAAAAACACACACACTGATTTCATTTGTAAATTAAATGCTTACAATTTATAAGCTTTCATTCCAAACAATATTTCAATTTGTACCGGACATTGATTTAATTTAATTTACTATTTAATACTATTAATTCATTAACTAAATTCACTACTTACCTTTGTTCTCTTATATGCAACTCTTAGCCTAATATAACAATTTACATCACTTCAATTTATTCGTCATTTTGTTTCAACTGTAAATACTTAGCCTTATATTCCCATGGTTTCATTTCCTTCTCAACGTTTGCTTCATTATTAATTTTAAAATCTTTATTTCTTCTAAAGTAAATTTGCGTAAATCTTATTAAAATGACAAATTTAATTAACGAAAATGACAGGTCGTTACACATATATAAAAAAAAAAGAGAATATTTATAATTTAGAAATGATATAATAAAATTTTATAAAGGAAGTAACGTGCAGATCAAATAATGTACTATCCATGCATTAGTTTGTAGTATAGGCTGGGTGAAAACTTTTGCATGTGTACACGCAAATCTAGTAGGAAATAGGCAGTGTGTTTTTGCGTGAAGGGAAAAAATTAAGGGAGTGAAGTATTTGCATTTCTTTGGGTTACAGTGAGCGTACATTCTTAGTTGATATAGGCTTGGGCCGTGACCTTATGCATACTTCCAGTTGAAGTTTAGTAATGTGGTGGTTGTGCGTTTTGTTTAATTAAATAATAGAGTATATATATAAAAGGTAGAAAAAAAAAAGATTTTATTTTGGGCCGAGTTGTTCGTCAAGTAGGGTGGTGTAGTGGTCGAGCGTATCGTGCCAAATTTCTTTGACTCTATTCGTTCCAATTGTTTCAAATATTTGCGTTGACCATAAATTTTAAAAGTCACGTATTCGGTATTTGGATCTTGTTATAGATTTGAATCTAGACGTGACATCCAGGGAAATTTGATCGCTACCCTCTGTGCGTTTCTTTTTTTTGGTGGATTTTTCATTTTCGCTTGAATCAAATTTTCTGCAGCTTTCAGGTGAGTATTTCTCACCAGACATACGTATTTATATTTTGGTAAATTATTGCAAGTGTATGTGTAAAATTGTATTTCACTATTATCTGTCTGTAATGTAATATAGAATGATGGACCCCATTTAAATTGACACCTCATCAGTATTATCTGTTATATTATTTCTGCAGTTATATTATTAATTGTTATTTACTGCTTAAATCACCACTGCAAGTTCCCTGTTAAAGTTGGATTGTTATGGGCTGAAATAATGATTATTGTTAAACTAGTCTGTTAACTGCTTAACTGATAACTTGGGATTGCGGGTTTGAAATGATAGAACCCGGGGTTTTGTAAATTACGGGTTGAAATGATATAAATCCGTATCACTTGACCTAGGCTAGAGAACTATATACAGGCCCGTGGTCCTTATAATATTTTCTGAAATATTTAAAATTATTTTGGAAGTTAAATATTTGATTTAATATCTTTAAAGGATTTTATATTGATTTTGAATGAGTTATAAATGTTAATAAATAAATAAATAAATATTTGAATAAAATTTTGGAATATAACTTATTTTGGAAATTCTGGATTTTTGAAAGGATAAGATTTCAGTTAAGAAATATATATATAAGTTATATTTGGAAATATTTATTAAGTTAAACAATCTACTAAAGCATTTAAATGCTGTCTTTTGAAATTGGACTAGTTTTACCCGTAACTTTAGGTAGCATTTCCTAAGTGCTATAGAATCTGGAATTTGATTGTTTTGAAATTTAAGGAATTTGATAAATTATATTTATGTTTAAGTTTTGGAGACCTTTAAGATATGAGATTTATAACTGGATTTTTCTTAATAAATTTAAGATGAACATTCTAGTGTTAAGTAAATTTTGAAATTATTTAATGGCATAATTTTGGAGTTTTATCTATGGAATTTATGGGAATATTCAAGACGAAATAATAAACACTAATTTGTTGAAAGAAAAAATATCCAACCTTAGTTTTGAATATTAATACTCCAATTGGATATATATATAGGAATTGAAATGGTCTTGGGAACATGAAGTGATATTTAAATTATGGTTTAAAATAAAGAAATATATTTGTAAAGCTATGTAAATTATCTTCTTTACAAAGTAACCATAAAGTTAAACCATTTATATCCAAACCATTTGTGTTTTGGGAGTTATGTTTTTTTTAAAGAAAAATTTCCAATATATTATGGTTTAAAGGTATAATTCAAATATTTGGTTTCCAGATATTATAAATTTTAAGCAGTATGGTTTTGGAAAAGAATTATATTTGAATATAACGATATCATGTTGTTTTGGGTTTTAAATGATATCGTATTTATAGTTTTGAAATGGAAATGTTTATACTGGTTTTAAAGTATAAATTGTTTTTAAATGACCACGGGTTATAATAACGATGGGTTGGCAAAGAGACCGGGATCGGATATGGACATACTCTCTGTCGATACCGAAAACCACTTTGACCAACCGTGTACGCGGTGGAGATTCCAGAATGAAGTAGGTCGGTGGTGGCGTTTCCTGTAAGGTAAATACATGGACCCGACTCCCGTGAGTTGGCATAAGGTGGCTAAAACAGGAGCAATTCCAGGCCAATGAGGTCATTCCTCTGATCGGACGCTCCTCTTCGATATTATACTATGATTTTGGATTGATTCGGTGGCCACCTCTATATTTTGATTTTGGGGAGTTAGTCCGAGGTGGGCGGTAACTGCGGCTACGCGTTTCCACCAGCCTGGATAGCAATTGGTATATCTACCCTGGCATTGCCTAGTTGTGCCGTGTCATCTACCATACCGAGCCTTGTACGAGTTTAGATTTCTCCCGTAGCCCGTGTGGTATCCTCTAGTTGCTTCCCGATCAGGAGGAGCTATGATATTGGATGGACTACTGGGACTATTACGTGTTAAGGTGGAAAATGTAAAGCCTTAATGCTATTTAAAAGTATGTTTATTTTATAAATAGACACTATTATAATAGCGCAATATACTACATAGTAAATAGTTTGACGGATCCTTAGAGGATGGGCGGTCCCAAGCATCCTTTAAGTTACTTGCTCTATATTACAGTACACTTGAATTAGCTTACATTATATAAGTATGTATGTCCTGACTCGAGTGTTATGTTTTATTTTTCGCTCGGGTCAGCCTGAGTTGCAGCTTCAATTTCTTCTCCGTAGCTAGGACACTCAGTAGATCATTCGGGCTGCTGGAAGTTGTTTCAGCCTTTATCTTTTCTGGAATTCAAGACTTTGAAGACTCTATCTCTATTTATGTCTTAAAATTTGTATTGAGGATTATAGACAATGTAAGTTCTGTTTTGTTGAAGTTATATCAGTGGCTTCATGAACCACTAAATTTTTAATTTCCGCTGCGAGATTCTGATATCTGTGTATGTGATTCTGTGATCTATTTATTGTATATTCTGAGTTTTGCCAAATTTATTCTACAACGCAGTATTTTGAACAATTCAAGTCCGACAATGTGCGGATGCGAATGGTTGAAAATATTGGGTCGTTACATTTGGTATCGGAGCTTTGGTTCTAGGCAAAACTTAGAATGTATGGTAAATTTGATTTACAGAATCACGTTCATTCGAGATTGAACCACTCTCTTTTCGAATTTTGGAACATTCCCTACGGTTCCAAAGCTCATTCGTATCCCTCACTTTTTCATCTGCTTTAGATTCTGGAGTATCTCATAACTCCACTTCGGATGATCTTTATTGTAAATTGGCGGTCTCGCCATTATTCTAATAAAGGGGTGAAACTCCTTTACCATTAGCATTGATTCACCGGAGATTTATATTTATCCTCGGTTTATATGCTAGTATCTTTGGTTATTCCAAATTCTATCTCTTCGGATCAAATGTAGATTTACCCCAACCACATCGATATGGCTCTTTAAGTCACGGATGACTAGGTCAAGGTTGTCCGCGACTTATATAGACTTACCCAGTTTCCTTATTCTGATCTTCTGATTTCAATTTATCTTGAATTCTATTTGATTTGAGTTCATCAAATTTGAGTCTCTATCCTGGTTTGAGAAGTTTATTCCTATATTTGAAATTAAAATCTAATATTATATATATGAGTATAATTTTCAAAATTTTATAATTAATTTAACTAGTTGTCAAGAGATAATAGTTTTGATTTTATTTATGGTGTTGTGAGCCATGTGTTTGTCTAATAAATAAGTGAATATAAAACAATGGTTATAAATTAATTTGGAAACAGAAATGAATTTAAAACTAAAACTTGAGAATTAAATTTCTGATGATTTCAAACCTTGTGTTTAAATTTTAAAAGGATGTAATAAGTATTTTTGTATAGAAATTTGTTTCCAAAGAAATTTTAAAATTAGTGCTTTTCTCTTTGTCACTGGAAAATAATTTCGGTGATGACTGCAGCATCATCGACATTCATTTTCGAGTTTCGAAGTGAAAAGACCATTCTGTAGTCTGGCTACAGTGTTTCCTTGAGATTTTAATTGATTTGAATTTCTAAACTATGACTTAATATATATAGATATATAATTTAAATTTGATTTGACATATTAGGTATATATATTTAGTTATCTCTAAATGGTTTGAAGGGAATCAGGAATTTAATTCTTAAAGTTATCTTGAGGAAGGAAAATAAATATAATAACAAAAATTTGAATAAAAAGGTTCCAATTGGAGATAATTAAATTGAAAGTTTTATTTGTATAACACCCAATTTCATTTAATATAACTTACCTTGATTTTCAAAAGTTAACATGTAATTGGATAATATACAATATAAAAGGATTTTATGAGTGGTTATAATAAATATTATACACTTAAATTTTAGTTATAAAAGATTAATGGGGATAAATAAGGAAAAGGAATTTAAGGAATTTTATTCAAATGTCTTAATAATCAAATTAATTTAATATGGATCCGTAAATCTAACCAAGAGATTTTAATAAAAAGTTATTTCCTGAAATGAATATGTTTGTGCAATAAACAAGGTATCTTTGAATAAGGAAAATATATTTGAAAGGGATATTTTTGGAGTAAGGATTATATATCTTCAAATCATAGTTTAATTGATGTCTAAATAAATAGTTAAGACGTATTCTAATATCACTAAATTTTGATAATTGAGAATTGGTTTTCAAATGGAAATTCAAGGGTAACTTATTGAAGGAATATCTTATTTATAAGATAAGTATTTTTAATAAAGTGTTAGGTTATTTGTTAAAATTCAGAGTTAAGTACATAATAAACTGATTAGGAATACTATTATATCTACTATAGCATATTATGAGTGCTGCTGTTTCTAAAAATAAAATGTTTTGGAAATTTTTTTTATAAATGAACTTAGGAATATTTCAACCTTGAAATGAATATTGTTTGACATTGAATTTAAAAGGTATAAATGAAGATTATTTTAAAGGTATTATGATTTTAGTAGCATGATTTCCAAATGATAATATTTATAAATTTAATGATTTCAAAGCATTATGATTGCAAATTTATTATCTTATTTGTTTTCAAACTATCTTTAAGTGTCCTTGGTTTCCCTATCTGCTACAGAATGAGGAGGCTATTGCTTATACCAGTCTATTTAGAAATCTTTTCTATAATCTTTAAAAATCTTTGTTACTCATCGGGGCCTGAGCACCGCTTACCACCCATAGACCGACGGTCGAACTGAAAAGAGTAAAACCGATTCTAGAAGATCTTCTTCGTGCTTCAAATCCGGAACTATTCGTTTAAAGTTCTTGTTTATCTAGCTTATCTTCCTTTGTTTCTTTTCTTTTGTTCCTTTTCGAGGACGAAAAGTTCTTAAGTGGGGGAGAGTGTAACAGCCCAATTTTTTTTACAAGTATTTTTCACTTGTATTTTTTTTTTTTTTTTTTTGAAAAAAAAAAAACTTTGGGGTTTATTTAAAGTGATTAAAACAAAATATGAAAAAAAAATTAGGACTAACTAATAAGATCTCTGAAAAAATCAAGTTTTAATTAAGAAAACATTTATAGCTTAGGTGGTTAAGACATCTGGGCTATTCACGACAGGTCACGAGTTCGAGTCTCAACACGGTCAGAATTTCGAATTTTTTTTATGTATAAATGAACTGGGTAATCACGCGTTAAAAAGGGCGCGTAAATCTAGGGAATAAGTACCGTGTATATATATATATATAAAATATGAAGAATGTAAACCAATTTAAATTTTAGTTAAGTATTATTTTTGAAGGATTTAGTGTATTTATAAACTGTTAAATATCGCGTTTAAAAGGACGCGTAAAATTTATGGTAAGTAATGTAATAAAACGTGTAAAATTTAAAACGTTATTTTATATATATATTTTTGATGTTTTGTATTACGTCAGTTTGACGTACTTTTAAAATCATATATAAACACCTTTATGTATTAAAACATCAGTTAGTGATTTTTAAGACGAACGTTACTTTTGGTTGTAACTGACAGTTTGGTTTTAAATAAAATGTGTATATACGTTTCCATTTCCAAAAGCTTTGAAAAATTCTTGCCGTCATTTAATTAAATCAAACTAAAAAAAATAATATATCAATTCTCATATAATTGGAACGGTTCATATTTTGCCATTCCTCTGATCACGAAACCTTATCTGCCTAAATCTACAATCACGCATATATCATTTGAAAGAAAATCAATTTTGCCTTCCTTTGCGCGTGACACAAAATTTTATTCTTTTAACATTTTTGACATTTGCCTCTTACCATTTGTTTCTTGAGCATGTCACTGTATTCATTTATTCACGCAACCTAAATGGACTAATATATTTGATTGCCTAAAAATCAACTCATGCATTCAATTTAACCTTGCCTATCTTTTCAAATTCTCACATTCCTATTTATATCTCTCTGTTTCCACTGCCTTTATTTTGCAAGATAAAAATTTTTTCGTTCCTATAATCACGCATATAAAGTAAAAAAATCGTATTTAAATATCTTTATGGAGAAAAATATCAGTCAGTGATTTTAAGACGGACGTTATTTTGTTTTAAAGGACCGTTTGATTTCTTTTAATAAATGGTATACGTTCTTTGCCTAAAGCTTACATAAATATTCACCTTTTCATTTATGGGTATCAAACTAAAATCAAGATTTTAGCTAAAATAAAATGGATCACACGTGAGCAACATTAGTGCATTTGTATATATGTAACGTTCGCATTTTTGCTTATTCCTCTTACCCTCTGTTGTCATCAGCTTTACCAAACATCACGCTTGCCCTTCCTTTGATCAATATTCCCCTTAAGTAACGTACAAACTTTATAAATCAAACCATGTATCACGCAAGTCATTTATTTCCCATAATCCAAGCTGCCATTTTCTCTGCCTTTTTGTTTACAAATTTTCGAATACTGATCAAACTTTATACGTTGGAAAAAAAAAAATTTATCCTTTTGCAAAACTGAAATGAGTTAATCACGCCACATCCCTTGATCACTGCCTTGCCGTTTCACAAATTCGTGTATAAATATGCCAGAGATCCACATCTCAAAAAAAAAAAGAAAAAAAAACTCACCACTCTTCAAAGCATTGCAAATTTTCCTCTGGCAATTTCGTTCGAAGCATCAGGTAATTGTCTTATTGTTTTCTCTTTCTTTTCCTTCCAGTTTTTCCTTTCCTCGGTTTTTTTTGTTCTCATTTGATATGCTCGGCCACTCCAACCCATCTACTTCACCCGATCTAGTTGAAAAACTTTGGAAATTTATGAGTCATCACATCTGTAGAAATCTAATATGTGTGTGCAAAGAGATGGTGTAGTTGACCCAGATTTAATTTAATGCTAGCTTAAAGTTTACGCGTACTATCACTACGGAAAAATGGGTTATTCATTGTATATATCATACTTAGTTTTGGGTCAAACAAAATAGAAAGTCAATAATGTTCATTGAAAAAAAAAAGAAAAAAAAAAAAGAAAAAAAAAAGAAGAAAGAAATATATATGTAAAACAGAGGAAGGAGAGGAAGGGAAGAGGGAGAGGAGAGATTTGAGGGTACCTGTACATGCGTGTATCAGTGAGAAGCTTTGCCTTTTTGCATATATTAGATAATTTACCTGTACTAAATGCATATCATATAGGAAGCAGTGCCTGCATATTTTTAACATAAATATAGTTCAGACCATATAGTGTGTGTGCAAGCATCTATTAAAAAAGATCCATGCATTTAGTCGAAAGATTGGGCGAATTGTGCATGTGATATATATATTTATAAAAAAAAAAAAAAAAACACACACACTGATTTCATTTGTAAATTAAATGCTTACAATTTATAAGCTTTCATTCCAAACAATATTTCAATTTGTACCGGACATTGATTTAATTTAATTTACTATTTAATACTATTAATTCATTAACTAAATTCACTACTTACCTTTGTTCTCTTATATGCAACTCTTAGCCTAATATAACAATTTACATCACTTCAATTTATTCGTCATTTTGTTTCAACTGTAAATACTTAGCCTTATATTCCCATGGTTTCATTTCCTTCTCAACGTTTGCTTCATTATTAATTTTAAAATCTTTATTTCTTCTAAAGTAAATTTGCGTAAATCTTATTAAAATGACAAATTTAATTAACGAAAATGACAGGTCGTTACACATATATAAAAAAAAAAGAGAATATTTATAATTTAGAAATGATATAATAAAATTTTATAAAGGAAGTAACGTGCAGATCAAATAATGTACTATCCATGCATTAGTTTGTAGTATAGGCTGGGTGAAAACTTTTGCATGTGTACACGCAAATCTAGTAGGAAATAGGCAGTGTGTTTTTGCGTGAAGGGAAAAAATTAAGGGAGTGAAGTATTTGCATTTCTTTGGGTTACAGTGAGCGTACATTCTTAGTTGATATAGGCTTGGGCCGTGACCTTATGCATACTTCCAGTTGAAGTTTAGTAATGTGGTGGTTGTGCGTTTTGTTTAATTAAATAATAGAGTATATATATAAAAGGTAGAAAAAAAAAAGATTTTATTTTGGGCCGAGTTGTTCGTCAAGTAGGGTGGTGTAGTGGTCGAGCGTATCGTGCCAAATTTCTTTGACTCTATTCGTTCCAATTGTTTCAAATATTTGCGTTGACCATAAATTTTAAAAGTCACGTATTCGGTATTTGGATCTTGTTATAGATTTGAATCTAGACGTGACATCCAGGGAAATTTGATCGCTACCCTCTGTGCGTTTCTTTTTTTTGGTGGATTTTTCATTTTCGCTTGAATCAAATTTTCTGCAGCTTTCAGGTGAGTATTTCTCACCAGACATACGTATTTATATTTTGGTAAATTATTGCAAGTGTATGTGTAAAATTGTATTTCACTATTATCTGTCTGTAATGTAATATAGAATGATGGACCCCATTTAAATTGACACCTCATCAGTATTATCTGTTATATTATTTCTGCAGTTATATTATTAATTGTTATTTACTGCTTAAATCACCACTGCAAGTTCCCTGTTAAAGTTGGATTGTTATGGGCTGAAATAATGATTATTGTTAAACTAGTCTGTTAACTGCTTAACTGATAACTTGGGATTGCGGGTTTGAAATGATAGAACCCGGGGTTTTGTAAATTACGGGTTGAAATGATATAAATCCGTATTACTTGACCTAGGCTAGAGAACTATATACAGGCCCGTGGTCCTTATAATATTTTCTGAAATATTTAAAATTATTTTGGAAGTTAAATATTTGATTTAATATCTTTAAAGGATTTTATATTGATTTTGAATGAGTTATAAATGTTAATAAATAAATAAATAAATATTTGAATAAAATTTTGGAATATAACTTATTTTGGAAATTCTGGATTTTTGAAAGGATAAGATTTCAGTTAAGAAATATATATATAAGTTATATTTGGAAATATTTATTAAGTTAAACAATCTACTAAAGCATTTAAATGCTGTCTTTTGAAATTGGACTAGTTTTACCCGTAACTTTAGGTAGCATTTCCTAAGTGCTATAGAATCTGGAATTTGATTGTTTTGAAATTTAAGGAATTTGATAAATTATATTTATGTTTAAGTTTTGGAGACCTTTAAGATATGAGATTTATAACTGGACTTTTCTTAATAAATTTAAGATGAACATTCTAGTGTTAAGTAAATTTTGAAATTATTTAATGGCATAATTTTGGAGATTTATCTATGGAATTTATGGGAATATTCAAGACGAAATAATAAACACTAATTTGTTGAAAGAAAAAATATCCAACCTTAGTTTTGAATATTAATACTCCATTTGGATATATATATAGGAATTGAAATGGTCTTGGGAACATGAAGTGATATTTAAATTATGGTTTAAAATAAAGAAATATATTTGTAAAGCTATGTAAATTATCTTCTTTACAAAGTAACCATAAAGTTAAACCATTTATATCCAAACCATTTGTGTTTTGGGAGTTATGTTTTTTTTAAAGAAAAATTTCCAATATATTATGGTTTAAAGGTATAATTCAAATATTTGGTTTCCAGATATTATAAATTTTAAGCAGTATGGTTTTGGAAAAGAATTATATTTGAATATAACGATATCATGTTGTTTTGGGTTTTAAATGATATCGTATTTATAGTTTTGAAATGGAAATGTTTATACTGGTTTTAAAGTATAAATTGTTTTTAAATGACCACGGGTTATAATAACGATGGGTTGGCAAAGAGACCGGGATCGGATATGGACATACTCTCTGTCGATACCGAAAACCACTTTGACCAACCGTGTACGCGGTGGAGATTCCAGAATGAAGTAGGTCGGTGGTGGCGTTTCCTGTAAGGTAAATACGTGGACCCGACTCCCGTGAGTTGGCATAAGGTGGCTAAAACAGGAGCAATTCCATGCCAATGAGGTCATTCCTCTGATCGGACGCTCCTCTTCGATATTATACTATGATTTTGGATTGATTCGGTGGCCACCTCTATATTTTGATTTTGGGGAGTTAGTCCGAGGTGGGCGGTAACTGCGGCTACGCGTTTCCACCAGCCTGGATAGCAATTGGTATATCTACCCTGGCATTGCCTAGTTGTGCCGTGTCATCTACCATACCGAGCCTTGTACGAGTTTAGATTTCTCCCGTAGCCCGTGTGGTATCCTCTAGTTGCTTCCCGATCAGGAGGAGCTATGATATTGGATGGACTACTGGGACTATTACGTGTTAAGGTGGAAAATGTAAAGCCTTAATGCTATTTAAAAGTATGTTTATTTTATAAATAGACACTATTATAATAGCGCAATATACTACATAGTAAATAGTTTGACGGATCCTTAGAGGATGGGCGGTCCCAAGCATCCTTTAAGTTACTTGCTCTATATTACAGTACACTTGAATTAGCTTACATTATATAAGTATGTATGTCCTGACTCGAGTGTTATGTTTTATTTTTCGCTCGGGTCAGCCTGAGTTGCAGCTTCAATTTCTTCTCCGTAGCTAGGACACTAAGTAGATCATTCGCGCTGCTGGAAGTTGTTTCAGCCTTTATCTTTTCTGGAATTCAAGACTTTGAAGACTCTATCTCTATTTATGTCTTAAAATTTGTATTGAGGATTATAGACAATGTAAGTTCTGTTTTGTTGAAGTTATATCAGTGGCTTCATGAACCACTAAATTTTTAATTTCCGCTGCGAGATTCTGATATCTGTGTATGTGATTCTGTGATCTATTTATTGTATATTCTGAGTTTTGCCAAATTTATTCTACAACGCAGTATTTTGAACAATTCAAGTCCGACAATGTGCGGATGCGAATGGTTGAAAATATTGGGTCGTTACACATAATATGAGTACCCAAGAGTTTAATAAAACAGAAAATAAACACTTGGGTCAGACATAGGTCTGGTGTGAGTAAATGGGTTAAAATTGCTTAACTTTAAAAATCCTTTGAAAGAAAGGTATCACGTAAGACTTCCCACACATAAACATGGAAAAGTTTTTACCTTACGCCAACCAAAACATTTGATAAGAAATCCAGTGATACTATAATAGTGTCTAGGGTTTTCAAGTAGACAAGAAATAGCTGAAATTGTTACATGATTAAACTCTAGCTGCTATCCATAAAAGTGGGTAATACAATCAAAACCGTAAGGGCACGTAGGAAGAACGAGTTTCAATCAATGGCAGGGCTGCTGAGGTACCGCCTGTCACAGTACGGGGCCTAGATCACTATACCGAGGATTACTCCCAATCCCCTGCAACACAAGGCCAGAACCATCCCTTACTGGACAGTCCCGAACAAGACCACCCCGTGGTTGGCGGGACCAACCACTCACTAAGCTGAAATAGAAAGGGACCTCTAGACAGGGTAATCTCATCCTACTTGGGTGCTACCCACTTAACCTTGCTGCACCTCCCCTGTTTTAGCCATTCCTGGTTGATGAAACTTGAGGCTACGATTACCTTTATAGAACACATCCATCTTAGAATGCTCATCGTTCACCCGACGATGTTCTGAAAGCATTCAATCCATACAAGTTCGTTCTGGGTTCGGACGAAACCGAAGGCACTATCTCGTTACACTCATTTTGGAATCACCCTCAGAGTTAACGACCATAGCCCTTGCACTCTGAATCACCATCTCGAACTTGAAAGTACTTTCTCCGTCAAATTCATCTCGGAATCACCCTCAGAGTTATACTGACGAATAGTTCTTACACTTCGAGTCTTCACTATGCTCTTCACTTGGATTCACGACCTAACGTTTAATTTGGATCGATGTGGTTTCCGGATATCCAAATTTGGAAACCCGATCATGGTCTCATCGAATCCAAATGCCATTTTAATGTCCAAGTTGTTTAAGGGTTTAAACAATTAAACTTACATTTAGAATAACATAAACAGATAGATAATTCACATTATCAAAGATAGATAATCCATATTATCTAAATCAACCAAACATCTCACATCATAAAGCAACATATATCACATATCAAAGATATCACATCCAAATGATCCAGTATCATTCAATCATCCAATATCAATCAATCATCCTTAAGCTGGTTTGATTCACCCTTAATTAACTTAATTAACCTTTGATTAAATTAGGTGCTAACCTTCAATCACTTGAATTACTTTAATCCTGCTTACTTATCATTAATTAATTACTAATTAATTAATTAATCATCTCTTAATGATCTACCTTAATTAATCTTCCTTGATTAATTATCCTTTAATTACATTCAAGTAATTAGCCTTTAATTAATTATACAAATTAATTATTCTTAACCAATTACAGTAATTAACCTTTAATTACTTCATTAATTAATTAACTATAATTAATTACATTAATCCTTAATTAGTTACAATTAATCATACTTTAATTAATACTTTCATTAATCAATCTTGATTAATTTCATTAATTATATTAATTAATGATCCTCGTTAATTAATTAAACTTTTAATTAATTAAATAATTAATCTTCAATTAACCACCTTCATTAATTAGTCTTAATTAATCATAAACAATAATTAACCATTTTGTAATTACTTACCTTAATTAATTAACTTCTTAATTAATTATATCAATCCTTGATTAATTACACTAATTAATTAATCCTTAATTAATTATTAATTAATTACATTAATTAATAATCCTTAATTAATTACTTATTAATTAATCACACTTTTAATTAATTACATTTAGTAATTAATCTTAAATTAATCACATTAACTAATTAATTAATCACATTAATTAATTAACCAAATTAACTAAGTAATTAACCCTTAATTACTTCCATTAATTATCCTCTAATTACTTTCATTAGTTAATTACTCTCTTAATTAATTACCTTAACAAGTAATTAATCATATCATTAATTAATCTTAATCCTTTAATTAATTAATTACTCTTTAATTAATTAATTAACTCTTTAATCAATTATATTAACTAATCCTTTAGTTAATAACACCAAGTGAGTTACTCTTAATCACTTCCATTTAATTACTTTCATAAGTAATTTTCCACTAATTACTTCCATATGTAATTTTTGTTTCTTAATTACATTCAGTAACTATCCATTAACTACTTCATTAAGTAATTATACTCAATTAATTATTAAGTGATTATCTTTAATTAATTAGACTAATTAATTAACCTAAAATTAATTACATTAACAAATTATCTAATTGATAAATCACTTACTTCCTAA
Source organism: Allium cepa (assembly GCA_030765085.1). Taxonomy (NCBI): domain Eukaryota; kingdom Viridiplantae; phylum Streptophyta; class Magnoliopsida; order Asparagales; family Amaryllidaceae; genus Allium; species Allium cepa. The sequence continues at coordinate 149,836,369 of CM060928.1, forward strand.
TTAATTCATTAACCATCCACTAATTATTTCATTAAGTAATTATCCTTAATTACAAATAGTAATTAAGCTTTAATTTAATTTATTTATTTATGATCCTTAACAAAATTCAACCTTTAAAGATAGACTTCTCATTTAAATTACATATTATTTTCTATAATTAAACTTCATTAGATCCATTTAGGAATAATTATAAATTTGAATAAAATTTTACTTTTAAACAAAATAATTTAAACCCTTAACTTTCAATACACTTAAAATCCTTAAAAATCCTTTTTAAACATGTTCAATTAAATTAAACAAATATTCATCTTTGAAAACTTAATTTCATATCCTTTAAACTTATTCATTTAAATATATTTTAAAATCAATTTAACATTCCTTTATAATTTCTTTGGATATAACTTTAACTTGAAACATTTATATTTCAATCTCATTTGGATTTTCTCTAAACTTGAATTAATATTTAAACTGAAAATATCTTGAATTAAAATTCAACACTAATTTAATTAACTACTTTAAAATCAACCATCTAACCATTTCAAAACTTGAATTCAAATATTCTTAAAATCTTGCTTTCATTTATTCGAAAGGACTAATTTTTGATTTGTAAAACTTAAATTGTTCTTACAAAACTTTGCTTTTAAAATTTTGCAGACTTGTTTTCCTTTTAAATTTGGTTTTAACTTAAAAACCAGATTACCCATCGATACAAAACTCGAGTCGTACCTTACACAAACCCGTGCTAGGTTTGAGTCACCCACCAACTCACCTTCTTCGAGACACATACGAGAACGACTCAAGAAAAAACTCGAGTTTTCTCGATACCTCGACTCATCAGAGTCGACTGTGCATGTGTGCAAAGTGCATCGCCCTCCGATCATCTTTGGCCATTCCCCCGACCATCGAAAAATCCAAGCCGACCCTGCCTACTCGATCCTCCACCCAAAACGACGATTCTAAGCTCGAATCAAAAATCGAACCCATCATCAAAATGCTGGAAGCAACCCACATCGAAAAATCACTCATCCACATCGATCTCGACCCCGAAGAACTTCGCCACCTTCACCCAAGATGCCTCGATCTCCAGCCTTTGTTTTCCCCCCTCGCGAACCGTCCCGGTGCTCCACCGTCGCCAAAATCTCCTTGTCAACAACGTCATACTCTAACCATCCTTAAACCCTATATTGACTCTTCCTGGCCACCACGTCCATCAGAAAAATCCACTACCATTTTTCCATAAATCTCCATCCTCCATACTACCTCCAGCCCTAAACTCGACCAACTCCATCACGCTAATTACCAGAATTCGACGATCAACCCAATTTTCAACAAACCCGATTATCTTCCCAATTACTATATTAAAAATTACGATTTTCACATTAAAATTCATTGTTTCACAATATGATTCTATTTATATAACAAAATTCAGAAATTATGATGATTGATTTCTGGCCACTTTAATTTATCTCTATAAATTTATATATTCTGAAAAATTTACCCAATAAAAGTTCTTAAAACTGTTTTTAAAATTTATATTACACAATCATAATCATTTTCTATTTAGAGATCAAGAACTAAAAAAGAATGTATAAAGTGTGTTTAAATTTATTTTTATGGGATCTAAACCTGTGATGCAACAAAGACATTCAAACAGTTTATATACAGACACATCATATACTCATACATGCATACATATTCATAAACATATGCGAGCCATGTTTCCACAAAAATCCATCACAACATTTAAGCAAAGTCACAGACAAAAACTGTTTTTAAGTTTAATGTTTACTCACCTCAATATGCGGAGAACAGAGGCTATAAATATGACCCTAGAAAAAAATTGCTTTTGATGTAAATACTGGAACTATTTGATGTTGCTGATCTGGAAACTTGCATGCCTAAAAACTTTGATTGATGCAGGTTGAAGCTTGATAAACTTTGTTGTTTGCATTTAAAATTCTTACAGGTTGCATTTGAATCGGTGTTTGATTTCTGAGTTGAATTTGCTTTCCAGGTTTCCTTGCTTTATAAGCTTGTTACAGGCTTTTACTTGAGGAGATTTAAATTTTAAACAGAGGTGAATCTTGGCTTTATCTTTTGATTTTAAAAAAAATGTTTTGCTGGATTTGGAAATTTTGTTGGTGAATTAGCTTGAAATTCTTTTTGTTACAACTGAGAAAAAGAATGAGAAAGGAGGAAATGTATGTTTTATTTAGTTATGATTTATTTAAAATATAAAAGAAAATAAATTAAAACATTGACACTTGTTTAAAAACTTACATTTGTCCACTTATACCTCTTAATTACACTACACATGTTCCCAACATGTGTTAATGTATTTACATATGTCCTAAGCATTTTAATTGAATTTTAAAAAATGGTTTTAAAAGCTTTTTACATTAACTTTTCTAATTAATAAATGCATATCTTAATTTATATATATATATATATATTACTTTTAAAAGAACAAATAATATTCAAATAAAACCTTATACATATATACTTAAATCCAAAATAATTATCTTGATTGTTTAAGAAATATAAATTAAAATTCCAAATACCTTTCAAAAATATTATATTCAATTATACCTTCCAAATTACAATATATATATATATATTAAAATTTGAAGCACTTTAATTAAATTCCAACCAAACTTCAATATATACCAATATGCTTATACATTTTAAATAGAAAATATTTTTGACATTAGTTTGAGGATTATTGTATTAAATTTTAAAACAACTTCAAATCACAACTTATACATACATACATATTTTATATATACATATATACATATATACATACATATATATATATATATATTACAATTTGGAAATACATCTTTTATTTAAACAAAATATTTTCTATTCACAATATGTACACCAATATATACATTATACATAAAACATATTTTTAACTTTGAAAGAAAAATCTTACCAATTTTAAATTTTTAGATAAGTTATAAATAAATATTGCCAGATTAAATATTATTATCCTTTTAAAAGATTTAATTTACCTATTTAAATTAAAATTATAAAGGAAAATTATCAATTCAATTTAATTATAAATAAAGATCATTAAATTGATATTACCCAAACTTTCGGATCATCACATTCCTTCCCCCTTAAAATAATTTCGTCCCCGAAATTTAAAAGCAAAGATAATTTAATAATCCAGCAAAGATTCAATCTCAAACAACAAAGCATACCTATCATCCAGTTACCAACAACCCAAACAACCAATCAAACAATCAAACCTAACTAACTATCCTGACACAAATCAGGATAGATCTTACTAATACTATCTAGAGTTTCCCAAGTATAAATCACTGGGAGACTCGCTCTACAGAATCTAAACTAACCATACCACTATGATCTAGAGTACTCTGTCTTCTAGATCCACTAATCTGCACAAAACTTCAGACCAAACTCAGGTCCAACTCAACTTCCAAATCCTTCTGACTGGTGATTCTACAACAGAGATAGACCATACACGTACTCCCTCATAGATACGTGAAATATATTGAATCCCAGCCATCCAAACTAGCAATTCAATCTTATAGACAAAAGAACTTATCCTATCAAGAACACAGATAAGAAATCCCAAATACCTCAGGGCTAGCCTTCCAATCTTATCAATTCGTACTGCTCTCTTAACTAGAGAAATCTTAACAACAACGAAATCTCCAACTTCGATTTCCAAATTTATCCATCTTATCCACACAACTTCTTGTGACGATCCTGGGCTCCTTATCTTCTTCCTGATCAGCTCAACCTATGCTGATGCTTCTAGAAACAACTGGACCAAAACAAATCAGTTTCTGGATCCTACTCAACAGAAAGGTCTTCCAAGATTCGCCGAAATCCAGAACACAAGCTCTACTTCTCGAGCAATAGTAGAGGAAACTTACTTCCTTCCTCGCACAGCTGCTACCTTGCTTCCACTGCACAACTCTGATTCTGGAATAGATGAGAATACTGATGAGGAATACGAGCACAAACTTATCCAATATATCCCAGAAACACGGTTCATCAGATCCATAAAATTTTAGGGACCCATTTGACTCAAGCACACAACCTTACAGCAGAATCCAAACTTGAAAACTAGATCTGCCCAATCCATTTCCAAAAATTCTTGAGCTGCTACACCAATTCTTCTCTCTCTAAGAACCATCCTATTACCAAGCTAACCACCGGTATTGCTTCTAGAACCAAGTAAATATAAAACTCAAACTCCAGATGCAGACAACCTTCTAACTTCCTGAATGATATCTGGAAAATCTCCGACTACTCAGTAGCTCCTACTTCTGCAAGCGAAGCCTCAATCTCAAACAAAAGATTATCCAAAATGAACTCCCAAACTAATCGCAAGTCACTTTTTGCGATCCTACCTAGTTCGGATTCCAAAGAAAACTGTTCTCTCTTTACCAATTAGAACAGCCTTAAACTTTTCCAAACAAGGTTAACTCTTCAAGAAAGTCTTCAACATCTACTTGGTCTGGTGATAGAAGAACCAAAAAGATTCCTGAACCATTGGAGAAACGGCCCACACTACTGCTTCCAAACTCTATCTCTAGGACACCGCTAAGTTAAAAGACTTTCTTGTCGGCACACAAACACCTCCGAGCTGCACTACTACCACTTCTAACCAAATATTTCTAATTAATAGGCTCCTCGGACCCCAAAAGTCATTAACTAACTGCACACAAGACTCCTCGAGATGGGCAGATATCACCAAAGAAACTCGGGCTCCAAATCAAGCATCAACAACTTACTTTTCATAAGGAGTTAAAATGAGACCTTGCCATAGTGAAGCAACTTATAGACCTTAGTCTCATATTCCAAAACAGACAAAACTCCTTCCTACGGTTGGCAAGATTCCATCACTTGCTTCTGCACATCCGACCGATCCAAACTCTAGAAAGTTTGCTCACCCGAGTGCAATCTAAACTTACACTTCAAAGATGGGCTCCGAATCTTTTAAAAAGATTTCCTTCGGAGATCAGAGAGAAATCTTTATTCCAAGCTACAAAGCTCACTCGAGATAGTATTAGATCTACAGTCTCGACAAATACACTTCCAACCTCAAACATTCGAGCCTCTTCCGTTAGTGGTAGTCGTGTTACACACAATACTACTTCATCTACCTTTAGAACTTATGTTGGAAAACCCCAACAAGTAACCCAACAAATTAGGCATATATATATATATATATATATTTATAAGTACTCTCTCAAGAAAGATAGAAATCACTCCAAAGCCTAGGTATTCACTCAACCTAGCGCTCTTATACCAACTGTCACGACCCATCTTCCATCTACCAGAAAGACGCATCATGATTTAAGAAAGAAAGGGATAGAAGAAGAAAAGATAGGAAAGAAGAAACTCAACAACATCAGATACTCATAGCGGAACGAATGAAATATAATATATCACATAAAATATTACATAGTATCATATACATCAGACTTACACAACATATACATTTCATATCAGGCAATTATAAACATCTTTCAAACTATACAACTCAAGATATCATAGAGATACAAACACAATCACTAGCACAGCGGAACCACAATAATACCTATACGTTGAAGCCTCCTGCTCCAAATCTCTTCCATAATTCGTCAAAGCTAACTTGAATCCCTCGACTACTCATACATAATATGAGTACCCAAGAGTTTAATAAAAAAGAAAATAAACACTTGGGTCAGACATGGGTCTGGTGTGAATGAACGGGTTAAAATTGCTTAGCTTTAAAAATCCTTTGAAAGAAAAGTATCCTGTAAGACTTCCCACACATAAACATGGAAAAGTTTTTACCTTACGCTAACCAAAACATTTGATAGGAAATCCAGTGATATTATAATAGTGTATAGGGTTTTCAAGTAAATAAGTAATAGCTGAAATTGTTACATGATTAAATTCCAGCTACTAGCCACAAAAGTGGGTAATGAAATCAAAACCGTAAAGGCACGTAGAAAGAATGAGTTTCCATCAATAGCATGGCTATTGGGGTACCGCCCGTCACAATACGGGCCTAGATCACCGTACCGAGGATTACTCCCAATCCCCTGCAACACAAGGCTGGAACCATCCCTTACTGGACAGTCCCGAACAAGACCACCCCTTGGTAGGCGCGACCAACCACACACCAAGTCGAAATAGAAAGGGACCTCTAGACAGGGGTAAATCTCGTCCTACTTGGGTGCTACCCACTAAACCTTGCTGCACCTCCCCTGTTTTAGCTATTTCCGGTTGATGAGGCTTGAGGCTACGATTACATTTATAGAACACATCTGTCTTAGAATGCTCAACGTCCACCTGATGATGTTCTGAAATCATTCAATCCATACAAGTTCGTTCCGGGTTCGAACAAAACCGAAGGCACTATCTCGTTACACTCATTTTAGAATCACCCTTAGAGTTAACGACTATAGCCCTTGCACTCTGAATCACCATCTCGAACCTGAAAGTACTATCTCCGTCAAACTCATCTCGGAATCACCCTCAGAGTTATACCGACGAATAGTTCTTACACTCCAAATTTGCACTATGCTCTTCACCTGGATTCACGACCTTACGTTTAATTTGGATCGATGTGGTTTTCGGATATCCAAATTTGGAAACCCGATCCCGGTCTCATCGAATCCAAACGCCATTTTAATGTCCAAGTTGATTAAGGGTTTAAACAATTAAACTTACATTCAGAATAACATAAACAGATAGATGATTCACATTATCACAGATAGATAATCCATATTATCTAAATCAACCAAACATCTCACATCATAAAGCAGCACATATCACATATTATAGATATCACATCCAAATGATCCAATATCATTCAATCATCCAATATCAATCAATCATCCATAAGCAGGTTTTGTTCACTCTTAATTAACTTAATTAACCTTTAATTAAATTAATTACTAACCTTTAATCACTTGAATTACTTCAATCCTGCTTACTTATCATTTATTAATTACCAATTAATTAATTAATCATCTCTTAATGATCTACCTTAATTAATCTTCCTTGATTAATTATCCTTTAATTACATTCAAGTAATTAGCCTTTAATTAATTACACAAATTAATTATTCTTAACCAATTACGATAATTAACATTTAATTACTTCATTAATTAATTGACTATAATTAATTACATTAATCCTTAATTAATTACAATTAATCATACTTTAATTAATTACTTTCATTAATCAACCATGATTAATTTCATTACTTATATTAATTAATGATCCTTATTTATTAATTAAACTTTTAATTAATTAAATAATTAATCTTTAATTAACCACCTTCATTAATAGTCTTAATTAATCATAAACAATAATTAACCATTTTGTAATTACTTACCGTAATTAATTAACTTCTTAATTAATTATATTAATCCTTGATTAATTATGCTAATTGATTAATCCTTAATTAACTATTAATTAATAACATTAATTAATAATCCTCTAATTAATTAGTTACTCTTTAATTAATTAATTAACTCTTTAATCAATTATATTAACTAATCCTTTAGTTAATAACACCAAGTGAAGTACTCTTAATCACTTCCATTTAATTACTTTCATAAGTAATTTTACACTAATTACTTCCATAAATAATTTCTCTTTCTTAATAACATTCAGTAATTATCCATTAATTACTTCATTAAGTAATTATACTCAATTAATTATACTAATTAATTAACCTAAAATTAATTACATTAATAAATTATCCAATTAATAGATCACTTACTTCCTAAATAATTCATTAACCATCCACTAATTATTTCATTAAGTAATTATCCTTAATTACAAATAGTAATTGAGCTTTAATTTAATTTATTTATTTATTATCCTTAATTAAATTCAACCTTTGAAGATAGACTTATAATTTAAATTACATATTGCTTTCTATCATTAAACTTCATTTAAACCATTAAGAAATAATTATAAATTTGAATAAAATTTTAATTGTAAACAAAACAATTTAAACCTTAACTTTCAATACACTTAAAATCTTTGAAAATCCTTTTTAAACATGATTATTTAAATTAAAAAAATATTCATATTTGAAAACTTAACTTCATATCCTTTAAACTTATTCATTTAAATATATTTTAAAATCAATTTAAACGTTCCTTTATAATTTCTTTGGATATAACTTTGACTTGAAACATTCATATTTCAATCTCATTTGAATTTTCTTTAAACCTGATTTAATATTTAAATTGAAAATATCTTGAATTAAAATTAAACACTAATTTAATTAACTACTTTAAAATCAATCATCTAACCATTTCAAAACTTGAAATATATTAAACTAAAACATTCTTAAAATCTTGCTTTCATTTATTCGAAAGGACTAGTTTTTGATTTGTAAAACTTAAATTGTTCTAATAAAACTTTGCTTTTAAAATTATGCAGACTTGTTTTCCTTTCAAATTTTGTTTTAACTTAAAAACCAGATTACCCATCGATACAAAACCCGAGTCGTACCTTACGCGAACCCGTGCTAGCTTCGAATCACCCACCTACTCATCTTCTTCGAGACCCATATGAGAACGACTCGAGAAAAACTCGAGTTTTCCCGATACTTCGACTCATCAGAGTCGCTTGTGCACGTGTACACAGTACATCGCCTTTCGATTAGCTCTGGCCGTTCCCTCGACCATCGAAAAATCCAAGCCGACCCTGCCGACTCGATCCTCCACCCAAAACGACGATTCTAAGCTCGAATCAAAAATCGAACCCATCATCCCAATGCTGGAAGCAACCCATCATCCCAATGCTGGAAGCAACCCACATCGAAAAATCACTCATCCACGTCGATCTCGACCCCGATGAACTTTGCTGCCTTCACCTAAGATGCGTCGATCTTCAGCCTTTGTTTTTCCCCCTCGCGAACCATCCCGGTTCTCCACCGTCGCCAAAATCTCCTTGTCAACAACGTCATACTCTCACCATCCTTAAACCCTATATTGACCCTTCCTGGCCACCACGTCCATCAGAAAAATCCACTACCATTTTTCCATAAATCTCCATCCTCCATACTACCTCCAGCCCTAAACTCGACCAACTCCATCACGCTAATTACCAGAATTCGACGATCAACCCAATTTTCAACAAACCCGATTATCTTCCCAATTACTATATTAAAAATTACGATTTTCACATTAAAATTCATTATTTCACAATATGATTCTATTTATATAACAAAATTCAGAAATTATGATGATTGATTTCTGGCCACTTTAATTTATCTCTATAAATTTATATATTCTGAAAAATTTACCCAATAAAAGTTCTTAAAACTGTTTTTAAAATTTATATTACACAATCATAATCATTTTCTATTTAGAGATCAAGAACTAAAAATGAATGTATAAAGTGTGTTTAAATTTATTTTTGTGGGATCTAAACCTGTGATGCAACAGAGACATTCAAACAGTTTATATACAGACACATCATATACTCATACATGCATACATATTCATAAACATATGCGAGCCATGTTTCTACAAAAATCCATCACAACATTTAAGCAAAGTCACAGACAAAAACTGTTTTTAAGTTTAATGTTTACTCACCTCAATATGCGGAGAACAGAGGCTATAAATATGACCCTAGAAAAAAATTGCTTTTGATGTAAATACTAGAACTATTTGATGTTGCTGATCTGGAAACTTGCATGCCTAAAAACTTTGATTGATGCAGGTTGAAGCTTGATAAACTTTGTTGTTTGCATTTAAAATTCTTGCAGGTTGCATTTGAATCGGTGTTTGATTTCTGAGTTGAATTTTCTTTCCAGGTTTCCTTGCTTTATAAGCTTGTTACAGGCTTTTACATGAGGAGATTTAAATTTTAAACAGAGGTGAATCTTGGCTTTATCTTTTGATTTAAAAAAATGTTTTGCTGGATTTGGAAATTTTGCTCGTGAATTAGCTTGAAATTCTTTTTGTTACAGCTGAGAAAAAGGATGAGAAAGGAGGAAATGTATGTTTTATAAATTTAGTTACGATTTATTTAAAATATAAAAGAAAATAAATTAAAACATTGACACTTGTTTAAAAACTTACATTTGTCCACTTATACCTCTTAATTATATTACACATGTTCCCAACATGTGTTAATGTATTTACACATGTCCTAAGCATTTTAATTCAATTTTAAAAAATTGAATTTAAAAGCTTTTTACATTAACTTTTCCAATTAATAAATGCATATCTTAATTTGTATATATATATATATAAATTACCTTTAAAAGAACAAATTATATTCAAATAAAATCTTATACATATATACTTAAATCCAAAATAATTATCTTGATTGTTTAAGAAATATAAATTAAAATTCCAAATACCTTTGAAAAATATTATATTCAATTATACCTTCCAAATTACAATATATATATATATATATATATATATATATATATATATATATATATTAAAATTTTAAGCACTTTGATTAAATTCAAACCAAACTTCAATATATACCAATATACATATACATTTTAACTAGAAAATATTTTTTGGCATTAGTTTGAGAATTATTATATTAAATTTTAAAACAACTTCAAATCATAACATATACATACATACATATATATATATATATATATATATATATATATATATATATATTACAATTTGGAAAAACATATTTTATTTAAACAAAAATATTTTCTATTCAGAATATATACATCAATATATACATCATAAATAAAACATATTTTTAATTTTGAATCTTACCAATTTCAAATTTTTAGAAAAGATATAAATAAATATTGCTGATTAAATATTGTTAGCCTTTTAAAAGATTTAATTTACCAATTTAAATTAAAATTACTAAGGAAAATTATCAATTCAATTTAATTATTAATAAAGATGATTAAATTGATATTGCCCAAAATTCATGGTCATCACATCTATGGTGTGAATTGATCTATAATATATATAAGTATATGATTTTAGATTTGATTTGATTTGATATATATAGTATGCATATATAATTATCTCTAAGTTGTTTGAAGTTAATCAGAAATTTAATTCTTAAATTTATGTTAAGGGGTGATTTCAATTATAAATAAAGATAAAATTTTTGAACAAAAAAACTTGAAATAATTGGGTTGATAAATTCTACTTGTATAACACTCAATTATATTGCAATATAACTTACCTAAATCATTCAGAAGTTGAATATGTAATTGAATAATTTACAATGTAGATGATGTTAAAGGACTTTATAAATAAGACGTGAGTGGTTAAAATAAACGTTTTATACTTAATTTATGATTATATAAATGTTAATTGAGACAAAATTGAATAATAATAAGATAATGAATAAATGAGATAAATAAGATAAATTTTGATTGAAGGAATTTATAATTAAAATTGAATCAACTTAATGAAATACCTTGAATTTAAATCAATTATTGAATATTAATTAATTTAAAATTTAAATTTATATGGTTTTAAATTAATCCTTTTATTTGGTATTTCAAACTTATTTTTCTTTCTGGTTGTTTATATTCTCCTACCTTGTTCATTTTTTGGGGAAACGAAAAGTTTTGAGTGAGGGAGAGTGTAACGACCCATAAATTTTAGTACTTCTATTTACTTAATTAATTGAATTTTGTGAAATTTTAAATAATAAAGTTTTGAATTAAATTTTTTTATTTGAAATACGTCTTATTAAACATAGCAAATGGTAATATTTCATCAGATAATAAGGAAGTTTATTTTATTGTGTAGTTTTATTTAAAATTCAAATCAGTTAATATTTGATGATAATAAAATGTTTTCCAAACTTGAATATGTTATATAATAAATTTGTAAATCATCTTCTGAGTGATACGTCATGTTTCGTTTCATCAAATTTGGACCGCTATTGCTCCGTTTATCTTATTTTCGGCGTTTTAGCAGCATTTTCGGTACCAGATATCGACTTTTGATAGGATGTTCTACCACTGATATCTATATACCGTTTTGATCGTACTTGTCGTGCTGATCTCTACAGTATATTTATTGGTGCATTCTGAAGTCCAACGCACGGCGGAATCCGCCAAATGGAAATCTGCATCGGTGTCCGTTTTGACCTTTTATATTTTGTGCCCTTTTGCTTGTCTCCGGTAAAACCAATAGCTATTAGTTTCATATTCCCAGAAATTAATGGATAACTGTTATCATTCTCAACATCTCAATTTATTATCTTTGTTTCGTTCCATTTTGCTTTCCATCCCATTTTGTTCCCCTTTTTTGGTAATAAATATATAATTTATTTATCAGTTTATATTTGATTTAAAGCCTGCGCATTTCTTCTTCTAAGATGCCTGTTCGTGCTTTATTGTAAGATAATATATGTTATATCTGTCTTGCATTCATTCCTTCTCAAACTTGTCACCTTTCTCTCTTCTATAAACAAATGATGAATATAATAAATCGTATGTATTTTGTAACCTGGACTCCCAGCCATCTCCATTTTCCCACTACCTTTCTTTTCCACCAAACCCATTCCTTCTACCTTCCTCTGCCCGTGTCATTTCCCCAAGCCACCCTCCATCTCACCTCCGCAAGCGACAAACGGCCCCTTCGCTCCACCAGCCTCGCGCCCACTCAACCCGCTTCAGAAAAGCACCTCCTCCGCCTCTACCCTCTCTGCTGTAATAGCCCTCCCTCCATTTGTCATCACCCTCGCACTCACGTGCCTCCACCACAAATGCAACCCTACCACCCACTGACCGTACTCTGCCTTCCTTGGCAAAGGAGCAGCACTGCTCTCCATCAGTAGCCCATTGCCGATCTCCATTGGTGGCCAAACCCAAAGCCGACAGCCTAGCCTTCTCGAAACCACTTTCTCCAGCCTGGCCTTTCGCATTGCTTTATAAGCCGGTACATATTATACATATAATATAAGTGGTATTCTTGCAACAGTTATTGATTGTTATACATTATTCTTATATTATATGGACGTCATCTTTTTCAAGCTATATAAGCAGGTTATGATGGTTTTATAATTTTGACTTTCTAGTTATAATATATAAATCTATACATGTTTGTTTATGTATAGGTTTACATAAACTTTTTTTAAGATGTGTATATATGTATATATACTTTTAGGTTGTTTATTTATATATATATATATATATATATATATATATATATATATATATATATATATATATATATATATATATATATCAGGTTGCTTATTTGGACTTTCCTTAATATTGAATCTTTTGTCCAATGTTCGAATTATACACACACACACTTGTTAATTGCATATATATGTTATGTTGATTGCGTAAGTATACATACATACACACATACATACATACATACATACATACATACATACATATATATATATATATATATATATATAAATATTTCTTATATATGTTAGTATATGCATATATTTGTTGTTATATTCAAAGTTATATAAGTCTGTTTGATATTTATAAGTTAGATATAAAAATGTTTATGTGATTTTAGATTAGTCTATATATTATTTATGTATGTAACAGTGTTGACTATATGAAGTATAAGTATATATGCTTATATTAGTCTGTATTGCAATATGAACGATTACAGTATTTATATATTTTGTTTACTAATAATGTATGCTACATTTATATATATAAGACATTAGCTTACATATAATATGCATTCATATGTATAGATTATAGGATGGTTACGATACATTGGGATTTTGACTTTTATAAAATGTGTCTTAAATTTGATACTAAATTTTTATTTATATGTGCATATATGTATCAGGATTCTATTTAACGAGTAAGCTCTAATATATATATAGAGTGATAATTATATGTATTGGAATAAAGCAAAGTTACTTGATTTTAAAATGTAACATATATTATGACTTTGTAGCTTATGTATATAAGCTTATTTGTGTATTAAATATTGTTTTTGAAATTTTATAGTATTTTAGTGTATTTTTCTCAAATTAAAATATTGAAAATATATAAATAAAATCTAATAACAACGAATATTTTTTTGTTTATATCAAAACTAATTCGTTTTGTTCGTCGATCCCTGTTATCAGCGTTGTTCGTCAAATTCGTGCTTAGATTCATAGCTCACTTTCATTGTTGAATTTCTTTAGCCTCGAAAGGTGAGCAATCACTCACGATTAACGTTCTTATATTTATTAAATTTGATTTCACTTGAAACGATAATTGAAGTATGTTGCTGTTAGTTATTTACATTGCTATATCTATATGCTATTATCTATATCTGTTCACCTATGACATCTGACATCATTATCTGTTATTTGTATTGATGATATATGCCTGTTATATTATTATCATATCTGTTATCACTCTGCAAGTTCCCTGTTAGTGTAGAATTCACTATGGGTTGAAACGATACATACCCGAACGATCTGTAGAATAGGAGAAAATCGTTATGGGTTGAAATGATAAACCCAGACGATTTTAATTGAATTGAATTTGGGTTTGCGGGTTGAAATGATATATACCCGTATTTATTTAAATTGCGGATTGAAATGATAAATATCTGTATCACTTGACCATATGATAGAAAATTATATACAGACACCGTTGGTCTATATATAAATATTTTGAAAATGATTTCTATGGTTTTGGAAAGAAGTGTATGGTTTATTAAATATTGATTTTGAAGATATTGTATGTAAATGTTTTTTATAAAGTTAAACATTTAGATTTTCTAAAATTATATGTTTTGAAAATTGTATCTTTTTAAGTTAATTTTGAAATTTTAAATTTTAATAATTTATTTATAAATCTAATATTTTTAAAATATATATGTAGATTAATGTTTAATACTGTTTAAGTACTTATTTAAAATTTATATTTTCAAATATAGAGTTTATAATGATTTTAATAAATACAGGTTGGAAATTGGTTTGAAATTATATTTATTTGAGAATTATACTTAAATAAGTATGATTTGAAATTTATTAAATTTGAAATTTTAAAGATATGATTTTATAACTTGAATTTGATTAAAAGCGAGTTAAATGAATATTTCAAATTTACATAAATTGAAATGGGATATTTTTTATTTAAATTTGTAAATTGAAGTTGTATTTAGATGTTATTGAAATGATTAAGTAAATATTTCAAAACTAAATAATAGTAAGGTGAATTTGATACATGTATGAAATTATTGAATCTAGTTTTGAAAATGTTGAATATTTAAAGCTTTGAAATATATTGAAATTTAAATGGCTTATTTTGTGGTTCAAATCTATAGAAATCGATATAATTTGAAATGGTTTATTTAGAAACCGAATTGAATTGAAATTGATGTTTTGAGATTTGATTAAAAATTGAATTTTGGAATTCAAGTTGATTTGAAATTGATTCGTGAAATTTGAGGAAGCTATTGTATTATATAAAGAATTTCAAATTATATTTAATACTATTTATATATTTTCTTTATAAATTATTTTATTGTAAACTATTTTATATAAACCATTTTAAATATAAACTATTTTATTATAAACTACTTTAATATACTAATTATTTTAATATAAAAACTATTTTAATTTTAACTATTTTATTTTATAAACTATTTTATTATATATACTATTATTAATATATAAACTGTTTAAAGGGAAGTGTTATGGTTTTCCAAAGTGTTATGCTTCAAAATTGTTATCTTTGAAAATATTTTGGTTTTGGAAATAGGTATGTTTGAAGTGAAAATTGATATTGTTTGATATGGTTTTAAAATGGAAATGATATCGTATTGATTTGGTTTTGAGATGGAAATGATATTTTGGTTTTGAAGTATAAACTATTTTGAAATGTCTGCGGTGTTATAATAACGTTTGGTTGTTAAAGAGACTGGGATCGGAAGTTATCATACTCTCTGCCAACTCTGAAAACCACTTTAACAACCATGTATGTGGTGGAGATTCCAGAATGAAGTAGGATGGTGGCGATGATTCTATTGAGGTACATACGTGGACCTGACTCCCGTGAGTCGGCATAAGGTGGCTAAAACAGAAGCAATTGCCGGGCCAAGTGAGGTAGCTCCTTCGATCGGACACACTCCTTCGTATGCCATTCTATTACTTTGTGATTGATTTAGGGCGCACCTTCAGATTTTTGGGAGTGTGGCTCGAGGTGGGCGGTAGTGGCTGCTATGCGTTACCACCTGCCCCGGAAGTGTAATTGGTGTATCTACCCTGGCATTGCCTAGTGCCGTATCACCTACCCTAGCATGCCTTCTACGAGTTTGTTTTATACCGTACCTGTGGAGTATCCTTTGGTAGCCTCCTGATCTGGAGGTATTACAGTAATGTATAGATTATTGGCACTATAAAATGTGTTAAGGGAGATATGGATAATGCCTAAACGCTATTTTAATAGTTTACTTTTCTATAGACATTATTATAATAGCGTATATTACTACATATTAGATAGTTTAACGGATCCTTAGAGGAGGGTTATCCCAACATCCTTTAAGTTACTTGTATTACAGTTGTTATTTCACTTGAGTTGGATTTATTGATATAAGAATGTTAACCTGACTCGAGTGTTTTGTGTTTTGCTTTATGCTCGGGTCAGACTGTACAGTTTTTGAGACTCACCTTTGGAGTAGGAGCTTCAATTTGGAGATCCATCTATCAATTCAGCTTGCAGTTGTTCAGTTGATTCCTGTGATATTCTGATCTTGTATTGGACTACTATATTGAGACTTCTATGTATTCGAGACTTCTGTTGTATCTTGTTTAACTCCGTTATATATATATATATATATATATATATATATATATATATATATATATAGTAGCTTCATAAACTACTATTCAAATGTTTCCACAACTTATTGTTATATTACTCTGTGTCTGTGATTCTGTGATTTATTTATTTACTGTATATGCTAAGTTTTGCCAAATTTAAATTAACAATCTGGTAATTTGAACAATTCAAGTCCGACATGTGTAGATGTGAATGGTTGAAATATCGAGCTGTTACAATTTTAGTTTTATAATCATATGGTTTTAGATTTGAGGGTAAATCAGTTTTATCATATATTGAATGATGATATGCTTGATTTATAAATTGTATGGTTTAAATAAGGTTGTTTAAAGGAGATATACATGCTTTTAGGGTAAAACCGAGGCTTAATAATTTGTAAATATCATGGGAAAATTTTATTTTATAGAAAACATAAATTTGGAGTTGGGTTTCAATTTTTATATTTTTTCAAGCCATGGAGAATTAGTTATGAATTTTCAAAAGAAAATATGGTTATCTGAGTTTATAAATTTATTTTGAAAAATATATTAAGAATTTGGGTCTAAAATTTTAATATGTTAGATAACATGATTAAAATTTAGTTCTGGAATTATTACTAGGTGATTTAATATGGAAATTAAATTATTTCGAAAGAAGGACCTAAATGATTTAATTGTTTTTATAAGAGAAAGGGCTTATCTGTTAAATGTTAATTTGATTTTAGATCTGAGAAAATGCGGCAAATATTATCCAAATTATTTAAAAGTTGTGAAAGCCAATCAAATGTTTACAAGTAGGCAAGTTTGTTACAAAAAGTTTACTTATTTTGGCAAAATAAGCTTTTACCCTGAAAAAGGTGGCTCCGCCTTCTTTGGCAAACCTTTCGACTCAGACCTCTTGACAAAAACCTTTCAACTTCATTAACCAACAAGCTCAAAAGAAATGTACATGATATCATTCAAGTGGTATGTAGTGAATTGGACCAAGTTGGCAGGTATGGTGTTAAAGGGTTGGTTTCGAAGGGTTGCTTTAGAAGGAGTTAGACCCCTGGTTTACTTTGATTTAAAAAACAAAATCACTTGCCTATTTTAAAATGCTTTCGACAAGGTCAAAGGCTATGTTTGCTTTCGATAAGGTCGAAAGCTATGATTTCAAGAAGTTGATTTTATAAAGAACTTCCGTCAAGGTCGAAAGCTATGCTTGCTTTCGACAGGGTCGATAGCTATGGTTTTGAAAGAATAGTTTTCAAAGGGGCTTTTGATACAGTTGAAAGCTACGTTTTCGAAAGGTTGTTTCAAAGAGGATTTTGAAACAGATCTGCCTCCTTTATTTTTTTTAAAGCCTTCAAAGAGGTCGAAAGCAAGAGCTTACGACATTGTCAAAAGGTTCAATTGTTTCCCAGATGTTTTAATGCTTTCAAAAGGATGGTTTCGGCACCAATAAACTTCCCCAATATTTTATAAAATAAAATGTAGTTTTGAAAGAGATACTTTCACTTATTTTCACAATGACCCAAAGTAATATTTTTAAGTACAAACCCAATGCTTTCGAAAGGTTTGATTCTCAATGGTTTCAAAAGGTTTGACATTCATTGGTTTCGAAAGGTTCTACTCTTATTTAATGATACTTAATAAGGTCAAAAGGTTTCAATTGACCCATAAAATGGACCAATACCCTGGTTTGGTTTTGAAAGCACCAGCCCTATCTTTACATGGCAATATCACATATCATAGATATATAAAAGAAGTAGTAAAAGAAAATGGATAGAAGATTTTTATAGTGGTTCGGCTGTTAATGAAGCCTACGTCCACTTTATAGTTTTATTATAGACTGATTGCTATTACAAAAGATGTATGATTACATGGCTTTGATTGTTTCCAAGCTAGATTGAATCTCCAGAGTTTAAATCCATAAAAGAATCACAGTGTATTCCTTTGGAGATTGTTATGAGGGAGACAGAGGATGAAGAATAATTCCAGTAGAGCTTCAGTCACTAGTGCGGAGAAGATCCCATTTGTGTTGTAGGTAGGATGATATTTATATAGATCGGAGAGCTTCTAGGCCAGGGCACATCAATGCCAGCTCGCAGATAGGTAAGAGATGACCTGTGGAGTGTTTGGCTCATAATACAATGCATAATCACAAGTCGCTGGTAACCCATTGTCTATTGGTCACTAGCGACCCATAGACTTGGCTCATTTGCAAGCCAATGTCTTGGCCTCTTACGTAGTATTCTTTGGTTTTCTGGTTTGAAGGTTTGAGAGGGCATGAGTTACTGATGATCCAAGCACGTAGCGTTATTTTGGAGTTTGGAATTGGAGATATTTTCATGGTCTTGTGTCGTCGTTGTTTGCATAGTCTCGTTGCACGTTGTTCTGTTTCGATGACAATTTACTAGTTGTTTGCACTCAGCTGCTGATTGGGCTGAAAGAATGCTGGTCTCTTGGTTTAGTCGATGCCAGTCGTTGCCTTAGTAGTATAGCTCGGATCTCATTAACTCCTTACCTTAGCCTTTCTGGTTAAGTTCTAAACCATTGTGATAACAGGAGATTGTTCTGTCTTTTGTTGGATCTTGCTAGGTTAAAAACCCAGACAACAGTTTCGAAGGAAGTGTTTTAAAGTATTAAAAATGCTGGAGCCTATTGTTTTAAAAGATATGATTTATGCTTTCGAAGGGGTCGAAAGAAATGCTTTCGAAGGGGTTGACAGTAGAAGCTTTTGACGTTGTCAAAAGGTTATAAAACCCATACTCAAATTGTGACGACCCGCCCTTCTACCCACAGAAAGACGTATCATCAATAAGAAAAGAAAGGGATAGAAAAGAGAAAAGATAGAGAAGAAAGAAGAAACAATATCAGAATCTCAACAGCACAATGAATAAATTATATTAATTACATAAGTATTACATAATATACAATATCCATCAGAGTTACACAGATAATACATCACATACTAGACAGTCATATATATATATATACATACATCTGCCACTACATACATCCCAAAATACAACATACATCAACTAAATCAGCGGAACTAGATAGATATATACGTCTGGACTTCTGCTCCAAGCTCCTCCAGAACTCAACAATCCAAAACTTATCACTTAGCTACTCATAAAAATTTGAGTACCCAAGAGTTTATGAAAAACAGGAATAAACTCCGGTCAGACATGGGTCTGGTATGAGTAAACGGTTTAAAGTTGTTTGACTCTGAAAACATTTGCAAATAAAGGTATCACGTAAGACTTCCCACACATAAATACGGGTAAGTTTTTACCTTACGCTAACCAAAACATTTTATAGGAAATTCAGTGATATTATAATAGGGTCTAGGGTTTTCAAGTAAAATACAGAAATAGCTGAAATGCTTACATCTCACATTCCAACATAGTTGGGCACAATAAAAACGTACGACGCTTATTGGAAATTGGATTCCATACAATGGCAGGGCTACTGGGGTTCCGCCCATCACAGTACGGGGCCTAGATCACCGTACCGAGGATCACTCCCGACCCCCTACAACACAAGGCCGGAACCATTCCTTACTGAACAGTCCCGAACAAGATAACCCTGCGGTTGTAGCTAGCAACTGCCCACACAGCCGAAATAAAAGGGACATCTAGACATGGGTATATCTCTTCCTACTTGGGTGCTACCCGCCTAACCTTGCTGCACATCCCCTGTCCATTCCCGGTTGATGAGGCTTGAGGCCGCGATTACCTTTAGAACATAGCTCTTAGAATGCTCATCGTCCGCTTGACGATGTTCTGAAAGCACTCAATCCATGCAAGTTCGTTCCGGGTTCGAACGAAATCGAAGGAATTACCTTGTTCCACTTATTTTAGAATCGCCCTCAGAGTCAACAACAATAACCCTTGCATTCTGAATCTTCATCTTCACTTCAGATTCACGACCTATCGTTAATTTGGATCGATGTGTTTTCGGATGTCTAAATATGGAAACCTGATCCCGGTCTCATCGAAATCCAAAACTTATCTTTTAAGGCCAAGTTGTTTTAAAGTTTAAAAGAATTCAATCCAGTATTATCTATATACGCACAGATAGATAATCCACAATATCACAATAGATAATCAACATTATCATCATAAACAGATAATCCATATTATCATCACAAACAAATAATCCATATTATCATCATATTTTAATCAAAGCATCTATTTCACACATCAACATTTATCTCATATCTGAAATCTCAAACCATTCAAGGTAAACAATATCATCCATCCATACATAAGCAATGATTAGTAATCACACCATATATATAATTAATTTAAAATGAATTAAATTAATTACCTGCATCTCTAATTAATTTAAAGTAAATTAAATTAATTACTTCACCATTATTAAACTTGCTTGTATCACTATTAATTAATTATCAATCAATTAATTTATCATCATCCAATTATTCATTTTAATTAATCATCCTTGATTAATTGTCTTTTAATTACATTCAAGTAATTATCCTTTAATTATTTTCACAAATTTCTTATCTTTAACCAAATATAGAAATTGAACTTTAAATTACTAACATTAATCACATTACTTCTTAATTAATTACATTAATAAATCCCTTCATTTATTAATTATTTACTAGTAAATCCATTCTAAATTACATCATTAACTATAATAATTAATGATCTCTAATTACATTTTCCATTTAAATTAATTACATTAAGTAATTAATCTTTAATTAAACCAAATTGTTAATCACCCTTGCTTAACCCCATTCAGTAATTAACTACCCATAATTACTTCATCAAATAAATTAATTACTCCTTAATTAATTATCTCTAATTAATCCCTTGATTAATTATACAAAGTAATTATACTCAAATTACTTTCATCATTAATCATCCTTAGTTAATTACATCCAATAATTATCATTAATTACTTCCCTTATAATTATACTTATCACATCATCCAATGGTTATTTAAATTAATTAAACTTAATTAATCAACTTAAACAATTCATATTAAGCTTAATTAATCACAATGAGTAATTAATTCCTTAATTACTTCCATTAAGTAATTATACTAACATTTCACTATTGATTATCTTAAATTAATTAATCTAATTAATTATTTAAAATTAATCACATTAATTCATTATTAAATAATCCTAGTTAATGACCTTCATTAACTATTAACAATTCTTTAATTATTTTTCTAAAGTAATTAACTAAGATTTATTCATTATTAATTACAAATTAATTTTATCTTTAATAACTCATTAATTAATCCTTAAATATTTAATTAATTAAGTGTTAACTGTAACTTAATTAATCCTTAATTACTTGATTAATTAATTACTAATCATTAATTAAAAATTAAAACCTTATTTAATTATGATCCATAATTACCAATTTATTTATCCTAAATTAATTATCTTGAACCTTAATAAATTAATTTAAACTCTTAATTATTAAATTAATTAATCCAAATCAATAATTATCCATTTAATTAATTTAATAATTACAAATCATTAAATCTTCAATTATTTAAAGATAAAAACATTTTTCTTATTAATGATAAAATTATCATTAACAAGGTATTTAAAAACAATTTAATTTCAAATTTTAAAATTTCATTTTAAATTTAAGATTTAAAATGGAAATAATTTAACTTTAACAAAGTTCAAACAATTTCAAAACCCTTTTTATTTTACAAGTTAAAGAATTACTTATTTTATACTAGAAGTCAAAAGAATTTAAAACCCAATTTCATTTTAAATTCAAATCAATTTAAAAATTCACTTTATCATTCTAACTGTTTAAAACTAATTAAATTTAAAAACTTCTTTTATTTCAAGACTAAGATTCAAATTTATATTTGAATCCAGATTTAAACCTTTGATTTTAAACTTCACTTACAATTTAAACTTCACTTTAAATTTCAAACTACTTAAACCTTTTTAAAGTAGTTAAAACATCTAAATTTTTAAAAACTTTATTCATTTTAAACTGAGACTCAAAGCTGACTTAAACCAGATTTAAACTTGGATTTAAACTTATTTTAAAACTTTGTTTTTCATTTTAAATTTCAGTTTAAATTTAAATCTGAAACAGGTTTGAAAAACTGTCACCAGAAATCGACCCGAGCCCATTTTATTCTGCTTCGAGTCCAAACCTAACTTAACACAAGCCAAACATCACCATGTTTTGAGTAGAACTCAAGACTACTAATACCCCCAAACCAAAACTTCACTAGAAAAATAAAGTGCACCGTGCACATGCACGGTGACTTTATCCACCTCCGACCATCTCCGATGGTCCATCCACATCAGCGACATCCTCCACATCCAAACACAATCAACAGGAACATCCTTCCCAAGCTCGAAATTGAATTCGAGTACAAACCCCAAACCAGGAACAAGAATACAGGAAACACCAAAAGCTGGAATGCCGTCGCCTTACCAATTCCGATCATCTGAGAACCCGTGCTTCCAACCACACCATCGTCAACATCACCTCTTCCAATCCCTTGAGTTTAATAGCACTCGATCCATTGGGGTAGTCGAACCAACCCAAAATCAACCTAGTTAAAAACTAGGGTTCTGAACTTAAATCGATCGCTTACACCTCCACAAAGATCCAGATCATCTTTTGGTATTTTTGCCTCACTACCCTATCACTCCTCTATCATCGGAGAGAAACCCGACCCTCCAGCACACAAAGATCATTAGAGATCATCAAAAACTCATATTTTAGTCCAACCAAAACTGCTCACTCAACCTTTAACTAAAAATTGTGATTTTAGTTTTAAAAATCTAATTTTTCAAAGATGATTCAAGTTAAAATTTTGAATCAGTAAATTAGAGTGATTGATTTTAGCATATTCTTAAGTCTTTGATTCTTCTTGCTGTTTCTAGATAACTACAAATTTATCTTTCTTAAATAAAATTGTTAAACCTTAATCTAAGCTTTAACAAATAGTTTTTGTTTGAAGTCCAGATCTTAACATTGATTCAATAAAAAGATATTGAATTTGGATTTTACTTTAAACTCTGTAATTGTAAACAGACAAGAATAGGTACTAATCAAACACAGATCAAAACATACATATACATAGAGACTTACATTTGTATATTCACAAGAAAACACCATAGAATTCAAGAATCATATGCATAGATTAAATTTTTACTTAAGCTTTTAAATAAATTGTTTACTCACCTAAAAATGCAGAGAACCATTGAAACTGGAATGGAATTTGCATGCTTTTGTTTTTGATTCCAAAAAACTTGTATTTTGAAAACATGAAAGCTTGCAACAGATTAACTTAAAAACTTTGTCTTGCTTTGATTTCTTTAAAATGGAAAGCTTTGATACTTGAACATTTGAATTCTGGAATGTTTTAGGACTTTGGATTTTTGTTGATTCCAGATTGCAATTTTGAAAAGAACTACAGGTTTTGATATAAATTTCTAGTTTTCAGGTTTATTGATTGAGGAGGTTACAGGGTGGTGTTTTTTAATTTTATTTTATATTGGGTTAGAGATTTTTCCATATGAGGCTGAAATGATTTTTTAAACATTTCGAATTGACCAAATGTTGCTAGCATTTAATGCATAAGTACTTTATGTCTCATACTTATCCTATTTTTGTGTATGTAGATATTTTCTTTTGTACTTTGTTTTATTTTTTCCTTGCATACTACTTTACATATATATTCTTTTGCCTGGTTTGCTTTACTTTTTCTTTGCACATACATATGTATACTTTTGTTTTAGTTATTGTTATAAATTTTTAACTTATGTTAATATCATAGTTTCTTATGTTTATGTATTTATACTTATGTTTATAACCATATAATTGATTTGCACTTATGCTTAATATTAATAAGGTTTATGTTATTTTAAACATTTTTGAAAGACTTTATTTTAAATTTTCAAATCATAGCTTCCTCCAAAATACACACATATATATGTATAAATAAATTTGAAACAACAATTTCTATTTATATTTAAAATCCATTTGTAAAGACATTACATTATTAATATTGTTTAAATATAACTCATTATTAAATTAAAATAATTTATAAAAGAAATTATCTCTTTATTAATAAATCACTTATTTTATCAAGCTATATTTAAAAAGAACAAAACAACCTTTTTGTTTAAATTTAAACTTAAGCTAGAATCATTTTAAACAAATTAAACTTTTATCTTGAGTATTTTAAAGCCATATGGTTATTTATTTAATAGATTAATATTAAATTAAATCAAATTTCCAATTTACCAAAAATATTAGAATTAGAAAACATGCCTTTATTTATTGAATTTAAAACAAAGCTTGTCTATTTACAATATATACAAATATATATATATATATATATATATATATATTTAAAATAGAAAACAATTTAATTAGCTTTTAAAAGATAAAATCATCCATTTAAATTTATTAAATAAGATTATTAAATCAATTCAAATTTATTATTAACAATATTATCAAATTTATTTAATTTTAACACGGATTATTAAATTGATACTGCCAAAAATTTCGGGATATCACACAAATTTTTAAAGGAAACACATGGCTTATATAAAGGAGTTTTGTAAAGCCTTTAAGTATGTAATTTTGAACAAGTATTGCCCTGATAAAAATATAAGTTAAAGGTGTGTAACGATCCCGATTTTTAATTAAAATTAAATGGATAATTAAAATAAATTTTGAATAAAATTGTAAATTAAATAAATTTTTGTAAGATTTAAATAGGATATTTGTTTATTTGGATACTGATTTTAAAATTTTATTGGGGTTTTGAATTTGTATATCTAAAATCTTATAAATAAAAAGTAATATCCCAAAATTTATCAATTTAAATTAATAATATATTTTAAACTTTGGGAATTTAATATGAAAATAAATGAAAAAAATCTTAAACAAATAAAATAAGTAATAACCTATGTATAAATAAAATTTTGATTTATTTTTAGTTTAAAATCTTGAAATAATAGATATTTTAAAAGAATCATTTGAATTTAAATTATATATATTTATAATACATACCTTCTTTTGAAGACAAAATTCACTTATTAATAAAAATAGTTTTAAAAATCATTTCTTTCTTTAAATTGGTATAAGTAAAAATAATAGACATAAATGAATTTTTATTCAAGTGAATTGGGATTTGAAATTTAATTTAAAATAAATGTTTTAGAGAAAAAAATATTTGGCTCTTGAAAATCATTAAGGTGGAAATTTATATAGTATAAAGATTGATTAAAAATAACTATTCTTTTAACATTGTGTATATATATATATATATATATATATATATACACAAATGAATAAGATGTGAAGAATTATAAAAAAAAAATCATTTTGTCTTATAAAAAGAAAAATCACAAACGTAAATAAACATTCACATAAAAGTGATGGAGTAAAGGAGTTAATAAAATTGAGGCCTCATGATGATTTCTCACAAGTGGCATCCAACATAATTAAATTGAATTAAATAATAAGATTAAAAAATTACCCTTTCCATATCCCCATACTCAATTATTTAGCTTTTCAGAAAATATGAAACAACAGTCAAAGATTAAGTATCTCAAATATCAACACCAAAGAAAAAAATGATAAAACTTGAAACTAGAAAAAATCAGAGCAAAGATTAAAAAAAAAAGAAAAACCTGTAAGCAAATCAGAAATCTACAAATCTCCTTCAACATCAAACTATAGATTTACTCTCACGTAAATTTTATACCTTATAGTTTAATGAATCTATGATTTCAAGATCAAGTTTTAACATAAAACCAATTCAAAAAAAATTAAAGATTTATAAATACAGTGCTGTAGTTTTTTTTTGCCAGAGGAAGTGCAGATTCTATCAAATAAATAAAGGCAAGTAATTTTTTTTAAGACTTGAATTTAATGTTGTTAATCAGTATTAAAGCAAAGGTTTAAAGCATTTGTATCAATCTAAGCCGCAGGAAACAAATCAAGTTTAAAAGGCTAAAGTAATTTCTGGTTGCAACTACAGACCATATATCTCTGTACGCAAGAATTCAAACCTGTAAGTAATTTAAAATTTGTTTGTTATTGGTGAAATAAGCAAATAAATACAACAGACATTGAGCAAAGTTTGGTATTTCAAACTTTGCAGATAAAAGCTTCAAAAGATTAAAGAGAAAAAAAATACACAGGCAAAATATTGTCTCTGCCTCAACCCCTTTCAGGTGAGTAACTTTAACTTTTTTTTAAAACCAGTTTTTTCCAATGCCTGTGAATCTGTGATGCAAACTATCCTTTTATTGATATGTTGTGATGGTTTATGCAGTAGTATAGTTGCAATTGTTTTGTGAAGATAATTGCATGCCTGTATAGTGACTGGATTTATATGTATAGGTTTGCTCTCTGTAATTTACAGGTTTGGATCACTTAATAAATTCAAAATCTCAACATACAATCAATCTTAAGTCTTGATTTATAAATGAAAGATGATTGAATTTATGTAACATCATTATTAAAAATAATCACAGGAATTTATGTTTAACATTTGTCTCGAAATTTTGTAAATAATAGTAATGCATATAATTGGGTCAAAAAAATCAGTGAATTCAATTTCTGTTTTGAATTACATGAATGAATTAGTAATGGAAAATCATGAATTTTGATATACATTTCGTGATTTTTAGTTTGATATTCTTTGGGAATTTTCGAGATGAACATTTGGGGCATTTTTGGGAATTGCCGATGATCTGCATGGTGGAGTCGTTCGAGCTTTGGGTTGGAGGAGGCCGAAGTGTTGTCGGGCCCAGGAAAAATGGTTGAAGGATTTTCTGGTGACTGTAGTGGCCAGGGAAGGTCGGAGTAGGGTTTTTCGGTCAGTTTTATTGGTTGATGGGTTCGTGAATTTTGCTTTGACATGGAGATGACCGGGTGCGATCGCGAGTTGAAGGATGGTGGCGTGGTGATGTGTGGGTGCTCTGTAAGGAATACTGGAGTTTCCAGTTGACGACATCATCGGTGGCGAGGGTTTTGGTGGGTCGAACTTTTCTCGAGATTTCAAACGAGGGTCGAAATTTCGATTCATAGTTTTATTAGTGTGTTGGTTGTTTTTGTTGGGTCATCGAAGTCGTTGGTGACGTGGTCGCAGGTTGGAGGATGATCGGAGCGGCGTTGGATGGCCGTGCAAGTGCACGTGCACGTCCTGCATCAGGTGAAGTTCTGAACGAAGTTGTGGCTCTGGGTTTTCCTTGATTTTTCTCGTATACGACTCGAAGCAGTGCTCGGGATAATTAGGATCGGACTCAAAGTTCTGGGCTCGTGTACTTATGCGGAGTAGAAGAAGAAGAAGTGTACGCGAGGATACGAGAGATGACTAGGGGGTAGATGGAGAGAAACTCGAGTGTTAACTCGAGTGAAACCTTGGTAATCTCGTGTTTTGTTTCAAATAGGGCTAAGCCCAACAAATTTAAAGTTTGAATGTTAAACAAAATTTTTAGTGTTGACAAAGTAATTAATGTTTGACTAGTTGAGTTACGAACTTATTTCAAGTTTTAATTAACCAAGTGGATACATAATAATGTTTTCTAAAAAACTTGATTAATATTTTATAATTAGTAGTTAATATAAGTTAGTTTTGTTTTTAGTTGAATTTAAAGTCTTCTAAGTTAATAGTAATTTGTTTTCAAAGTTAAGGAAGATTTTTTTAAATGTTAATTAATATAGATTATTAGTAATTAATTATTTTGGAAGCAATTAAGACTGATTAATTTATCATTTTTTAAAAAGGGGTAAGTAATAATGATTAATTAATTTATAATCGTAATTAACTAAGTGATTAGAGATAAATCAAATTATAATTAAAGATTGGTTGATTAATAATTGAGTGTTAGTTTATTTGTAATTAAGAATTATTAATTAGATAATTAAAGTTAATTAATTTATAATTATTAGTTAATTAAGATAATTTATTAAGTATTAAATTAATTTTTGTAAATTAATTAATTAATGGTAATTAAGTAATTGAGGGTTAATTAATTTATCAAAGATAATTAATTAAATGGTGAGTTAAATAATTAAAGGTTGATTATTTAATAATTAAAAGTTGATAAATTATAATTAAGATTTAATTAATCAATAATTAAGGGTTTATTAATTTAAGTAATTAATTAGGGAATAATTTATTAAGTTTAATTAATTACGATTAAGGTTAATTAATTACGATTAAGGTTAATTAATTACGATTAAGTTTAATTAATTAAGAAAATTAATTAAAGAAATGATTAATTAATGAAGGTGGTTAAGACTAAATCAATTGTAGTTAATGATAATTAATCATTGGTTAAAGATTACTAATGAAAGTAATTATAGGAGTAATAAATTTAAAACCACAGGATTTGTTCACCTAAATCGAAGATGTTTGATTGTTATTAAATGATGTGTGATGGATTGATATGTGATGTGATGCTACGTGATGCTTTGTGCTGAGCTGCTATATTCGTGATGAATATACTGTTGTATGAATATGAAAACCCCTTGACCCGTAAAACGTTATGGGTTATACCGCTTATCGATATATTGAATCTGTGCTGATTGATGATGTGGCACTTTTAATATGTAAAACCCCTGGACCAAACTTATACACACACAAATATGGATTGGACGTGGAAATTGGTTAAGTTACAGATTTTTGAAATAGTTTAAAATTTGAGTTTTGAATCCAAATGGTTTTGGGAATGGATTGGGTTTAAAATAAAAGGCTTTTGGGGAAAGGAATTTAAAAGGTAAAGTTATCTTTGAATAACTTGATTTATTTTTGAAAATTTGATTTGAAATTAAATTCCATTTATGATTCAAAGGGTTATACAAGTTTATTTAGGTTTTAAATCATTTTTAAAAGTGTTGTTTTGGGACTTTATATTTAACCCAAAGATTTTAACTTGTATAGATATAATCGGATTTTTCTGGAACGGAAACTATTTGTTTTCAGATAATAAAAGCTTTCACATAAGAAATGAACTTCCAATTTGTGTTAAAAGATTTTCAAGTTTAAAATGAAATGGTTTTCCAAGTTATAGATAAATATTTGGAAACGGATTTTGAAAGCTATAAGTTAAATCTTTGATTTAAAGATTTAATTGGGTTAATCCAATTGAAATGGAAATTGTTTTGGAAATCTATAAATAGATCTTTGTGAAACTGGGTGAAATAAATCTTTTTTTTTAAAGAGTTAAAATGGTAATTTGTTTAAACATTTGAAAGAAAAGTTTTGGATTTTTAAGTTTTGACTTAACTAAAATCCCATATCCATGTGTTTTTAAATATCGCGCTTACTATTCGGTTTAGCGGGGAGAGGACCTTGTGTCATATAACCCATTTCGAATAGTGGTACGACGTTATGGATTGCATTGAAGACCGGTGTTGAAGATCGGGTATTTAAGAGAATGATAGGATAACCTATCAATTGTCTCTGCACCGATTAGCTATGGTATAGAGATTCCCTAAGTGATGGGAAGTCCGATCGGGATTGTGGATACCCGGATTGCAAGGGCTTCTTTGGAAGTGCCTTCGGTTCTGTTCGAACCCGAAACAGATTTGTATGGTTGTATGTCTGACATTACATTTTGAGATATTAAACTGATCTCTATCAAATACATTTCTGCTTGGTGGCGGAGAATTTATTCTCTTAGCTTAACACCCTTCTCTGAGACGTATGAGCTCAGAGGTTATGTAGTTGATAGTTATCAGTTATATACTCCCAAATTTGGTAGTGTGGCATGCTGAGTGCTGTTGTGTATCATTTGTTGATCAAATCATGGCTTTTGTATAAAGCATAGCTTTGCGGACGGGACTGCATCAGGACCTCACACCCCGAAAATGGTCAAAACAGGAAAGATGCGGCAAGGTTATGAGGGTCGCTCCCTTTAGGGTTTGTCATTCCCTTCTGGAAAAGGGTGGTATCATGGTATGGAGCCCAGATACTTCACTCATGTGGATACTGCAGATCTATTACTTTGTGATTTCTTTGTGGTTGTTGGTGTCGAGCGCTCGGATAAAGGTCCCAAAGGACCGGGGGATGGCACGCTCGTGTAGTAGTTACCTAGTTACAGAGGTAACCCGGCCTTGTGTTGGCAGAGATCTGGTTAAGCTCTCGGGACGTCCCGCCAGAGGCATACCCATGTGGCATAGGAAGTTCCTTAGCCGGACCATTTGTTGGAAATCCATTCTTCAATACACGCCTTGTACGGTTTTAGTTGTAGAACCTGCCATTTACTTATGGTGGTCACCGCTGTTTAGATGGTAGCTATAGTAGCATAGTTCGGAATGTCTATGCTGTCTAGGATTTATATTATACTTTCAAAATGGGTTTTTATGCACTATGCACTAGTAATAATATCAAAGAAATTTTCTCGTATAGGCCATATTTGACTATCATAAGGAGAAATCTCCTCCAATTCTGCGTTTGCATTGTGTCTGCGGCGAGAGGCCTTATGGTAGTTTCATTTTCCAAAAAACATTGTGGATTTATTTTAAATTCCTATGCTGTTTGTTTTAAAAGATAAACTGCTTTTGTTTGCTCATACTAGTCCCACGACTGACCTGGACTTTATTGTTCCTTTCCTAAATTCTGTGTGTCCACTATTTTCCCACACGGGCAGTCTAGAGTTGGGTTTTTTAGATAATCGTATAGTAGGTGTAGATTCGATAGCTTTCAGCCTTAGGATTTGGCAATCGCATTTGGATCGAGTTGCTTCACTTCATCTTGATTTGGAAGTTCGAGTTATTTCTGGATTGATGCCTTGGTGATGGAGATTACCGATACCGGAGTTCTTTCTTGAAGACCATATTGGAGATTTTGTTCCGCTGTTGGTGTTATCTTTTCTTTCCGCTGCTATTGCCTTGTATCATATCTCTGATGTATATTCATTCTATCATTCAGTTGTATCATATTGTATCAAATGTTGTATATGATATATGTATTATTCTTTTTCTTCCGCTGTGTTGTACTTAATGTGTTATAAGCTCCGGCGAACCAGATTTGACGTTTGGATCTACGACATTTGAATACGAGTGTCGTATTCGGTGTTGATTTTCGAAGGTCGAGTCAGGATCGTTACAATTGGTATCAGAGCTGAAGGTTAAAACTTTAGCTCAAGAGTATAACACATTAAGTAACTCATTAGAGATAGGGTGAAGTATACCCTAGAATGAGTACATCCCTAAGATATCCGTTCGAATGCCTCAGTAAATTCTCATACTATCCACCGATGGTGAGTATGAGTGCAAGAAGAGGACGAGATATGGGATAGGGAAGTACCACTACAAATGGTCAATACCCTGCAACAGTGGATACAATTTTCTCCATCAATCTCCTTTGATTCGATTTCAAATTCTTTTGATGGCTTCGAGACAGCTCCAGAAAGAAGCTTGGGTACGATGGTGGCCCTACGAATCGTTGTAGAAAATTCTTGCTTCGTATCTTCAGTGGTTTCTTATCAGCTTTTCGATCTAAACTTTAATGAATATAAATTCGAAATTGAAAATTTTAAATAAATGGGAAATTTTAAATTGAGTTAAATTGGTTAATAGAACATGAGGCTAAATTTGAATTGTATTACTAAAACGATATCGGTTAAAACCAAATTTGAAATTCTATTCTAATTTCTTGTGTAGATCGAAGTTTGAAGAGGGACAAATTAGTATATACTTTGGGATATTTCGACCGAATTTGGAATCCATATGTAGTGTTTGAGAAATTGTAGAAGATTGAATCCATTTATCTATTCTCTGGGATCCGATATATTCTATTTATCCCTCGAACTAATCAATGCCCTTGCATATTCGTAGACCGGTGGACCCAAGAATCTTGTGAGATAATTGTATGAGTTTGTTCTCATATTGTTGATATTCTGATTTAGTAAGCCAAATACAGAATTGATATCCAGTTTGATTTAGAAAGATACTTCTCTATCTTTCATCTATTCTTTCTCGTCTCCCTTGCAAATTTCGGGGACGAAATTTTTTTAAGGGGGGAATCTATAACGATCCTGATTTTTAATTAAAATTAAATGGATAATTAAAATAAATTTTTGAATCAAACTTTAAATTAAATTAATTTTTCTAAGATTTAAACAGGATATTTGTTTATTTGGATATCGATTTTAAAATTTTGTTTGGGTTTTGAATTTGTATATTTAAAATCTTATAAATAAAAAGTAACATCCCAAAATTTGTCAGTTTAAATTAATAATATATTTTAAACTTTGGAAATTTAATTTGAAAATAAATGAAAAAAAATCTTAAACAAATAAAATAAGCAATAACCTATATAAATAAAATTCCTATTTATTTTGAGTTTAAAATCTTGAAATAATAGATATTTTAAAAGAATTCTTTGAATTTAAATTATATATATATATATATATATATATATAATACATACCTTCTTTTGAAGAAAAAATTCACTTATTAATAAAATTAGTTTTTAAAATTATTTCATCTTTAAATTGGTACAAGTAAAAATAATAGACACGAATGAATTTTTATTCAAGTGAATTGGGATTTGAAATTTAATTTTAAATAAATGTTTTAGAGAAAAAATATTTGGCTCTTGAAAATCATCAAGGGGGAAATTTATATAGTATAAAGATTGATTAAAAACAATTATTATTTTAACATTGTATAATACACAAATGAATAAAATGTAAAGATTTATAAGAAAAATTTATTTTGTCTTGTAAAAAGAAAATCATAGATGTAAATAAACATTCACATAAAAGAGATGGAGTAAAGGAGTTAAAAAAATTGAGGCATCATGATGATTTCTCACAAATGGCATCCAACATAATTAAATTGAATTAAATAATAAGATTAAAAAATTACAGAAACCTTTCCATCTCCCCATACTCAATTATTTAGCTTTTCAGAAAATCTGAAACAACAGTATCAAAGATTGAGTATCTCAAATATCAACACCAAAGAAAAAAATGATAAAACCTGAAACTAGAAAAAATCAGAGCAAAGATCAGAAAAAAAGAAGAAAAACCTGTAAGAAAATCAGAAATCTGCAAATCTCCTTCAACATTAAACTATAGATTTACTCTCAGGTAAAATTTATACCTTATAGTTTAATGAATCTATGATTTCAAGATCAGGTTTTAACATAAAACCAATTCAAAAAAATTTGCAGATTTATAAATACAGTGCTGCAGTTTTTTTGGCCAGAGGAAGTGCAGATTCTATCAAATAAATAAAGGCAAGTAAATTTTTTTAAGACTTGAATTTAATGTTGTTAATCAGTATTAAAGCAAAGGTTTAAAGCATTTGTATCAATCTAAGTCGCAGGAAACAAATCAAGTTTAAAAGGCTAAAGTAATTTCTGGTTGCAACTGCAGACCATATATCTCTGTGCACAAGAATTCAAACCTGTAAGTAATTTAAAATTTGTTTGTTATTGGTGAAATAAACAAATAAATACAACAAACATTGAGCAAAGTTTTGTATTTACAAACTTTGCAGATAAAAGCTTCAAAAGATTAAAGAAAAAAAATGTACAGGAAAAACTTTGTCTCTGCCTCAACCCCTTTCAGGTGAGCAACTTTAACTTTTTTTTTAAAAACCATTTTTTATCCAATGCCTGTAAATCTGTGATGCAAACTATCCTTTTATTGATATGTTGTGATGGTTTATGCAGTAGTATAGTTGCAATTGTTTTGTGAAGATAATTGCATGCCTGTATAGTGACTGGATTTATATGTATAAGTATGCTCTCTGTAGTTTACAGGTTTGGATCACTTAATAAATTCAAAATCTCAACTTACAATCAATCTTAAGTCTTGATTTATAAATGAATAATGATTGAATTTATGTAACCCCATTACTAAAAATAATCACAGGAACTTATATTTAACATTTGTCTCGAAATTTTGTAAATAACAGTAATGTATATAATTGGGTCAAAAAAAAACAGTGAATTCAATTTCTGTTTTGAATTACATGAATGATTAGTAATGGAAAATCATGAGTTTGATATACATTTCATGATTTTTAGGTTGATATTCTTTTGGAATTTTCGAGATGAACGTTTGGGGCATTTTTGGGAATTGTCGATGATCGGCATGGTGGAGTCGGTCGAGCTTTAGGTTGGAGGAGGCCGAAGCGTTGTCAGTCTCAGGAAAAATGGTTGAAGGATTTTCTGGTGACTGTAGTGACCAGGGAAGGTCGGAGTAGGGTTTTTCGGTCAGTTTTATTGGTTGATGGGTTTGTGAGCTTTTCTTTGACATGGAGATGATGCATGGGTGCTCTGGAAGGAATACAGGAGTTTCGAGTGATGCATGGGTGCTCTGGAAGGAATACAGGAGTTTCGAGTTGACGGCATCATCGGTGGTGAGGGTTTTGGTGGGTCGAACTTTGCTCAAGATTTCGAACGAGGGTCTAAATTTCGATTCATAGTTTTATTAGTGTGCTGGTTGTTTTCGTTGGGTCATCGAAGTCCTTGGTGACGTGGTCGCAGGTTGGAGGATGGTCTGAGCGGCGTTAGGTGGCCGTGCAAGTGCATGTGCATGTTCTGCTCAGGTGGAGTTCTGAACGAAGTTGTGGCTCGGCGTTTTCCTCGATTTTTCTCGTATACGACTCGAAGTAGTGCTCGGGATAATTAGGATCGGACTCGAAGTTCTGGGCTTGTGTACTTATGCAGAGTAGAAGAAGAAGAAGTGTACGCGAGGAGACGAGAGATGACTCGGGGGTAGATGGAGAGAAACTCGAGTGTTAACTCGAGTGAAACCTGGGTAATCTCGGGTTTTATTTCAAATAGGGCTAAGCCCAACAAATTTAAAGTTTAAAATGTTAAACAAATTTTTTAGTGTTGACAAAGTAATTAATGTTTGACTAGTTGAGTTAAGAACTTA
Source organism: Allium cepa (assembly GCA_030765085.1). Classification (NCBI taxonomy): domain Eukaryota; kingdom Viridiplantae; phylum Streptophyta; class Magnoliopsida; order Asparagales; family Amaryllidaceae; genus Allium; species Allium cepa. The sequence goes on from CM060928.1 coordinate 149,872,010, forward strand.
TTTCAAGTTTTAATTAACCAAGTGGATACATAAAAATGTTTTCTAAAAAACTTGATTAATATTTTATAATTAGTATTTAATATAAGTAAGTTTTAATTTTAGTTGAATTTAAGGTCTTCTAAGTTAATAATAATTTGTTTTCAAAGTTAAGGAAGATTTTTTTTTAAATGTTAATTAAGATAGATTATTATTAATTAATTATTTTGGGAAGCAATTAAGACTGATTAATTTACAATATTTTAAAAGGGGTAATTAAGAACGATTAATTAATTTATAATCGTAATTAACTAAGTGATTAGAGATAAATCAAATTGTAATTAAAGATTAGTTGATTAATAATTAAGTGTTTAATTTATTTGTAATTAAGAATTGTTAATTAGATAATTAAAGTTAATTAATTTATAATTAGTAGTTAATTAAGATAATTTATTAAGGATTAAATTAATTTTTGTAATTAATTAATTAATGGTAATTAAGTAATTGAGGGTTAATTAATTTATCAAAGATAATTAATTAACTGGTGAGTTAAATAATTAAAGGTTGATTATTTAATAATTAAAAGTTGACAAATTATAATTAAGATTTAATTAATCAATAATTAAGGGTTTATTAATTAATTAGGGAATAATTTATTGAGATTTAATTAATTACGATTAAGGTTAATTAATTAAGAAAATTAATTAAAGAAATGATTAATTAATGAAGGTGGTTAAGACTAAATCAATTGTAGTTAATGATAATTAATCATTGATTAAAGATTACTAATGAAAGTAATTATGGGAGTAATAAATTTAAAACAACAGGATTTGTTCACCTTAATCGAAGATGTTTGATTGTTATTGAATGATGTGTGATGGATTGATATGTGATGTGATGCTATGTGATGCTTTGTGCTGAGCTGCTATATTCGTGATGAATATACTGTTGCATGAATATGAAAACCCCTTGACCCGTAAAACGACATTTGATTTTCGATGCGACAGGGAGTCGGATTCCAGCTGGTTATCTGAAACCCACATCAAATCATAATGATGAATCTTTGTGAATGATAATTTATTTTATCGATGAATCTGTAAATAAAGATAAGCGTTATGGGTTATACCGCTTATCGATATATTGAATCTGTGCTGATTGATGATGTGGCACTTTTATTGTGTAAAACCCCTAGACCACACTTATACACACACAAATATGGATTGCACATGGAAATTGGTTAAGCCACAGATTTTTGAAATAGTTTAAAATTTGAGTTTTGAATCCAAATGGTTTTGGGAATGGATTGGGTTTAAAATAAAAGGCTTTTGGGGAAAGGAATTTCAAAGGTAAAGTTATCTTTGAATAACTTGATTTATTTTTGAAAATTTGATTTGAAATTAAATTCCATTTATTATTCAAAGGGTTATACAAGTTTATTTAGGTTTTAAATCATTTTTAAAAGTGTTGTTTTGGGACTTTAAATTTAACCCAAAGATTTTAACTTGTATAGATATAATCGGATTTTTCTGAAACAGAAAATATTTGTTTTTAGATAATAAAAGTTTTCACATAAGAAATGAACTTCCAATTTGTGTTAAAAGGTTTTCAAGTTTAAAATGAAAATGGTTTTCCAAGTTATAGATAAATCTTTGAAACGTGTTTTGAAAGCTATAAGTTAAATCTTTAATTTAAAGATTTAATTGGGTTAATCCAATTGAAATGGAAATTGTTTTGGAAATCTATAAATAGATCTTTGTGAAACTGGGTGAACTGTGTGAAATAAATCTTTTTGTTTAAAAGATTTAAAATGGTAATTTTTTTAACCATTTGAAAGAAAAGTTTTGGATTTTAAAGTTGTGACTTAACTAAAATCCCGTATCCATACGTTTTTAAATATCATGCTCACTATTCGGTTTAGTCGGGAGAGGACCTTGTGTCATATAACCCATTCCGAATAGTGGTACGACGTTATGGATTGCATTAAAGACCGGTGTTGAACACCGGGTATTTACAAGAATGATAGGATAACCTATCGATTGTCTCTGCACCGAGTAGCTACGGTATAGAGATTCCCTAAGTGATGGGAAGTCCGATCGGGATTGTGGATACCCGGATTGCAAGGGCTTCTTTGGAAGTGCCTTCGGTTCTGTTCGAACCCGAAACAGATTTGTATGGTTGTATGTCCGACATAACACTTTGAGATATTAAACCGATCTCTATCAAATACATTTCTGCTTGGTGGCGGAGAATTTATTCTCTTAGCTTAACACCCTTCTCTGAGACGTATGAGCTCAGAGGTTATGTAGTTGATAGTTATCAGTGATATACCCCCAAATTTGGTAGTGTGGCATGCTAAGTGCTTTTGTGTATCATTTGTTGATCAAATCATGGCTTTTGTATAAAGCATAGCTTTGCGGACGGGACTGCATCAGGACCTCACACCCCGAAAATGGTCAAAACAGGAAAGATGCGGCAAGGTCATGAGGGTCGCTCCCTTTAGGGTTTGTCATTCCCTTCTGGAAAAGGGTGGTCATGGTATGGAGCCCAGATGCTTCACTCATGTGGATACTGTAGATCTATTACTTTGTGATTGCTTTGTGGTTGTTGGCGTCGAGTGCTCGGATAAAGGTCCCAAAGGACCGGGGGATAGAGATTCCCTAAGTGATGGGAAGTCCGATCAGGTTTGTGGATACCCAAATTGCAAGAACTTCTTCAAAAGTGTCTTCGGTTCTGTTCGAACCCGGAACAGACTTGTATGGTTGTATATCAGACCTCACACTTTGAGATATTAAACTGATCTCTATCAAATACATTTCTGCTTGGCGGCAGAGAATTTATTCTCTTAGCTTAACACCCTTCTTTGAGACGTATGAGCTCAGAGGTTATGTAGTTGATAGTTATCAGTGATATACTCCCAAATTTGGTAGTGTGGCATGCTGAGTGCTGCTGTGTATCATTTGTTGATCAAAGCATGGCTTTTGTATAAAGCATAGCTTTGCGGACGGGATTGCATCAGGACCTCAAACACGAGAAATGGTCGAAACAGGGAAGATGCGGCAAGGTCATGAGGGTCGCTCCCTTTAGGGTTTGTCATTCCCTTTTGGAAAAGGGTGGTATCATGGTATGGAGCCCAGATACTTCACTCATGTGGATACTGCAGATCTATTACTTTGTGATTGCTTTGTGGCTGTTGGTGTCGAGCGCTCGGATAAAGGTCCCAAAGGACCGGGGGATGGCACACTCGTGTAGTAGTTACCTAGTTACAGAGGTAACCCGGCCTTGTGTTGGCAGAGAGCTGGTTAAGCTCTCGGGACGTCCCGCCAGAGGCGTACCCATGTAGTAGTAGGAAGTTCCTTAGCCTGAACATTTGTTGGAAATCCATTCTTCAATACGCGCCCTTGTACGTTTTTAGTTGTAGAACCTGCCATTTACTTATGGTGGTCACCACTGTTTAGATGGTAGCTATAGTAGGCATAGTTCGGAATGTCTATGCTGGCTAGGATTTATATTATACTTTCAAAATGGTTTTTTATGCACTATGCACTAGTAATAATATCAAAGAAATTTTCTCGCATCGAGCATATTTGACTATCATAAGGAGAAATCTCCTCCAATTCTGCGTTTGCATTGTGTGTGGCGGGAGGCCTTATGGTAGTTTCATTTTCCAAAAAGCATTGCGGTTTTATTTTAAATTTCTATGTTGTTTGTTTTAAAAGATAAACTGCTTTTGTTTGCTCATACCAGTCACACGACTGACCTGGAGTTTATTGTTCCTTTCCTAAACTCTGGGTGTCCACTATTTTCACACACGGGCAATCTAGAGTTGGGTTTTCAGATAATCGTATTGTAGGTATAGATTCGATAGCTTTCAGCCTTAGGATTTAGCAATCGCATTTGGATCGAGTTGCTTCACTTCATCTTGATTTGGGACTTCGAGCTATTTCTGGATTGATGCCTTGGTGATGGAGATTACCGATACTGGAGTTCTTTCTTGAAGACCATATTGGAGATTTTTTTTCCGCTGTTGGTGTTATCTTTTCTTTCCACTGCTATTGCCTTGTATCATATCTCTGATGTATATTCATTGTATCATTCAGTTGTATCATATTGTATCAAATGTTGCATATGATATATGTATTATTCTTTTTCTTCCGCTGTGTTGTACTTAATGTGTTATAAGCTCCGACAAACCAGATTTGACGTTTGGTTCTACGGCATTTGAATACGAGTGTCGTATTCGATGCCGATTTTCGAAGGTCGAGTCAGGATCGTTACAAAGTGTAAACAATGTTATATGAAATGCATTTCAAGGACCTTAAAGCCAATGGAGTGGTATTGTTAAATTGTTATTAGCTTCTTCTAATTTGAATATATTCACATGATAAACCATAACTATATTTTGGGGGATAATGGGTAGAAGAACCAGCTAGGTTAACTCTGTAGTGAATATAAAATTTCTTAAACTCCTAAATGAGTAGAATTGAATCCAAGGAGTCAGGGCGAACCAAAAATATAGGATGCCTAAACTTTGTAGTTATTGGAGGTAACCAAAAGGTTCATTGTAAACCCATGAAAACTATGATACAGTGGTTATTGGTGGAAAACAAAAGGTTCATAGTAAACCCATGAAAACTATGATTGAGTAGTTATTGGAGGAAACCAACAGGTTCATAGTTAACCCATGAAAACTATGTATTAAGGACAATTCGCAGGGGCTAATTGGTTTATAGTGAACCCATGAAAACTATATCCAGATTAAGAAATGACATTAGTCAATAGGTTCCTAGTAAACCTATGAAAATTGGGATAAGAAAGTGGCTAATGGAAGTACCGGTAGGTTCCTAGTCAACCCATGAAAACTAGGATGTGAAGTGAGTTACTAGATAAATCCAACAACCCGTGAAAACTAGGATAAGGTAATTAGTTATTGGAATGACTAATAGGTTTAGGAGGGCCCATGAATTAATTAAGTTAACTGGTAGAAGAATATAGGTTCTTAGTGATCTCATGAAAACTATGTATAGAACATGGTGTCCATTAATTATGACAAGGTTATTAGTAAATCCATGAAAATTGAAAGGTTAATAGTGACCCTAGAAACTATAATTATGATAGGGTGTTAGATTAAACCGGGGATGGGAAATCCTAAATGTTTTCAAGTATGCATATCATCATAATATTTTGAAAATGTATGTTTTAACCATGGTGGATGCAGGAGCACAGAATATGGTTTTACAAAGGTTTTAGATAGTAGTGAGGGGAAAACCCATTTCGCTAAGCTGTGTGGTCTCACTATATATCTAATAGGATTGAGAAGTTAGATTATTATTCATACCAGGCTTTATATTTGGCTCGAAGTTTTTGTTTTCCTCTCAAACTCTCGGGTACTCAATTGATTTTGAGTAGTTTGAGATTTAAGGTTTTCAGGTTCTCTTCTTAGACGAATAAAGCTTCCAGGGGCATGTAGGACGTAATTAGTTATTTAGAGTTATCTTTTTCCGCCGTGTATTTGTATGTAAAGGTAGATTTATTAGCCTTTCTATATACTCTGATCAACCAAGGGGGCATCTTCATATATCGCTCTTGGCGTAATTGTAATAGTTATATTTTTTGAACGTGGTCAACATATATTGGGATTATCTAATGAACATGAAATGTTCTAATCTGAATGTGGAAATACGTTTTTGACTTGTGAATATGTTTCCATATTCTTATGATCTGTGTATCAATGTGTCTAGCACTATCATATTTGGTCGCTGAAGATTAATAACCTTGGAGATTACAGCATCCATAACTGTTAGTGTTGGGCCTCCAAGTAGGGGGATGTTACAAGTTAGCACTAACCTTTCCACTTTTCCTGAGGCTAGTTCTTCTACCACTCAAGCCTCTGCGTTTACTATGTTATGAGCAAGACGTTTTATAATGCATGAACTTCAAATGCATGTTGCTCCAATGGAGTAGTCTCACAATCAACCTCATCCACTGGACAAATTATGTTACACCCAAAATTCTAAGAACAAATTGATAAAAATAGGGCCATCGTGTGCATTATTTGTTGTTTAGAGCCATCCTGTGTAGCTAAGAGCCATCGTGCATAATTCGAGGTCATCAAGTGAAGAGTAAAGCTATCGTGTGCTATTAGGTGTCATCATACTTAGTGGAACCCATCATGTATAATTGAAGCCATCGTGTATAATTGAAGCCATTACATATAATTGAACCCATCGTGTTTGATAGAAGTCATTATGCATGAATGAAGCTATCACGTGTTGATAAGGCTACCGTGCTTTAGTTGAATGAAGCTATGACGGGTGCCCTACACCTGCGATGTGGAATGGTTTTCAATGGAAAGAAACTAGATGTAAAGGTGAGAAATATAAAAGAAGGAAAGAGAATAGAAAAAAAGAGGATGAAACATCACATAATCACATAACCTGTCGTATATCTCATATCGCAATAGAGTATATACAATAATCGACAGATATAAAACAGTAGAGACAATAATAACAATGTGAACTAATCATCAGAGTATAAGATGCACCGGGTAATACAACATAGTAATAGAGCTTATACAACTGGAAAATAAACTCAACTGATACACTATCTCATATAATAGTAAGACAAACACTGTCAAGGCTCCATAGTGTCACACGGTAGAATAAACAATAACAAGCTCAAAGTATGAGAAACCGTCGCCTCCGACTAGTCCATATGTATAGCTCCAAGTGTTGTTTACCTTTTACCTAGTCTACTCATTTAAGAGCACCTGAGATAATAAGAAGCAAAGCATAAAACCTCAAATCAAACAACAGTTTAGTGTGAGCGATAAACAATCTCGAAATACTATAAAAGTTGATATAGTATACGGAACAATGAGTACACGAATCATACAAAACCTTTCCCTGAAACCAAAGAGTTAACATATAACATCGATGATATACTACTCCATAAATGAAAAAAAGGGTACTCCATACTTAGTATTTGTCGAGGTACCTAGGTATCTCCATCTATAATACCTAATCCATACTAAGTAACAATCAAGGTATCCCTATGCCTAATACCTATGTCGTGTGACATCGCTAGAGTAACATGTGGCTAGTGGAACCGTAACAAACATAGCATCCATCTGATAGTACTAAATATTACTCATTGTGTTCTAGATCTATGATAACTCGTATGGTCATTCTTCTACCAAGGATTAATGAATAAAAATCCCAATTTTCATTTGTACTCTCTCTAGCCTAAAGCTAGTACTAGACCTTTGGTCTAGGTACATGGATATATTCTTTCGATCTGGGTACCAAATCAACATACCCATGGGTGTCCCCATTGATACCCTTAATTTGAGTACAAAAGAAAACACTTCGAGTATAAGAGACCCCTTAGCACACATCTCCATGCTCTTCCTTGGCTTCATATAATTCCACAATACAACCATCCTACATTCTATCCATGAATCATCCTCTAAGAACCCGCCCATGTGGATCCCATCACAATGTCAGTTTATCGACACCAAACCTTTAACCTCAGAACCTAGCTCCATATCTACTGAGCTAGTCATCTAAAGAACTAGACCATCATGTGAAAAACGTCAAATCATCGCGATCAGCGTAAGCACTCGTCAAAGAACAATATCATCAAGACACAGAGTCGGTCGCACAAAGTATCATATCACGCTCCTTGAAGCCTCCTTACCATCCATGTCAAAGGTTGGCCAAATCGATCATCATAAATAGTGATAGGTATCGACCACTCTACAGCATTCAATACCAACCACTATGGTCCTGTACTTGGCCAAAAATGGATAAGTACTAACTAACTAAAAATGTCCAGTGTCCATCCTAAAGTTCAAAGCTTATCCAAATCCATCATCTTCCATCCTTAGATCCGTCGACATGCATTACAATATTATCTTATAACTTATCCCGTTCACTTGAGTTTTCGATCAAGGGGACAAACCCTAATGTATGAAATATTCCCTAACGCTGGATTGCCAACAAATTGACGTTGTCAACTTAACAACCAAGCTAACATACATGCATCCAGCCAGCATATAAATGTATACAATAGCATATTATAATGTATATAATCCATCCATACCAACTAATGTGGGAAATCATGCCGATAATAGATCAAATGTACATAATAATATACGTATACACTACTACAAAACAGGTCATTTGCATCGGTTGTTTACCCCCCTTTTGCATCAATTCAACAGCCGATGCATATGCAATCGATGCAACAGGCTTAACACTTTTGCATCTGTTCTGAAACCGATGCAAAATGGTCCATTTTGCATCGGTTGTTACTAACAACTGATGCAAAATATCATAGCTGGTTGTTTGGACACAACCCCCATGTTGGATCGGTTGTAATGAAAACCGATGCAACTAATCCCTCTATTGCATCGGTTTTTTATAACAACTGATGCAAACTAATCCTTCTGTTGCATCGGCTATTTATACCTGACGCAAAAAAACCATTCTCAGAAACCATTATTATAGTACTCAAATAGACTATATATATATTATTGATTATAACAAACAATTATTGCATGCAATATTACTATCATTCAAAATTAAATTTGATGGCAAATACATAATCAGATTTAATAATTCTACAAAAGAATGAAAAACATAAACAAATTCCACAGTGCATAATCAGACTTCAACTACACTTCTACTGCTTGCATATCACCATCCCCAACCTGCCTCTGCCAATTCAAACTACTCACCAACATACATCCAAAAACAAACGGCACCAACACTTAATCTTCAACACTATCCACTGCACCACTTCCAAACTGCTGCTACAAACTGTCTCTGCCATTTCAAACTTCAACTACACTGCCTCTGCCTCTTTTGTTGCACTGCCTCTTCATTACCCATCTTCTCATCCATATTCAATTAGCTACCACTTCACAGTTACATTTCATAGTGCCATCACACTTCAAACTGCTGCTTTCAAATTACTGCCTTCACCATATCAACATATTTCCACTGCCATCAACCTCTGCTCTACCATCAACCCCATACACTGCCACTGCCTGCAACATACAACATACAACTTCCTCATTTTGCATCAATCCCCACTGCCTCATCCTTCACTGTTCAAAACTATTCACCTACTGCCAATAACTTCTATCACCATCAACTACCTCAACAACAACATACCTCAACCTACAACAGCCAAGACAGAAACCATTACTTCATAATTGCCAACAGCAATAACACTGCCACATTTTGATACCACCTCTGTACATTACTGCAACATCCACCAGTTGTTGTCCTTCAACACCCAAACTGCCAATACTTGCATATCCATACTTCTGCCTGCTGCTACAAACATTCACTACCAAAACTTTGCCCCTCAAACCTCGGCCTGTGCCCCACCCATTACCGTGACCACCGCCGTCAACCCATCCATCTCAACAGCATCACCTAAACCCATAGCCGATACCCTGAAAACCACTGCCTTCTCTTCCTATCACCTAGCCGTGGCCAGCTCTTCCACCACTATTATATTAAATAAGAACATGTAAAATAAGCACACCTGAAGGAAGACTTTCCTATCAGTTCAGCCAATGAGTTAAATTCAATTTGGATTCAGCTTCCAACATCTGAAGGAAGTCTTTCCACTATAGTCTGGCCTCTAGTCTTCTTTTTCGAAATCTAATTTACATCAATGTCTTCATATTTCCATTGTTGTTTCAAGATTTCCATCGATTTGCAATAGTAGTGCATGTAATTGAGTTGCTTGCAAACCATGCACTGGTCCTAGTGATGAATTTGTAGAGGTTACTTATTTTCAATTAATCATCTTGTAAAAAATAAACGAACTGCAAAGTTTCTTGACAAACATCTTATTCTTTGTTTAATCAATAGGTACATGGGATTGTATGAAATGTGTGTGATGAAATTGTTCAAATAGTTCTTAGGCCAAGGGAACTTGATATAAAACGTATCCTAAGAAATCGATAAACTTGTTAAGACATGTGCAGTACCTTCAATGTAAACTTTGTAGTTTTTTCTCAATAAAGCCAACAATACTCAATTGCATATATGATTAATTACTACCCCTAATCTTTCATTCCACCATTTTTTAAGTAGTGGTTGCTACATTTTTTTTAACTGTCAGTTGACATGAAAACACCCATTTTAGTATTTGTTCTCTTATATTACATACTTGTGTGTGAAAAACTGTTTTTTAAAGGTTCCAAAAGTTGATTTCCAAGTCATTTGTGCATGTCTAAACAATGGGTGTAATAAAATGGAACGTATGCCTCAGCAAAATACAAAGATATACTCATTCACAAGCGGTGCGGTCAAATATGCATGGGCTGGGTTCTAGCCCAATACCAAATATCAATATGCACTTATAAATACAATGTAATAACGTACAGAATGGGTAATCAAAGTGAGAACTATCGTTTACACCTTTGTATCAAATTTCTACAATTCAATAGATTCTTTCTTTACTTAAATTCTTTCAGGTCTTCTTTTGACATATCTTTTTAAGCTATATTGCAGAGTAGTGGTTATATGAACAAGAAGTGAACTTATGCTTAAAGCATATTCTATAAATCTCATAAAATTGTATACATATATTATTAATGTGATTTTGCTACAAGATTGAATAATATAGCTACATGGAGTTCATATATACTGTACCATGTTGGATGATCGATTTACATGATTGGTATCATTTTGAATTGTATAGTTTTAAAGTATGACAAATGTGGTAATATGATGCAAATATTTTTCTTGTTAAACATATCATAATTAACAATCTCCTCACATAACCCTCTGCCATCAACCATTTCTAAACTTCCACCTCTACCCGCAGTATACTGAGCTCCATACCACCGGTCATCACCCACAACTATGCCACACCCCCATATACCAACTTGTACCTAAAAAACTCTCTACCTTACATTTTCATATCACTGCTCTGCCTGCATTGCCACTGATACAACCATTCACTGACCAACAAACTTTACGGCATCACCAACTCACCCCACATCCAAACCATTGATCACTAAATACATTTCCAGCATACATACATATCAAACCACCTGACCACAGGCCTGCACAACTGTCAACTTTCTGTACACATACCACTATTTCTGCCCTCCTTCCCCTTCAAAACACTTCAAGCAACATACCAACAACGAACTGAAACCAACTTCACATAACTTCCCATACATACTTCACTGTCAACCTCATCAACATCGGACATCATCAACATTCCTCTATCTCCCCACTGGCCAAACATCACCCTTCTTGTTCTAATCTTCAACCATCCAATAACTGCCACTATCTCCTTACAAGCACTACCTCAACACAAATATGTTGTTCCACTTAAATACTAATGATGAATCATTGCAACCAAAACCATTTAAGAAATAAACAATTTATGAATGATCACCTGAAGTATTTATCAACTGAGAGTTGCAGTTGCACTCTTTGTACAAGCTTCTGCACTCGTAGCATGAGATCCTACAAAACTCAAGCTTCCATGTGGTCCAACTCTATCAAGCAGAAGAGTTCATTAAATTAAACTAAACTACTACAAGTACAAATTCAAAAGAGATCAAAAATGATTATCATAGAAAAGGAAATGTGCAGTTTAGTTATTCATCAATTAATTATCAATCATCATGAAGAATAATCTTCCTAGTAATGTTGATTAATAGAGATGTAGGTACTAAGACTAAACACATTGATCTGCAATATGAGGTAATGTGCAAAAAAATGATTATTTTTTGTATAGTTAACAAATATAAGTATAACGTATTTTAAGGATCAATGGGGACCACTTATGCTATTATATCTCATGTAAACAGGATCAAAGGCACATAAATCGTAAAAATTTCTTGAAGTTAATAAAGAATATTCAACTGAGCAAGAGCATGAATACCTTTAATCCAGTTGCGACGAGGTTCAAAACGATAGGTAGTTCCATCTCTTCTTTGCTAAAAGAATACTCTTTTCTAGCTACCTATTCTCCATCTGAAATCTCTATCAAATCTGAAATATAAATTAGCAACAGATTTTAGAATTTTTTGTTCAAGAAGAAAGAAGAAAATTGGCATCGTTAGAAGATTTCCATATTCGTACTCCAAAGGTTTTACTAAACGTTTATAGTATCCTAAAAGAACACTTATTCTAGAAGTAATGGTCAACTTAATCTTTGATTTAAGTGCATTCAACTTATCACTTTGACATGAGACTATCGGAAAAGCATCGACCTCGCCAATAGCAATCCTGATGACTTGTTTATTCAGATATAAATATATTAGTTGTCACCAAACTTGATTGATGACTTCATTTATAAATGAATCTATATCATGATTGGTTATCCACAATTATGATAGATAGAAGCATATAAATGTCCATAAAAAAACCCATATATTTTTCTAGGCTGTGGTACATATTCAAAATATTAATATAGGGGTTGATGCATGTTTCCATACCAGGTACCAAAAAAGAACTAGTACAGCTATTGATTTCTATACACTTATAAATTGTTTAAGGACATTCATCTTAAAGTTATATGATTTCTTATATTGCTATTTTGTTCAACTATCATAAATATGTATACATACCTTGGATAGTAAGGAGTGGGAATAAGGAAAGCATCTCCAGGATCAGCCAGGCAAAATGCAAGAAGTTCTTGAGCTCCAGTAGCTCAACCACTCATCACTATTCTTTCTGGATCAAATTTTGCACTTCCACCCCTCACTTTCTCCATAAATTTTGCCATTGCCTGTAGCAGATTATACTAGTATTAGCATCTGCAAATTCACAATAATACATTATAATGTCGGTGGACATGTAATAGGATGAGCTCTTACTTGTCTGAAAGCAGGGAGGCCATGATAGTCTTGAAAGTTAGCAATATACTTTAACTGGGAAACACCTTCTGTAGTGCAAATGGAAGCTTCTGGATTGTTCTTGATCCAACCCTCTATCAAATCATGACAAAGTTGGTTTTCTGCTAAACCCGTTTGAACGACTCCTCCTACATTATTTGTTAGATGAAATGGGTCGTTTTCATATGCTTTCCATCCATCAAAGTATGATGAATTTTCTCCATGTCCATCGTTGGTTGCAATTTTGGAATTGCGTCCAGGATTCATCAGCAAATCCGCAACAAAAGATTTTTTTTGAGCGTCCATCGGATCCAATTGGGAGCAAAAAGAACGAACAGTGGGAAGTCTCTTGTGCTGTCGTTAAATTTTCTGATTTGCATTTTGGGAATTGGGTGAAGAAGATCGGTGGAAAGTGAAATTTTATCGAACTGCTTTGATATCGATTTTTATTTGTTTGAGATGCTCGGCCGTGGATTTCTTATTGTAAATCGATTTTGAGTTTGCTGCCATCTTCGCCATTAAAATTTTCAAAAGCTTCGTTTTAATTTTTTCTTCTTTTGTTCAATTTTGAAAATGAAATGAAGAGGAGGACACGGTATTATTATTATTAATTTTTTTTGGAGTGGATTATTAAGGAGGAAGGAGTACATTCGTCCAAAGTAAACTTTGGAGCCAATTTTTCATTATTTTCCATCTAAATTTCATATTTCCATCAACATGTAGTTGCATCGGTTGACTTTAAAACCGATTCAACTAAAACTATTTGCATCGGTTATTGGTGAGAACTGATGCAAATCTGATTTTTTTATTACCTATTGCTTTCCACGTACTAATTGCATCGGTTATTAAGATATAACTAATGCAAATAGTTCTATTTGCATCAGTTTTTAATTCAACCGATGCAAATGAGGTGAAGCAATATGCACTTTTTGTACTAGTGATAATATGTATAAGCCAACTATGCCAACCAATGTGGCACACCAATAATAGCTCAAAACTAATAATTTCCTAACTATGGCACGTCGATGGAAAATATGTCATATTCTTTGTAAATCATTTCAAAATATTTTTACTTTCTTTTATAAAAATCTAGTAGATATATAAGTATAGGAAAAACACAATTTAAAACCAAAAAATCATTCCCGAGCGTCAACCTAATACTATCCAACCAACCATAGTACAGCGAGAGACAATATCACTTACCTCATCCAAATCTATCCAAACTAGCACTAAATCGAAGAGCTCCCTATCATGAGTGCAACGCAAAAAACACGTCTAGAACAGACCTCATATGCAAATGATGTGGCATACATAAGTTATCAGTTTATTTAAATGATTTAATTAACTTAAACAAAAATAGCTAAATTAATTATCTCCATAATTATCTTCTCAAATCTAATCATTATGAAAACTATACATGTCTTATATAAGAAAATGCATGGTCGCAAACTTTAAAATCTTCTTTCTTCTAATACCTTCAACGAAATTGCGAACCGATTTCGTCGACATGTCTGTCTATACATTCTTAATGCACACGATGATGTAGTGACCAATCTGCCCACCACGATTGCGAATGGGAGCCAAACTCCTTCCTCTTATGCGGCTCATTTTACCATGGTAAATGAGGCTCGACGAAACTTGGTGGAAATGTGTGGTTTATGATGAGAAACTCCACATCGCCAAAAAACTCAAAGTCTAGTTCGCTGCCTTAAAATGTCCTCTGCCCCAATATTGATCACTTGTCACTAAACTGATATAGGCATGAAGATCTCCTTGTTGTTAGTTGAACAAAGGTGGTTTGATGATTTACTATGGAGTAAATCGAGAGATCTTGATTTTTGAATGTGAAAAATAATGCAGCCATTGTTTTCCCGAAGCTCGATGGGACAGTGTTTGTGAAGGTGAACAACCTATGGAAAATGAGGGTTTGGATAAGGGTTTAGTAATATTTAGTTATCTTTGTTTAAATTTCTCCAACAAAATGTTGTGCCTTTTGAGCTTGTTCGATCAAACGATGCATCCGATCTTCACGAAACTCATCTACGTGCATCACTTCATTTTTTCGGTCCTGATGGTATATATCTTGTCGCTATCCAAGAACACGCTTCAGGATGATAATTTTGCGCTTTTCAAGACCGTTTCGGCCATCCTATCGTCTGATCTCCAAAAATAGTGATCCATATACTTATTTTAATTCGCACGTCGAACTCAATGGAAGTGCATCGAATCCTGATTTAATTGTATGCGTTAGGGCCATCAATTAGTTAATGATGCAATATTATAATCAATTATTTATTTATATCATCGTCAAAGATATGGATCATTGCATTCTCCCCTCTGTTAATGGATTTCATCCTCGAAATCCCAAGGACAAAGGCACACTACCTAATATCCCAACATAAGCCATGATACAATATCATGGAAGGCGATCACAATAAAGGGAATAAACTTGGAATCAGTTGGATTCATCATCCTCATCTCTAAGCACAATCACTATCTAATCCAAAATCAATGTGGTCGGACCAGACATCTATGTTAGGCACTTATTTCCAAAGAAATAGACAATGGAAACAAAAGCGCCAACTCACTAATTGAAAGGCAATCAACTAAATCGCATATATTACCGACTCTCTCAACTATCAGTAACATTTAACATCCTATACATTGATTTTTCTCCCAATTTTGGTTTATGTCATGGAAAATTTCAACAATGCCTCCTTTGTGTGGCTAGGTCTAGGGAAAATCCTGATACAACATAGATATTCATACATCTCATATCTCATATATACCAGATCATATATAACAATCGTTTCAAATAAGTATGCTACATCAAACCATAACTATCTTGCATGCCTAACAACCACTCAAACATAGACTATCATCTCAAATGCTAATGATACAATCAAACATGCGTACATATGGTCTGTCATCAAAATGTAACATCCATGCCTATGATAGCATGTGGAGTACTAAATTATCTAGTATAAAACGTCGAATGTGATGTTAACATGAAAGTCGACTATAAAAATGAAATCTCCTGTAGAGCTCGAGATAAGTAGTCCTCATACTCTTCTCGGTCTCCCATAGCCTATCATCTTCACTTTCACTCCACTAAACCTCTGACACTCCATTTCCCTTTGTCTAACCTGATTCATATCTCATATCAGTACGAATTAGCCTACGAGGTCTCGAAATCATGGTTCAGTCTCGATATCATAAAATCGATTCGGTGCCAAATATCCAAATGCCTCTTGTTAGTATACCTAAAACCCACCATCAAACAACTTGTCTAGACCACTTGCAATGCTCTTCGCATACAATGGAATCACAATATCCATCCCACATACTACTTATCAAACACGGATGCCATTCTACTGGACTTAAGGGATATAAACTTTAAATTATTCCTCAACCAATGAACTTTGATTCAAATGTTGTCACGCTATACTTGATCATTTGTGATCCATCGATGCAGTCTATAAATATACATTCCCACTACTCGAGAACAAACAATCTCAATTGGTTCCGCACTACATTACCTCTACAGACACTACTCACTCTTCTAATTTAGCCACGATCTCCACTAGTCTAGCCTAATGCCTCTGACTATTACCATTGCGCTAAATAAAAGTAGGTCCGATGTCAAACTAGTTATCATTTGGCCATAGTCCATCAAGTTTTGAAGTCATAACTAGTGATAAGCTCGAAAAATGCCAATCTAGGAATATCGCTCCCAAACTGGTTTGTCTTTGACTAGAAACTTCAACAAATATATTTCCGGTACAGACATATAGGAACAGTCAAAGTCATAGGAGGCTAAGAACTCTAACCATTGCTAGTGGTGAAGGTCATGATCCTTCTAGGAGAAGAGATACTATGATGATGTGGAATCACTAAATTAATTGAACTCCTCTCCTAATATATACTGCCTGCAAATCTCCAAAACGAACTCTATCGCATCCAACTTTGAATTAGGAGTCGGATACTATCACCCATGCGGCTTTAATCATCGACTAACATGTGACAGCCATATCTTTCAGTATAAATACCACACCCAGTTAAGTACCATAGGCATCTTTGTATTATCATCTCCTCATTCCAGCTCGAATGAGTAACATCGATGCACTTGTCAACCTTTAGGCTAGACTCACTAACGCATTTTTGCACCTTGCATCTCAAATAAAATTTTGATACTCTCTCTTCAAATAGGTCAACGATACTGCTATCTTGGGTCAATTCAAATTTTGGACTACCATAACTACATGGTCGACAATGATGTCCTACTTTGAAACAATGTGTCCCAAGCATCTCACTTCCCTCCTCTAAAAGTGATACTACTATAATCTCATCAACCATATTCTGTGCTCCTCTTTCGTCCATGGATAGACGAAAGTATCATCAAGAAGCACTATCATGAACTAACTCAAGCGATCTCTCAAAACATGGCCCATGAGATCTATACGATATGCTGACACATTGGTTAGCACAAGTGGCATAACCAACCAATCAAAATTAAGGTAGCATATGAAACGCTATGATTGGTACAGTCTTCCAAAATACTCTCAATTGTACCAACCCCACAACAAGGTCCAACTAAGAGAACATCACGTGCTACAGCGTAAATCGATCAAGCCATCAAAAATTGAAAGTGGAAAGTTGTTTGTCCTCTCACTCTGCTCATGACATTCAACAAGCATATTCAAAGAGCCATCTGCCCCCATGGCATACACTATAGGTACACGCCACTCAAATATGTTCCTATGGATGAATGGTAGCATCAATAGGTCATCTTCTCGCACCTTTATTCTCCTCTACTCCTTGGATATCATATGCTTTAAAGGCATAGCTAGTAGTTAAGTATGTCCAACTAGATCGATATGAAACTCAAACTCTATATGGTCCGGTCACTGTATCAAATGTATCTGGACACTCTCTAGCTATAGGCACAGATGACAATCCACCTTATGGAGTCTTAAGAAAATATATAAAGCTAACTGTAACCCTATCCTCTAGTATGTAGCCAATCATTACCTTCTACCCCTCCACAGTCTCAACCATCACTAACAGCCTCCCAAAATCCATCACTATTCCATACCTTCAGAGCAAGTCGATTTCCAGACCATAATACCAAACCTAATTAAACCCAAAACAATCAATAATAAGCAAACATCCATGACTTGATAAGGTTAGGTCTCGACAAACCATGTATAGGCTAAGTATAGACAAACTATGTTGTAAGACAAGTATAGACAACTCCTGTTGCAACACTCCCCCATCTTGAGGCCCGAAACTAAGTGCTATGGATGTTGCAGTCACCTATAATATTGCACATGTACAATCCGACTGAGCCCTCAACAAAGTTTGTCATAATCTAAAGTTCTATTGTTAACTGGACTTTTAACCGAGCAGAATTCAATATAAGTTAGAACATTCAAACTAAGCCAGAATGACTGGAAACTTGAACAAGGCATCCAAAAGAATAAACTAAAGGAACATAAGACAGACAAGCCAAAAATCCATTAGGTAGATGGATCACCGACGATCTATTATCCATTGAGTGCTAACGATCCAAAAGGAAGCATCATGAGTTGTCAAAACCTCTTACATCATGATCTACTACCTCTTCTCAAAATACTTGCAAAGTCTCATAGCATGCCAAACAATCTAGCTCAAGAAGTGAAAATTTATATGTTTCAAGCTATTTGACCAAAAGCAGCTAACTTAAAATTGACCTATAGAACTCATATGGAGTCAGATTGACTTGAAATTTTAGGAAAGAACTTAAAAAGGAAGAAGGCTCACAGAAAAAATAGGATCATTTGGAGGTTGTTTGATGGATCGATAGTGATCTAACAAGATGGATCACTGATGATCCATGAAGGTTAGGCCCTACAACCTAAAATTTATTGGGTAGGTCCCACACACCCTTGAAAGAGTAACTACAAAGCTGTGCAGTTAAAGAGCTCAGTAGATTCAAAGTGGTGGAGGTGAAAAAAGTCATAGTGGGGATACAATGAGGATATAGCGGGATATAGCGGATAGCTCTAAAATAGCATATGAAACTCGTACTTAATGTTTTTACAAATATATAAATGGTAATTAAATGAAAATTATCATTCAATTTAATTATTCTTAATACATAAATGATTTTAAACAAAAAACATGTGCGAATATACTTTAAATAAACGTAAAACTGTTATATAACATAATTGAATTTAGTAGAATATTAGAGTATTTTCAGTCCTGAAAATATATTAAAAATTAAATCAAATAAATTAGTTTCATAATTTTTATAATGTAAAAATGCAATTTTTTAATTCATTTTATTAAAGAAGTAGCGGAAATAGCAAAATATAGCGGGAATAACGGGATATAGCGGAAATAGCGGGGATTAAAGTGGAAGGGCTATATTTTGGGGCTATATGGAAAAATCATAGCGGTAGAAATCCGCTGTGAGATATTGCGAGGTTATAGCGGGGTAATAGTGGGGCATTAACTACATAGCTACAAAGTTTCATCTGGTTTCATTAAGTTTTGAGCGAGTTATGCATGATTCTTTCTTGAAATGGGCCATTTTGATCCATCGGGTCTGACCCATGAAGAGCGGGTCCCATGACTTATGGTCATTTGGGGAGGCTCTCCTACTCATCTATATTGCATGTGTGAAGTTTGTATGATTTGGTCAAGTACTGAGTGAATTATGGACGATTCTTCTAGACCTGATGACCTATGAAGACGGATGATCAAATGAACTCCAAACGACTTGATATTTGGACAAGGCACTTAAATAGAAGATAAAAAGACAACCAAACTAAAATCACTCAAAAATATGTTAAGTGGATGGATACCTTGCGTTCTATCCCCTATGGATAGCTAACGATCCATCAAGATAGGTTAAATCGCACTCAAAATTTCCAAGCTCCTTCATAGCATTAAGTAAAGGCTTCTAGTAGAAAATTATGCTAAGTTGATGGATAGCTAACGATCCATCCCCTATGTATAGCTAGCAATCCATCCTCTATGGAAAGCAAGCTATCCATAGAAATGACTCAGATTGATTTGAGGTGATGACTTGGCATAACAACTGGACTATTTTGCACTTGGACTTCTATCCCAATACTCATTGAATTCCCCTATAAATACTCACCTATCTGCAACATAAAGAGGATCTTCTGGCTGGCTGGTGAAACTTTGCAGAGATTATTCTCCCATACAATAGTCATCTAGGGGTTCATTGTGATTCTCCAGTGAACTCTTGTACTTGCGACTTGATCCAACTTAGAAGATTCAATCATATTGTAATTCGATTCGACTTGTAACATCAGTCAGTTAATAGAAAGTATAAAGTGGATGTAGGCTTCATTAACAGCCGAACCACTATAAAAATCTTCTTTTCTTTTTACTATTTCCACTCATTTTACATTTATTTTCTATACTATTACTTTGTAAGAACAAGGCTTGTGCTTTCACACTCAATCTAGGGTGTTGATGCATTTTTTGGGTTAACATTTTTGTTATTTCATTGAGAACCTAACTTAGGCTTAGATTTTGCTATATACTTTAGGTCAGATAGATTCAGAAGTTAGATCCTCAATCTGTGCTTAGAATATTTGATGTTAAGAATTATTGGCACTGGGATGAAAAAGAACTACTTTCAGAAGATCTATAGGAGCTACCATTGTTGGACAAGAAGCAAACCCTCAACAAATTGAAGTGAACAACCCCAACAACCTGTTGTTAGGAACTAACTCTAGAGATTAGGTTCCAGGATCCTCCATAAAGCATGAAGTTGTGACTAAGGGAGAATTTAACAAGATGGTTAATGAAATTGACCAAAAAAGGGGAAACAGTCAAAAGGCTCTTATGGAAAAGATAGATGCGCTCTTAGCGCTCTAATCTATTACTACACCCAGAAAGGTGCCTAAAGCCATGGCTACTGTAGAGCAAGAGAATTCTTCTATTTCTGGCTTGAATGGAAGAAATGGAAGGAAAAAAGCAAAAGGAAGTACTATCGGAGCTCCAAGAATCATGACGGAAGAAAATGTTAACACTCCACCCACTGAAAAAGCACCTGCTACGAACCTGAGATTAGGGGTGAAAACCCCATTAGGAGATATGACAATGGCTCTCTCTGGCCATAAAGATGACAAACAATTGGAGGAAGAAAAATTAAAGGAAAATGCTAAAGTGAAAAATGCTAGAAGAAGCTCCAAAACCCATGCCGCAACATAGCGCCAAGCAATGGACGAGGAATTGCTACTTAATCTGTGCTCTCAGAGATAGGAGAACCAAGAAGATATGACACAAACCGAGATCGATTACAAGGCCAAACTCCCGTGGTAAATTGTGACCACTCCCAACTGACCATCTTCCAATCCCATCATGGAGCTCCCATCGTCAAATCATAAATGGCCATCGATAAAAAATCATCAAAATAATCAAAATGGTCGTTAAAAAACTCACTTCAGGGGTAACTTGAAAATGAACTCGAGTAGTCTCTTATTTGACTCGAAGCAGATTTTATAAGTTCTGACTCAAAGTCTAACTCAGATAATCACCCGTTTGACTTGAAACAAACCTTAGGGATTCTGGCCCAAAATAAGACTCGGGTATATACAGAGTTTCTCCAAGCATGCAACTGACTCCAATCACCGTTCATCACTAACCCATCACTTTAAATTCTATGACTCCAAACGAACCATGTGCTGACTCCAAGTAAAATACCATTGATCCATCAATGCCGATCTATATTATTTTGCACATAACTCCAACATGCTAATTCCAAATGCTTTGAAATTTGAAATGCAACCTTATAGGGCTTCCTTGTCATCTTAGAACAATCTAACCTAGATTGAAATTTTTTGGTGATAGTCACGAATCTATGACTCCATCCTATGTGAATTGTCATTCAGTTGGTATTTCCAATCACTTAAGCATAGGAGAATCATGCATATATCATCCTCAAGCATTATAAACAGCTGTAACTTAAAAACAAACTGAACTGACAACGACTGAGCATCTTCCCCAATCGAAACCCCTTTACCAAAGTCGTTCAGCATGCAGAATATCCAAAGAATTTATCATGCCAACTATACATTCCTACAACTGTATAACTGATTCAAAATTTCTTTTTTGCAGGTATGACTAGCATATGGACGAAGCAAAGGTGATAGATGCGGTCTGCTGTAAGGCCCTCAAAAATCATTAGAGGATGTAACAACGTACTACCCTGGAAAAATTCTATGGGAAGGAAAACAAGATATAGAGGCTAGAGGTAATGCAATTGGCAGAAGGCAAACCTAACGATTTGCCAAAGAACATACCAAACGGTGTAGGTGCTACAGGACCTCAGGGACCATCTTCCCAAGCAAGGCCACCAAGACCCAGTAGAAAATCGCCCCAGCTAACTGACGAAATCAAATGAATGGATGATTATCAAATAACAATCTGGCTAGCCACCTACTAAGAAATACAGCAACAACGTAAAGCAATGCCTTCTCATCCATCCTTGTCTACTTTTATTTTCCAAAAGAGTCGTACTGTGACATTAGAGGCATTATAGACAACACAACGAAAGAAATGCTTTTATGCCCTCGATGAGTCATATCAATCCCCTTTCTAAGAAACGGAGTCACTCTAGTAGCATCGAGAAGGCTTGTCCAAAGGACCGCCGAACAAATGGATCTAACCCCTTAGTCTTTAGGAACCGATAAACTGTATTCCCACAAGCTGAATCCCGAAAATTTCTCTTGAAGTCAATGAACCATCGCTTTAAGACCGCCGGACCGTTGGATACACAACCCAAAACTCTTCTTCGAGCCGATGAATTATCGCTCTGAGGCTATCTGGTCGTCGGACATCTGACCAAAATTCCTCTTAAAGTCGATGAATCATCACTTGAAGACCGTTTGGCCACCGGACACACAACCCATAACTCTTCTTGGAGTCGATGAATAATCGATCTAGGGCCGTCTGGACTCTGGACGTCCGATCAAAATTCCTCTCGGAATTGTTAAATTATCATTCGAAGGCCATCTGGTCATCGGACATCCGACCACAAAAACACCTTCACAAACTAAAGCGGTGTGAAGTTCCTTTACGAACTAAAATGTCGTGAAGGTGAATAGGCAGATCAACAGTCATCTGACCCAAAAATCCTTCATGAACTAAAGTGTCACGTAGGCCAACTGGAAGATCTACAACCATCTAATGCAGAACTGCCCAAAGTCGGTGAAGTCGTGCTCCTGGGCCATGAATCGACTATCACATCAGTCACTCCACAAAATTAACATAATCACTTTCAACGACCAATGAGACAAAAAGTATTGAATTCTAGAGCTTCGAATTCACTCAACGAAACTAAGCCAAAACTGAACTGACATTGTGATCAATCAGAGGCCGACTCGAACCAAGCCAAGATTTGGCACCTGGGAGAACCAATTATCTCAAATCCCTAATATATAAGTCTTTAAAGATAGATACTTTGTAACGATCCATAAATTTTAGTGGTTTTATCTATTAAATTAATTGAATTTTTTTATATGAAATTTTAAACAATAAAATTTGAAATTGAAGATTTATTATTTGGAATACGTCTAATTAAACATAGCAACTGATAAATTTTCATCTGATAATATTGAAACTTATTTTCTTGTGAAATTTTATTTCAATTTAAATCAGCTAAAAACAGTTGAATTTAAAAGTATTCCGAAACATTAATGTGTCAACATGAGAAAATTTATCTAGAACACTCTAAATCAGACTGCGAAATTCGTTTCACGAAATTCGGACATTTCTAGCTCTGTTTGGATTTTTCCGTACGGAATAGCAACGTATATCGGTACCGATTATCGACTTTTGATAGGATGATCGTACCACTGGTATCTATATACCATTTTAATCGTCTCGTTGTGCTAATCTCTATGGTATATTTATTTCAGTATTTTGAGGTACGGTACGCGACGGAAACAATAAAACTGTGCGTCATGCCAGTATCGAATTTGTGACTTTTAACGTCCCAATCCTTTTCCAATCTTTACTGTGCAGCTCAAGAAAATAATCGATTGCATTAAATAGTTTTTTAGCTGAAATCAAGGGAATTGAACCGTTACCATTATTTTGTTTATATATTTTCATCTCTGTCTTCACTCTCATGCGAGCACCGAAGCGACTTTTTTCCCCTCACGTACTGCCTCACCCTCTCCCCTCACTACGGTCTCACATGAGTAGCAGCCACAAGGCATGACCCACCACCTCAATAGCCAAGCCTCCCGCCTTCGCCTAACCGCACACACTCATCCATCCTCACACACGACTTTGCCAGCCACCTGCACCACGCTCGGCCTTGCCGTCGAACCCGAGTGCAACACTGGCGCATGCCTAGTTGCACCCCTTGCTTGTCTCCCCTTTCATTCACGTAAGTTTTAGTTTTGTTTATATATTTGTTTTGTTTTATACTTTATAGTCTATATTGGTAACATACATGTATTTTGTGAAAACTGTGTGTCAAGTGAGTATATGTTTCAGCTTATGTAATACATTAGTTGCATATATATATTACAGTAAATATTATATATATAGTGTGACTTTATATATATTATTAGATATTTCGCATAGTAAATTTATAGACACAACAATATTTTATATGATTATACAACACATTCATTCTCTTCCTCCACCTGGCATTTACAAGTTGATGTATAAATTTAACTTGTCAGACAAATATTAAGTAGTATATATTACTTTACTCATAGCCTGTACATGGCAGATATATATATATTTATGCTTGTTATATATTATTAGTGTGAGTGATTCTTCCATATATATATATCATATATGTTAATGTATGTGTACCTTAGTTAAATAAGATGTTTACGGTATGAGTTGTATATTCAGGTTTGTACCATATATATATATTCAGTTATATGTAAAGTTGTAAGATTTTATATAAAGTTGTTGTAACGTGTATATATATTTGTTTATTTAAAATTTTGTTCCTGTATATACAAATATATGAAGTAGTTTATATATATACGCATTTAGCGTATAAAATTATTTAGAATGGATTTCATATATTTGATTATAACTATAGTTTGCATTGTTTAAATTATATCTGGATATATACATATGCATATATACACTTGAGTTGATTTTTAAAATATAATATATATGTGTGTAATTAAAACAATGATTTTTAGTTATATATATATATATATTAATATCTGTTTTAAATTTGAATATTGATTTCATGGAAATAATATTAATATACATATAGCCTTGTCGTTCCTATCAAATTGATTCTGATTGTTTCATCGATTCCTTATCTATTAGCTTTGCTCGTCAATTTCGCATTCAGTCTAGCTTCACATTGGATTCGTAACTCATCTCATTCTCGTCTATCTCTAGCCTCGAAAGGTGAGCAATCACTCACGATTAACGTTCTTGTATTTATTAAATTTGATTTCAATCGAAACGACGATTGAAATATACTGCTGATAGTTCTTTACATTGCTACATATGCTATTATCTGTAATTGTTCACCCGTGGGATATGACAAAATATCCTGTTGTTTATATTATATTGTTATTGATGATATATGCCAGCAATTATTATTATCATATCTGTTATGACTCTGCAAGTTCCTTGTTAGTATAGAATTCACTATGGGTTGAAATGATACATGCTCGAACGAACTTTAGAATACGAAAAAATCATTATGGGTTGAAATGATAAACCCAAGTGATTTACATTTGAATTGAATTTGGGATTACGGGTGAAATAATATCTACCCGTATATATTTAAATTGTGGATTAAAATGATAAATATCTGTATCACTTGACTATAGGATAGAAATTATATACCGAAAACGTTGGCCTATATATAAATATTTTGAAAATGATTTCTATTGTTTTGAAAGGGAATATATATGGTTTTGTTTAATATTGAAATATTTTATATAAATATATATTTCGAATAGAAAGTAGATTTAATAATAAACCTAAATTAATAAAGTTTGATTTAATTAATATAATATGTTAAGTATTATATTCTTAAATCGATTTTTCAATGATTTGTATAAGTAAGGAGGATAAGGTTGAATTGATCAAAATTGTATTTAGTTAAGAATTTTACTTAATTAAATCGATTTGAAACTATTGAATTTGAAATTTTTAGATATGATCTTATAACTGGATTTTGATATAAGAAATTTAATGAATATTTCTTGGTTAAAGAAATTGAAAGAAAAATATAGAAAACTGTAATTTAAGGTTATTTAAACGATATTGAATTTATTAAGTGAATATTCCTAGACTAAATAATAATGAAGTTAAACCAAAATTATATGAAATTGTTAAATTTAGTTTTGAAAATGTTGAATATTTGAAGCCTTGAAATATATTGGAATTTAAATGGTTTATTTTGTGATTCAAATCTATATTTGAAATCGACATAAATTGAAATAGTTTGTTTAGAAACTGAATTGAATTGAAATTGAAAAAATAAGATTTAATACAATTTGAATTTTGAATTTGATTTGGTTTGAAATTTGGAATTCATAAATTGAGATGGAGGTTATGATTTCAAAGTATGGTTTTCCAAAGAATTATGATTTCAAAGTGTTTTGGTTTTCGAAAGTGTCGTAACTTTGAAAGGGTTATAATTTGGAAATGTATATATTTTGAAAGGAAATGATATTTTGGTTTGAACTATAAATGATTTGAAATGACCACGGTGTCCTAACGATGTTTGGTTGTTAATAGCGGGCATTTCTACATTGTAGATAGTTCCATGGATCCTTAGAGGATGGTTATCCCAACATCCTTTAAGTTACCCATATTTCAGTTGATATTTCACTTGAGTTGGATTTATTGATATAAGCATGTTATTCCTGACTCGAGTGTTTCATGTTTTTCTTTGCGCTCGGGTCATACTGAGTGATATAGCATTTGAGACTCACCTTTGGAGTTTGGAGCTTCACTTGGAGATCCAACTATTGATTCAGCTTTCATCTTCCTAGTTAATTTGTTCAGAGAAGTCATCTGTTTGTACTGGATGCTTCACTGTAATTGAGATATTCTGTTGTATTTTATTTCTAACTCTGATGTTTATATAATAGCTTCATGAACTACTATTTATCTATTCCGCCGCCTTGTATTACTCTGTGTCTGTGACTCTATGATTGGTTTATTTACTGTATGTGCTGAGTTTTACCAAATTTAAATTAACAATCTAATATTTTGAGTAATTCAAATCTGGCATGTGTGGATGCGAATGGTTGAAAATATCAAAATGCTATGTCGGTATCAGAGCTTCGGCTCTAGGAAAAATTAACATATATATTAAATTTATTTATGGAATCACTTTCGTACGAGCCTATCTTCAAATCAGAATTCTAGTTGATTAGAGTTCCTCTAACTTGAGATCTCTATCTTTGTTCTAAAATTCATTCTTGCCTCCGCCTATTTATAGTCTTATATAAGTATACCCATCTTCTATTTTGAATTTTAATTATCTCATCTTCGTTCGAGTCCTTTCCCTTTGTTTTGAATCTCCCTTTGATTAAGTTTCCCCTTAAATTTCGAACTTCTATCTTTTTTGATTTTGGACCCATTGAATGATAGGAAACTATTTTGTAAATGGCAAAATTGAAAGAGCGGAAAGCTGCCTGTTGAGCACGAAGAGCACTGGCCCGTAAGAAATGGGAGGAGGCAATCGAGGAGCAAGAGCGGCTGTGGAGAGAAAGGGCAGAACCTGGTCCTTATGACCATGTCATTTGTTATCGGTGTCTGGAAAAGGGACATTATGCAGTCATGTGCGGAAAGAGAGATAAAGGAAAGAAGATGGAGGGCAATCGATCCGAGATTTTCTGTTTTAAGTGTCGTGAGAAGGGATACTTCCCAAGTCGTGCCTGAAGGTGAAGAAGTTGAAATTGGCACTCAATACATTAATCGACCAGTCAACCACTTGCTACCACTATAGGCAGAATGGACATATAGTCATAGATTGTTCTGAGAGACAAGCGGAAGGCAAGCTGTGTTGCGTCCTACTCGAGCTGCTGCCTTTCGAAAGTTCATTAGGGGAGATGGGAGAGTAATGTACTCATGCAAGAAATGTAATAGTTGGGGGTACCTTGATGTGGAGTGTACTGGACCCGTTGAAGTACCACCTGACAGAATTAGTACCGATGCATTGTTCTTGTGGAAGTAAGGATCAGTGGAATCTGTTTTTTATCAGTAGTATATGTTAAGTTGTATTAAGTGAACTCTATTATATCCTTTACCTAGTAGAAGTCAATATGTCGAACTTAAGATATATAATTATGCTTTAGCATTTCGCTTGATGAGAATTTGTGATTTTTTCCGCCAATGAAAGAAATTCCATTGAATTGATATAGGTTAATATACCTCGAAATCTTGGTTAGGATTCTCATTGAGTAGGATCCCTTTGAATTTGACTTCGACCTTTATCTCGTTCCATGATTCATTCTAGAATCATCCTTTGAAAATCGGATTTGGTTGTATTTTAGAAGTTGTTTTATATATCGAAATTATTATTTTGATAAGGATTATTGTATTCTATATAAAGGTGAGAAGGTTTTCGATAAGGATTATATATCCTTTAAAAACAAGAATTTGAAGTTTCTAAAGGATTTGAAATTTTGAAAATTTTATAAGAAATTTGATTTATCTAAAAATGATTTATAACTGAAGGATTTTAAATTGGAAATTCGAGGAGTTGAATTCCGGTGTTTTGAAATTGGTTTTAAGATTTTGAAAATATACAATAATTCGATTTAAAAAGTATTTTTCGAATAGGAAACGTTTGAAATGACTTCAAATGAGTTCTAATGATTTCAAAGAAATTTCAAAGAAGTGTTCAAGAGAATGGAAGTCCAGAACTCACTTATGTCGCCGGAAAATAATTTCGGTGATGAGTTCATGCATCATCGACATTGATTTTCGAGTTTCAAAGTGGGGGAGAGGCCACTTTAATAGCTTTGCTATGCGAGTGATTTTGTGAAACTAATTTTGATTTCAAATTCTGAAAGTTGATTTGATTTTCGAAAGATATATGTACATATATTTGAAACTATTTGAAGTAAACCGGTGTTCAGTGCTCGAGTTTCGGATTGGTATGCCCCTATATATATTGAAATTGAGAACCTTGCCTTACTAAATACTTGATTTGGGAGTTATCGAACTTATATATAATTGATTTGTATAAGTATGAAGTTGATTTGAAAACTATTGATTTGGAAAGGTACTCGATTTGAAAAGCAAAATCTTATATAATTGAAGTCTATAAAAGTGTGATTTGATATACTATTGATTTTGGAAAGTAGTCGATTTAAAAATGAAATCTTGTATATAATGGACTTTATATAAGTATGATATTTGAAAATGATTTGAAAAGGTACTATATGATACATATTTTCAAAGTAAAAATATGGAAAGTGCCTTCTGCTTTATATCCGCTTTGTGGCCACATCGTGGATTCATTCTATCGATATTATTCTCTCTGATTTTGGCTTTCTGGATATGCTACTCGAGTGTCCTTCAATGGCTTTTGTTGTGGTAGAGTAATCCGCAAGGCAGAGATTGCTTAAAGGATACGGATGTTTCCTAAGAGATCCAGGCATAACCATTGTGTATCCGCGATCCACGGGTTTTGGTTATCATGGTGTAATCCGCAAGGCAGTGACTGCTTAAAGGTACGGATGTTTCCTGGAGGATCCAGGCATAACCATTGTGTAACTACGATCCATGATTTGGTTGTTTTGTTTGGATTGTACTTTCCATATCGGTTTTGAAGGTTTTTTTTAAGTATTTTAACTGGGTGTTGAAACAGGTCTATTAAGTACTTGATGAATTCTAGCTTTGCGCCTGATCAATGCATGGTCAGAGTCTGCAAGAACGAGGATAAACTTGTTGAAACATCAAGTTATAAATGTATTTTCGAAAGGTAAATTTGTTTCGATATGAAAGTATTTTATTATAAAAGTATTTTATTATAAAGGTATTTTATTATAAAAATATTTCCAACAGAGAAATTTTGTATTAACATTTGAAATTGAGATTCTTATGGTTTGAATTAATTATTCATGCCTGATACTATTCTTTTGAACCTACCTTATCTGCTCAGCTTTATTTGTTCACCTATATTCTGTTTTTCCTAATCCATCTTCTTTTCATTTTTGAGTATATCCTTTTTAAATATTTTTTATTTATATACTACATGATTAATAGAAAATTATTAATATTTTAGAAGTCATTAATTAAAAAAACATATATAAAGTAGATGATTATTGATTTATTTATAATATTTGAAAAGTATTAAAGTATTAAAGGTAATTGACTTGCAAGTGAAGTTTCAAATGAATAATTCAAGTAAAATTTATATAAGTTCCTTTGAATATATAATTGAACGATATTATATAAATGGAAATATTTTGATTTGCAAAGTTTATAAATGACTATTTATGGATATAATAAATGGGTTTAACCAAATAATTGAATATTAATTAATTTAAATTGAAATTTATATGGTTTTAATTAATTTATTGTATTTGGTATTTCAATCTATCTTCTTTTCTTGTTGTTTCTATTCTCCTACCTCCTTCCTTTTCGGGGATAAAAAGTTTTGAGTGGGGAAGAGTGTAACGACCCATAATTTTTAGTGGTTTTATCTATTAAATTAGTTGAAAGTTTTGTGAAATTTTAAACAATAAAATTTGAAATTGAAAATTTATTATTTGGAATATGTTTAATTAAACATAGCAGCTGGTAAATTTTCATCTGATAACATTGAAGTTTATTTTCTTGTGAAATTTTATTTCAATATAAACCAGTTAAAAACAGTTGAATTTGAAAGTATTCTGAAACCTTAATGTGTTAACATGAGAAAATTTATCTAGAACACTCTAAATCAGACTGCGAAATTTGTTTCGTGAAATTCGGGCATTTCTAGCTCCGTTTGGATTTTTCCATATGGAATAGCAACGTATATCGGTACTGATTATCGACTTTTGATAGGATGATCGTACCACTGGTATATATGTATACCATTTTGATCGTCTCGTTATGCTGATCTCTGCGATATATTTATTTCTGTATTTCGATGTCTGGTACGTGACAGAAACAATAAAACTGTGCGTCGCACCGGTATCGAAATTGTGACTTTTAACTTCCCAATCGTTTTCAAATCTTAACCATGCAACTCAAGCAAATAATCGATTGCATTAAATAGCTTTTCAACTGAAATCAAGGGAATTGAACCGTTACCATTATTTGGTTTATATATTTTCATCTCTGTCTCCACTCTCATGCGAGCACCGAAGTTACTTTTTTCCCATCACATACTACCTC
This sequence comes from Allium cepa, assembly GCA_030765085.1. Classification (NCBI taxonomy): domain Eukaryota; kingdom Viridiplantae; phylum Streptophyta; class Magnoliopsida; order Asparagales; family Amaryllidaceae; genus Allium; species Allium cepa. The sequence goes on from CM060928.1 coordinate 149,903,229, forward strand.
ACCCTCTCTCCTCACTTTGGTCTCATGTGAGTAGCAGTCACAAGGCAGGACCCACCGCCTCAATACCCAAACCTCCCGCCATCGCCCAACCTCACACGCTCATCCGTCCTGACACACGACTTTGCCAGCCACCTACGCCATGCTCGGCCTTGCCGCCGAACCCGAGTGCAACACTGGTGCGTGCCCACGTGCACCCCTGCTTGTCTCCCCATTCATTCGCGTAAGTTGTAGTTTTGTTTATATATTTGTTTATTTTTATACTTTATAGTCTATATTAGTAACATACATGTATTTTGTGAAAACAGTGTGTTAAGTGAATATATGTTTCAGTTTATGTAATACGTTAGTTGCATATATATGTTATAGTAAATATTATATATATAGTGTGAGTTTATATATATTATTATATATTCGCATAGTAAATTTATAGATACAAAAATATTTTATAGATTATACAATGCGTTCATTCTCTTCTCCTCCTTGCATTTACAAGGTGATGTATAAATTTAACTTGTACAAGAAAATATTAAGTAGTATATATTATTTTACTCATAGCCTATGCATGGCAGATATATATATATATTTATGCTTGTTATATATTATTAGTGTGAGTGATTCTTCCATATATATATATATATCTGTTAATATATGTCAATGTATGTGTAGCTTAGTTAAATAAGATGTTTACGGTATGAGTTGTATATTCAGGTTTATACTATATATATTCAGTTATATGTAAAGTTGTATAAGATTTTATATAAAGTTGTTGTAACGTATACATGTATATTTGTTTATTTAAAATTTTGTTTTCTACATATACTGATATATAAAGTAGTTTATATATATATATATACACGCAGTTTGCAAATAAAATAGTTTAGAATGGATTTCATATATTTGATTTTAACTATAGTTTGCATTGTTTAAATTATATTTGGATATATACATATGCATATATATACACTTGAGTTGATTTTTAAAATATACTATATATGTGTTTAATTAAAACAATGATTTTTAGTTATATATATTAATATTTGTTTTAAATTTGAATATTGATTTCATGGAAATAATATTAATATACATATAGCCTTGTGGTTCCTATCAAATTGATTCTGATTGTTTCATCGATTCCTTATGTATCAGCATTGCTCGTCAATTTCGCATTCTGTCTAGCTTCGCTTTGGATTCGTAACTCGTCTCATTCTCGTCCATCTCTAGCCACGAAAGGTGAGCAGTCACTCACGATTAACATTCTTGTATTATTAAATCCGATTTCAATCGAAACGACGATTGAAATATACTGCTGATAGTTCTTTACATTGCTATATATATGCTATTATCTGTAATTATTCACCTCTGGGATAGGACATCATATCCTGTTGTTTATATTATATTGTTATTGATGATAAATGCCTATTATTATTATCATCATCATATGTGTTATCACTTTGCAAGTTCCCTATTAGTATAGAATTCACTATGGGTTGACGTGATACATACCCAAACGGACTTTAGAATATGAGAAAATCGTTATGGGTTGAAATGATAAACCCAGGCCATTTTCATTTGAATTGAATTTGGGATTACGGGTGAAATGATATCTACCCGTCTATATTTAAATTGCGAATTGAAATGATAAATATCCGTATCACTTGACCATAGGATAGAAATTATATACCGACACTGTTGGTCTATATATAAATATTTTGAAAATGATTTCTATGGTTTTGAAAGGGAATATATATGGTTTTATTTAATATTGAAATATCTTATTTAAATATGTTTTGAATATAAAGTAGATTTAATAATAAACCTAAATTAATAAAGTTTGATTTAATCAATACAATATGTTAAATATTATATTCTTAAATAGATTTTTCGATGATTTGTATAAGTAAGGAGGATAAGGTTGAATTGATCAAAATTGTATTTAGTTAAGAATTTTACTTAATTAAATCGATTTGAAACTATTGAATTTGAAATTTTAGATATGATCTTATAACTTGATTTTAATTTAAGAACTTTAATGAATATTTTCCGTTTAATGAAATTGAAGGTAAAATATAGAATACTGTAATTTAAGGTTATTTAAACGATATTGAATTTATTAAGTGAATATTCCTAGACTAAATAAAAATGAAGTTAAATCCAAATTTATATGAAATTGTTACATTTAGTTTTGAAAATGTTGAATATTTGAAGCCTTGAAATATATTGGAATTTAAATGGTTTATTTTGTGATTCAAATCTATTTGAAATCGACATAAATTGAAATATTTTATTGAGAAATTGAATTGAAATGAAATTGATAAAGTGGGATTTAATAGAATATGAATTTGGAATTCGATTTGGTTTGAAATTTGGAATTGATAAATTGAGATGGAGGTTATGATTTCATAGTAAGGTTTTCCAAAGAATTATGATTTCAAAGTGTTTTGGTTTTTGAAAGTGTCGTAACTTTGAAAGGGTTATAATTTGGAAATGAATATATTTTGAAAGGAAATGATATTTTGGTTTGAATTATAAACGATTTGAAATGATCACGGTGTCCTAACGATTTTGGTTGTTAGTAGTGGGCATTTCTACATTGTAGATAGTTCCATGGATCCTTAGAGTATGGTTATCCCGGCATCCTTTAAGTTACCTGTATTTCAGTTGATATTTCACTTGAGTTGGATTTATTGATATAAGAATGTTAATCCTGACACGAGTGTTTTGTCTTTTGCATTACTCTCGGGTCAGACTAAGTGATACAGCATTTGAGACTCACCTTTGTAGTTTGGAGCTTCGCTTGGAGATCCAACTATTGATTCACTTTCATCTTCCCAGTTGATTTGTTCAGAGAAGTCGTCTATTTGTACTGGAGACTTCACTGTAATTGAAATTTTCCATTGTATTTTATTTCTAACTCTGATGTTTATATAGTAGCTTCATGAACTACTATTTATCTATTCCGCTGCATTGTATTACTCTGTGTCTGTGATTCTATGATTAATTTATTTACTGTATATGCTGAGTTTTGACAAATTTAAATTAACAATCTGATATTTTGAGCAATTCAAATCCGGAATGTGTGGATGCGAATGGTTGAAAATATCGGTATGTTACATGCTTTCCCATGCTTTAGTCATCTGGAAGACACAGTTGCATCCACTGGACTGCGTGCAAACGAATAGGTTGTGGAGAAACCTCGGATATAGTTTAAGAATGCGAATAGCCCTATGGCATGGGGGGGCACCATACATACTCGAATAGCTATAAGAAAATCCAAGACTAATCATACCATAGTTCTGTTACACCCGATCGAAAATTCTGGCGTGATGAAAACTAAAGACTTAACGACCTAACTAGCGCAAAAAACAAAATTGAAGCATAATACTTGTTGACTTCTTCTCTACTTCTCCTTTACCACACATAGTGACTAGTTCCTTTTCCTTTTAGACAATATGCCACTTGAAGAACAATTCTCTAAATGCAGTTTGGACCAAAAACTGAGAATCTTACCCTGAACTCCCATAAGCTTGTTCATCATAACCATCTCAATGTAGTTGGCTATAGATCTCTCCACCATGGAAAACGTATCTGTTTGGTTGCGCACATCTTATGGAAATACAAGAGGATCGTCCAAGCTATAGTTCCTCGATCCAAAATCACCTATCTCTTAAAACTGACGAAATCGTGTTCCAGCGAAGTCAAATCGCCGGATTGATGAGAAAACTCAATTCTTATATTCTAAGAACTGGAATCACTCCTCTATCATTGGGAAGGCTTAAACTGTTGTATGCATCACTTCTTGAGCCGTAGAACCATGCTTTCGAAGCACGAACTCCTTATGTTACCCAAAGATTGACAATGTCGAGAAATTCCATACCATTCCAAATGATGTGTCGTATCGATCCCATAAGTCGTGCACTACCATAAGCCATGCATCACTTCTTGAGCGGTGGAACCATGCTCTCAAATCACAAATTCCTCACATTACCCGAAGATTGGCAACGTCGAGAAATTCCAAAAGTTTTCGGATTGACGGGTCGTATCAATCTTATAAGTCGTGCACTTCCATAAGCCGCACATTACTTCTTGAGCCATGGAACCATGCTCTTGAAGCACGAACTCCTCACATTACTCGAAGATTAGCAACGTCAAGAAGTTTCGAACTGTTTCGGATCGATGGGTCATATCGATCTCATAAGCTGCATAATCCCATAAGTCGTGCGTCACTTATTAAGCCATGGAACCACACTCTTAATGCATGAACTCCCCATGTTACCCGAAGATTGGCAACATCGAGAAGTCCCAAACCATTCCAGATCGATGGGTCGTATCGATCCCATAAGCTGTGAATTTCATAAGCTGCGCACTCTTAATAGACGTGCATTTCGTAAGCCGATTACTCTCAAAAGCAACACAATTCATAAGCCATGCACTCCTAAAAGCCAAGAAATTATAAGCCATACAAGCACAACTTGATGTTGCTCTGGCATTATCACAAATCGTTAAGATTTATAAGTATCAGTATTGACCTGACAACACTGGGAAACTTGTCTATTGCAGGATTAATAGGGATCAACTCCCGCTCCTCGAAAGAACTAACATTGCTCCAATAGTGCCGCAAAGTTCACAAATCAAGAAGTCGAAAAGAATTCTGATATTTAACCAAAGTTAATGTACCAAATGTTTGAATTTAAGACATCCAAGTCACAAGTTCCTAGAGATAAGAGCTATGACGCACCTTTGATTGGAAGCGTCCAAAGAGCTGCCCAAAGAGCTGCCCAAAACATCAAGTTTCACAACAATTTTTCAGAATAGTCAACCCTGTGGATAAAGGGGCACATAACACATTAATACTTGGCCAAGACAAAAATCGCTCCAACTTGCAATAAATGGAGGAACTTACCGTCACCAAGAGATAAATGACGATGGAAAGCATTTTTAGAATCAAATCATTAACGCATTAGTTTCCAAAGATAGAAGAAAGTGCTCGATTGAGGTCTCAAACCCCAACTTGTGGAGAACCAACTATTATCTGAAAATAAACAAAGGCAAGAAGAGAATGCTCGAAATCGAGCAGCTAAACCGTTGATTCTCGATGATTGGAACCAAAGAATAAGGTTGATATCTGAATTAATGCTATCAGCCCATCATAATGCATATGGCCTAAAACAAGCAAGGTTGGAGGAAATTCTACTTCTCGTAAATAAGAACAACCATGGAATTGGTTAGCAACAACCCTGCATTTCCAAGGGTAGCACTTGACGGTGATAAACAAGGTTAGGTAGTGGAAATGCCTAGCACTCCCATCCTTCCAAACATGGTGTATCCTGAAGTTAAGCAATGTTGAGAAAAACATCCACATTGGATTGAAAGGGATTTACTGAACTATATAGGATCTGATGAATGATTTAATCCAGATCAACATGACTTTAACCTTGTCGAAGATAGGCAGCACCAAGAAAAGACTTCTACAATCCAATCACTGAAGTGCAAGTTTTCAAAGACTGAAACTAGTGGCCATCTGGATTAAAAGCATTGCCAGATTAGCGAGGAAAATCGATTCCAACCTCCTGAGTGTCGGTGTTTCCCAAGCAAAGCTAAGGCCTTTTCTCATTTCCTAAGTACTGGTATTACCCTGGCAACGTCGAGAAACTTTCTACTTCATAAGTATTGGTATTCCCCTGGCAATGACGGGAAACCCTCTATTTCTTAATTAATGACATTTCCCTAGCAATGTTGGGAAACTTTCTATTCACTATGTACCGGCGTTGCCTCGGCAACGTCCGAAAAACTTTAATCTACAGGCTTGATGAGAAACACTCACCGTAGTAAACCATCAATGCACTAGCTTCTGGAGGTATAAGTTGGTCCTCAACTGAGATTCTACCCTTGTCTTTAGAAAACTATCAATGCTTGAAAATGGGCAACAACTGGAGGGCATAACATTTCATAAGTCAGTCGGATGGTTTGACCTTTTATCATAGGAATCAACCACTGCACAGGAATAAAGCAATGCACAAAGGAAATCCTAGGATTGAATTGCATGTGTTCTAGTTTCCAGGGATGAAAGGTAGTGCGCAATCGAATTTACTAGATTCAACTTAGAAAAAATTTAGATATAGCCAAAAGATAGGCAGCCTCGAGGAAATGTTGCTTGGAACAAGCAGCTAGGTTATCAATTCCCAAAGACAGGAATTGGCGTATGAATAGAACTTCCATGACGATAGCAATAAATTAAAGTTGCACAACTAAGGACATGTAGGGACAATTATGGAATGTCAAGACTAAAACCACCGGACTTCCTCAATCCTAGAATATGTTTGAGAGCTAGGCCAAGGCAATCAAAATATTTTTCCCAAACCTCTCCATCTCTCATAATCGTCCAAATATAAGCGTTTTAGCTAGTCCCTTAAGTAGGTATAGATGCACAAATACTTGATCGAAATAAATGTTGCAAAGTCCAAACACAAATAATCGCGAGGTTGGTTAGATAACAGTTCGGAATCGTAAAACAAAACATTCTGGCAACAAAATCGCGAAAAAAGGAAATGAATGATTTAATGTTCAGAAGTCAACCCTCTCTTGTAGTCTGGCAATGACGAGAAGGATTGATGACCACTTATAGTCTAACTAGATCGTTTGGTACCAACTTGCAAGAATATGCCATTACCTATAGTTTAGTGGTGTTAAGAAGAAACCCCTAAAATGAAACTATTGATACATCAACCTTTAGAAATAAAAGCAAGAGTTTGATTGAATCTCAACCATACCTTCTAGCATTTCATGCTATCAAAAGAATCATAAAATCAAGGAAAAATCCATGGAGTTGAGTTATTCACGCATGAGTTTCTAGAGATAGAAATTGATACATCATTATGGTCTCATCACTGGAATTGGAAGAATTCACTCTTGCAAAAGATGATGGCGACGCATCTTTCCAGCAAATCTACCTAAAATGACATTAGACGACGATGTCAACTTGGAGGAATTCAATTACAGTAAGGAAACAGATATCATTGAAAAATTCAGAGCTTGGAATCAAGTAGAAAAGTCCCTAGATACTGGAGATAGGAGCTATTGTGCAATCAAACTAGGTTAATCGAACGTACTGCCCAAGAGACCTAGTCTTCGAAAACATATAGACTTAGTATTAAGAGAAATCAACTTTATGGACTAGGGCAGATACACCAACACTGTGTTGAAGCGAACTTAATTAAGCATAAGTAGGGATTAGCTACAAAATTGGCTAAACCAAGCTACCTCATAGTTCTGAACAACGCTATGAAATAGATTATACCGAAATGACCGCAGAAGTATTACTTACATGTATAGAACTACAATAAATGAGTATGCTGCATATGAACACAAGAGGTGCAATAGCGAGAAAAAACAATGTTCAAAATTGAGCAATTTAACTAGTAGTATCCAGAGACAGAAGCTGGTGTACAGGTTGAATTCCAAAAAATGTAAAGGAAGGATAATCGCAATCAAACAAGTCATGCGCTAGTTTTCTAACACTGAAATTGTGCCTGGTCAAACTTCACCTACAACTCTATAAGAGAAGTTGTGCCTTGTAATTTAATTATATTCAATCATCTTAATATGACAGGAATAATAAGCGAAACCTAAGTTGTAGAGGACCCAGTTTCTGGATGAGTGGAAGTCCCTCCGTCAATTTGAAGATTGGATGATGTGGAAGTCATTTTCAATAATAAAAATTGGCATTCAACCTTGTCAAGTATGTTTTACTTTAAATATATCCTTATATAACCAACGCTTGGAATTCAAGAGAAGTCGACGCATGTTGCCCAGTTGGGTTCTGAGCATTGACCGAGGCAGATGCATCGTGTAGGTAACATGAGAAGAGTCCAGTATCTCGAATACCGCAAAAGAACAATCTAGTGTAGATAGCTTGCTCACATTTGAAAAACAATCCTTATTGTCCTTTGAATTTATCTTTTCCACATTTAGTTGTTATCGATCAACAATCGATAACGGAGCCGCTGTCTGAAGTGACATGGGAAGCTTTTATTTTCACGATCATTAGAGTATAAAAATGGGAAGATCTATATAATTGAATCATCCACTATATCCGATTTTGGAATAAACCATCGCATTGGAATTCAAAATGGTGATAGGAACTCAACCAAGTGCTCGAAAAGAAATAGTTAAAGACAAAGAGTAAGACTTTGCTCCGAAACGGCGTACAATTGTTCGAGACAAAACTTAGCTTCACAACCGGCTGAGTTAAAACTATATAGGTTGACTCTAAACCTACATCGTGCACTCACTTATCGACCTAAACCCTTATGTAAACTACATAGCAAAGATTGCATCGTCAATACTAGGAATTGAAATTCAGATCGAAATCAAAAAAATGAATGACTACCAAATGTCAGTCAATTGAAAACAATATTTTTAGATGGACTCCGACGATTCATTGATATTCACAAAATAGTAATCTGAAACTTGTCTTGTTTTAGAGCACACTTTATTTCAAATGAAAGCGTACTCTAGGGGGCAAATGTTAACTAAGTTTTTAACCCAACAGAATTTAATAGTTATAACATCTAAACTAAGCCAAAAGGACTTGAAACTTAAACAAGGCATTAAACAAGCTAATGGAACTTAGGAGAAACAAACCAGAAATTCACTATTAGATGGATCACTGGCGATCCAACATCCATGGATCACTAGCGATCCAAAAGGAAGCATCATAATTTGTCAAAACCTCTTACATTATGATCGACTACCTCTTCTAACAATAATTGCCAAATTTCATAGCATGCCAAACAATCTAGCTCAAGAAGTGAAGACTCATCTGATTCAAGCTGTTTAACCAAAAGAAGCTGACTTAAAATTGACCTAGAGAACTCTTACAAAGTCGAATTGACTTGAAATTTTGAGAGAACGCTTAAAAGACAAGAAATAAGGCTCACAGATAATATGAGAGTATTTGGACATTATTTGATGGATCGCTAGTGACTTAACTAGATAGATCCCTAATGATCCATGTAGGTATGACTCTATGACTTGAAATTTATAGGGAAGGTACCACACATCTTAGAAAGAGAAGCTGAAATGTTTTGTCTTGATTCGTTAAGTTTTGAGTGAGTTATGGATGATTCTTCTCTGAATTGGGCTAGTTTGATCCATCAGGTTTGACCTACGAGGAGTGGGACCCATGACCTATGATACATAGGAGAGGCTCTCTCACTCATCTATATTGCATGTGTGAAGTTTCATGTGATTTGGTTAAGTATTGAGTTAGTTATGGTTGATTCTTCTAGACTAGATGACCCATGAAGACGGATGATCAAACAAACTCCAAACAACTTGATATTTGGTCAAGGCACTTAAATGGAAGATAGAAAGACAACTAAACTAAGATTACTCAAAAATATGCTAATTAGATGTATATCTGGCGATCCATCCCTTATGGATAGCTAGCGATCCATCAAGATAGGTCGGATCGCCTTCAAACATTTCAAGCTCCTTCATAGCACTAAGTAAAGGCTTCTAATAGAAAATTATGCTAAGTTGATGGATAGCTAACGATCCATCCCCTATGGATAACAAGAGATCCATAGAAATGGCTCAGATTGATTTGAAATTTTCGATAATGACTTGGCACAACAACTGGACTATTCTGCATTTGGACTTCTAGCCCAATACTCACTGAATTCCCCAATAAATACTCACCTATCTACAAAATAAAGAGTATCTTCTGGACTGGCTGTTGGAACTCTACAGAGATTATTCTTTACTCTTCTTCTCCCACAAAATAGTCATCTAGGGGTTAACTGTTATTCTCCAGTGAACTCTTGTACTTCTAACTTGATCTAACTTAGAAGATTCAATCATATTGTAACCTGATTCCACTTGTAATAGTAGCTAGTTAATAAAAAGTTATAAAGTGGACGTAGGTTTCATTACCACTCAAACCACTATAAAAATCTTCTTGTCTGTTTACTATTTCTTTTCGTTTTACATATATTTTCTATATTATTTCTTTGTAAGAATAGGGCTGGTGCTTTCACACTCAATCTAGGGTATTTATCCATTTTTTGGGTTAACATTGGTCAATAATTTCAGGTCTCAATCTCATCTGGCTACAAATCGGTAAATATAAAGAAATATGAAACCTTGACATCAAATAAAACATGTATGTGGAAATGCCAGAAAGCATACTTTGGGTGGTGATGCCCTTTCCCTCTCTTTCGTCATTATAGAAATCGACAAAATCGAAACGACATTCAATGCATATGCTTCCATTATTTTCCACTACTTAACAAGTTTGGAAAAATCTTCCAACACTTGGCATAGGCTCCCATATCATAAAGCCTTTATGATGAACTTGTCGAAGCTCTCGTCGCATCCCATGATGAACTTGTAGAACATCGAATTTGGTCATATACTCCAACACCGACATATTGCCCTACTTCAAATCGTTGAAATCCCTAAATAACATCGACTTCTGAACTATCAACTTATCTCAAGTAAAACGGTCCTCAGGAATTGAAGTTATAAAGATACTCCATCGGTTCATTATTCATCCCTGTAGTCATCAGGAGGTTAAGTTCTACCTTACTTTTTCATCTTACTCCAAATCATTGAATATTGCTTCACAAATATCATCCCATCTTTCACCTCAATAGTCAACTCCTTTCTAAAGAACTGTCTGCCTTCTAGACGCATGAAGTCCATGTATAGCTCGACAAAGTCGACTCTAGGTGTTTACACTTGAGCACCATAATAATTGGAGCAACTAGAGCATTCAAGAATAATACTTCGCACCATCTCTTCGAACATATTCGATAAATCCGTGTAAGTAGTTCTCGATCCTGCCCACTTCTCAACTCTAGAGATGGAGTCAATAGCCACTTTTCTCATATGCCAGATCATTCTTAATCTATGATAAGAATAGAGAAAGCAGTATCGATAATGCTCATGTGTGAAATATACTCATACACTATATAAACAACTATATAATTTTGAAAATCAAAATTTATAACAAATATGTACTCTCTCATATATAAGTATACTCTCGATTCAGCCTAATGTGAGAACTCCTACCCTATCTCTACAGAATCACTGTATCAACTCAGGTTAATCATGTAACCTAATATTTGCTACCAAATGTGATGATCATCCAACATCTACGATGAAAAACGGTTGTCAAAGGAAAGAAATTATAGGTAAAGGTGAGAAATAGAAAAGAAAGGAAGAGAATATAAGAAAAGAAAATGAAAAAAAAACCACATAATCAAATAACCTGTCATATTACTCACATCACATCAGAATAAATATAATAGTCGAGATATAAAATAGAAGAGTCAGTAATAGTAATGTGAATTAATCATCAGAGTATAAGATATACAGAGTTATACAACATGATAACATAGCTTGTACAACTGGAAGATAACTCAACTAATACACTGTCTCATATAATAATAAGTTAAGCACCGTCAAGGCTCCACAGTGTCACATAGTGGAATAAACAATAATAAGCTCAAAGTATAAGTATCAGGTGCTAGTCCATCTGCACATCTCCAAGTGTAGTTTACCTACTATCTAGTGTGCTCATTTAAGAGCATCCTAGATAATAAGAAGCACAACATAAAACCTTAATTCGAACAACAGTCTTTTGTGAGCGATAAACAATTTCAAAATACTATAGAAGTTGATATAGTATACGGAATAGTGGGTATACAAATCACACCTGACATGTTCCTGCAACCAAAGAGTTAGCACATAACATCGATAATACGCCACTCTATAAATGTGATAAAGGGTACTATATACTCAATATCTATCAAGGTGCTTAGGTATCTCCATCTACAGTACCTACTCCATACTAAATAACAGTTGGGGTGTCTAGATATCCATATGCCCAATACTTACCTCGTGTGACATCCCTAGAGTGACACGTGGCTAGTAAAACCATAACAAACATTACATCCATCAAACAATACTAACTATCACTCATTGTGATCTGGATATATGATAACTAGTATGGCCATTCTTCTGCCAAGGTTTAGTTAAAAATCTTGATTATTAGTTATACTCTCTTTAGCCTAAAGCTAATACTAGACCCATTCTTTTGGTCTAAGGTATACAGATCCATTCTTCTAATCCGAAGTACCAAATCAACATACCCATGGGCATCTCCACAAATACCCCTGCTTTGTGTATAAAAGAATAACACTTCGAGTATCAAAGATCCCTTAGCATGCATCTCAAAGCTCTTCCTTGGCTTTATGCAATTCCACAATAGAACCATTCTATATTCTATCCATGGATCACCCTCCAAGAACTCACCCATATGGAACTCATCACGATGTTAGTCAATCGATACCAAGCCTTCAACCTTGGAATGTAACTCCTTATCTACTGAGCTACTCATCCAAAGAACTAGACCATCGGGACGAAAACATTGAATTATCATGATCATCGTAAGCACTCATCAAAGAGCAATATCATCAGGGCATAGAGTAGGCCGCATGAACCATCATATTGCGCTCCTCGAAGCCTCCTTACCATCCATGTCAATAGTCGACCAAATCGGCCATCATAAATAGTGATGGGTACTGACCACTCTATGGTGATAAATACCAACCACTATGGTCCTGTACTTAGCCAAAACTAGATAAGTACTAAATAACTATAAACATCCAACATCCATCTTGCAGTTCGAAGCTCATCTAAATCCATCGTCTTCCATCCTTAGATCCATCGACACACATTCCAACATTATCTTACAAATTATCCTGTTCGTTTGAGTTTTCGATAAAGTGGACGAAACCCTAACGTATGAAATATCCCTAACGTTAATTTGCCAATAAATCAGCATTTTCAACCTAACAACCAAACTAACATACATGCATCTAGCCAGCATATAAATGTATATAATAGTATAAGTAAAATATATATAATCCATCAATACAACCAATTTAGGAAATCATGCCAATAATAGCTTAAATGTACATGATAGTATACAAAAAATTATGTATAATCCAACTATGCAAAGTAACGTTGAAAATTATACCAATAATAGCTCAAATTTAATAATTTCCTAGCTGTTAGCCCAAAATTGGTCACTAACACCCAATTCCAGATGAAAGCACCAAATCATAGTCACGGACCATATATAGAATGTATGCAGAGAGTATAAATATGAAAAACAGTGAAAATTAAAAAGGAATGCAGTAAAGACACAAGGTTTATAGTGGTCCGGCTATCTCCGGCCTACGTCCACTTTGAAGGGTTGCTGATTTATTACTTATCACTCGCTGGTTACAATGAGTTATAACTGATCACAATAGTATAATTGAAGTGTAGTGATGATTCCAGTAGAGTCTGGATGTAGAAGAGCCAAAAAGTCCATTTTCAGTAGGTCTTGGGCTGCTATTTATAGGCGTAGGCTGCAAATATCTCACTCAGATCTCAAAAGACCTCTTCTCTCACGTGGGCGGGCCCACGTGATCGATCCTTGGTCGTTTGAGCTCGATCAGTGATCTATACGAATGGATTTTGCATCGATCAAGACTTGGTCCAATCGAGTTGAGATCGATCATAAACATTCCTGCGGTTGTGAGTAAGATCCTGTGCAAATTTGGTGGCATTTGGACTTATAGATTTTGAGTTATGATTGATGCAAGTTTGGATTTGTTGAAGGCTGCTGAATTCGCATCGCTTCCCGTTCGCATCGATTTGTTCGCATCGCTTCTGGACATGTGATGTCTGATGTTGCTAACTTTTTGGATCGATCCACTTTTCATGCCGAGTGACCGAGTCTTCTACATTTACATGCTTTGTTCGTATCTATCTGGAGTATCCCTTTCGTATCAATGGTTCACACTTCTTCGTATCGATGCTTTGTAACCATTTTGTATCGATACGAACCAATGCATTTTTTATCGATGACCTAGATGTTGTTTCGTATCGATCATTCCTTACATCCTTTGTATCGGTGATTTTAGTGGTGTTTCGTATCGATCTCTGGTTGATCGATACGAATTGAGTTGGCGACTGATACGAAGTACATATGGATATCAATACGAAGCGTTGCTTACCTGATGGATACAAAGAAGAATGAGCATAAGTGGATCGATATGAATAAGATGGTGGATGATGGATGCAAAGTGGGATACACCTGGATGGATACGAACAAGACTTCTTTCCATGGATACGAACCACTACTTACCTTGATTTGCATCGATCATGCCTTTAGTATACAAACTTCGATTGACCTAAAACTTGAAACGTAGCCTTTCTAGCCTTGTTCAACATTACCAATCGATCCCATCTTGATTGGATCTTGGTTAAATTTCGATGATATCGATCACATCCTTGTTTCCAATCGATCTTTAATACTGATTCTCGTCCTTCTTAGCCTATTTGTTGATATCTCGGCCTTGACCAAAATGTGGGATAACATTTGCCCCCCAAAACATACCTTGTGGTAAGAAGGCGTGTTTTGAGTAGCTCTAAATCCAACATCTAAAGCCCATGTTCCATCCATAGCCATACCATATGATCCATAATCAAGTCTATTACCAAGTCATCCTATCCATGTGCTGTAGCCATATCCAAGTCTGCGACTGCTCTAAGTCAATGCCCAATTCAAAATCCTATAACCAAATCCTCAACCAATTCCATAGGTATCCGAGCCCATCAATGGAGCTTTAATCTATCCATAACCAATAGCCAAATCTATGACCTTTCTGGGTTGATATCCAAATTCTGGACCGCTCCGGGCCCTTTGCCAAATCCAAGACCTCACCGGGTTTAACTTTGAATCCGTAGACCTTGTGGGGTCGTGTTATCCTGTTCCGGCCTCAACTCTTCGATCAAGGCTTGTATGTCCTCCGGCCATGGCTCTCCAACGGAGGACTTCTATATTCTCCAGCCTCAGATCTCCTGCCGAAGACTTTTATATTCTCCGTCCTCGGCTATCTAGCCAAGCACTTTTATATTCTTCGGCCTTAGCTCTCCGGTCGAGGACTTTTATATAGTGTTTGAGTCCATTCCCTCGCTCTTCGATGAAGGGACTCATAATCTGCAATCACCGCCCTATCTTTCTAGTCGGGACCATGGTCGCGAGACCTGTGTACTTTGTTACATTAATGCAAATCCAATCATTTAAAAGTTTTTATATCCAGGGAAAGCCAGATAAATGTTTGTACGTCCAAAGGAGAAACCAAAGTTTTCATAAAAAACGAAAAGGAAAACAAGATTTCATAGACTTGAGCAACAAGGTTTATCATTGTCTCAGAGCATGCCTAAGGACCGTCCTCGATCCCGTACATGTGTAAGTGACTTAGCCATATTAGTTCGAGTTCTATTACTTATTCAAAGTCATAAATCCAGTTAGTTGATAAAGAGCCTACGATTCCTAGGTCCAGTGCCATCCTCGTTCGTGGTAGGCGGTGGGCGCTCATGTTCCACTGCCACAGCTCGATTCCTTACGTATTGTTGCAGATGACTATTCCTTATATGCTCCTCAACGATATCCTTCAAATGTCAGCATTCATTCGTGTTATTCCCATTTAGCTCATGGAATATGCAATGCTTTCCCGATGCTCGCTCGTATTCAGAAGGTTCTCTTCTTGTCGGCCTTCGATACTGGAGGCGCCCTTGAGTATCCAAGTAAATCCTTTCCAGTGCCTCGGTAAAATTTGTGTGTGAAGTAAACTTTGAATTCCTCCATAGCCTTTCCATTATGATTCATTTTCCTTTTCCCTTTATCATCTTTGTTCAGATCCTCCCCGGGTGGGCCTCCACCCCTTATTGCATAAGCTTCAGCCTCTCTTCCTTCTCTTTCAGCCTGCGCATTTTCCTGCCTTAGAAACCTTTCTACTTCATGGTAGAACTCTCCGAGATCCATCGATGGGTCCCGTTCCAACAATATCTTGAAATCCGAATTATCTGCAATTCCCGAAACAACCGCTGTCAAAACCATCGATGGACAGGTCGATCCACCAAAGCCACTACCGCGTTGAATCTGGTTAAGAAATCCCTAACCAATTCTCCTTTCCATTGTTTCATCGATGTCAAAGTCATCACATTCTTAGGTTGGACTACGCGGACCCAAAACTGCCTCATAAATCTTTCAATCAGCTCCTTCCATGCGCCAATAGAGCCACTCTCTAATTGTCTAAACCATAATGCTGCTATATCCATCAAATAAAAAGGGAAGCATCGTGCCATGGCCTATTCTGATGCCCTTAGTACCTCCATATGCCTCATGTACGTTGTCAAGTGAACTACAGGATCCGTTCTTCCATTATACATCTCTACTGTTGGCAATTTGAAATCTGGCATGTTCCAAGCTTGCTTGATCATTAGGGCAAAAAGACTCCTATTCACATCCTCCAAGTCTCTATTCACTAGTCCTCCCCTCATAGCCCATCTGACCATCTCCGCCAATCTATCACAATCACCATGGTGTTGTAGTCCTCGTCTGTTGCCTCCGATCTACCCCCCGAGTTTATGAGTGAATCCTGGAATCTGCTCTCCTGGACAGGCATCCATTCCTCTATCAACGCCGTGTTTCTCGGCTCCATCTGGTACTCTGCCGGGGATTGGATCAACATGCTCTGGGTGAGTGTCCCTAGTTCAAGTGCTGTGCCGGATGGTCCTGCTCCATTCTGAATTCTAACTGCTCTGAGCTCCCGATCCCTATCTCCAGCATCTCCTGCAGTTGTGTTCCATTGATTCTGCACTCCAACTTGTCCAACTTTTCGAAGTAGGTTGTGCATCATCTCCTCTTATCTCTTGAGCATCGTTTCCACCACGTCTTTAGTGATGAAGATCGACCCCTGATTCACCCGTGAGGAAGCCTCCCTACTCCCTACATGCTGGGTCTTTTCAGTCCTTTGTCTTCTTGTCAATTGCTTTGCCATAGCTTTCCAAATCCAAGTCTTCAAGCTTTCAAATCCGAAATCCAAGATTTAGAATCCTTGAGTGTTAGCTTCTCAGCGAAAGCACCAAAATTATAGCGCCAAAATTGATCACTAACAACCAAATCCAGATGAAAGCACCAAATTACAGTCACGGATCACATATTGAACGTAGGTAGAGAATATAAATATGAAGAATAGTAAAAATAAAAAAGGAAAGCAGTAAAGACACAAGGTTTATAGTGGTTCGGCTATCTCCAGCCTACGTACACTTTAAAGGGTTGTTGCTTCATTACTTATCACTCGTTGGTTACAATGAGTTATAACTGATTACAATAGTACAATTGAAGTGTAGTGATGATTCTGGCAGAGTCTGGATGTAGAAGAGCCAAAATGTCTATTTTCAGTAGGTCATAGGCTTCTATTTATAGGCATAGGCTGCAAATATCTCGCTCAGATCTCGAAATACCTCTTCTCTCACGTGGGTGGGCCCATGTGATCGATCCCTGGTCGTTTGAACTCGATCCGTGATCGATAGAATAGATTTCACATTAATCAAGATTCGGTCCAATCGAGTCTAGATCGATGTTGAACATTCCTGAGGATGTACGCAACTCCAGTGCAAATTTGGTGGCATTTGGACTTATAAATTTTGAGTTATGATCGATGCAAGTTTGGATTTATTAAAGGCTGCTGAATTCGTATTGCTTCCTGTTCGCATTGAATTGTTCGCATCATTTGTGGACACGTGATGTCTGATGACGTGGTGCTAACTTTCTGGATCGATCCACTTTTCATGCCGAGTGACCGAGTCTTCTTCATTTACATGCTTTGTTCGTATCAATCTGGAGTATCCCTTTTGTATCGATGGTTCACACTTCTTCGTATTGATGCTCTGTAACCATCTTGTATCGATACGAACCAATGCATTTCGTATCGATGACCTGGATGCTGTTTCTTTCGATCATTCCTCACATCATTCTTATCGATGATTTTTGTGGTGTTTTGTATCGATTGTTGGTTGATCGATACGAATTGAGTTGGCGACTGATATGTAGTACATATGGATATCGATACGAAGCATTGCTTACTTGATGGATACGAATTGGTATGAGCGTAAGTGGATCCATACGAAAAAGCTTGTGGATGATGGATGCAAAGTGGGATATGCTTGGATGGATACAAACAAGACTTCTTTCCATGGATATGAACCACCACTTATGTTGATTTGCATCGATCATATCTTTAGAATACGAACTCCGATTGACCTAAAGTTTGAAACGTAGCCTTTTCTAGCCTTGTTCATCATTACTAATCGATCCCGTCTTGATTGGAGCTTGGTTAAATTTTGATGATATCGATCATAGCCATGTTTTCAATCGATCTTTAATATTGATTCCCATTCTTCTTAGCCTATTTGTTGATATCGCGGCCTTGACCAAAAGGCTGGATAACACTAACTATGGCGCATCGATGGAAATTATATGATACTCTTTATAAACCATTTAAAAATAATTTTATAAAAATCTAGGAGTTATATAAGTATAGGAAAATCACATTTTAAAACCAAAAATCATTCCCAAGCGTAAATTTAATACTATCTATCCAATCATAGTATAGTGAGAAACAATATCGCTTACCTCATCCAAATCTATCCAAATCGACACTAAATTAAAGAGCTCTCTATCGTGAGCGCAATGCAAGAAATGACATCCAAAATGGACCTCGTATGCAAAAGCTATGGTATATCTATGATATATGTTTATTTAAATGATTTAATTAACTTAAACAATAATTAGCTAAATTAATTACTCATTAATTATCTTCTCAAATAGTAATCATTGTGCACATCATACATGTCTGATACAAGAAAAACCATGGCTATAAACTTTAGAATCTGCTTTCTCCCAATCCCCTACACGAAATTACGGACCGATTTCGCCGACGCATTACTTTACGCATCTCTTCGTGTTGCACACCATGATGTATATACCAATCCATTCGGCATGATTGCGACCTAGAGCCAAACTCCTTCCCCTTATGCGATTCATTTTCCTATGATGAATGAGGCTTGATGAAATTTAGTGTAAATGTGTGGTTTATGATGAGAAGCGCGACAGTCGTCTCCTATCCACCTAACATCAACCACATTGCCAAAAAATTCGAACCCTAGTTTGCTAATTGAAGATGTCCTCCACCCCAATATTGATCTCTTATCACTAAACAGATATAAGCATGAAAATCTCGTCATCGCGGGTTGAACGAAGATAGTTTAAGGATATATCGTGGAGTAAATTGAAAGATCTCGATTTTTGAATGTGAAAAATAGGGTAGCCATTGGTATCCTAAAGCTTAATGGAATAGTGTTTGTGAACAGTGAATGGCTAACGGCTAATGAGGTTTTGGATAAGGTTTAGTAATATGTTATTCTTTTTATTTAAATTTCTTTAATAGAACGATGCTCATTTTGAGCTCGTATGATCAAATGGTGTGTCCGATCGTTACAAAATTTGTCTACATGTATCACTTCATTTTTCCAGTCTCGATAGTACAAATTTCGTCGCTATCCAAGACTGCACTATTGGATGATAATTTTATGAATTTCAAGACCGTTTTGACCATTCGACTGTTCCATCTCCAAATATAGCAATCCACATACTTATTTCTATTTGCAACATCGATACGAACTCAACGGAAGTGCCATCGAGTCCTGATTCGATCATATGTGAAAAATCACATTTTAGGACCATTAATTGATTAACAATTAAATATTTAAATCAATTATTTAAATCTATCTTCGTAAAAATATGGGTCTTTATAGAAGCCGTCATGGGGAGTTATCATATGTCAATAAAGCAACTGAGTATAGATCAGATTAAGCCAGGGTGAAGAACCATCATGTGAGAGAAGTGGTAATCACGATCAATTTAGTAAAATAATCGTGTATCAATTTGGTGAAGTTACATAAAGATAGAGCGACCAAGCCATCAAAGGGAGGTTCAGGAAGTAGCCACCGTGAAACAACTCGGTAGTGCCTTCATGGAAATTCCAATGGTTGTCATGAGAAAAATGCATATATACCATCTTGAAGCAACTTAGGAAGTAGCCATTGCAAGTCACTTTGTTACAAAAAGCGATATGCCAATAGTAAGAGTAACTGTGAACGATTGGAAGCCATCGAATTCGGATAGTGTCAACAAGGAATTATTCATTAAAGTTTTCATAATAACACTCAAGGTTGTTGTAAGATAGGATATGGGGTTGTCACGATGTAATCCAAGAGACAACCATTGTAAGGAGTTAAACTAGAAGTACCCATAGTCCTCGTGGCAAATATGAGCTATCTGAAATAACCTAAGAGCAGTTGACATGAGTTTATTCTTAATGCCATTGAATGAATAATGACAATGCATTATTAACCCACGAACATTGATAACGTTCCATGAAGATCAATCTCCATCTTCCATTTATTCCAAGCGACTCATTGTAAAAATCCAAAGGTTGAAGGTTTCTATAAATAAAGGGGGACCCCCCTTAAGGGATGATTTTTTTGATTTCATCTTCTTCTTTATTTTCATTTTATTGCAAGTAAGAGGGAAAAGCTTGAGTGAGGGACATTGATGGCCGATTGAGCGATCTTGACTTTGCAACTTCGTAATAAAGGATTTAAACAATTAATAATTTGCATAATGACTCCTCGTGGATTTATGAAGGCTACTTGTGAATCTATGGTTAGCATATTTGACTATGAACACAATTTTACTCAAGTATTTAAAAGATTGCTTAGACCCTAGACATAGTGCTACCAATAAGTGGTGCTTTCACTGAGAGTTGAATTTGGGGCATCTTGAAGACTAACTTAACAAAAGTGCTTATACAATGGGAAAATCAACTAAGAAAATTAGTGTTGCACAAGAAGAAGTCACACATCATATTCATCTTGGGGACAATGTGACCCTACGATTTGACATAGGAAATGTAGAAGCGGGACAAAATTCCACACATATGGAGACATTAAAGGAGAAGGACAAATTCCAAGTCATGAAGAGGAAACTAAAAGTTGCATGAGTTTATTAAAGCATTAGTTGCTCAAAAATCTTCGAAAATACCAAAAAGAGCAAAAGAGACGGAAGAAGAGGAGGTTGAATCTCCACACGAGAAAGTAGCAGAGTCAAATTAAGGAGGAAGAATGTTGGCAAAAGCACCCTAGGACCATAAAAGAGGAAAGAAGGTCACCTAACTCAAAAACTGTGTAGAAATTCAAGATCATCAATCGAAAAATCTACAAGCTCCACTTTGCAAAAGCACTACAAGTCGAAGTGAAAAAATTATTAAGATGACGAAGCTTATTTCAGGGACTTAGCTAAAAGAACATTAAGGATATGATTAAATTAAAGTGAAAGAGGTCAATCAGCCTTAAAGCTAAAAATAATTTTAGTGTAGCATCATTCACTAAAAGAATTATGGTAATATCATTACTTTCGTATGTTAAAATCTCATCGAATCAGTATGATGGCTCCACAGATCTGAACGTCCACCTGATAGCATTCCAAAGCCAAATGGATTTGTATGATGCCTCAGGAGCAGTGCGATGTAGGCTATTCTCGACCTATTCTTTGAAGCTGCAACAAAGTGGTATCGGTGTTATGGAGAAAGGACAATCTACAAATGGGAACAATTCTCATTTAATTTATTAGCCCAATTTTGTACTTCTAAGGAACCTCCAATTGATGCAAGCATATTGGATAACATCAAACAGAAACTAGAGGAATTATTAAGGGATTATTTGAAGAGATTTAATGCATAAGCTAATAAATCGGAAAGGGTAAGTGATAGAGAAAAATCGATGGCCGTAAAATCTGGTTCAAATAGAAACACATCATTTTAGGAAGAGCAGTACATCCATGAATGCAAAGACCTATTAGCTTTCGACTTTCGAGCTGATAAATTTTTGCAAATGGGTGAAATGTTTCATAATAGAATAAAATCAAAGGGAGAAATGGAACTTTTTAGTCCCCCAAAAAAAGGAAAGATGGGAAGAATCCACCAAAGCAAATACTATTGTGCTAAATCAACCAATATCCTATATATATGTTGTTACAAATAATGAACTTGACTACTCAGTTTCAATTAAAGAAAGGATGAATTTGACTACTCGATTTCATTTAAAGAAAGGATGAATCCAAAGCGGAATAAAAGGGATGATTAATGTGTGTACCATAAAGTAAATGGCCATAATGTAGGTCTCGGAAGGGATCATCCAAAATATGATTAGAAAGGGAATGCTTAGAGAATTTGAGAAGATTGATCAAAAACCCACACGTAATGAAAATCCACCCATCAACAACAGCGGCATCATGGAAAGCCATCTTCCATCGGGTTTACTATAACTAATGAACCGTATCGATGTGATCCATAAAGGGTCATACATAGCATACTTGAGCAAAGGATCAAAAATTCGGTATGTGAGAAAGGCTAAAGAAGGGATCTACTCAATTAACGATGATCCTCAACTGAAATCTTTTACAAGTGAGATGAAAGTGCCAAATTTGGTAGTAACTTCCAAAAAGCTGAGGGAAATTCGACATCCTTACAACGAACCTCTTATGGTAACTTCCTAAATAGGACTCTTACTATATCCAAAATTATGATAGACATGGGCAACACAGTGAATGTCATCTTTACAAATTCTTTCGGACAGATGAGAATCCTTGAAAAAAAAATTAAACCTAGTCTGCACTCAATTTTTGGATTCAATAATAAAGGTTTAACTCCAAAGGGTCAAATCAAATTGTTTGTCCAAATCGACACCCCTTCACATTCAAGAATATTTGAAACATTATTTGTGATTATAGACTAGCCTCCTTAGTACAATGATTTCTTTAGAAGACCATTACCTGACGAGATTGATGCTTTTCTATCACCAAAATATTTTTTAGTTAAATTTCTTTGTCGTGAGCAGTTTAATTCTCATGGAATGTGTTTTGCAACACTTGAGAAATTCAGTGAAATGATAGGATCTTTCTATTTACCTAGATCAAATAAATGTGATCAAAATGAAAAGCCCTTCCACATCAGTCCTTGAAAACTGATATTTACGGTGCAAAACTCAAACTTTCCTCCAATGGTAAGCTGAATGATCAATAACGAAGTTAAATTCAAAGCAAGGAAAAGGAAGTATGTAGAATTAAACAAAATTAATCATAATGAAAATGTAGATTTGGAGGAAATAACCCCCCATATAGATTTAAGGGATGGATGAGAAAATGCATAATCAATGGAGAGCTTCGAAGAGGTAAAATTAGATTCCTAGGATTCTACAAAAATCATGTAAATTGGTAAAGGAATGAGTTGAGTACTAAAGAAAGGTTGATCTCATTTACACAATCAAGTATAGACATATTTGCATGGACTCACATTGACATGGAAAGAATTAACCCATCTGTAATGTGTCATGCGTTCAACATTGAACCAAAGTTTGTTCCAGTGAGGAAAAAGAAACGGTTGTTTGGCAAAACCCGCACCGCTGCAATAAAGGAGGAGGTGAAGAAGTTGTTAGAGAACGGGTTTGTAAATGAGGTGTAATGACCTATATTTTACATATCAAAGGATCGTAAATTATCTTTATTTTATTCATAGAAGGTCATGTAGCTCTAAAATTTTGGAAAGTGGCTCTTTGGAACATTTTCCAAATCTGTGATTTTTTCTAAATTTCTATATCACCATTTTAACCTCTTGTTTGGACTATAACTTTTGATAGGAGCCAAAATAGTGTCTCAAACCACTTGCATTACTTCGGGATAATGGTTTCTCATTCCGTAGAATGGTCATAACAGAAAAACAGACATACAGTTTGAAAGATATAGCTACTTTAAGTTTTCTACGTTAATGGGTGATTTACAAAGCCCATGCTTAAGCCCACTCAACCATCTTGAAAATCATGCCAAGGGTAGGCTATAAGAACTGATCTAAGTCATTTCCATCTTGCAAAAATAGCTTTATATCTCCATTAACCCTAATTTCATCAAAAATAACATCATTTTCTTGCTAATCTAGGCCTAAATCATAATTGGAGGGGTAATTAGCATCTAGCGATCGGAGGTTGTCATTTTACTGAATTCTACTCATCTCCTTTGCTATCCACTTTAGCTCTAAGGAGAAAATTTTGTATTTTAGATATTTTTTGAGTGGTTCTTGACCTCTCAACCAACTCTGCATGCTCATATAGTTAGAAGGGTGTTTTTTACATGATTTTTATTGTGAAGTATTTTCTAACCTTAATCACATTTCCTTAAACGTTTATGGCTGAAATCTAAATGTTTTAAGATGGATATCAAGTGGTTTCAACTTCTTTTGCTCATGTGGACATATTAGTGTAAATGATAGATCTAGAATAGTATTTACTTGATTATCATGTTTGTATGAATTGCATATTTGTGTGGACGTATGTAGGTGATATTTCATGTTTGTATGTTGTGCTTTGATGTGGTTTGCTAGTGCATTTGGGTGGTTAGAAAAGGAGTGGTCGAATTGGAAAATTGAAGGAAAAGATGGTCGGAATTGGATAAAACTTAGAGGAGGTGTTCTAAAGCATAGGTGGAGTGTAGGAAAATTGCACCAAAATTGAAGCAAAGGAAAAGACCTGGTACGGAAAGCTTCTTGTTGGTATCGAGTGC
This sequence comes from Allium cepa, assembly GCA_030765085.1. Lineage (NCBI taxonomy): Eukaryota > Viridiplantae > Streptophyta > Magnoliopsida > Asparagales > Amaryllidaceae > Allium > Allium cepa. The sequence goes on from CM060928.1 coordinate 149,927,806, forward strand.
TTCTGATTTTTGGAAAATGCTCGGTGGATGTTTGTTCTTTAAGTCAAGGCTAGGGGTGATGGGTGAAGGTCCAGTGCAATAATTTAGCTAAGTATTAGACTTTATACCAAGAGCTTTGGTGGGCATGAGAACAAGAGCTTTTGGATGTTGTACCAAGAGCTTCATAATTAATGTCGAGAGCTTTGGTGGAGAGTGGTCGGGATCAAATAACTTGGAAGGTGGAATACTAGAGGTTAGGGAAGAAGATTAGTCAAGATTGGCTAAGTACCCAACTTGGTACCAAAAACTTTTGATCGGTACCAAGATGTTTAAAATGATGGATTCAGGATGAAAATTCCAAAGACAGAAGTAGAGGCTCTACAGAGCATTCTAAAAGGTGTGTGTTTGTTTGCTTAGGGTTTGATGGCATTTGTAGTAGCACAATGATGGCTTTGGAACTTCGGTGATGGCAACTCAATGATGAATGGAGTTGGGTACTGATGATGGTGGCTCGATGGGGGAACGTTTCATTAGAATGTTTGTCCATAATAGGCAGGTTCTAGGAAGGTGATCTATGGGTATAGCATGATCATGGTTCTATAGAATGGAGGAATATGGGATGGTTCCTCGAGAGTAATGGAAACTAGATGGAGTAAGGAAAGGGCATGGATACACGTGTTAAGGGAACATTGATGCTCAGATTGTTTTCTAATGTACTCAAAAGCAGGATATAATGAGTGCACTTATGGGTAAACTGAAATGCTACCCTAGATCAAAGTTTTGGATCCGTACACCTTAGATCGATGGATTTTCTCTAGTTTTATGTAACATCCTTCACTTGAAGGCCCAAAACTAATATCTACAAATGCTGCAGTCATCTATAGTTATTAATTTTCAGTGACCAAATGCGGTGATGTTAGATACATTAATAAAGCAGAAACACAATTAGTCTTAGTTCGTAAACCACGTCCAAAGAAATATAATTATTACAAAATACGCCAAGAGTGACATACGAAGATGCCCCCTTGGATGATTAAGGTCTAAACATAGATAATTAAACATCTTTTCCATTACAACTAAAACACAGCAGAATCAAACAGAAAGAACTCCTAATAGTTAGCTTTCCTCCTACACGTCTCTGGAATCTTATTCGTCTAAAGGAGAACCTGAAAAACTTAACTCTCTAACTACTCAAAATTAATCAAGCACCCAATAGTTTAAGGGTAAACACAAACATCGAGTCAAATAAAAAGCCTGGTGTGAATAATAACCTACCATCTCGAACCATACAGATATCTAGTGAGATCACACCGTTTAGCAGAACAAGTTTACCCCTTACTAATATCCTAACTCAATTTATAATACTCATATACCGAGCACCTGAATCCACAATGCTTAAGATATAACACAATAAAATATATCATGACGATATGCAAACATACAATTTATTCTAGATTTTCCATCCCTATTCATTTAACTATCTACCTTGGTTATACTTTCTAGGGTCACTATTAACCTATTAGTTTTCATGGGCTGACTATTAACTTGTTCAAAGCTTATAGACTATCTTCTCGGTTTCATAGTTTTCATGGGTTCACTAAGAACCTATCGGTATCTACTAATAACTTCTCTCATATTATAGTTTCATGGATTAACTGCGAACCTATTTATCTATATCAATAACTTAATCCGGACATAGGTTTCATGGGATCACAATGAACCTATTGGCCCCTACCAATAACATTTCCAAACATAGTTTTCATGGGTTTACAACGAACTATCTAAACTCAGTCTTTGGGCATCCTATATTCTGGTCTATGTGACCTCCTGGATGCAATTGTACTCACACAGGAGTTAGCTCAATGTATATTCACTATTGGGTCAACCTAACTGGTTATTGTGCCCTTAATACCCTAAAATACAACTATGGGTTAATTATAAAGTGAATATGTTTGCAGAAGAAGCACATATGTTAACTGATCATAACATAATAATATAAACATATATGGTTTAATTTCCTGTAATCATTTTCAAATGAAACATGGTTAATACCTTTAACCTATTATCTTTAGCAAGGAAAGCTTCTTCAAAAACTCCAAAGTTAAATGCCATTTCAAAAACTTTTTCATATTGCCATGGGTTTATCTTAAAAATTGAGATCGGGTTCCTTATTTTGAAAAATAAGGCTTTCGAAACCTTAGACTCTCTCTTTCGAAACCATTAAAATATATCCTTCGAAAGTATTCATACCTTTTTTTCAAACTACTTAAATATATGCCTTTCAAAACACTTAAAGCATCTCTTTCGAAAGCATTAAAACCTTCCTTTCGAAACCAATAAAACATTCCTTTTGAAAGTATTAAAGCTTATCTTTCAAAACCACTTAGTCCAAGTAGATTTTAAAGAAGCACAGCTTTGAAACCATTTGAAAGTGTCTCTTTCAAAATCTTTAGGTTTAACCTTAAATATAACTTCTAGATCAAAGTGAACATAGGCGAAAGTAACCCTTTCGAACACATTAATCTCCAAGTTAAAGTGTTCGGGGAAACAGATGGCTTCGAAACCACTCTTTTGAAAGAAATAATCTTTAAGTAAAATAATAGGAAAGCGATAGCTTCGAGATGACCTTTCAAAACTATTGCCTTCGAAACCTTTAATTTAAATGACAGTAAGGGCCCTTTCGAAAGCATTGGGAAGTGGCTTTAATGTTACTAAAACAAACACTTCCATTTTGATCTCATTGTCATAATGCTATAAAGAAAAGCGACCTTTAATTAATTCAAAAGGTATGAAGAAGACAACTAGGTTTCAATTAGGTTCAAAAGAAACTACCCTTTCAAAAGCTTCTTGGAAAACAAGTGGTAACTCTTTGAAATGCTTCCTAAAAAACTCTTCTAAAAGCTTCTTTAGAAACAAAGTTAGCATCATCTCTTTTCAAAGGAAAACAAAGGCAAGTGGGTTGATTCGAAAGTTATTAAAAATGGTATCCACCCCTTTGGAAGCAAGCTTTCGAAACCATCCCCATGTGCATCTCTCCAATAGGCTACATACCAACTATTTGATATCATGTGTATTGCTTTCGAATGGGTTCGAAAGGCCTACTGGGTATGGTTTCGAAAGCAAGCATGTAGAAGTGGCGAAGTGGTAAATTATACCAAAACTAATTTTATGCCTTATAAATAACTTCTTTTCATCTAACTTGCCAATTTATCAAAATATAATTTCTTTCCATTTCTTTTTCAAAAATTCATTTCTAAAAAGGCTGTCATATTCATTGATTTATAATTAAAATATTTTAGCAAAGAAGCCCTTCCTCGTAACAAACCATTAAGAAATTTATGTCCTCAAACTTAATTAATTTAATTTCCATAGTAAATTACTTAGGAAAATTCCCCAAAAAATATTTCAATCACTTTTAATATGCTTTCTAACATATGTAAATTTTGGACCCAAAATACAGTATACAATTGCTGTAATTAATTTTTAACCCAAATTATCTATTTCTTCCATTCAGTATGTATAATAAATTATCCATAGCTTGAATAATTATGAAAATTTAAACCCATCTCCAAAATAATGTTTTACATAACATATTAAATCCTCACGGCATTCGAAACCCATTTTACATGATTTTAGCTTTAAATCGAATCAAAACTTTTACAAACTTACTTGTGCAAATCAAAAATGGCATATAGTCAAAGCATATCATCATTCAAATCATCCAAACGGTTTAAAACCTTAAATCCAAAATTAAGATTTTCATTAAAACATATATGACATGGTTTAGATTTTTATTCATCTTGTTTGGATAAGGAAATTGAGAATTGATCTTACATAATTCTTCCTTGCTTGAATCCTTAGCTTCTAGTTGATTTTGATCCCATTTTCTCCTAGGGTTATGGCTGGCTTTAGTTCTCCTTAGCTTTTGTTTTTGATTTATGAGCATGTATGAAATAAAATATGAAATAAAGGTTTAGGGGTTATGGGATTATGGTATATGGCTATTTTCCATAATGCCCTTGTCTTATTCTCTTGGGTAGTTAACTTACAAAACCATTTTTATAAACCTTTGCTTAAGATTTCATTTAGTTAAGACACGACCTCTATTTAGTTTTCAAATCTCAATCCCTTTATCATTATGTTATCTACATTAGTCTATTTAATTTATCTAATTAAATCTCTTAAATAATGTTATTTAAACTTTGGGGTGTTACATGTTAGCTTCAAGCTAGAGATGAGTACACTGAAAACCAGGATTTCTTTTAGTCCTTGACATAAGAAAGGTCATACGAGTCATCATATATCTAGAAAACATTGAGTGGTAGTGAGGATTGTTTGATGGATGTTATATATGGTTGCTTTGCTTGTTTCTACCATATTCTATCACTCTAGGATTGGAAATAGGTATTGGGGATAAGGATACCTGGACACCCATCATTATACTTAGTTTGTAGTATACCTTTATCATATTTATAGAGTGACATATTATGTTCATCATGTGCTAACTCTTTTATTGTAGGGACAAGTCAGGTATGGTTTGTATAGCCCTATTCCTTACTATATCAACTTGTATAGTATTTTAAGATTGATTTACCGCTCACACTAAACTGTTGTCTGACTTGAGGTTTTATGATTTTCTTCTTATTATCTTGGGTATCCTTAAATTAGTAGGCTTGATAGCGAATCTAGGTGTTATTCAGTAGTTATGCAGAAGACAAGTTGGATGGATCTATCTCGTATTACCTATTGGTTTCCATGCTGATTCCATTTTGCAATATGATGGAGCTTTGACAATGCTTGTTTATTGTTATTATTATTGTTTAGAGGCAGTTATTTGAGTTTATATTCATTCATATAAACTCTATTGCGTGATAAGCACTACGAATCTGTACTATGATATTTCGATCACTTAGTAATTACTATCTCTTCTGTTTATATTTATGATGTATATTATATTTTATTTCATGTGTTGTGATATATACAATAGATTCTGTGATGTTTTACTTCATTATCAACCCTGTTGATCATCCTACATCGACTGGGCATATCGACAACACACTATTTAGTTATATTGGATGCAGGTGGTGTAACGTAGTTGTAACATTTGGTATTAGAGCATAGGTTACACAATTAACCTAAGTTGATACCATGGTCCAGTGAAGATAGGGAAAGAGTTAACACCCTAGACTAGATGGGAGAGTATATATATATATATATATATATATACACGAGAGAGTGCGTACTTGTTATATATTTTTGTTTTCAAATTATATAGTAGAAATTATATAGTATATAAGTCTTATGCACACATGAGTACTATCGACATAGTTTTCTTTTTGAGAGACTAATCATTCTTGTTACAGACTGAGAATGAGTTTGAAAACAAGAAACGCTATGAGGAACTCCATCTCAAGAGGTGAGGAAGGATCAGCTTTGGGAGTTGTTAACCCTGACTTGCAAATTATGTTCGATACGATGATGCAAACATGCTTTAGAATTCCTAAGCGGCCACACCAAATATTTATGTTGGCGGTGGTGCTCAAGTGCAGGCACCGAGGCCTAACCTTTCCAAGCAATGCAAAGATTACTCTACCTTGGAAGGCAGGCCATTCCTTGGAATGAAGTTGGCCATCGAAGTGCAGGATTGGTTGGACACGTGACAGCGTATTTTTGGTGACGTGGAAGTAAACGATGCCATGAAAAGGAAGCTAGTCTCTAAACAGCTTCAAGGGCGGGCCATGAACCGGTGGAATTCCATTTCTATTGCTAGACCCAAGGATCAGTTCACTTGGGACCAGTTCAAGGCTAGGTTTGAGGAGAAGTTCGTTCCAACTGCCTAGAAGTCAGTGCTATCTAGGAGATTGTTGATTTAAAGTAGGGAGATATGTTTATCTTCGAGTATATTGCTGAGTTTGAGGCTTTTTTGAAGTACATGATGTCTTCATCGACACTTTATTAAGGAAGAATGGGAAGTTTCTTATGATTTTGATGACTATTTAGAGGAAAGTTTGGCGAGTCACATCAATGAGCCATTCGAGAGATTGTCGAGAAATCTCATCGCCAGAAGAGTTTATGCCCTAAGTCCAAATCAGCTGTTGTCGCCATGTAAGAGCCAAAAATGAAAAAGGGTGATGGAGGCAAGAAGAAATGGAACAGAAAGAAGAAGTTGTCCAAAGGAAAGAATTCTCAGAAATAAGGTAAATGGGATCCTGTTTGTTTTGGTTGTAGAGATAAGGGTCATCTAATCAAGAATTTCAAAGCTAATAGAAAGACGAAGTGTTATAACCGTGGTGAGTTTGGACATATGCAGAAAAGTTATTCAGAACCAGAATCATAGAAGCAGGTTGTGAAGGCATAAGCTTTGGACATTGCTTCGACTTCGTTGAGTGCTCCATCAACATAAAAGAAGGGAATAGCATTTTTATTCAAGGCATGCTTTCCATTTATGATGCCATACGTGTTTTATTCGATATCTGGGTTCACATTCCATCTCTAGTAGATGGATTGGGGTTAAAACCCAAAATAGTTGAGCGAGATTTGATTGTGATGAACCCTATTGGAGGCTTCACTATCCTGTGTATAGTTTATTGTGGTTTGGTCTTATCGAGTCATAGATGCTCTTTTATTTGTGATTGCTTTATTTTAAATTTCAATAGGTTCGGGATTATCTTAGTGATGGACTGGCCAAGGAAGTATGTGATGGTAGTGGATTGCAAGAAGCTATTGGTGATGATCGGGGATGAGGAGGGGAAGACGATAGTGACTGGCTACCTACTGGAGGATGGGTTATGGTTAGCTTTCTATATTCACACGAGGTTCCATGGAATGGATTTTCATATGTGCCTATCATTAGAGAGTATTGAGATGTATTTGCGGAGGTTATCGAATTACCACCGCATCTAAAGATTGAGTTTCTTATAGACTTAGCAAAGGATACCAAATCAATAGTTATACCTTTATGGTGTATGGTACCCATAGAGAAAAAGGACTTGTGGTCCACTATAGTATTGGCTACCAAGGAGGATGACTTTCTGAGGTTGTGTATAGATTACCATGAGCTTAATAAGGTGATGAAGAAGTAAACTATCCACTCCCACATATTGATGACTTGTTCGATCAGCTCCATAGTGAGAAGGTGTTCTTCTAATTGGACTTGGCGATGAGATTTCACTAATTAAGAGTAGTGAAGGATAGTGTGCCAATCATTGTGTTTTGTATACAGTCCGGTTTCTATGAGTGATAGGCTATGCCATTCGAGCTAACCAATGCTTCGGCAAACTTTGTCGATCTCATGAGCCGCGTCCTTAGGGTTTAACTAAACAATTTGGTGCTTATGTTTATGGATGATATTCTGATCAATTCTATAATAGAGGAGGTACATGAGACGCACATGTATTCATCACGTTCCCAAAGTGTTGTATTTGTAATAAGTACAGGAGGACTTACATCCAATAAAACATGTCAACGGTTTGTTACAATACTTTAATTCATTTGACTACTTAATAGCATGGACAAGAGATCCTTTGGCTTAAAAATAATTTACTTTAGTGAGAAAGTTGGTTTATAATAAATAACTAGTAGAGTTTTAAGACACTTCTTATAAATAATAAACTTTAATTAAATCAAAAGTTAAAAACTTAATCAGACTTTAATAAATCTTAATTAAATCAAAATTAATCAAATATAAACCTTAATTAAAAATTTGTTTATACTTAAAGTTAACTAAATAGCATTCATTTAAAATTAAACCCTAATTAAGTAATAATTAAGTGAATACTTAACCTTTAATTAAATAATAATTAATTAAATAATCAACTTTAATTAAATAATTAATTACAATAAATAAACTTGATTAAATAAAAATTAATCTCCTTTTATCTTAATTAATCACTATTTAGGACTTCCTTAATAAAAAATAATTAATTTCGTTAATAAATTCTTAAACTCTAATTAATTAACCTAATTAATTATAATTACCCAAATTAATAAATTAATAAATAATTAAATAATAAAACTTATACTTTTGATTTACTTAATTTGTTTGAAAATATTTTTTTTCAAAATTAATCCAAAAGTAAACACTTTAAAACTTGAAATCGAGAATTTTCCTAAACTACATCCATAACGACTATCGTTATGAGCACGGTTCGCTAGAATTGATTTCTGGTGAAAATATCGCTTCAAATCTAGCTATGATGTATTTGAAATATTATTTGAAAATTCTGCAAAAAAACTTAAAACAAAGGATATAAACTTGGAAAACGTTTTCAAAAGCCAAAACTAGAAATTAAGATTTTCTTTCTCCATCGAATCTCAAGTCCTTTTGCGACCATTTAAATGTTAGTTCCATAAACATTTCCATCACATACTTGGTTTTTCTTTCACAAAAAATACTACCATTTATCATAAACCAACATCACATATCCATATCCACATATCAACATATTATCCAAATCACAAATCTATACCAAACTACAAACTTGCAATCCTATATTATCCAACAACATAATATTTCAATATAACAAGCATTATACTTTTACAACATATAGTTCATCAAAATCAAGTAGTTTTCTTTTCCAAAATAATAGTCTTACTCACCGAAACTTTATTAACTCAGGGCGAACTTCAACTAAAACTTTGAAACAACCTACGATCTTGAAAACTTGTTGACTTTGGATGCTTGAACACCAAAAAATGTACTCGATCGGGGTTAGTTGGGCTCTGCCATGTAGGTTAGTGGAGGGTGGTTGCTTATAGTTTGAAAGAAAGTGTTTAGAATATGTAGGAGTGATTTAGTGAACTAAAGAGAAGAGTTTAAGCAGAAAGAAGTGATTTTTCCTCACTTTATAAATTATGAGGAGAAGCCATGGAACTTTTCTTAAGCTCTTAAGGAAATTTGAGAATGAAGAAGAGGATTGTAAAATGAGAAATATGAAAGGGAATGGGTATTTATAATCTTAGAAAATACTTAAAATATATAAAGTGCTTTGAATTAAATATTCACACATGCATGCATCTCCCTCCCATGACTTCTACCTTCTACATGTACCCACCCCCCTCCATCGTGTAACTATTCATGCCATACACCCTTGTCCTTTATGTTGAGATAAGTATTTTATATGTTAAAATATATACATTTTCTATTAATAAAATCTCCTTTAATCTTATATATATATATATATATATATATAACTAAGTGAGGAAATATATACACGCATATATTCATGTACACATCATGTTAAGATAGTTTGCAGTTTGTAAATATGTGCTTACAATAGTGCTATGACATTTTAGATAACTTTTAACCAATGAATAATTAAGATTTCGAAAATTAATTTCTGACCATATTTACTATTTTTTCTAAACTATATATGTTGGTAAATAAAATTTGAAAATGATTTTATCGTCATATTAAATATTTAAAATAATTTTATTTGTCAATAAAAATCCATTTATTTATTTTTAAAATATATTTAAATATTCATTTATTTAGCGATTAAATTCTAGATTGTTACACTCTTCCCCTTAAAAGAATTTCGTCTTGAAATTAGCAGACAAGGAGATAATTCAAATTACGCAAAGAGCTATATATTCATATCATAAAACACATACAAAGACATACACCGAGCATCCATAGCAAACATGCTTACTCTATACATACAATCTGTGACTAGCTGTCCTAACATCAACTAGCGATAGGCTTCTTTCATATAATCCACAGTCTCCCAAATGCAGTCTATTGGATCCTCACTCCATAGAATCTTGATTAGTCGCGCCACCTTATTATGCAATTTCTTTCCATCTAGATTCACAACATAAACTAGATGTCTAACCACTGTCAAGTTCGGTTATATCTCCAATTCCTCTTGAACCGACGGCTCCACAATCAAAGACAGGTCATGAACATATTTTCTCAAATAAGAGACATGAAACACACTATGAACACCCATCAACCTCTCTGGTAACTAAACCTTATAAGCAAGCGATCCGATTCTCTTAAGAATACAGAAAAGCCCAGCATACCTTAGAACTAACTTTCCTGCATTCCCAAATCTAACAACTCCTCTTATTGGTGAAATCTTAACGAACACCGTCTCCAACCACAAATTCCAAATCTCTTCGCCTCTTATCAACATAACTCTTTTGGCAATCTTGGGATTCCTTCATTCTTTTCTTAATCACTACAACTTTTTCAGTAGCCTCTTGAATCACGTCCGTCCCAAGTACTAGTCTATCTCCCATTTCAACCTAATACGTTGGTGACTTGCACGGTATTCTATATATAGCTTCAGAAGGTGCCATACCAATGCTTGCATAGATGCTACTATTGTAGGAGAAGTCAACTAAATGAAGATGATCCACTAAAATCCAGAATACATGCTCTTAAGAGATCCTTTAGAATTTAATTATCTCGCTTCGTCCTTCCATCTATTTTGGGGTGGTATGCTATGCTTAAGCTGAACTTTTTTCCTAGAGTTATTTGCAATACTTCTCAAAATTGACTATTAAATATGGGGTCTCGATTGCTTACTATATTTATAGGAACACCATGCAACCTGGGTATCGTACTCATAAAAAATTCAACTAAAGAAGCTGCAGTCCTTATTGGTTTTACGGGATTAAAATAAGCGCTTTTTGTTAGCTGACCCATGCTAACCCATACTCTTTCATTTCCTTTTCTGGTCCTTGGTAAACGATTGATAAAATCCACCGATAACATTTCATATTTCCAATTAGGTATTTCCAAGGGTTGAAATAATCCGGCTATATTCTGATGATCACCTTTGATTTGTTAACAACACAAACATTTGTTAACATAAGCTGAAATGCCTTTCTTTATTCCCGGCCACCAAAGCACTCGCCTCATATCCCTATACATCTTCCGAACTCCCGGATGGTTACTTATCTTAGATTTATGGCATTTTGAAAAAAACTGCTTGCTTCAGCCCATCCACATCTGAAATATACAATCATCCATCCATCCTTAAAGCACCTCGGCCATCTCTCTCGAAAACCGAATTTCTGCTCTCTTCAACCTGTTGTATTTCATCCTTCCTTTGATTTTTCTTAATCATTGCCTGAAGTATCGGGGGTAACATCCACGAGAGTAAAAAAAACATTTCTGCTTAAGGCATCTGCCACCACATCAGCCTTTCCTGACGTATAAAGAATATCCAAGTCATAAGCCACCAGAAACTCTAACCACCTTTGTTGCCTCAAGTTTAAATCCTTCTGAGTAAAAAAGATACTTCATGGATTTATGATCCATGAAGAGCTCGAATTTTTCACCCAATTAATCAAAGAAACTTACTCCTAGAATCTCTAAAGTATAGAAAGAAACTAAGAGGAATAGAAGGATCCTTACCTAGCAAGTAGTGCCTCCACATTTTTAATGCAAAGACAACGGCCAACAATTTCAGGTCATGTGAAGCATAGTTCTTCTCATGAGGCTTCAACTATTTGCTTGCATATGCAATCACTCATACATCAAAACAACACCTAGTCCCACTCCACAAGCATCTCAGCAAACCGTGAACCCACTATTTTCATCTAGTACAACAAAAAATTGGTGCACTGGTAAGTCTCTTCTTCAGTTCCAGAAATGCTTTTTCACACTTTTGGAGTCTATATAAACTTCTCTCCCTTCTTATTTAACATTGTCAAATGGGATGAAATCTTAGAATAATCTTAAATAAAACTCCTATAGTACCCTGCCAAGCCTAGGAAATTTCTAACTTTGGTAGGAGTCTGTGGGCACTTCCATTCTTGAAAAGTTTCCACCTTTTTGGGTCAAATGAAATGCCCTCTCATGATACAATGTGCTTAAAGCATCTCACATCCGATTTCTAAAAATGGCACTTAGAAAACTTCGCGTTCAGGACATGTCTCCCTAATGTTTCCGAGATCACTTCCAAATGATATTTATGCTCTTCCTAAGAATTGGAATATATATGGATGTCGTTGATGAAAACTAGCATAAAATATTAAGAACATCTTGAAAAACATGGTTCATGAGATCTATAAAATATGTAGGTGCATCCATTAGATCGAAAGGCATAACCAACTACTCAAAGAAATAGTCAAGGCCCCTAAACTCAGTTAATGGTACGTTACCTTCAACAACCCTCAACTGATGAAATACAGTAGCTATATCCATCTGATAAAATACCATAGCCCTATGAAATTGATCAAAAAGATCATCGATGAGTGGTATGGGATACTTGTTCCTAATTGTCAGCTTAATCAACTCCCTATAACCCGCATGCAACCTTAAAGAACCATCAAACTTAGCCGCAAAAACCACAACTGATCCCCAACTCGAATGACTGGGTCGAATCAATCCTCTCCTTAACAAGTGTTTGGTTTGATTTACCAATTCCTCTCTCTCCCACGAAGCCATCCTTCGCTTTGGTTGAACCAAAGGCCTTGGACCAAGGACTAAATCAATTCAAAACTCTATCTCGTGGCGTGGGTAAACTTTTAACCTCGTCGAATACATCGGGAAAATTCTTAACCACATAAGTAGATCCTAAATTTTCTTAGGATGCTTCCACGGCATATAAGAAACTACACATATAAATACTAGCTTCCTCACATGATACCTTAGAAAATCTTCCTAAATTAGTTACTAATGATATAGTTCTTTCATTATAATCTAAAACGGCTCCATATTTCGATAACCAATTCATATCAAGAATAATATTAAACCCTTTAAAGTCTAAGACATATGGGTCATAAGAAAAGTGATGAGAAAGGTAGAAAATTGGCACATTCTTACAAATCATATTCAAATGAGGGGTTAGGCACACACATAGGATTTTCTACAATACTCATAAAAAGTTGAAATTTGCTTACTGGTTCTAAAGAGATAAAACTATGAGAGGCACCAATATCGAATAATGTTCGAACAAAAATACCATTAATTAGTAATGCACTTTCAAGGATGACTTTCCCTTTCACAACCGTTGAAGTCGATGGTTCATCCTTAATAGCGTACACCTTGGGCTTCTGCACCTTCTTCATGAGTGGGTAATCCTTTACCATATAGCTAAGCCGATTGCAATTAAAACAGAGAGTCTATTGGGCCATTAGTGAGATGGGTCCACTTTGCTGCTTTGGAGCTTCACAATTTGGATAGTACCTGGCAATATGTCCTTTCTACTTGCAAATTTAACAACCATCATCCATAAGCTTTCCTTCTTGACCTTCTCTCAGTTCCCCTTTTCCTTTTTTCATCTAATTAGGATTAAACGTTCTCTTATTAGAACTATTTCCACCTGTATTTCCACTGGGTGCTACAGAATTAGGCTTCTTCTTTTCCAAGGCCTCATATCTTAGAGCCATGTCAACTAAATCCTCAAAAGTACTCTTAACGTAAGCAGCCATTCTCACGTGGTATTCTTCTCTCATACCCAAAACAGATATCTCATTTTTCTTTAATGGGGTGTTGATCAATTTTGGTCCAAAACAAGATAGCTCATTGAACTTTGTCTCATATTCTGCTATTGATAGATCATCCTGCTTCAGGTCCATGAAAATCATGTACATCCTGGTCTTTCCTGCCATTGGTAGGAATTGGTCCTAAAAAATCCTTTAAATGGACCCACGAAAACTCTTCTTCTAGAACATTTGCAGTAAGGGAGTCCTACCAAGCTGCTGCCCCCTTTTGTAGTTGCTATGCTGCTAAGAATCTTTTCTATTCATCTGATAAGCTAAGACCCTTAAAAATCTTTTCACAAGATCGCAACCAAGCTCATACTTCAATAATAGGTTCAGATTCTTTAAACTATTTTCCTCCTAGATTGGTGTAATCCTTGCATAAGATCGCGAAATTCACTCTTGGATACTTCGGCACTACCTCCTCGACAATCTGAACTCCTCTCGGATTTAGGGTTCAACCATTTGTAGTTGTAGTGCTACTCACTCCCCTACCTCGTCTGTCTCTATTACTCATGTCGTACTACCTGGACATAGTAAGATAATCATTAGAATACTTGAACGAGATAAATATGGAAGAAGAGTACTAATCAAACCTATTAAGATGATCTATCTATCAGAGATATATATGTATAGGCATACGAACAAAATTTACAAATACACACTCTCAAAGTTGAACCCAACCCAAAACCTAGGTGTTCGCTTGACCTAAGCTTTGATACCAAATGTAACGAACCGCCTTTCTTACTCCGAAAGACAAGTCATTAGGGGTAAAAGAAAAAAGAATGATAAGAAAAGATGACATAATCACAGAATCTCACAACGCAATAGATCAATATATAATAGGTAACATAAAGTTATAAATAGTCATTTCGATAAAAATAATACATCAAAGTCATTATATTACAACCTTCAACTAGACAGTTATAACTACCTGCCCATACAAAGTACATAGATCATACATAAACATAGCGGAATAAGATAATAACTAGCTAACGGTGAAGCCACCTACTCCAGCTCCTTAGATTTCCAATCACAAGAAACCTGGATCGCTTGGCTACTAATAAAAATTTAAATACCCAAGAGTTTTAGGAAAAAAATAAAACTCTAGGTCGGATATGGGTCTGGTGTGAATAAACTCAAAACAACTTAATTATTTCTTTTAAATCCCTTGAATATTAAAGGCATCTTTTAAGACCACGCCGCACACAATACGAACGGGTTTTTACCTTACGATAGTCAAAACACTTTATATATAAATCCAGCGATACTGTGATAATGTCTAGAGTTTTCAAGTAAAATAGAACATAGCTGAAATGCTTACATCTCACATTTCAACATATTGGGTACAACTAAATCCATACAGCAATTATTGGCAATGACCGGGCAAACAGGGTACCACCCATCATGGTGCATCTCTGGATAAAATAACATCGAGGACCATGTCGGTATCCCTGCCAACACAAGACGGCCTACCCCTTAATGGGTAGTGACGAGTATGATCACCCATCGGTGTGGATAAGCAACCATACTGATGCATACGTGGTTTGATAGTAAGGACTCTAGGTAGGTGTGATCTTACCCTAATGGGAGCAACCCACTTACCCTTGCTGCATATCCCCGATTATAGTCATTCTCAGTTGATGAGGCCTGCGGCTACATTTAGATTTACTATAGCACTGGCACTTGGAATGCTAACATTGCCTTCTAGATTTTGATAAAATCTCATCACTCATCCATGCAAGTTTGATGAACGAACCCAAAGCACTACTTCCACTACACTCATTATGGAGTCACCCTTAGGGTGAGTAGCAAATAGCCCTTGCACTTCAAAGTCTTCATCTTAGCCTCGAGTTAAATATTTCCAATTCGAATGCTTACGTTGGTTCGAAGTGGTTTTCAGATAACAACTACTATCCGATCCCAGTCTCTCCAAACCAACGTTCTACAATTTAAAGGGTCAAGTTGTTTATAGTGAACCATTCTACTATCAGGGTGTAAAGATTTACATATGAACATTCGTTCCATATACCTAGATTATCAAGACCCGCTTAACGAAATTAACTCCTTTGTATTTATTAATTTCCAAAAGTGCGGTATTTGTGATAAGTACAAGTTGACATACTTCTAATAAATGTGTCAACATTTTCTTACAGCTACTTTAATTAATTTAGCTACTTAATCGCATGGGCAAGAGACCCTCTGGTTTAAAAATAATTTACTTTTAGAAAAAAAGTTGGTTTAAAATAAACAACTAGTAGAGTTTTAAGATACTTTAATTAAATCATAAGTTAAACAATTAATAAGACTTTAATAAATCTTAATTAAATAAAAATTAATCAAATTTAAACCTTAATTAATTAATAATTTATTTATACTTAAACTTTAATTAAACAGCATTCATTTAAATTAAACCCTAATTAAGTAATAATTAAGTGAATAATTAACCTTTAATTAAAAAATAATTAATTAAATAATTAACTCTAATTAAATAATTAATTAAAATAAATAAAATTGATTAAATAAAAATTAATTTCCTTTTATCTTAATTAATCATTATTTAAAACTTCCTTAATTAAAAATAATTAACTTGGTTAATAATTTCTTAAACACTAATTACTTAACCTAATTAATTAATTAATTAGTTAAATAATAATTACCCTAATTAATAAATTGAAGAAACAAATTATTAAATAATAAAACTTAAAATTTTGACTTACTTAGTTTGTTTGAAAATATTTTTCGAAAACAATCCAAAAGAAAACACTTTAAAACTTGAAATCGTGAATTTTCGTGAACTGCCTCCATAGCGGCAATCGCTATGAGCGCGGTTCGCTAGAATTGATTTCTAGGTGGAATTCTCACTTTAATTCTAGCTACGACATATTTGAAAACTTAATTGGAAAGTTTGAAAAAACTTAAAATAAAGGTATAAACTTGGAAAACGCTTTCAAAAGCCAAAACTAGGAAACAAGATTTTCTTTTTCCATCGGATCTCAAGTCCTTTCACGACCATTTAAATTGTCATTGCATAATCATTCCATCACATACTTGCCCATATCCAACATATCAACATATTATCCAAATTACAAATCTATACCAAACCACCAACTTGCAATCATATATCATCCTACAACATGATATTTCAACACAAAAAACACTATATTTTTACAACATTTAGTTCATCAAAATCAAGCTATTTTCGTATCCAAAAATAAGAGTTCAAATCGCCGAAACTTTAATAACTCAAGGTGAACTTCAACTAAAACTTTAGAACAACCTAGGGTCTTACAATCTTGAAGACTTTAGATGCTTGAGCACCTAAAAATGGGCTCGGCCTAAGTTAATTGAGCTCAACCATGTAGGTTAGTTGAGGTTGGTTGCTTGTAGTTTGAAAAAAGGGTGTTGTAGAATATGTAGAAGTGATTTAGTGAACTAAAGAGATGAGTTTTAGTGGAAAGAAGTGATTTTTCTTCACTTTATAAATTATAAGGAGGAGCCATGAAACTTTGCTTAAGCTCCTAGGAAATTTGAGAAAGAAGAAGTGGATTGTAAAATGAGAAATATACAAGGGAATGGGTACTTATAAGCTTAGAAAAATATTTAAAATGTGTAAAGTGCTTTGAATAAAATATACACACATGCATGCACCTCCATCTTCCTCCCATGACTTTCGCCATCTCAATATACCCCCTCCATCATGTTAAATATCATCCCCTGCGACCTTTTCCTTTATGTTGAGATAAGTATTTTATATGTTAAAATGTATACACTGTCTATTAATAAAATCTCCTTTTATCTGATATATATATATATATATATATATATATATAGTTAAGTGAGAAAATATACACATGCATCTATACAAGTACACATCATGCTAAGATATTTTGTAGTCTGTATATATTTGTTTAAAATTATGCTATGAAATTTTAGATAACTTTTAACCAATGAAAAAAATCAAGATTTTGGAAAATAATTTCCGGTCACATTTTATATTTTTTTCTAAAGCTTTTAAATGGTAAAAGGATTAAATAATGATTATACATCATAAGTAAATATTTAAAATAAGTTTATTTGTAAATAAAAATACATTTATTTATTTTTAAAATATATTTAAATATTCATTTGTTTAGCGATTAAATTCTGGGCTGTTACACTCTCCCCCCTTAAAAAAATTCGTACTGAAATTAGCAAATGAGGAGATTATTCAAACTACACAAAAAGCTATATATTCACATCATAAACACATACAAAGACATATACTAAGCACCTACAGAAAACATGCATACATTATATATACAATCTACAACTAGTTATCCTAAAATCAACTAGGGATAGGCTTCTTTCTTATGATCCACGGTCACCCAATTATTGTCTTTTGGATCCTCACTCCATTGAATCTTAACAAGTCGCACCACCATGTTACGCAATCTCTTTTCATCCTTGCCCATAACATAAGCTTGATGTCTAACCACTATAAAGTTTCATTCTATCTCCAAATACTTTTGAATTAACAGCTCCACAATCAAAGATGGATCATGATCATATTTTCTCAAATGAGACACGCGGAACACATTATGAACACCTGCCAACCTCTCTGGTAACTCGACCTTATAAACTAGCAATATGATTCTCTCAAGAATATGGAAAGGTCCAACATACCTTGGAGCTAACTTTCCTGCATTCACAAATCTAACAGCCCTTCTTATTGGTGAAATCTTTACGAACAACAAGTCTCCACCCACAAATTCCAAATCTCTTCACCTCTTATTAGCATAACTCTTTTGGTAGTCTTGGGCTTTCATTATTCTTTTCTTAATCACTATAACTTTTTTGTCAGCCTCTTAGATCATGTCTAGCCCAAGTACTAGTCCATCTCCCATATCAACCCAACACGCTAGTGACTTACATGTTTTTCCATATAGGGCTTCATAAGGAGCCATACTGATGCTTACTTGAAGGCTATTGTTGTAGGAGAACTCAACTAAATGCGAATGATCCTCTCATGATCCACCTGAAAGAGACTATGCTATCAGATTGTGAAATATGGAATATATACTAAACTTATTAACTAGTGCGGAAAGTAATTATAAAATAAAAATAGTAGTAAAGTAAAATATAATGACATTAGATATTTTTATACTGGTCTGAACTCCCGTTCTACGTCCAGTCCCAGATTCCTTTTGGGTTTAGACTAGCAACCCTTACTTAACCAGAAGGAATAAGTTTACACCGCTTAAGCAACCGAATAGGACTTTGACCACCTGAGCAACCGAACAGGATTTTCCCACCTGAGCAACCGAACATGACTTTGATACAAATGAATTGATTGTCTTGACTTTGCATGCTCTTGTTATAACACAGATTTTTCAAATGAAGTACACCCTTTCTATAATACTTTCCGTAAGTTTAATATGTGTAATTGGGTGTATATGAAGATTAGGAAGATTTAGATTTGCTTGAGAAATGAAGAATTATAATCACTTGAAGCGATTGATAGTTGAGTATTCAAGAAAGCAAAAAATCAGAAATTAAGATCTTGTAAATTCAGAATAGATAATTGAAGTGAAGTTGATCTTGAGAATCATGTTTATTTATAGTAGATAAAGAGTTTTAACCTGTGGTGAAAGTTTATATCGAGCAACAATGGATGTATCTCTCTGTGAAGAAGCAATCTATTAGTGAAAGGAAGTGTCTCTTCATAAATATGACAGTTAAAAGCAGATCATTCGACTGATTGAGGAACTTTAATCGACTGAATTTGAAAACATATAGGTGCACATGTATATGCACATGATTAGCCCACTGAGTAAGTGCATTCAATCGACTGATATTTGAATTTTTATAAAACCTGCTTGAAAAACCATTTAAATTCAATTTTAAATAATCACTGTTGATATGTGAGGGAGTATGAGCTACTTAAGGATAGATTTTAACATATATGAACACAAATCTAGACTCTCAAACAAAAAATCAATATATGATCTTCGAGTCTAGTCGACTTCATAATTTGTAGTCATAGATTTGTTGAATATTTTATCATTCTTATGCCGCCTTGATCATCTTGGCATGAATCAAAACCTGAGATTCAACATTCTCCCCTTTTTGATCGATGACAACTCTTTATGATATATTGAAATATGAGCAAAATCTCGACAATAATCTTTATATAACTCCCATTGAATTCGAGACAAAATTTTTGTTAAGCCTTCCAAATTTTGTTTGTTCAACACTTCTTCTCCCGCTTTGTCATCGCCAAAAAGGAGATATGTAGATATATAAGAATATGTAAGCAATATACCATTATTCATAATATTCACAACGTAGATCATCATAAGAGCATATACGAATAATGACATACATAACAATATGAAATCACTGCACAACATAGAAAAAACTACATAGTTACCATTGTTCCAAAGTAAAACTTACCAATGTTGTAAAATAAAACATACATTGTTGCAAAATACTTAAAGTAAAAAATAGTAAACCACTCGCTCATCACGATTACCATCGGAGCTTTCCTCTTCATCATCCCCAGTAGAGTTACCCACTTCTTCTCCTTCTTCTTCTCCTTTTCGTCCTTCTTTGAAAGTTGACTAAGTGATCTGAGGTTACAGACGCTTTCCTGGATCCGTATGCATGTGGACGGATGCGGAAGAAGATGGACCACAAGAGAGTAATTCCTAAATATTATTCAAGAAACCTTTGATGTGATATAGCTTTGAGTTTACTTTGTTAACCATGGTCTCAACATCAAATAGTTACCTATCTAAAATCTTTTGGCTTCTAGGACTATTGTTAAAGCTTGTCATGGTTGAGCTTCCAATCCAATCTCTTCAATTTCATGGAATTCTTATGGGGCTTCAAGTTGGGAATAGGATTTGGCTTCGGTTTGAGGAGCTTGTTGTCTAGAAGAAGGTTGTGGCTATTCGGTTGCTTGGTTTTCTAGCCAATGTTCAAAACTTATAATAGTGTGGCTTTGGAATTTCTTCCGAAGTCCCATGAGGCTTAGGTTTTGGTGTTAAGGGAACCAATCATAGAATAGTCCTAATTTGGGAGATTAATTTTGAAATGATGAATAATTCTCATGATATAAGTGCCATAGTGTATGGTTTTCTTACGGCCTTGGTTAAAAGTTAGAAATTCATCAAGAATTACCTTAGCGTAACTAATGGAACGTTGTCCCCAAATAGCATATAGCGACTGAAAATCTCGCTTATAAACCTTTTTGTAGCTGCCTGTATGAGGATTGATAGAATGAGTAAGAGCTCGATGCATGATTCTAGCCTTCGGTCGAAGCTCTATTGCCTTGAATTCTGTTAAGTCTTCGGAGAGAAAATGATGGCTAGTGCTATCTCGGTTATCCATGTTAATTTCAATCTCCGTTAAATCTTCTCCTTCGGAAGGACAATTGAGTTCCTAGTCGAGCAACCGGAAAGAATATCTTCACAGCGCATACGACAGTCTATATACAGTCGTCGAGGTTATGAATATTGTGGTGATCCAAGTTGAGGTCTACATAGAAAAGCTTTATAAGGAGATGATTTATCTTTAATCCATTGGCATAGTAATCGAGTAAGGATTCCAAACCACTTCTTCTAGCAAGGTCTTGGATTGCATAGGAGGCAAAATTTGGATATTTGACAAAAGAACCTTCAAATATGCTTGAGTTTTTCATCTTATCGAATTTTTTTATTGCCTTTTCGTAGTGAATCCATCCTCTAATTTGTGATTCAGAGGGTCCAGCAAAGGAGGAGGAGGGTCTTGCTCTTTTGGGTGGCATTTGGGTTAGCTTTTGGAGAAGAAAACTTGAAATTGATGTAGGGATTTGGGCTTTTTGGTGAAGGAGATATATAGAGAGTGAAAGGTTAAACAAAATAATGAAGGGTTGTTTGATTTTATGAAGTTTATATTGGGAATTGAAATGTCTATTTGTACTAAAAAACCTGGTTTCCAGATTTAGTCAACTGGATATTCAATTTTAGTCGACTGAATGGTAATCCAAGATCCATATTTATTAGTTCATTTTTTGGGAATTCAGTCGACTGAATGGTTAAGTCAGTCGACTAAATGCAGGGAAATTTTTTATGTTTAAAACGATATTCAGTCGACTTTCTGGCATGAACCAGTTGATTGAATTTTCTGACAAAGCAGATCTTCAATTTTATTAATCAAAGAAAATATACAATGATATTAAAAAATTACAGCGGGGAAAAACAATAGAAAGAAAATTATTTGGAGGATCCAGAAAACATGGGAGTTGTACATTCCTCCAGCTCGATTTTGGTAATTTCTCGTGACGGTTGAACAGTAAAGCGAACCCATTAATTCAGAGAATAAGATGGCAGCTGGGAGATGGATTATGCACATAATTATTTGATAGAGGGGAACCATAAAATTTTAGAGAAAATTTCTCGAGCAGACTAAGTCCTCTGCCATGATTCTTTTGTTCAGAAAACATCCCTCTTTGTATGTTTAATGATTCTCTTTGATAATCTTCTATTTTTTTTAGTAATAGATGGAGAACCAAAACCAATATCCCTTCGCACTCGCTTAGATTCAAGCGTATATCTGGTATGATAGCCATGAGGGGCTATAGGAACAGGCTCGTAAATTGGAGGAGTTGGTAGATGAATAATACCATAACTTGGAGAGGAATAATCTGAAGTTTCTTGTGAAGACATGATGATGAAAAGAGCTTGTGTAATTACAAAAAAATGATATGAAAAAGTATAGAAAATAAAGGTTTATATAAGACATAAATTTTCAGAAATAGGAATCAAACTAATGGTAAAATTAGTTAAGACTAGAAAAGAAATGGTTGGTTAGAAGTTAAACTAATGTATGGTTTAAAATTTAAACTCTAAAAATATAAAATATAAAAAGAGGTGAAGTATACCTTTAGATGTGAAAAACCATATAGCTTTATAGGAAATGCATGTAAATTCTAGTCGTGAGACCAGAGGTCGGATGTCGGCAACTCCATTTTTGAATAATATTTTTGTTTTTGAAAGAAAAAGAAATCTAAAAATATAGCTTATAAATCTTTTTACGATATAATTTCTAATTCTCTTCTTAATTTTATAAAAATATTTTCATTTAATGGTTTTGTAAATATATCAGCCAGCTGGTTTTCAGAAGTAACAAGTTCTAATCTGACTATATTCTTTTCAATATTATCACGAAGAAAATGGTGACGGATGTCAATATGTTTTGTTCATGAATGATTTACGGGATTTTTAGATAAGTTTGTAGCACTTGTGTTATCACAAAAAATAGTTGATTTAGATAAATTTATTCCAAAATCTTGAAGCGTTTCTTGAATGTAGATGACTTGAGCACATGCTAAAGCAGTTGAAATATATTCTGCTTCACAAGTGGAGAGGGAGACACAATTTTGTTTCCTGTTAAACCAAGATACTAAGGATTTTCCATTGAAGTAACAGGTTCCACTTGTACCTTTTCTATTTGTCCGACATCCTCCAAAATCAGCATCACTATAGGATACTAACTCGAAAGGACATACCTTCGGATAGAAAAATCCGAAATCTTTTATTCTGACTAGATAACATAATATTCGCTTCACCGCTAACATATGCGATTCTTTAGGATTTGCTTGAAATCGAGCACATAAACAAACACTCATCATTATGTCAGGTCTAGTAGTAGTTAGATAAAGTAAAGATCCAATTATACTTCGATATAATTTATGGTCAAACACTTTTTCCATCTTCATCTCGATCGAGATGTATTGTTGTACTCATTGGAGTTGGTTTCGCAGAAGTACTTTCCATTCCAAAGCGTTTAATTATTACAATATTTTTCTTGACTAATAAAAATTCCATTATCTAATTGTTTAATATATATTCCAAGAAAACATGATAATTCTTCTATATGTGACGTTTCAAATTCTTTGGTCTTTATGTTAGAAAATTCCTGACATAACTTATCATTTGTAGTACCAAAAATAATATCATCAACATATATTTTAATAATTAAATTATCCTTTTTAGTTCGTTTAATAAACAGAGTTTGATCAACCTTCCCAATTTAAAACTCGAATCTACAAGGTAGCTTTTAAGATGTTCATACCAAGCACGAGGTGCTTGTTTTAAATCGTATAAAGCTTTCTTGAGTTTGTAGATATGGTCTGAAAATTTTTCATGTGAAAATATAGGAGGTTGTTCAACATAAACATTTTATTTTAATATCCATTTAAAATGGCACTTTTAACATCTATTTGATATAGTTTAAAATTATTAAAACATGCAAAGTCTGATTAGATACGAGTTGCTTCCAGTCGAGCGAATGGACAAAGGTTTCTTCGTAGTCAATTCCTTCCTCTTGATTATATCCTTGTGCAACTAATCTATCTTTATTCCCAGTGATATTTCCTTGTTCACCGGCTTTATGTTTGAATACCCACTTAGTACCAATGACTGTTTGATCACTCGTCTAGGAACTAAGTCCCAAACTCCGTTTCATTCGAATTGGTTTAGCTCTTCTTTCATAATTATAATCCGATAGTCATCAGTAGAGGCTTCTTTAGCATTTTTAGGTTCAATTTAGAAAGGAATGCTACATGGCCCGTTTGATTAAGTTGATTTCTAGTTTTGACATGTGAATTAATTTCTCCAATGACATTTTCTACTGGGTGATCTCATAAAACCCTAGGAAGAGATCTTGATTTATTTTCATTATGAATAATGTTTTCATCTTCTTCAAAATTATGAACGATGTTTTCATCTTTGTCAAAATTATTTTGAGTAATCGTATTTGTGATTGTCTTAGTCATTATCTCATCTTCTTCAAGATTTTTATTAAAGACAAAACTTTGATCGAAGGAAACGTGAAGTGTTTCTTGATTGTTTTATTTCTTTTATTAAAAATTCGATAAGCCTTACTTCCTTTGGAATATCCTATGAAAATTCCTTCATCGTATTTTGGATTGAATTTTCCAAGATGAACTTTTGTGTTTAAAATAAAACATTTTGAACCAAAAACTTTAAAATAGGAAATACTTGGTTTTCGTTCATGAAAATTTTACAGCGAGTGTGTTTCGTTAGTGGTCGGATGGAAACACGATTCAGAACATAACAAACAATTGCTACAACTTCTGCCTAAAAATATTTTGGTAGAGTGCTTCCGTTAAATAATGTTCTTGCACATTCTTGTAAAGTTCTATTTTTTCTTTCTACAACCCCATTTTATTGTGGTATTCTAGGAAAAGAAAAATTAAGGTAAATTTCCTTTTTATTACAAAAACGTTCAAAAGCCTCATTTTCGAATTCACCTCCATGATCACTTCTAATGTTTTTAGTTTTTAAATTTTTGAGATTTTGAATTCTTTTAGCAAAAATTTTAAAATTTTCAAAAGTGTCGCTTTTATTTTTCATGAAAATAGTCCAATTTATCTTGAAAAATCCTCTACTATAACAAACACATATTTGCTATGGTTGATGGATTGAACTCGAGTTGGGCCAAAAAGGTCCAAATGCAATAGTTCAAGCATCACAAATATTTTCTTTGATTTAAAATATGATTTTGATAATTTACCTAATTGACAAGCATCACAAATATTGTTTACTTTAAAATTCATGTTCGGTAAACCTTTTATTAATTCATTTTTAGATAATTTGTTTATGGCCTTAAAATTTATATGACAAAATCTTTTGTGTCATAACCAAGGATCATTTTCTTTAGCTATTAAAAACATATTAGTGTTTTGATTTATATTCATATTTAATACATATATATTTTTATCTCGTATACCTTTAAAAAAATAAGATATTTATTTTGACAATAAATGCAACACTTATTTTTAGAAAAAGTTATATTGAATCCTTTATCACACAGTTGGCCGATACTAAGTAAACTGTGTTTCAAATTTTTAACTAGTAGGACATTTGTAATAAGAGGTAAATTAGGTATACCGTTATTGCTCACATCGCATTTACCAATGATGTATCCTTTTGAATTGTCTCCAAAAGCGATAGAACCTCCATCTGAGTAGGCAATGTTTGTTAATATCTCTTTGTTTTCTATCATGTATTTTGAGCAACCACTGTCCAATATCTATTTTCCTCTCTTTTTAAGTGGTACCTACAAGAAATATAGAATTAACATTGGTACCCACTATTTGTTAGGGTCCTAAGAGTTGTTCTTTGGAAACCAAACCCAAAAGGGTTCAGAATTCTTTTTGAAAACAAAATCTTTATTTTTGTAAACATTTTCTGTAAAAGATTTTATGTATTTGTTTCTAATCAAAGAATTATTGGTTTTAGGAACCCATATCTTAATTGTTTTAGAATGATTTGGAGTTATTGATACCGATTTTGCAATATTATCATTTTTCTTCTTAAAATTATTATATAAAGAATTATTTTTCATAGGAATACTTTTAGATCCTTGCTTATATCCTAGTCCCCTTTTATTTGAAATTATCTAAGTATTTCTATAATTTTAGAAAGATTCTCTCTTCCTTTGTTAAAATTAGAGGCATTTTTAGTAATGTCATCTAATTTTGTTTTAAGACTAGAAATATCTAATTCCAATATTTTAATATTTGCTCCAAATCATGATTTTCAACTAAAAGAGCATCATTCTTTTCTTTTTGAGTTTCTATTTCTTGACTTAACATAGAGAGTTGAGATGTCGTATTAGCATAAGATTCTTGAGAAGTTTCAAGTACTTCTAAAATTTCTCTCTCATTTCTCAACATGTTCACCTCAATTTTGGTCCTATTTATTTTTTCACGAGTGGCTTTATATTTTATTTTAATATTTCTTAGTTTATCAAGTAAATCAAAATTTATTTCCACTAAATCATCAAAAGATAAATCGCTCAGCTCGTCATTTGTGGTCATAAAACAGACGTTTGCTTGTTCAAAATCGCTGTCTGTGTCGCTGTTTGATGCGAAGATGATTCTGAATCATCCCATGTAACAAAGAAGGCTTTCTTTTGAATCTATCTTTCTTCTTCTTAAATTTATCTCTCTTTTGATCAGGATAGTCTTTCTTGACATTCCCTTTCTTATGACATTCATAACATTCTAGAGCAGAGGATGATGGCTTGTTGTTGTTGTTATTATTGCTGAAGCTGTTCTTGTTAATCCCGAATTTTTACTCCTTCTGAATTTCAAAAACTTTTTGAAATTCTTAGTAATGAATGCCATGTCTTCCTCATCTGAATATGATTCATCCTTTTCTACCTGGAATTCTATATTCTTCTTACCTTGAGCTTGTACTCATTTTGCCTGGAGATTAACTTCATAAGACATTAGATTTCCTATTAACTCTTCGGGTTTAATGGTTGAAATGTTGTTAGCTTCTTCGATTTCTAGGACTTTTCATTCCCACTCATCCATTAAAGAGATGAGGATTTTTGAAAAAATATCAAAGTTCGAGTATTTTTCTCCTACTACTAAGAGAGTGATATATGTCTTGAGATATAGAGTACATTTCATTTATTGTTTCATCTTGCTTCATTTTGAAATTCTGGAACTGATTCTTGAGCATAGAGAACTTACTCTGCTTTACTTTGTTAGTATATTCATGTGTAACTTTAAGTGTACACCAAATTTCATAAGCAGTATTACACATGCTAACTCTATTAGACTCATTTTTGTTTAGTGCACCAAATAACATATTCATAGCTTTGGCATTTGCAGTAGCATATAGTTTTCGTGTATTAGACCATTGTGAATATTCAGTAGTAGGTATGTTATATTCTGCTTGAGTAATATTCCATGTTTCATAACCGTTGGCTTGCATACGAATTCTCATTCTAGTAGACCAATAATTATAGTTCAACCCGTTAAATAGTAGTGGTCGTGTAGTAGATTGACCTTCAAAGAAACATATACCAGTGTTGTGTTCCATATTACTAAAATGTCAGATATCTCTGTTAAAGTTAAAAGTTGACCCTGCTCCAATACAAAATGAAAGAGGCTATGCTATAGGATCATGTAATATGGAATATATACTAAACTTATTAACTAGTGTGAAAAGTAATTGTAAAATAAAAATAACAGTAAAGTAAAATATAATGACATCAGATATTTTTATACTGGTTCGAACTCCCGTTTTACGTCCAATCCCAAACTCCTTCTGGATTTAAACTAGCAACCCTCACTTAACCCGGAGGAATAGGTTTACACCGTCCGAGCAACCAAATAGGACTATGACCACCTAAGCAACCGAATAGGATTTTCCTATCTGAGCAACCGAACAGAACTTTGATACAAATAAATTGATTGTCTCGACTTTGTGTGCTATTGTTACAACGCAGATTTTTCAAATGAAGCATGCGCTTCCTATAATCTTTTCCTCAAGTATAATATGTGTAATTGTTTGTATATGAAGATTAGGAAGATTTAGATTGCTTAAGACATGTAGAATTATAATCGCTTTAAGTAATAGATGTTGAATATTCAAGATAGTGGAAAATCTGAAATTAAGATCTTGTAAATTTAGAATAGATAATTAAAGTGATGTTGATCTTGAAAATCATGTTTATTTATAGTAGACAAAGAGTCACAACCTTTGGTAAGAGGTTTTATCGAGCCACAATGGATGTAACTCTCTACGAAGAAGAAATCTATTCATTAAAGGAATGTCTCTTCATAAATATGATAGTTATAAGCAGGTCGCTCGACTAGTTGAGGAACTTCAGTCGATTGAATTTGAAAACATATACGTATACATGTATATGCATAGGATTAGTCGATTGAGTAAGTGCATTCAGTACACTGGTATTTGAATTGTTATAAAATCTGCTTGAAAAACAACTTAAATTGAATTTTAAATAATCGTCATTGATATGTGAGGGAGTGTGAGCTAATTGAGAAAATATTTTAACATATATGAACATTAACCTAGACTCTAAAACAAAAAAATCATACTTGATATACGATCTTTAAGTCTAGCCCCCTTTGTAATTTGTAGTCGTAGATTTGCCGAATATTCTATCATTCTTATGCCATCTTAATCATCTTAACATGAATCAAAACCCCAAATCCATTACCACCAAAATCTAGAATACATGCTCTTAAGGGATCCTCTAGAATCTGATTCACTTGCTCTGTCTGTCCATCTGTTTGGAGGTGGTATATTGTGCATATACTCGACTTTTTTCCTAGAGTTGTTTGTAATACTTCCCATAATTGACTAGTAAATATGGAGTCTCGATCGCTTACTACACTTATAGGAACTCCATGCAACCTGATTATCTTTCTCATAAAAATTTCGACTTAAGAAGTAGCGATTCTTGTTGTTTTACCAGATGCACTCTTTGTTAGCCAATTCAAGATAACTCATACTCCATTTCCTTTTCTGGTCCTAGGTAAACCATCGATAAAATCCATTGATATCATTTCCATTTCCAATTAGGTATTTCCAAGGGTTGAAATAATCTAGATATCTTCTGATGATCACCTTTGATTTGTTGACAGCATGAACATCTGTTAACATAGACTGAAATGCCTTTTTTCATTCCTGGCCACCAAAACACTCGTCTCATATCCTTATACATCTTTTGAACTCTCGGATGAGTAATTAACTTAGATTTGTGGTATTTTGACATAACTTCCAGCTTTATCCCATCTACATTTGGAACACATAATCGTCCATTATTCATTAAAGCTCCTCGGCTATCTCTCTCGAAATCTGAACATCCACTCTCTTCAACACCATGAATTAACCCTTCAAATATTTCATCCTTCCTCTATTTTTTCATGATTATTTCCTGAAATGTCATGGTAATCTCTAAGAGAGTCAAAATAGCATTCTTTTTTAAGGCATCTGCCACCACATAACCCTTTCTTAGCGTATAATGAATATCTAAGTCATAAGCTACCAGGAACTCTAACCACCTTGTTTGCCTAAGGATCAGATCCTTCTGAGTAAAAAGATACTTCAATGATTTATGATCCGTGAAGAGCTCGAATTTTTCACCTAATTAAAGAAAGAAACTTACTCCTAAAATCTCTAAAGATTAGAAAGAAACTAAGAGGAATAGAAGGATCCTTACCCAACAAGTATTGCCTTCAAATTTTGAATGCAAAGACAATGGCCAGCAACTCTAGGTCATGTGTAACATAGTTCTTCTCGTAAGGCTTCAAACGTCTACTTGCATATGTAATCACTCTACCTTGTTGCATCAAAATAGAACCTAGTCTAACTCCATAAGCATATATGTAAAATGTGAACCCACCATTTCCATTTGGAACAACCAAAACTATTGCACCGATAAGTCTCTTCTTCAATTCTAGAAGTGCTCCTTCACACTTCGAAGTCCATATAAACTTCTCTTCCTTCTTAATTATCTTTGTCAAATAGGAGGAAATCTTAGAATAATCTTGAACAAACCTCTTATAGTACCATGTCGGGTTTAGGAAATTTCTAACTTTAGTAGTAGTCTATGGTCACTTCCGTTCCTGAACAGCTTCCAACTTTACTGAGTTAACTGAAATGCCCACTCCTGACACAATGTTCCCAAATCATCTCACATTCGATTGCTAAAAATGGCACTTAGAAAACTTCACTTTCAGGGCATGTCTCCCTAATGTTTCCCAGACCACTCCCAAATGATGTTTATGATCCTCCTAGGATTTGGAATATATAAGGATGTCATCGATGGAAACTAGCACAAACTTGTTAAGAATATCTTGGAAAGCATGGTTTATGAGGTCTACAAAATATGTAGGTGCATTTGTTAGCCCGAAAGGCATAACCAACCATCGAAAAAAACTGTCAGGGCCCTAAACGCAGTTAAGGGTATGTTATTTTCAACAACCCTCAACTTACGGAATCCAGTAGCAAGATCCTTTTGAGAAAATACCATAGCCCCATGGGGTTGAAAAAAATGATCATTGATGCGGGGTAAGGGATAATTGTTCCTAATTGTCAACTTATTAAACTCCTTGTAATCCACATACAACCTTAATGATCCATCAAACTTAGCCGCAAAAAACATGGCAGATCCCTAACTCAAACGATTGGGTCTAATCAATCTTCCCCTTAATAAGTTTTGGGTTTGACTTACCGACTACTCTCTCTCCCTCAGAGTCATCCTTCGCTTAGGTTGAACCAAAGG
The DNA here is from genome assembly GCA_030765085.1 of Allium cepa. Taxonomy (NCBI): domain Eukaryota; kingdom Viridiplantae; phylum Streptophyta; class Magnoliopsida; order Asparagales; family Amaryllidaceae; genus Allium; species Allium cepa. The sequence continues at coordinate 149,958,322 of CM060928.1, forward strand.
CCTTGCACCAGGGACTAAATTAATGTGGAAATCTATCTCCCGTTGCAGGGGTAAATCTTTAACCTCTGCGCATATGTTAGGAAAATTCTTAACAACTTCAAAAGAACCTAAATTTTCTTGGGATGCTTCCAGGGCATATAACAAAATGCATATATGAATATCAAGTTCATTACATTATACTTTAGCAATTTTTCCTAAATTAGTTACTAATGATACAGATCTTTCATTACAATCTAAAACAGCTCCATATTTCGATAATAAATCCATATCAAGAGTAATGTCAAACCCTTTAAAGTCCAAGATACACGAGATGCAAGAAAAGTGACGAGAAAGGTAGGAAATTGGCACATTCTTACAAATCACATTCAAATGGGTTACCCTGCCTAAAGGGTTAGACACGTATATAGGATTTTCTACAATACTCATAAAAAGGAGAAATTTTCTTACTAATTCTAAAGAGATGTAACTATTGGAGGCACTAGTATAAAATAATGTTCGAACAAAAATACCATTAATTATAAGGTAACTTCAGGGACACCTTTCACCATCACATCTGTTGAAGTTGACGGTTTATCCTTAATAGCATATACCTTGGGCTACTAGACCTTCTTCACGAGTGAGCAGTCCTTTACCATATGGCTGGATCGATGATAATTAAAACAGAGAGTCTTCTAGACCATTGAAAAGATGGGTCTACTTTATTGCTTTAGGGCTTCACGATTTGGACAGTTCCTCGAAATATGTCATTTCTGCTTGCAAACATAACAACCACCATCCTTAGGCTTTCCTTCTTGACCTTCTCCCTATTTTACTTTTCCTCGCTTCTTCCTACTAGGATTAAACCTACTCTTACTAGAACCATTCCACTAGTATTTCCACTAGATGCTACTAGAGTAGGCTTCTTCTTTTCCAAGGCCTCATATCTTAGAGCCATATCAACTAAATCCACAAAAGTACTCTTAATGTGAGCAGTCATTCTCTCATGGTAGTCCTCTCTCATACCCAAAACAAACATCTCATTTTTCTTTAAGAGAATGTTGATCAATTATGGTCCAAAACAAGATAACTTGTTAATCTTTGTCCAATATTCTGCTATAGATAAATCCCCTATTTCAAGTCCATGAAGTTTCTGTACATCCTGGTATTTCCTACTATTGGCAAGAATTGGTCCTCAAAAACTTCTTCAAATCAAACTCATGAAAACCCTTCTTCTTTAACAGTTGCAGTAAGGGAGTCCCACCAAGCTGCTGCCCCCTCTTGTCGTTGTCATGCTGCTAAGAACCTTTTTCTTTTCAATTGATAAGTTAAGACCCTTAAAAATTTTTTTACAAGACCGCAACTAAGTTGGCACTTCCACAATGCGTTCAGTTCTTTTAAATGCTTTCCCTCCTATTAGTGTAATCCTTGCATAAGGTCGCAAAATTCACTCTTGGCTGCTTTGGCGCTGCCTCCTCGACAATTCGAACTCATCTCGGATTTGGGATTCGACCATTTGTAGTCATAGCGTTACTCGCTCCCTTACCTCATCTGCCTCTATTACTCGTGTTTTACTACTTGAATATAGTAAGACAATCTTTAGAATATTTGAACAAGATAAATCTAGAAAGAAGGGTATTAATCAAACATATTAAGTTGATCTATCTATCAGAGATATACATGTATAGGTATACAAATAAAAATTATAAATACGCACTCTCGAAGTTGACCCCAACCCAAGACCTAGGTGTTTGCCTAACCTAAGCTCTAATATAATAGTATCGAACCACCTTTCTTACTCTAAAAGATGAGCAGTTAGAGGTAAAGGAAAAAAGAAAGATAAGAAGAAACTACACAATCACAGAATCTAATAATGCAACATATCAATATATAGTAGATAACATAAAATTATGCGTAGTCATTTCCATAATAACAATATATCAGACACATTACATTACAACCTTCAAATGGACTGTTTTAACTACCTACCCATACAAAATACATAGACCATACATAAAAACAACGGAATAAGATAATAACTAGCTAACGATGAATCCACTTGCTCTAGCTTTTAAGATTTGCAACAGTAAGAAATCTGCATCGCTTGGCTACTCATAAAAATTTAAGTACACAAGAGTTTTAGGAAAAGAAAATAAAACCCCGTGTTAGACATAGGTCTAGTGTGAGTGAACTCAAAGCAACTTAATTATTACATTTAAATCCCTTCAAAATCAAAGACATCTCATAAGACCACGTCGCACAAAACACAGACGGGTTTTTACCTTACAATAGCCAAAACACGTTATATAGAAATCTGGTGATACTATGATAATGTCTTGGGTTTTCGAGTAAAAGAGAATATAGTTGAAATGTTTGCGTCTTAAATTTCAACATATTGGTTACATGCATATGTACGTGTACACATCATGTGAACATAGTTCGCAGTGTGTATATATGTGTTTACAATAGTGTTATGACATTTTAGATAACTTTTAACTAATGAAACATCAAGATATTGAAAAATAATTTCCTTTTACATTTTCAATTTTTTTCTAAGCTATATGTATTGGTAAACAAAATTTGAATAGGATTTTATCATCATTAGTAGATATTTAAAATAAGTTTATTTATCAATAAAAATCCATTTATTAATTTTAATAATATATTTTGATATTCATTTATTTACTGATGAAATTCTGGGCATTATAGTGGCACAACTTATTAGGAGAGAGGTTCGTGCTATTCACGGACCACAAATCCTTGAAGTACCTTTTCTTCTGGCAAGATGTCAACCTTCGCCAGTAGCGATGGTCAGAATTCTTAGCCTTCTACGACTTTAACATTTCATGTATGCCTGGTAAGAAAAATACGTTCGCTGATGCACTGAGTAAAAGACATGCTAGTCTAGCGATGATGTCTATAGAGTGGAAGCAATTGGGCTATATCATAGGCTATGACGTTAGACCTCACTGCGAGTTAAAGTCAGAGTTGTTGGAGAGTTTGACGATCAGATTTACTTTGATTGAGCAGATCAGTATTAGTCTAAGGCAAAATGTTAGACTAGTGGAGATAACGGTAAAAAAAGAATAAGGATTTTATTCTGAGGATATGAAGCAGTACGGACTCGACCGAGAAGGTTGGTTCTATAAGGATAGGAAATTATTTGTTCTCGGTGTTGATAGATTACAAGATGAGGTGCTACAAGAGAGCCGACGTTCTAGTTTGACCATAAATCCCGATGGTAATAAGATGTACCATGATATGAAGCAGATCCATTATTGGAAAGGGATGAAGAAGGATGTTGGGCATTTTAGCTCAAAGTGTATACACTGCCAAATGGTGAAGGCAGAGCAAACGAAGCCATGTGGGTTATTGCAATCGCTTGAAGTTCCCAAGTGGAAGCGGGAGCAAGTATCGATGGATTTCATTAGTGGACTGCCGAGGACTCTAGAAAGGTGTGACCACATTAACGTCAAGTTGATTGGTTGACTAGAAGCACTGGATGTAAACCCATCAAGTCAAGTAGAACGGCAGTCAAACTGGCTGAGTGGTATGTGAAATGGGCTGTACGATTTCATGGTGTGCCAAAGAGAATTGTGAGCAACCGAGACCCTTTGTCCACTAGCGGGTTTTTAAAAAGCTTACAAGAGGTGTTCGGACCAAGTTGCTTGTTCATACAGCTTATCACCTGCAAATAGATAGGAAAAATGAGAGAGTGAATCGTATGTTGGAAGATCTCTTGCGAGCTTGCATACTCCATTTTTGAGGTTTATGGGATGATCACTTGCATTTGATGGAGTTTGCGAATAAGAACAGCTATTAGTCTAGTACCAGTATAACACCTATGAAGCATTGTATGGCCGACCGTGTAACACCACTTCGTGTTGGTAGGAGGTGGGTAAGAAACTAATACATAGGCTACATATAATTAGAAAACCCTCTGAGTAAACAGAGATTAATCATCAAGGAGTGAAAGCTGCTCAGGATAGCAGAAGAGCTACGTTTATAAAAGATGTAGAGTTTTGGAGTTCTCTGCTAGTGATATGGCGTTTGTGAAAATTCCTACTTTGAATAATGTGATTCAGTTTGGTAGTAAGGGTAATTTGGAACCAAGATTTGTAGGTCCTTTTTCGATAGCAGAGAGAATTGGGAACCTAGCATATAGGGTCGACTTACCTCACGAGATGGCGAGTGTGCACAACGTCTTCCATGTCTCTAACTTGTAGAAGTTTTGTGCACGACTTAAGCATGACGGTTGCAATAGATCAACTTGATGATATTGAGATTCAACCAAAAGTTTTGAGACCTTATAGGCAGATTCGTATTGTCAGATGCGATATGAAACAGCTTATGAGGCAGACGATAGAGTTAGTGAAGGTTCAGTAGGGGTGAAAGTGAAGGCGATTGCATGTGGATAAACAAGGAGAGCATGTGGGCCACACATTAGGAGCTCTTTGCATGGTAAGGCCTACTATTTATCTTATTTGCTTTCACCTTTGATATCGTATAGGGTAGTTTAGTATCCTACATGCTAGGATAGATTCACCTTTACCATTGATTACACGGTTGCTTGTTTGCTATGTATGATGGTTTCATATGATTATTAGGCATGCGGGGTAACTATGTTTGAGTTAGTTGAGTATTTTGGAGGCAAAATTTAAAAAGGAAGGAAGAGTGTAATGACCTACATTTTACATATCAGAGGATCGTAAAATATTTTATTTTGTTCATATGAGGTCTTATAATTTTTTTGTGAAGTGACTCTTAAGGACATTTTCCATATCCATGATTTTTGTTGAATTTCTATGTGACCATTTTAACCTTGAAAATCTTGTTTGGACTATAACATTTGATGGGAGCCGAAACAGGATCTCAAACTATTTCCATTGTTTCAAGATGATGGTTTCTCATTCTGTAAGTTGTCACAATAGCTTAGGCCCACTAACCCATGTCAAAAACTGTGCTAAGGAGAGGCTATAAGAACCGATCTAAGTCATTTCCATTTTCTCTAAAATAGTTATAAACCTTAATTAAACCTAATTTCATCAAAATCGCACATTTTCCTTGCTGATCTCAGCCAAGTTCATAATTAGAGGAGTAATAAGTATTTAGGGGTTAGAGATTATCATTTTTATTGAATTGTGTTCATTTTCTTTAGTGTCGACTTTAGTTTTAAGGAGAAAAATTGGTATTTTGGGTATTTGGTTGGAGGTTCTTGACCTACCACTCTACTATGCATGTTTATATAGTTAAAAGGATGTTTTTAACATGATTTTGACCCTAAAGTGTTTACTAACATTAATCACATTGTCCTAAATGTTTATAGCCAAAATCTAAATGTTCTAAGATGGTTTTTAGGTGGTTTTCAACTCATTTTGCTTATATGAACATATTAGTGTAAACGCTAAATCTAGAATAGTATTTGTTTGATTATCATTTTTGTATGAATTATATATGTGTATGGATGTATATAGGTGATATTTCCTTTTTATTATTGTGCTTTGATATGGTTTGCTAGTGCTTTTAGGTAGCTAGGAAGGAGTGGTTGAATTGGCAAATTGAAGGCAAAGATGGTCGGAATTAGATAAAACATGGAGGAGGGGTTCTAGAGTACGGGTGGAATCAAGAATTCCAATAGCACCAAAAAACTGGAGCTAAGGAAAGGACCAGGTACTGAAAGATTCTAGTCGGTACCAAGTGCTATTGGTTATTAGAAAATGCTCGGTGAATGTTTTATTCTTCAAGTCAAGGCTATTGGTGATGAGTGCAGGTCAAATCCAAGAATTTAGCTAAGTATCGGACTTCACAGCGACGACTTTGGAGGACATAGGAACGAAAGCTTTTAGAGTTTTTACCATGAGCATTGGGGTTGATACCAGGAGCTTTGGTGAGGAATAGTCGAGCTCAAATCACATGGAAGATGGAATACTAGAAATAGAGGAGGAAAGTTAGCCAAGATTGGCTCAGTATGCAACTCGGTACTGAAATTTTTTCATCGGTACCGAAAGTTTTTAAATGATGGGTTGTTAGTCCTTGAGACGATGATTTTGACGACAACAACCTTAGGACTTGTTATAAAATATAAATACAAACATTATAGTCTAGATATACATGTATATGAAGGATATAAACATGCAGGTACCAAGAACGAAGATTGTACAGTACAGAGATACATGACTGATGAATTTAAAGATCGAAGATATCTAGATTGAAGACTCATGAGTATCAAGAAATCAAGTTTTCAAGAGTTCAAGATTTCAATAGTAAAAGATAACTATTGAGTCTAGAATTATGTTAAAACTTCTTGAAAGCACTTACATCTTTATTTGAAATTTATTCGTGGAATGGAATTCACTTCGAGCCTGTTAAAGGGATGGAACCCTAGTGGGATGGAACCCACGACAATATCTAGTGGAACATATAGTGGTCTTATTTTGATATCCACTAATTTTATAAAAATGCTTTTCAAAAGTATATCTCTTGTCTTTAAAAAATGTTTTCAAAACTTTCTTTCCAAAAAGACATCTCTCTTGGTTTTAAATATTTTAGCCTCAAACTATTTTTATCATTTTTAATATTTTGATTTCAAAATTGTCCTTGTAGCCTTGAAACCGAGGGTGTACCTCATAGCCTTGAAACCGAGGGTGTAATCTGGGAGATTATTTTGATAAGAAATCTGTATGATTTTATGGGACTGGATGTAGGGTAAATCCAAACAAGTATAAAATCCTAGTGTGTTTCTTCCTTTACAGCTTTTATTTAGTATTTGCATCGGTATCTAATTCAGTGATTACACCTGTGTCTGTGAATTGCATTTGTTGGTGATTAAATTACATGAATTTCAAAAAGATTTAGAAAATCCATAAGACACTATTCACCCCATCTAGTGTTATTCTAGCGTTGAGATCCGTAATCCGCATTTCTCACATTTGGTATCAGGGCATTGGTATTCAAAGTTTTCATAATCTGAATTTTGAAAAGTTCTAAAAATGGCTACCAACACTGGTTTTGTTAACACTATCACTAGTTCTTTTGTAGAGGGTCAGTCTACTGCCAGGCCATCACTTTTTAATGGAAGTTACTATGCATATTGGGCATTTAGAATGGATATATATTTACAGTCAATAGGATTAGACACTTGGAATATCACACATAATGAATATTCTGAACCCACAACTAGTTTTGCACAGTGGACTGCTGAGCAAAAGATTATTGCACAAAATAATTCCAAATCCATGAATATTTTATTTTTTTACTTGATATGAATGAATTCAATAGAGTATCTGTTTGTAAGTCTGCATATGATATCTGGAAAACTTCGCAAGTTACTCGTGAAGGAACAAGCAAAGTTAAACAGACAAAAATATCCATATCACAAATCAGTTTCAATTATTCAAAATGATTTCTAATGAGTACATTTCAGATATGTATAGTAGTTTTCATGACATTGTGCATTCTCTAATATCATTGGGAAAAAGTTTTTCCAAATAAGATCAAGTCAGAAAAATTCTAAATTCTCTTACTCCAAAATGAGATCAGAAAACTCTTGCAATTGAAGAAGCAAATGATATCAGTAATTTAAAGATTGAAGAATTGATTGGAAATCTAATGTCGTTCGAAGTACAAATTCAAGGGAGAAGAGATTGCAAGGCATTCGAAAAGAAGTCAATTGTGTTCAACGCATTAACAGATGGATCAGACTCAGGAAATGATGATGATGAAGAAATAGTTTTCATGATGAAGAATTTTCGAAAGTTTCTGAAATACAAGAAGATGAACAACTTCAAAAAGAATTATCATAGGAATTCTTAAAATCATAATAAAGTACCAAACCACGTCAAATGTTTCAACTGTGATGAACCAGGCCATTTCAAAAGAGACTGTCCGCATCCTGATAAGCAAAAGTTTCTTGCAAACAATGATTATATAAAGAAAAGGAAAGAGCGTATACCGCTACACTAGACAATTCAGACTCAGGCTCATCCTCAAGGATGATGATTAGAAGATGAAAAATTCAAATATATGCTTTACGGCTATTCATGGTTCCGATGATCTCGGTGATATGAATCTAGAAAAAGTTACACGTTTACAATATATTGGTTGAAATTGGTTGCTTAAAATTGTCTGTTTAAAATTGTTTGATTGTTTGATTATTTTTAAAATTATGTGTTGTTTGAATTTTAAATTTTATTATTAGGTTATTTTTATTTTTAATATTATAATATTTTTTTAGTAAAAGAGTATTATTATATTTAATATTACTCCAGAAAATATATAGATATTAAAATAAATATGTATATAGATATTAAAGTATATAGGAAAATATAAGTCACATGAATTATCTGACCCATGTCGACCTGGCCCTACCCATGAGTCGACATCCCTGTCAAAAATTTGAAATTCAAATTAGAATTCAGATCTTTGAATTTTCCTTCACCTTTTCACCAAACCCAATGTTCTGGAAAGGTAGCTCTTGACCAGAGAACATGTCTATTGAATATCTATTTATTTCCATTATTTTATCATACTTTTTCACTTTCATTTTAAAATTCAAACTCTCTTTCACTCTTTCAAACTTTCTACTCTCTTCAAAAATGGCTTCTTCAAGCACTCCATCCACAATGAGGCTGTCTGAAACCATTAAAGAGTATCTCTATGATGATCCGGAAGCAATCAAGGCTTATATAAGCTATGCTAATTTCGAAAAAGTTCACATGGAATTTTTTTCCATCTTTAGCGATTTCTATACATATGAAATCAATACTTCTCTTGAAGAGAATCGTATCCTTATTCTTTTTGAGAATTCTCAAAATGATTATGTTTGTTACCCAAATATTGTTAATATATTTTATACGAATTTGAATCGCGGTTTTTATGAAGGAAATGAAGATGAAATTTGGAGTAGTGTTGAAGGCACTAAAATTGTTTTAAATTGTGAAATTTTGGGCAACATTCTCAACTGCAAGAATTCGAGAATAGATCTTTTTACTTTTAATATTGATGAACTTTATCGTGAGACATTTCATCACATTTCGAACCAGATGACAACTTTGAATTAAATAATCGTAACTTTCGTCCAAAAGCACGTATTGTCAATCTTCTTTTGCAACATACTATCACTCCTAGATCTAGAAATTTCAATAACCCGACTTTAAACGTTTGTAAAGCTCTTTTTGCTATCTTTGGTCATTATGACATTAATTGGATGCAAGTGATTGGATGAACTTCGTCCTAATAATTTGGAAATGGGTGAGAATCCTTGTATCATGGAATCTATCTCACCCGGATTATTAATTATTTTGGTGTTGATTACAAAAGGGAAGAATTAGTTTCAAGAAAAGTGTTTAATCATGCCAACATTTCTTTCATGAAAATTCCTTTCATATTTCAACAATATGAATCTCTTGCCGAAAAGGATGAAAGATTGGCACAAGAAGATATGGAGGAAGAAGGTGAAGAAGAAGAAGGGGAGGAAATGGAAATTGAGGAAGATAATAAAGAAACCTCCTTAGAAAGTATTGAATATCCTGCCAATACTAATAATCCTTCCAACAAAACTCTCCTCTAAAATAAAAGCATTGTAGTGGAAAATCAACGCATTCTCAAAAGATCCATTAGTAAGAAATTGGATAAAATGTTCACTAATATGAACAAATTCTTTGCTAAAGTTGGTCCAAAACTTGGCTTATCATCGTCCTCCTCATCCTCTAGCACATTCTAAGAACTAGGTTGTGATGTATTAGTTCGTTTTATGTGAGCTTGTATTGTTCTTTTTATCATATTATGTAGTGTCTTATGTATCATCTCATTTATTTATAAAAATCATCTATCTTATGTTTTTCTACCTTATCGTGTTTCTGGAATAAAAGTTAGTATAGTATATAAGTTTATATATATACATACTTATTTACAAAATAAATAAGACACATAAATTAACAGACCCATGTCAACATGCCTCTACCCCCTATGTCGACATATAACTGTCAGATTTGGTAATTTTTTAAATTTTGAAATTAAAATAACTAACTCGTGTCTATTAATTTAAACAAATTTTTGCCCATTTAAACACCTGTTTCTCCAGAAATTCGTAATCTTTTCATTTCTACTTATTTCTATTTGCATCTCTTCACGACTTATCAAAAATGGCTTCCACTTCTCGATCTCTCAGTGATAATCTTGAAGAAACTCTCAATTCATTCAAGAATATGTTTACTTTTATTCTCCGAAATCAAAGGCACTTAGAACTAAGTCAAATGCAGATGATAAAAGAACAAGAAAAGTATTTCGATGCCCTCCATTGGATGATTTCTGCCCTCAACAAAGATGATCTTGATACAAATCCTGTAGGATCTTTGATTCAAGATAATGAAGATTGGGAAGTTATTAAAAGGATCCTATCTTTGGAGAAAAAGGACGGGTTGAAGTTCCTAGAAATATTTGATCTCCTTATTGTTTGAATTGCTTGTTTTTGAATTGTGTGATTTGATTTGATTTGCTTTGGTTTGATTAGAATTGATTTGGTTTGAATGGATTGTATAACATTATATGAAACATAGTATATATTTATTAGGTTTAAACTTTCATATTTTTCATGTCTTTATTATTAACTCATGTTACTTTATACACACACACACACTTCATAATGATGTGTCACAGGTACTCCAGTATAAGACTATGGGGAGTTATAATAGTTTAGGATAATTTTTTTTGTTGATGACAAAGAAGGAGAAATATAAAATAGAGTAGTTAGAGTAGTTAGGCTTAGATTAAGGGGGAGTTATTGTGAAGGAGAAGTATATTTTATAAACATAGGTTGTCATCATAAAAAAGGGGGAGATAGTTAGTTCTTGAGATGACGGTTTTGATGACAAAAATATTAGACTTGTTATAAAATATAAATACTAACATTGTAATTTAGATATATATGTATATGTAGGTTATAAACATGCAGGTACCAAGAATGAAGACTATATAGTATAGAGATACAAGACAAATGAATTTAAAGATCGAAGATATCAAGATAGAATACTTATGACTATCAAGAAATCAAGTTATCAAGAGTTCAAATTTCAATAGTATAAGATAAGTATTGAGTCTAGAGTTATGTTAAAACTTCTTGAAAGCACTTACATCTTTATTCAAAATTTATTCATGGAGTGGAATCCACTTCGAGCCTGTTAAAGGGATGGAACCCTAGTGGGATGGAACCCACGACAATATCTAGTGGAACATATAGTGGTCCTATTTTGATATCCACAAATTTTATAAAAATGCTTTTCAATAATATATCTCTTGTTTTTAAAAAATGTTTACAAAACTTTCATTTCAAAAGGACATCTCTCTTGGTTTTAAATATTTTAGCCTCAAAACTATTTTTATCATTTTTAATATTTTAATTTCAAAATTGTCCTTGTTTTTAACCATCTCTTGTTTTGAATATTTAGCTTTAAAATATTTATATACTCAAATTTTAAATCACTTTATAGATTTAGATTACATATATTAAAAATTACTTTCTAACGTCTTTTATATGTTTAAAATATATTCAAATATATTTACAAAGTTTAGAAATTGTTTTGACAAATTATAGAAACCAACTTTAATAAGAAAATCAAAAACATCAATTGTGCCTTGAGCATGTCCACATCCCTTAACTCTGCATGTTGACATGGTGTCTGTTATTTTCAAATTTCAATTTTCAAAAGAAGTGTCTATTCATCGTATCCTTTCACGAATAGATATGGCTGTTGTTCTACTATAAATACCAATAAGTTCTAAATGAATTTTTTTACCAGACTTCATTTATTTTCTCCCCTCTTCATCTTCCACATTTATTCTAAAGAATCCTAAACTATACTCTACCGAAATACCAAGTGAATCAAACTTGATTATCTCTTGTTTGATTCTCTACCACTTTCTCCATAGATCTCAGTGCTATTCAAAGTTATAGAATCTTTTGCAAATCAAACTGTTAAGTGAAAGGTGCGGTTGAGCCTTGAAATCAATTGGGTGTGATTGTAGCCCCGAAAATCAATTAGGTGATCTTATAGCCTGGTTAAATCCAGAGAGTTTGCCTTGGACTCGAATACAGCAGGGTGTACCTCGTAGCCTTGAAACCGAGGGTGTAATCTGGGAGGTTATTTTGATAAGAAATCTGTAACGACCCAGAATTTTTATTAATTAAAATTTGAATATTTAATTGATTTTAAATATTAATAAGTGAAATTTATAAGTCGAATAAATTTTATTTTCGAATATTGGATTTAATTGAATAATTAAATCGATAATTTAATATGTGAAAATACAGAAATAATTGAAAATTGGGTTAAATATGATTGAAAATGATTTGTAAAATTTTATTTAATCATGTTGGAGTTAGAATGATATTTTAGAACTTTTAAAATCGAATTAAAAGTTAATTTGTGAAAATTGAATATTTTAATATTTAATTATCGACTGAAAAATAGCCAATTTTCGAACAGTCTCAGAATTGGACGAAACCAGTTTCATTGGATCCATAATAATTTGTTATTATATGATTTCAATTTTCGTAGCAATCAGAGTTATCGTTTGATAGTGACAGCTCGAAACGCATCGAAATTGTTTTAATATTAATTTGGCGAGTTAAAATAGTCATTTTTCAAAAAGTCTCGGATTTTGACGAAACTAGTTTAATCGGATCCGTAATGTGATATTATTGTATGGTTTCAAATTTCGTGTCAATCGGATTTACCGTTTGTCCGGTGCAAGCTAAAACGCCTAGAAAATCGTTTAATCGGTTTAATTTTAAATCGAACGTTGATTACCATAACTCGCACAGATGACCGAATTAGCTCCAGAAACATGTTCCATTGTGTTCGGAACGCGGGGTAAACCTTAGAAATGGCAACCGACACGCTTCGTTTGGAGTTCGGAAATTTTTCGATGAATAGTGTTTTGAGAAATTTTCTATATAAGGACCTCAATATTTCATTTTGCACTCAAGCCCTAGGGTTTTGCTTCAGCCGGCCCTAATTTTCCAATGGCTGAGAATTTTTGAAACTTTCTTCCTCAATCTCTCTCAATCCGTAAGGAATTAGCAAAGGTCGTCAACTACAAAGTTGTAGAGGACGATGAGTGCTTCAAATCCATACGGAGATGATCGAAAACGAAGCAACGAATCAACGAGAAATCAAGCGAGAAGTGGCTGCGTTTTTCACGCAAATCGAGGTGATAGGGGAGGCCGAGTTCAACATCGTGGCAGCCGATGGTGGCTCTCGAGCGGGGCTTCGCAACGGTGGTCTCCGATCATCTTCAAGCTTCGTATGGAGGGAGCATAATTCGATTCAAAAAATAGAGGCTATGGGTTTGGGGACGTGCGTGTAAACTGGGTTGGGAAGAAGATGAAACCGGTGGCTAAGATTCTAGGGTTGCAGATCTAAGGGCTGAGAATGATTTAGGTTTAAAGAAAATATAATATATGTTGTAAATTTTATATTATAAATCCGTGTATCTTCAAAAATTCATATCTTTTTCATACGAGGTCGAAAACGCGTGAAACTAGTTGCGTTGGGATCGTATGGACGAGCACTACGCTATGGAATTGGATTGGAGTCGTTTGGAGTTATTGAAAATTTCGGGTAAAATTAAACGCGCGTTTAATTTTATTCGAAATAAATCGCTAAAACGAAATTGAAATCAAGGTGAGAACTTCTCACTCAATCGAATCGGTTTCGATTTTAATTTTAAATAGTTATATTTAAAATTCTTGAATGCATGTTTGAATGATGATTGTTATCTATTGATTGTTAAAATAGACATTATGCGCCGTTAGTAAGCGGAGGTTATTTATTAAAAACATATACTGCGAATATTTCACAGTACAGTGAAATTGGTATTATTTATGTACTTGGAGTTGATTTCCCGCATTGTATAGCGGATGAGACCCTATTGTGCCGTCTATTAAGTGGATAATATTTTATAAATCCCTACCGCGATAATTCCGTACTGGAGCGAAATTGGTATTGTGCTAACATCTTTGGATGTAGGGAAACAGGTTGGAGGGATCCAACTGGATTCCTCAACTGTATTGATTTATTTACAGATATTTTGATACTTGTTGATTATCATATTGATATATGATATTTGGATGTCGTGATTGACTATTTGGTGCTGCTGCATCATCGGATCCATTTCTGAAGTTTTAAAATAATGATTTTTGGTTTTAGAAGGAATTTTAAAGTGATTTTCGAAAGTATTTGTTTTATTAAATTTTGAATTGTTAAAAATAAATAAATGTTAAAATTTTTTTGTTATAAAAGTATGATTTTTATGAAATGAAAGTGAAAAGTGATTTTTGAAATAAATAGTTAATAAATTTATGAAATGGTTTAAATTGGAATTTTTGGACTATTACAAACAATTTTTATAAAAGATTTATAAAATGGATATTTATAAATTAAAAATATTGGAATTATAAAACGAAGTTTTTATAAGTGTTAAAATGAAGTATAATGGATTCATAAGTGAATGAGAATTTATAAGATTTATAATTTGTGAAGTTTAAAAGAACGATTTTGTAAATAAATGGATTATAAGTATTTAACTTATAATATGGACTTTTGGTATATAATTGAGTTATATAAATTGAATTGAATTTATAAAGGAGATTATAAATCGAAGCTTGTAAATAGAAATGGAATTTATAAACATTGTTTTATAAATTCGAAATCAATTGAATTTGATAAATTGAATATTGAAGTTTATTAAAGGAAATATATTCACGATTTTGGACAGTGAATACATTATTGAATAAAATGGTCATGTTTGGCAAAATGAATATTATAAAATGAAGTTAATTATTTTAAAGATGTTTTAAAATGTATTATGAATCGAAACCATAGATTTCAACATTATTGTTGAAATAGACGTTTTCGAGAAAGAAGGAAATGGTGGACTATAACACTGTTGTTATAGTAAATGATTTCCGAAAGGAAATGTTTTATATAGTATTGGGATTTATATATCTATCTAAATTTCGAATCCCTATACTAGTGATTTTGGGTCGTAGTAGCGATGTTTTACGCAACATTCGTTTTAGCCCAAATAAATGTGTTAAGTGAATGATTTCCTTAAGGAATGAAATATATACTAAATTTTGATTTAAGTATATCGAATATTTTCAAATGTTGAAAATAAATATATTTGTGATGTACTTATTATTAAATAATTATGGAAATGTTTTCCAATATGAAATGAACGTTTTAGAATTTATCCTTGTAAGATAAATTGAAAGTGAATATTGAAAATCGATTGAAAATCGTACATCATAGATATTTTGGGATTATAAATTCACTATGGAATTTATAAAAGAAAGGGGAACTAATTTAAAAATAAACGTTGATTTATTTTTAAAGTGTGGGAATAAATATACGGATTTGGAACGTAAATATAAAGTAAATCGGTAGGGATTTATTTAAATTGGTTTAAATGAACCATTTTGAAATTAAAGTATTTTCGAGTAAGGAAAAGTGATTTGAAAAATTTGTTTTCAAATGGTTGAAGTGTGGAAAATATATATATCTAGTAAAGATATTTTGGAAAGTAAATAATTTTGGGAAATTATTTGGATTTGGTGATGTTGAGCATGCCTTTTGATAGTTAAATAATCCGACTATCAATATTTACTTTTAAATAGGTATTTGTTGTGATTTGTTTGAATTTGAATGCCATACTTATTTTTGAATAAGCGCTCACTATTCGGGTTAGCCGAAAAAGGATCTTGGGGTCGTATAACCCATTCCGAGTATGTGATACGTCGTTATGGATTGCATTTGATGACCGGTGTTGAAGACCGGATGTTTGTGAAAACGGAAGGATTACCGTCGAGTTACTCTACATCGGCTGATCTCCGATATAGAGGTTTTATCACCCTTAGTGACGGGAAGTCCGGTCGTGATTAGTGAATATTCGGAATGCAAGGACTTCTTTGTAAGTGCCTTCGGTTCTGTTCGAGCCCGGAACAGACTTGTATGGATTGTATGTCTGACATTACAAATTGAGATATAAAGCTGATTTCTTTCAAATATATTTCCGTTGGTGGCGGAGAATTTATTCTTTTAGCTTAACACCCTTCTCTGAGACGTACGAGCTCAGAGGATATATAGTTGAAGGTTATTAGTGATATACTCCCAATTTGGTAGTGTGGTATGCTGAGTGTTTCTGTGAAATGATCATTGTTTGATCATTTGTGATAGGCTCGTTTATTTGATCATTTATCTTGGTGATCATTTCTATGATCATTTGTTGACCCAAAGCACGGCTTTTGTATAAAGTGTGGCTTTGTGGACGAGACTTCGTCGGACCTCACACCCCGGAAATGGTCAAAACAGGAAGGATGCGACAAGGTTATTAGGGGGTAGCGCCCCTTTAGTGTATGTCATTCCTTCTGGATAGAGGTGGTATCATGGTATGGAGCCCAGATATTTAACCTGTGTTGTTGCTGCATATTTTGTGGTTGTTGGAAATCGAGGATCCTCGGATAGATCGGTTACGATCGGGGGATGACATATTCGTGTCAGTAGTTACCCAGTTAGGGGTAACCTGGCCTTGTATTGGCAGACATCCGGTTTGGTTCTCGGGGACGTCCTTCCAGAGGCGTTCTCATGTGGCAATGGGTAGTTTCTTGGCCTGACCATTTGTTGGAAATCCAAATAAACAATACGATCTTGTACGGTATTAGTTGTAGAACCTATAATTCAATTATGGTGGCGCCCCACTGTTTGGATGGTAGCTATAGTAGGCATACGATAATGGTCGTATGTTTGCTAAGATTTATATTCTACTTTCGAAATTGTTTTCTACACTATGCACTAGTAATAATATCAAATGTTTCTTTTTAATGCGTATCAAGCATCTTTGACTATCATAAGGAGAAATCTCCTCCGATTCTGCATTTGCATTGTGTGTGTGTGCGGGAGGCCTTATGGTAGTCTCATTTTTAAAAGCATTGCGAATTGACTTTAAAATATTCCTCTATTTTGATTTTAAAGATAAACCGTTTTGAGTTCTCACACCAGTCACATGACTGACTCGGAGTTTATTGTTTTCCTTCCTAAACTCTGGGTGCCCACCAATTTCCACACGGGCAGTTAAGAGTTAAGGTTTATCAGGATATTCCGGAATTCAGGAGTTGCTGGAGGCAAGCTGGATGGCATGGCGTATTACTAGTATATTATATTTCTTTTCCGCTGCATATTGTTGTTGTACACTCTGATGATGTAATGTAATGTAATATGATGTAATGTAATAACTGATATAGTTCTTTGTTTAAAGATTATTCATTTATCTATTATATGTTGTTCCACTGCGAATTGTGAGATTCTGATATTGTTCTGTTGTTTCTGTTCTGTTCTATCTTTTTCTCTCTTCTTCTATCTTTTTCTTCTTCTTAAACCCTAACCTTTCGGTTTTTCGGCAACGAAAAATTTTAATTAATAAAAATTCTGGGTCGTTACAAAATCTGTACGATCGTACGGGACTGGATGTTGGTTAACTTCGAACCAGTATAAAATCCTGGTGTGTTCCTTCCTTTACTGCTTTTATTTAGTATTTGCATCTGTGTCTGATTCTATGATTATATCTATGTCTGTTGATTGCATTTGTTGGTGATTAATTACATAAATTTCAAAAAGATTAAAAAATCCATAAAACACTATTCACCCCTCTCTAGTGTTATTCCAGCCTTAGGATCCGTAATCCGCATTTCTCACTTGGGTTTGAGGTGTAACTTCCAAGGATAGAAGTAGAAGCTCTACAGGTCATGCATAAGGTGTTTGACTGTTCACTTGGGATTTGACGGCATTATATTAGTACGATGGTAGCTTCAGAACTTCGGTCATGGCAACTCGATAGTGAATGGAGTTAGGCTCCAATTACGGCGGCCTGATAGGGAAAGAGGTCGTGAGAATGTTTGTCCACAAAAGACGGATTCTAGGGAGAGTGACCCATGGGTAGAACGTGATAATTGTTCTATCATGGAATGGAGGAATGTGTAATGGTTCCTCGAGAATAATGAAGACTATATGGAGCAAGGAAAGGGAACAAATACGCATGCTAAGGGATCATTGTTACTCCCGAGTGTTTTTTGATGCACTGAAAGCAGAAGCATTATGAGTGCACTCATGGGTATGTTGAAAGGCTACTTTGGATTGGAGGCTTGGATCCGTATACTTTAGACCGGTTGATTTAGGTCTAGCATTCGGTCTTAGGACGAGCATACCGCAAAAAAGGATTTCAATTAGTCCTTAGCATAGGAAAGGCCATTTGAGTCATCACGTATCTAAAGCACACTAAGTGATAGTGACCTTTATTTAATGGATGTTATGGTTACTTTGCTTGTTTCTTCCATAGTTTATCACTCTAGGGACGTCATTGGAGATAGGTACCAGGGATAAGGATACCTAGACACCATTATACTTAGCTTTCAATATTTCTTTATGATATTTTTAGAGTAGCATGTTACATTCATGATGTGCTAACTCTTTTGTTGCAGGGATAGGTTAGGTATGGTTCGTATACCCTTGTAGTATTTTGAGATTAATTTACCGCTCACACCGGACTATTTCTTGACTCATGACTTTATGAATTTCTTCTTGTTATCTTTGGTACTTTTAAATGAGTACAACAGATAATAGATCTGGGTGAGACATAGTGGTTGTGCAGAGAACGAGTTGGATGGATGTATCTCATATTATATCTAGATTTCTATGCTACTTTCCCTATGCAACATTGTGGAGCCTTGGTAGCACTTTATTATTATTGTTGTTGTTGTTGTTATTGTTATTGTTATTGTTATTATTACTATTATTATTATTATTTAGAGACAATTATTTAAGTTTATTTCCGTTTGTATAAACTATTTTACTTAATTTATAACTCTGTGAATCTATACTCTGATATTTGGATCACTTAGTTATTATTGCCTCTCACGTCTATACCTATGATGTATATTATATTTTATTTCATGACCTATGAGATATACA
Organism: Allium cepa; assembly: GCA_030765085.1. Classification (NCBI taxonomy): domain Eukaryota; kingdom Viridiplantae; phylum Streptophyta; class Magnoliopsida; order Asparagales; family Amaryllidaceae; genus Allium; species Allium cepa. The sequence goes on from CM060928.1 coordinate 149,977,320, forward strand.
ACAGGTTTTGTGATGCTTTACTTAATTTTAAACCCTTGATGATTGTTCTACATCGGTTGGGCACGTCAACAACAGACTCTTTAGTTATATTGAGTGCCTGTTGTGTAGGGTGGTCACAAGAGGTGATTTAGCCTAAATGGCTGGCAAATCTAGTGTTGGTAAAGAAGTTTAATGGGAAGTGGAGAATATGTGACAATTATACAGATCTCAATAAAAGCATGCCCAAAGGATTGCTATCCACTACCTATAATCGATCATTTAATAGACATGACTAGTGGTCATAAACTACTAACTTTTATGGATAACTACTCGAGGTATAATCATATTTCGATGTGTAAACCAGATGAGGAACATAAAAGCTTTGTCACAAATTTTGTAATATACTACTACAAACTGATGCCATTTGGATTGAAAAATGCAGGGGCAACATGTCAACGACTCGTGAACAGAATGTTTAAAAATAAAATAGGGAGAAATATGGAAGTTTATGTAGATGACATGTTGGTGAAATCTAAGAAAGAGGAGGATCACGTAGGTATTTGGGTGAAATGGTTTTCTTACTAAGGAAGTATAAAGTGAAGTTGAATCCGCAAAAGTGCTACTTTGAAATCCAATCCAGAAAGGTATTAAGAGTGCCATAGGAATCAAAGTCAACCTCGATCAAATAAAAGCTATTAGGGATATGGAACAACCCAAAATATGTAAGGAAGGGATGAGATTAAATGGGCTCGTCCTGGCTCTTAATCGGTTCATATCTTAAGCAGCAGATATATATATTCCCTTCTTTGATGTTATTAAGAAGAAGACTTTCGAATGGACAAAGGCATACCAAAAGGCTTTCCAAGAGTTGAAAAATCATCTAGAAACACCACTAATACCATTGAGCCTGACAGACGGAGAGGATTTATGTCTATATATGGCCGTATTAGAACATGCCATTATTTAGATTTTGGTAAGAGTGGAAAATAGAAATCAATTCGAAGTTTACTACATTAGAAGAAGATTAAAAGATGCCGAAACTTGGTACCCAGTAATAGAAAAACTAGCGTACAACTTGTTAATGTCAGCATAGAAACTAAGATCTTATTTTCAAGCGCATCCAATCAAAGTCATAACTAACTACCCACTGAGGCAAGACGTGAGTAAGCCTGAAATATTAGGAAGATTGGAAAAATAGGAGTGGAATTGAGCCAATATGATATTGAATACCTGCCCAGGAAATTATCCAAATGAAAAGCTTGGGCAGACTTTGTTGCAGAATGCACAGAATTCATCAAGAAGCAGCCGTATAAAGAAAATAAACTCAAGCCAAAATGATAGTTATGCATAGAAGGAGCATTAAACAAACAAGGTGTAGGAGCAGGATATGTTGTGATTACCGCTGATGGGCACATGCTTCATTATGCAAGGAAATTAGGGGTTTTAGTAACCAACAATGTGGCAGAATATAAGTCAATGACCCCAAAGTTAACTCTAGTGTAGCAGCTCAAAATTCCTATATATGAAATTTTCAGTGATTCGCAATTAATGGTAAACCAGTTAAACAAGACATTCCAAACTAAAAACACTCGATTAGCCTAGCACATCAAAAGAATCCAAGAGATGCTAGTCCATTTTACGTATTTCTCCATATACCAAATACTAAGAGAGAAGGATGGGCTAGCAGAATCTTTGGAAAAACTGACAAGTTCATGAGGAGCACTGAAGATCAGTATCACATCAGATAGATTCCAAGAAAACCTAAGTATTGAAGGAGAAAAAAATTGAGCAAAGAGGCTTTGGTTTTAACTAGATCTTAGGTCGTCGACAGTCAAATAATGAGGGAAATTCCTCAAAGGACACTAATGTCAAAGTAAGTCCAGAAAGGATACGTGCTCGCAAGAACCCATATATTGATAGTTGGATGGTGCCTACGGTTGAATGCATTGAAAAGGGAATCTTAGCAAAGGAAAGGAGAGTGGAATGAAAACTATGGTATCAAGTCCCTTTATATACCATAATTGGTGGAATATTATATAAGAAGGTACATTTGATGCCTTATGTAAAGTGGATTACGCTAGAAATAGGAATAAGATTGTTAATGGAAGTTCATGAAGGGTTTTGTGGAGATCATTTGAATAGAATAAAAACTAGCCAAAAATGTAATGTAACAAGAATATTATTGGCCATGAATGATAGAAGAGGCCATAAATTATGTTAAAAGGTATGACAACTGAAAAAAATTCTCAAAAATACTAAAGCTTCCTACAAGTAATCTAACAACCATTTCAAGTTCATGCCCTTCAATGTATGGGAAATCGATTTGATCAGTCCTCTTCTAGTCTCAAGAGAAGGAGAAAATTTTGCTGTAGCAGCAGTCAATTATTTTACTAAGTGGGTGGAAGCTAAGCCTCTACCTAATAAAACTAGCAAAAATGTTTTAAAGTTCATTATTAAGAATATAGTAACTATACTTGCGCTCTTAAGTAAGGTTATTTGTGATAATGGAACACAATACGAGAGCAAGGAGTTCACTTGTTTTTGTGTAAAGAATTGAATCATCAAAAGATTTCATCAGTGGTGCATCCAAAGGTCAATGGAGTAGTGGAGGCATCAAATAAAACCATTAGGAACATTTTAAAAAAATGATTGGGGAGGGTCAAAATAAACTGGATGGATGAACTTCATCTCATTTCATGGTCATACCGAACATTCGCAGGAACTACTACCGAATATACTCCATTCTCCTCAAAATATGGATTTGAGGCAATGTTACATGTCAAAGTCGAAGCACCCTCATGTCGAAGAATTGCTTATAACAATGAAATGAACTAAGAATTGAAAAAGGAATCGCTTGACCCGCTTAATGAATTAAGGGACTAAGATTCTATTAGAACTACAAAATATCAAAGCAGAATCACAAAATATTATAGTTCAAAAGTAAAAGAGAGGGCATTCGAAAAGCTGGACTGGGTTTTGAGGAGAATAATAACAAACACAAAGGATCATGTACAAGGCTCCCTTGGACCAAACTTGAAAGGTCTGTTAGTCAATCATGAGTTAATTCTACCAAGGACATACTGATTAAGTAAGCCCCATGGAGATATCATACGAAGGACTTAGAAAGCTGAACATTTGAGGCCACACTTCATGACATTGGATGAATGGTTTTTTAACCAAGAATAGCATATTTGATAAAATAGGAATCTCATCTAAATACCCTCGAAATCAAAATGCACGCGTTCAAACTTAACTTCCAACCCTAACGAGGCCAGTAAGATTCATTAAACAAAGGTATCCTTCTTATTCGGAAGAGGTCAAAAAAGCCTTTAGCGCTGCTGCTAGACCTGGCTAAAGCAACCATCTAAAGAGTGATGTTTAATTAAACCATTGATCACATGCCTATGCCTGTTCAACACAACCATCCATGAGAGATGGACAAAAGAGTCTTTGGTACCGCTACCAGGCCTGACCAAAGCTACCATCCAAAAGGTGATGTTTAATTAGGCCATTGATCCTACCATGGAGCCTGGTCAATGAACCAATCCAAGGGAGATAGACGAAAAAGCCTTTGGTCCTGCTGCCAGGCTTGGAAAAAGCAACCATACAAAGAGTGATGGTTAACTAAGCCGTTGATCCCACAGCCAGGCTTGGCCAAAGCAACCATCCAAAGAGTGATGGTCAATTAAGCCATAGATTCAACCGCTGGGCTTGGTCAACACTCCCTTCAAAAGAAGATGGACGAAAAGCCTTTGGCCCCATTGCCAGGCCTGGCTAAAGCAACCATCCAAGGAGTGATGGTCAATAAAGCTTTTGATCCCATCCTCATGCTAGCTCAAAGCACCTATCCAAGGGAGATAGTCAATGGAAATTCTAATGATTAAGCAAGGTCTATGAAAATAATTGTCCAAAGAAGGACGATTGGCTGAACTCTTGATTCGATGAAAAACCAAACTCATACCAGACGAGGGAAAAACTCTGTTTCCTTAAAACTTCGAAATTTTCTGTCTTATCGCAACTTTAGTTTGTTCAAATGAGTGCTACTCTCGAGAGATTCAAAGTATATTTCCTTACTTTCATAAATTCATTTTGGGAATCACACTATAATAAGTAAGTGTGTACGTGTTTGGTTTTCACATCAAATGGTTTCCAAATAAAGTTATGAAATATTTTATATCAATAAAGATATCTTCACGTAGGTTTGGGAGAAATTCTTCACCGTAAAGAATTTTTTCGAGCAGAACAATCATTGTAACTAAAAAATTTCTAAAGGATTACAAAATCTATCCATATTAAAAAAATCATTTTATGAAAAGTCGCGTTATTAAAAGAGCAAAAGTTATAGTAAAATGAAGTAGCAAGGCAATCAATGATGACAAATACAACAATATGGCCACCTTGAGAAGAGAAGCAACAATGCAAGAGCAGATGTTTACTTAAGCTAAAACATAAGAAAACTTCTTATGTGAGATGGGCAAGTGGTACATCTAAAATTCCAAGAATGGATTGATAAAAAAAGAACCATCATGTGCAATTTTAAGGCATTGTGTGCTAATTAGAGCTTTTATGTGTAGACGGGAGCCATCATGCATAATTCCAGGTCACCAAGTGAAGAGTAAAGCTATTGTGTTGGGAAACATCATGCTCAGTGGAAGCCATCGTGTATAATTGTGTGCATAATTGAATCCATCATGTATGATAGAAGTCATCGTGCATAAAACGAATCTATTATCTGTTGATAATGCTACCATGCTTTACTTTAATGAAGTCATCGTGAGGAGTTATCATGTCTCAATAAAGCAACTAAGCACAGATTTGATGAAGCCATGGTGATGAATCATCATGTGAGACAGGGGTCATCGTGATCAATTTATTAAAGTAATCGCATATCAATTTGGTGAAGTTACATAAAGATAGAGCAGCAAAGTCATCCAAGTGAGGTTCACAAAGTAGCCATCATGAAACAGCTTTGTAGTGGCTTCATGATAATTCCAGTGGTTATCCTAAGAATATACATAAGGACCATCTGGAAGAAAATTAGGAAGTAGCTATTGGGAGACACTTCGTTAAAATGTTAGTATGCTAAAGATAAGAGGATCTTCAATGAATAGAGTCATTGAATTCGGATAGTGTCATCATGGATTTATTCATCAAAGCTTTCATGATATGATGAAGCTTTCGTGATAACACCCAAGGTTATTATAAATAGCATATAGGGTTGTTGTGAAGTATTCCAAGAGACAGCCATCATGAGGAATTCAACTACAAGCACCCATGGCCCTCATAACAAACATGAGCTATCACAATATAATCTAAGAAGATCCATTATGAGTTAATTCATAAAGTCATTAAATGATATATGGCAATGCAACATTGACCCATGAACACCGAGTACATCCCACGAAGATCAATCTCCATCTTCCATTTATTCCAAGTGACATGTTGCATAAATCCAAAGGTTGAAATTTTCTATAAATAGAGGGGCACCCCCTCAATGGACGATTTTTTTTAATTTCATCTTCTTCTACATTTTCATTTTATTGAAATTAAGAGGTAAAAACTTGAGTGAAGAACATTAACGGTCGGCTGAGCCATCCTGACTATGCAACTTTGTAATAATGGATTTGAAAAATTAAAATTTTTCATAATGACTCCTAGTGGATGTATGATGATTGCCTGAGAATCTATGGTTAGCTTACTTGATTAGGAGCAGAATTTTACCTAAATATCTAAAAGATTGCTTTGACCCTAAATATAGTGCTAACAAATGACGTGCCCCAAGAATTTTGGATAATAGTTCGATTCAAACTCCATCACTACTGATTGTGGAGTCACTTTATTCTATTTGCCACCATCATAGGATTCTAGGAGTTGGGCTCTATTACCAACAATCGATCAACAAGCACCCAATCCACCTCAGGGATACCACATGCAACAAAGTGTTTAGGTGGAGCGGTTACACCCTTTAGTGAATTCCTCAAATTCTTCTTGCAAGAGATAAGGTTGGCTTCACATAGGTGCAACCAATAGACATTCTTTACTCAATCCCTTGTATGTTCTCTTCATGACGCGATTGAATCGTCGCCCAAACTTCATGGAGCTCATTTACCTCTTAAGCTTCAAAAAGGAAGTGGACTCACCCTCCTTGCCAATCGTTGAAGCTTATAACTGGTGCAAAGTTATTGAGGTGCTTTACAATAAGCGTAGTTACTTCAAGAGAAAATACTTCCTCGTTTGCTGCCCTTTTGGCTTCAATCGCCTCTGGTTGTTTGGACTTAAGTTTCCCCTTCTAATGCCTTTTCTTTATTCGAATTTTCTTTGTCCAAATACCTAACTCCTTTTTCACATCTTTCACTGACCTTCCTAATCAAGACGATTGTAGTGAACATGTTGACGCCCTACCGCTCCTAAAGGAAGTCAAATAACAATTCTACACTACCGCCTTCTTGCTTACAAATGAGAGGCTTTGCCAGAACAGCCTTCTACATACTAGTGGACATGTTATTCCTCTTCCGCTCCATTCCAAGAATTTTCAAGCTACCGTCAGGCCTTCCACCCCCGTTCACCATTCTAATAACAAGGATCAAAGGGATGGTGAAGCCAAGATTGTGAGGTGGATGTCGACGGAGGAGAAGAAAGGGTAGAGGAAGAGAATGTGGTAGCAGAAGGAAACAAAAGAAGAGGATGTGAAGAGTAAAGAGGAGAGGAAAGAGAAAGAGAAAAAGGAGAAGAAGGATAAGAAAGAAAGGGGGCGAAGAGGGAGAGGACACCGGAGATGATGAAACTAACGATGACGAAGACTATGGCCTCAGCGAGAACGAGTCATAAAGGGAAACTTCCTTCTGTAGGTAACATAGTTTATGTCCCGTATCATTCGAAGCACCTAGTTATCGAGTCTTCCTAGCAGGCTCCTGGTCCAAGCCTAGCACCAACAGGTGAGGTGACACCTCATACGGTTCCTCTGGGAACATTTTTGGTTCATTGAGTGAACTTGGAAACCTTTCAACTTTTGGCACTGGGAGAATCACTTTCGTAGGTATTCTGCATGAACACTCTTGTGAATTTAATTTGTTATTTGAGGATATCCTTAACGATGGTGATGAAACCTCCTCTTTGCAAATCCCCGAACATGGTCCATAGAGTACTTAGGGAATTACCAACACTTCACACTCTTCTAGGATCACAAAGACCAACAACTCACACTTTCTCTTAGTCCAATGCTTTAGTTCTGATATATCACTTCTTCTTTTCAGGTACAATGGAGGGAGATCATTGCAATTACCTTCGTTCGGGAATGAGTCAGCATCGCTTGTCAACTTCGGTCGCTTACACATACCATCTTGGCTCACACCAGGAGATAGAAGAGAGAAGGAGGAGAAAAGATAAAGAGAGATAAGATATGGAGAATAGACATAGGCACTAAGGTGAAGAAAAAGAGCGCCACGATCTTGAGAAAAAACAACAGGATTCTTGTGATCGTTTCGGGTGTGATTCTAGCGCTTCTTAGCAGTGAACCCAATCTCAAACTCCTTTATAACAACCTCTGTCATCTTAACTCCTTGTCACCACCGTTCCTACCTCCCAAGAAGTTTCAATGCATGCAACTCCATCCCTGCCCCTTACTAGCCCATCTAAAGCCATCGGTATTAGGATGCAGGAAAACCTTTCTAACTATTGCCTGATGAGGTCATGTTCGATTGTTATGCCTGAGACATCACTCATCAAGAAGCCAACCAAGGGATGGATGGGGTTGCAGAAATTTCGGACTAATTGTTTGAATGGAAGAAGACATCCAAGGGGCTCTTTGATGTCAATGGGATAATCCAAACGCTAATTAGCACATTCGATTCAGTAAAGAAAGATCATGATAGGATAGTGATGAGCTAGAAAATGGAGTTGGATAGCGTTAATAAAGAAAGAGATGACGCATTGAAATCGACCAAACGCTCCAAGGGGCTAATAGAAGGAATGTCAAGAGCTCATATTTAGGTTACAATTGTCATGAAGGACTAAATTAAAACTACTCATCAAGGAATGCCAAGCTTGCAGTATAATCCAATTCCAAAGAGGAGAAAATAAAGGGCCTTTAGGTTGAGATAGACGGTCTTAAAGCCAATTTAAAGCTAGAAATGGATTCGAAATCACAAGCCCATGCCGACTTCACTAAAGCCCAAAAGGATTCAAACAGCTTAAAAATAAGACTACTTTGGCCACTGAGGAGGTGATTTCCAACCTTCAACAATTCTTCGCCAACGTCATTAAGAACAAAAATCTAAAATGGTTGGAGGATAGTTATGCCATTATGTTAGCCAATGTTTGGGAAGAAATACTCCACAGAGCCACTACAGCGTGCAAAGGCGTAACTGAAAAGACTCTGAACTCTTGTTTCTTGGATGTGGATGATATCACGACCCTGGAAAAAGGCAAAGCGATTCTGATCATTGAGGATACGGTTGCTCAAAAGGTTGCTATCAAGGCTTATTCTGATTCTAGTGTAGGTTGAATCATCTACTCCTATGTTGGCTACACCTGAAGCCATCGTTACCGAGACTCCTATCCCACCCATGCGAAGCGTCGGTGCGCCTCATTACTCTCCTTTGGTTATCCAACCATCTAAATCTTCTACCAAGAAGGGTGAAATCATCAAGTCCCTGGCCAAGGAAACTTCAGTTAGTCAAGGTATTTCACTCGTCTCTTAAGTCTTCGAGAAACTTTAGCTCTTTCCAGAAGACGTCATTAACTTATATTATTCTATCTGTTAAGTTATAGGTCACCTATTGTTGCCTCCTCCACCATCATCTATTCAAGGTTTAGGTCCAAGTAATATCTCTACCACCTTAACCTCTGTCAGTATCAAGCCCATCTTCAAGCCCTTCCTTCCATCTCTGGCCCAGTTTGGACTTTCATAAGAGCATTGGAAAGGTTTGAAGGAAATTAATCACTCCTAGGAGGAAAAGGTCGTAATCATAAGTGCAAAGAACCCACATGATCACATTACAATGGTGGAGATGTTGAAGCAAGAGTTCAAGAGAATCAAAGTCATAATATACATAAATAAATATCTACAATTTCTTAGTGATATTTCGTTGTTCACCTCTATTTATCAACCTCAAAAGTATTTATCCCTTGACTAAACAAAACAAGTTCTTTATTCGACCAACCTTACTTTACTTTCCGTCGTGTTTCACCCGACCGTTATCAAGGTTGTCATCATTGAAGCACCCATCTTCGTATCATTTCCTTTCTCAAGGATACAATATTTTGAGCATTTATCACTGGACACCGAACTTCAACCTCACCTATCTATAGGCATTGATTGAATACGTTCTTTGACCTTCATTACTTATCATCGGCTAGGCGTGTTTCGCTGGGTCATGTGTGTGGTCATACTTGTAAAAGGATCAATTATACTCTAACCCTTATCTTCGGGGATCAATACATCAGATGTTTGGCTCCTAGCATCCACTTTCGACCTTGTCTATCTTTAGGCATAGATCGAAACCTCTTATCAACTATTATCATCTCTATTTAGTCGGGCATGTCTCGCTTGGTCATAAACACATCCATGAAAGTCTTGATTGTACACTAATTCCTATCTTCAAGAACCATTGTTTCAGTTGCTTAATTCTATGCATACCTCATTGACTTTGCCTATCTTCAAGAATTAGTTAAAGAATGGAGGGATAAGGGAAAATCATTTAATTAAACGCAATGTGATTATACTCCCCTGACTCAATCATGGATCAAAAGAGTTAGGCAATACCTATCTCTAATACCTGATTACGCAGCTAACCATGGAGCACAAAGTTTAGCTTACAAGAAAACGGTTCCATTGGTTCCAAAAGAAAATTATTTATAAACAAAGGAAATGACAAGTCCTACCTTATTACATTCCCCTAATAAACTAGGGTGGCTTATTTATAGAAAATAAAATAAATCAATAAAAGTGACATAGCATCGTAAGTGATCACTATTCCATGCCCGTGGAATTGGGATCACATCAACAGTTAATAGATTGTAAGTACCATCTCCATGTTTTTGTTCAATCGTGTCGCAACCTTCCCAATTCAGACCAAGTTCCCTCATACTAGAGAGAACTCGCTTGAAAACGAGGTCCCCCTACCTCAAAGGTACGGTTCTTGACCTTGGTATTGAAATGCTTTGCTACTATTTTCTGGTGAGCAGCTACCCTCAATTTAGCCTCTTCTCGTTTTTTATCGACCAAGTTAAGGGACTCAAACAAGAGTTATTCATTCATCTTGGGACTATAACATTATCTTTAATTAAATGGATTTCAAGTTCTATTTGAATCATAAACTTGGCTTCATAGACTAAAGTGATTGGAGTATACCGGCGATGGACTATGGGTCGTTCTGTAAGCCCATTATGCTAGTGGTAACTCATCAAACTAGTTGCCCATGGCTTTCATCAATCATTTCTTTAGGATAGATTTGATGATCTTATTCACTGCCCTCACCTTTTCATGCACTTGTGGGTGTGCTACTACCGAGAAGCTCTTTGTAATTCGTTACCACTTACAAAAGTTTTTGAGCTTGGTACTCTTGAATTGAGTTCCATTATTAGTAATAATTTTCTATACGACTCCGAATCTTCATATGATGTTCTTCATTACAAAGATGATCACTTTATTCATTATATTATGGTCAGTGGTTCTGCTTCAGCATACATTGTACGGCTACAATAGCCTACTTCACTTCACTACTTCTAAAGTAGTCTCAAGCACATCGATTAAATCAGTTTTCCAAACCGCAAATGACCATCGGCTAACCATTTGCGTAAATTATATAAATGGGCTCTCGGTATATCCATGAATCTTTTGCACCTATCACACCGCCAAGTGTAGTATATTATGTCTCGACAGATCGTTGGCTAAAAATATCCATATTGAAGTATCTTCTTTATAAAGCCTAGATCCTAGTGTGATCTCCATATCTTCCTTCATGTACATCCAAAAGGATTTTCTTAGCTTCATCTCTAGTGAAACACCATGGAAACAGGGTTGAGAAACCTCTCCTATACAGCATCCTTCTTGTATTTCAAATCATGGTACTTTACAAAGGAGTTTGCATCACTTATTCCTTCCATTCAAGAGAGTTCCCTTCGGTAGATACTCTTTAATTGGGTCATTCATGACTCCTTTTATTCCTTGCCCTTTAATATCCAATTGACATTCATCTGGTCAATGATTAGGACCGATTAAACTTTCATTGGAACAAGTCCCATGAGCTATGCATCTCCAGAGCTGGCTAGTTCGGCTAATGAATAATCTTTCATACTCTCTTCTCTGGGTATGCGCATGACTGTATAGTGTTTAATATTATTCAATAGTTCTAGTGTCTTCATCAGGAGTAAGTCTTGCTCCCTTAGCTTGAAATTCCTTGTTTCTTTGGCAAAACACCAATTGAGAGTCGTTGTGCAGTGCTTTGACCCACGACTTTTAAGTTTCTTGAGCCTTACAATCAATGCTTCATTGTTCAAGCCGGGAACCCTAGTTTTAGTGCATATCATATTGTCCATCCTTTAGAGGTCACAAGAATCACTCTTGCCCTAGAACTTCATTAATTGAAAGCTCCATCTACATATAGCTTACATTGGGAAACTCAGACCATATATTCTCCCTCTTCTCCATCCCGGATAGCGAATTCGGTAATGAAATCAATTAATCCATGTCCATGTATCACTTTTCTTGGATGGTATAGTATATCATCTTACCTCAGCCTTATATTCCACTTCAATAATCTACACGAGGTCTTGTGTCAATGTAATAATTGCCTTAGCATTTGATATATAAGCACTTTTATCGAATGAGCTCGAAGTAATGCCATGGCACTTTATATCAATCAGTGGGCAACATACCAGCTTCTCAAACTTCGACTAGTTCCTTTTGGCTCTGGTAAAGCGCTCACTGAAATAATATAGGGCCTTTGTAGCTTAGATTATTTACATACCAAGGCTGCATTTAGTGCATGAGTAGATTTAGCTATTTAAACTAATCGGTGTTCTTCTTCCAAAGACTTCGACTAGATTTGTGGTCTCTCCATATAATATAACAATTTCTAGAAAGCTTCCTGACAATCCTTAGTCCACACAAACTTTCCTTTTTCCTTTCTGAGGGTATCAAAGAAAGGTACACACTTATCTGTCACGTTCAAAATAAACCGATTGAGAGCAGTGACTATCCTACTCAAGCTTTACATTTCCCTCCTTGTTTTCAGGGAACTATTTCAATGCTTAAATCTACTCTAAATTGGACTTGATATCCCTTGAGTTCATGATGAACCTAGAATTTGCCTAATGTTACTCCATAAGAGCACTTCAATCGATTAAGCTTCATTGTGTACTTTCGAAGCACATCGAACAACCCAATGAGGTCATTCATGAAATTCATCGATCGTTGTGACTTCATTATCATATTATCTACATAAATCTCCTTTCAGATTTGATCTTTGAACATTTTATTCACTAATCATTAGTAGGTAGCTCCAACATTTTTCAAACCAAAAGGCATCACTCGTTAACAATACAAGCCCAAATTGGTGATGAAACTTGTATGCTTCTGATTTGGAATGTGCATAGCTATTTATTATAGCCGAAATACGCATCCACGAGGAATGACCGTTCGTGCCCAGCTATTGAGTACACAAGTTAGTTTGTCTTCTGTAGTGGTAATCTTTCCCTTGGGTAAGCATTATTCAAGTTCGAATGGTCGATGCACGTCTACCATTTTCTATTTGGTGTCTTGACCAACATAGGATTTGATACCCATTTAGGGTACAAGGCATCACGGGTAAAGCTATTTTTCTTTAGTTTTTCCACCTTTTCTTTCAATGTAGCGGATTGTTCCAGACCTATGCCACCTCTCTTCTACTTAACAGGAGGTCATCTTGGGTCCACATTTAATGCGTGGCATGATATCTTCGACGGTATTCCACACACATCAAAATGTGTCCAAGAAAACATATCCATGTTTTCTTAGAGAAACCATACCAACTCCTTTCTCATCTTTATGCCGAAGTGAGATCCGACCTTAAGGACCCTATAATATTGTCCTCATTGATCAAGATGTTGATTGTTAGCTATACTAGTGCCATTCATATCCTTCATCTTTTTTCAAGGGTCCATAAGGTTCTAAAACTTGCTATGCTATGCATTCGAAGACTTGATGGTAAGATCCTTCTCTACACTTTTCCCATTTTCTTGCCGCTTTGTCTCTTTGAGCTCACCGATATAGCATTCCCGACTGGTGCTCTAGTTGCCTGTAATATCTCCAACCTCATTCTTGGTGGGTGGTCATCATGCACCATAGAACTAGAGCTATTCTAAAACTAGGAAGGGCTTGTCGGGCAAGAAAAACATTGTAAGAAGAAAACTCACTAACTATTATAGAGATTTATACCTGTATAATTTTGTAGTCAGCTTCGCCTGATTCTATCGACAGGTCAATACATTTGATAGGCTCTTTTACCCCTTCGATAAATCCTTAAATGTGAGATTTATATGACTTTATGTCCTTTGGACTGATTTTCATCAAATCAAACATCTACTTGAACAGAATATTAACTAAGCACACACAGTCAGTCGGAACCCTAAGTATAGTAGCCAGACCAACAATAGTCGCAATTTGGGGTTAAGCATTAGCGCTTGCACCTCATCAGCATTCTTTATCTCTGAAAAGGATATCATCACTCATCATCTTCGGTTGCTTTGCTAAAGCTTTATCTTTAATAACAAAATAACTCCCCTACGATATGTGTTTCATGAACTTCCATACCATTCCATTTTATTCGAGCTCTTCTCTACTGGATATGGTCCTCCAGTTATCGTGTTAATCATAATCCTACCTTTCGATCACCTAAGGCCATCTCCACTAGGCCTAAGTTAGTCCCTTTGGGTATTCTGCTCCTGAGTTTAGCATTCTACCTACCATTCTACGAGTCTCTCCCGTACTTCTGCAATTTTTTTTACGTATCTAATCTTTGATCACGTTTCTTAGGTGATAGCACTTATTGGTGTTGTTCCAGTGAGTGTCATGGAAACGATAATACTTTCCCAAGCCTCATTCGTCTTCAGTTGCCTCTCTCTATGGTGGCTTCTTGTAATTATCCATTCCTTACATATTAAGGTACATATGTTTAATAGTATCATTCATTGAATTATAATCCTTGGACTTTAAAAACGTTGGACGCTTTTTGCTACCATTTGTCTTACAACAATGCCCTGATTTCTTCTTTTTTGATTATTGTTATTATTTCCAATATTCGCCGCAATGTTATCGATACTCTCACCAATTTTATTAATAGCTACGTTGTTCTCTATAACTTTATTCGAGGATCTACCACCAGCCTTTCCAACGGCCAGGTCTACCTCTTCAAAGCGTAGAAACTAGGATGCTTTGTGATAAAACTCTATCAGGGTAGGTGGCGGCTTTCTCTTTAGCCATCCATCAAACTCCGTATCCTAGTGTATCCCTCGTATTAATGCCATCAACATGCAATCCTCCTTTGAATTGATCAAATCGATCACAATAGAGCTAAATCCACACAGAATATCTTCTAGGTTCTCGCTAGCACCTTGATGAATATTTAATAAGGACATCACATCCTTTGGTCGTGCGGTGTGGAGCCTGAACTGCTCCATAAACTTTCTCACCAACTAATCAAATGAAGAGATGGACCTCAACGCAAACCAAATGAACCATATCGTAGCCACCCCATCTAAGAATATTAAGAAATACCTACACTTCACTACATCAATCGCTCGGACACCATCCATATGCTACTCATATTTCAATAGATGTTGTTTCAGGGGTGTTGTCTCCTTATATGACATCATTGTTGGCATAACAACTGGAATACGCTTCCGGCAAAATATCATTAGTAAATGGGGTCTTACTAGGTGTTTCCTTATTCTTCTTCCTTTATCTATTGATTTTCATTTTGTAATCTCTTAACCAAGTTAGTAATATATTCTTGATTGGCTTATTATCCAGATGGCGACCATCAGGAACTGCCCTTAGTATTTGACTCTGCAAATGCTCTCTTTTCATTTGATAATGTCTAGGCTCTCTTGTCTCAATGAGTTCCACTCATACGAATATTCTTTGTGGTCTAGCTGGTTTTTAGCATTCATCTAAGCACCAACTTTCTATGTTCCAGCATTCTACCCAACATCATTTTCCGTGTCCTGCAAATTATCTTAACTATCAGATAAATTGATGGCATAAAGCAGCTGCACTCCGAAACCACCCTCAACCTGCTCGATACCGACCTGATTCTGGTTGGCACCAACTATGTTGGCCATGGCCAAAACCTAGCCACTTCCTCTTATGCTCCTCTTTGACATCATAGTAGCCTTTCCTTTCATTGTCCGCTTGCCTTCTCTCCTATTTCAATCAGATGAAGATGAGCTTTCTTCTTCAGAAATTGATGGCGATGAATTCCTATTCCTTTATGTCTATTGGACTGGAAAAGTAAAACCTTCCTTCATCTTATCAAAGAGAGCTTTCTTACAATAAAGCATTCTTTGGTTCATCTCAGTCATTATCCTATCAAGATTAACTTTTTAGACCATCTTTTATGGGGCAAATGGCCCCCACAAAGCATTCAACAGGTGAGAAGATTCCTCGTTATGATGGGAAGCTTCATCTTCTCTGGTAATGACTCTAGATCTCATGGAAGGTTTCTTGGAGGCATTTCTTCAGATTTGATGTTGATTCCTTCTAATGTCACGATAGCTTCAGATCAACAGCAAATATCTTTCGGATCTAACTTCTAAACGCTTGCAATTAATAGCATTAAGCTAGATCTACTTTTGAAAAGCTCTTTCTCAATGAAAGCACTAGAAATATTAGACTGAAATGTGGTAAAAGACCTTCAATAAAATAAAAATGAGAAAAGATTTAATATAATCAAATAGAAACATCAAAGAACATAAATTTTTTATAGTGGTTTGGCCAAAATTTGTACCTACACCCACTTTATTATTATTATTAGATTTGGATTTGCCATAAGTACAAGAGCTTTACTTTTGGATTTAGAAAGTAAAGTATGGTTGGGATTAAAGAACATAGTAACAATAATGGAGTGGAGAGAGTTAGAGATAAAGAGTATAGGCCAAAGAGATCAAAAGTCCTGTTTATGCTGCTTTAGCTCTTCTACTTATAGTTGGAATCGTCTGCCACAGTAGCTAAATCATGAAAGGACATGTGAAACTTTAGATCTGAGAGAATAGTGTAATAGCCCATAAATTTTAGAAATTAATGATGAGGGTATTTTGGAAATTTTAACGAAAAAGACAAAATAGTAATTTTACAAACATTAGAATTAGACCATGGGACTTATGCCATGCATAGAGCTTAGTTTTTCTAGTCAGAATGGTATTTTGTTTATTCGAATTAGAGTCCGTACGAAGGAGTTATGCGGTGTCTAATTACTGGATTTTAAATTGTTATTTGGGCTTAATCCCGTTAGACTAAAGCAACGGTTCAAAATTTAACAGGCAAAAAGGAAGTTTTAAATTCAGTTTTTCTCATTCATGTACATTTCAATTTTCTAACTTCTTCTTTCTCCGTCTCTCTTTGATTTTATCTTCATCTCTCAAATCTCAACGAACCCTAGACTATTATTGATCAAATTGAAGAGCGAGAAAAGAACTATAAGAGGATGTCAATCATTTATGGATTCGAGGAATGAGGAAGAACTACAATTCTAGACATCGAAAGTTTTGGGGAAAACTAAGCAGATTCTAGGGCTTTGCAATGCGATTTAGTGAGCTGAGATCATTATTGAGGATATATTATTACTTGAAAGTAATATATGTTATATGTTTACTATTTAGGTTAATTAAATAGTAAATTTGGTTTAAATCAATTAGGAGAATATATACTTAAGTAATTACAAAAATTAATGATGTTGATGACAATCAAACTTGGGTTACGTTTGGATTATATTGTTTATTAAATAGAAATTGTATATAATGTATGGATTATGCAAATTAAGAAATAATTATGATTATATTGATAATACGTGATATATAAAAGATTAGGATAGTGAAATATAATGTCTAAAAGGGGCATCAACTATTAAATCAGTAAACGATAAAGAAGAAATCAATTTGGAGAAGAAATGATCAAAATCTAGTATTCTAAATACTGGAAATTTTTACGCGGTCCACTAGTTGGTCAAACTGGTCCACCCGTGGCCATTTTATTTGCCAGCAGAAACCAGGACCAGATTGAAGCAATTATACTCCCAATAGGCCTATACGAAATAATATATAAATAATGTATTGATCTTTTAGCGACATTTGGGGGTGTTTAACGTGTCGATACATACTTTATTAGTTTTGTAGTCTAGTGTTATCCGTTAATGGGTGATTCTATTTATTAGCCCATTTATGTTGAGTTGGTTCTGTTTACTCTACGCGTACATATACGCGAGTTAGTCATATTTATCTAAATCATTTTGTTACGTGGGTTAGTTTTATTTATTTAACTCATTACATACATTGGATTGGTTTTGTTTATTCAACTCAAACATATACGTAAGCTAGTCACGTTTATCTAACTCATTTCATTATGCGGGTTGGTTTTGTTTATTTAAATCATTACGTACTATGGGATGGTCCTATTTACGCAACATGTGTGTATATACACATGCAAGTTAGTCATGTTTATCTAACTCAACATGTCGCATAGGTTAGCTCTGTTTATTCAACTCATTACGTATATAAGTTGGCTCTATCCATTTAACTCATATAATTCGATAATTAGTTTGTTTGTCTAACCCATATAAGTATTTACTTTATAACTATATAAGTGGTACTCGTGTTATGTTTATTATGACAGACTAATTCTATGGATGAAGGTGAGACAGGTTGAAGTAAGTAAGTGCTGGTATTCATATGATGTCTGTGAATCGTGTATCATTATATACTTGGTAATATTTTTACTCACCAGACATATATGCCTGATCCATCCTCATACATTATAGTTAAATGAGATAAACGTGATGGTGTGGTGTTAAAATACGAAGATTATAGAGATGATTGTATATGTTATTCGTTGTTGTATATATTGTATGTATAGTATGACATTTTGTGTATGTATAAAGATACATATATCTTGTGGTGCATATAGATGAAATCTTTTTATTTTACCTATATTGTACTTGACCCATTCCATTGCGAGTTTCTGAAAGCTACAGTTAATTTATATAACTTTATGTTTGCTACTAAAATGTTTGTAATGTATTGATTTTACTGTTGCAAAAAGTCAAGTCATTACATTTGGTATTAGAGCTAAGGTAAGGATGTATTGAGAGAGCGTATTTTTCTATTTTTATATCACATATTCATAATTATATAGGGAAATTGTTTTGGGTTAAGTTTACCATATCTGTTTACTATTTTACATGGAATTTCTAATGAATCCATTTTTACATATAGTAAAGATGAGTAACTGGATCGAAATTGGTTTAAGTAAGCTCAACTAACCTTTCAGTTATCGTTGAACTGGTCTTTGTTTAACTAATCATACGTTCTATAATTATTATAGGCATTAATGAATGAGTAGATATGTGGATAAATTATAAAAATTGAAAGTAAATAAAAATCTGATATATATAAATGTTGATTAGACCAAGTACTGCCTAATTGATGTTGAGAAATAATTAATTAGACTAGTTGTATTTAAATGTTATAGTAGTGGAATTTAAAATAATAATTCGGTATAATACTATGAGGTTTAAACGTTATAACAACATTGGTATCTGTGGTTAGCGGTGAATTCGAGTGTTAGTATTGTTTAACTAAGACTAATGCATTTGAAACTAGTCTCTATTTAGCTAGTTCTCTATATTCATGTTGTGTTAGACCATGTTTATCTAACATAATTTCCATTTATAATCATTCTATGTTTATCTGGTTATGGTATATTTAAATATATACATTTATATAATATTACGATACGTGGATATATATGTGATGAAACTTCGGTAAAAAAATTTGAGGATGAATTTTTTTAAGGAGAGAAGAATGTAACACCCCGTAAATTTTAGAAATTAATGTTCAGGGTATTTTTGTAATTTTAAATAAAAGGGCAAAATAGTAATTTTACACATATTGGAATTAGACAACAGGGCTTGTGCCATTGCGTATAGCTCATTTTTCTAGTCAGAAGATCATATGGAGAAGTTATGTGGTATCTAAATTAGTGGATTTTGAATTGTTATTTAGGCCTAAGCCCATTATACGAAAACAAAAATTCAAAATTTATAGAAATGGTTGAGAGGAAGATTTAAATTTAGCTTTTCTCACTTACGTACATTTTAGTTTTTTGACTTCTTTTTCCTCCATCTTTCTATGATCTTACCTTCCTCTCTCAAATCTAAACGAAACCCTAGACAATTATACATTAAATCAAAGAGTGAAAAGAGAATTACAAAACGAGACCAATTATTTGTGGATTTGGGGAGCAAGGAAGAATTACAATTCTAGACAGTGAAAGTTTTGGAGAAAACTAAGCGGATTCTAGGGCTTTGCAATGCTATTCAATGGGTCGAGATTATTACTGAGGATATATTGTTACTCGTAAGTAATAAATGTTGCATGTTTACTATTTACATTAATTAAATGGTAAATTTGGGTTAAATGAATTAGGAGATTAACACTGAAATAATTACAAAAGTTAATGATGTTGATGATAATCAAATTTGGGTTATGTTGCATTAGGTTGTTTATTAAATAGAAATTGTTTATAATGTATGGATTATGCAAATTAAGAAATGATTATGATTATATTTATAATACATGATATATGAAAGATTGGGATAGTGAAATATAGTGTCTAAAAGATGTATGAAACATTAAAATTGTAAATGTTGAAGAAGAAATCGAATTGGAAAAGAAATGATCAAAGTATGGAACTCTGAAAACTGGAAATTTTTACGTACACCGGCCCACCAATTGATCCAAACGGTCTACCTTGGGATGATTTATTTGCCAGCCTGAACCTGGACTAAAGCAAAGCAATTTTACTCCAACCAGGCCCATACGAAATAATATATAAATAATGTATTAACCTTTTAGCGACATTTGAACGTGTGGATACGTACTTCGTTAGTTTTGTGGTTAAGTGTTATCTATTAATGGGTTATTATTTTTATTTAACCTATTCACGTTGAGTTGGTTCTGTTTATTCAACTCATACATATATGCCAATTAGTCATGTTTATTTAAATCATATCGTTATGTGGGTTGGTTCTGTTTATTCAACTCATTATGTATCATGGGTTGGTTCTGTTTATTCTATTGATGTGTATATGTGAGTTAGTCATGTTTATCTAACTCATTTCATTACGTAGGTTGGTTTCATTTATTTAACTCATTACGTACCGTGGGTTGGTCTTGTTTATTCAACTCATATGAACATGCGAATTAGTCATGTTTATCTAACTCAACTAGTTGTGAGGATTGTCTTTATTTATTCAACTCATTACTTATATGAGTTGGTTTTGTCTATTCAACTCATATGATTCAATAGTTAGTCTGTTTATCTAACTTAGATAGGTATTTACTATACAACTATATAAGTGATCATCATGCTATGTTTATTATGATGGAATAACTCTATGGATGCAGGTGAGATAGGTTGCAGTAATTAAATATAGGTATTCATATAATGTTTATGAAGTTGTGTATCATTATATAATTGGTATTATTTTTACTCACTAGACATGTGTGTCTGACCCTCACCCCTTACACTATAGGTAAATGAGATAAACATGATGGTGTGGTGTTCGAAGATGAAAACTATAGAGATGCTTACATATGATGTTTGTTGTTGTATATATCGTATGCATGGTGTGACATTTTGTGTACGTATAAAGATACGTGTATCTCATGGTATATATAGATGAAATCTGTTTAGTTTATCTTTATTATATTTTGATCCATTCTGCTACAAGTTTCTGAAAGTTATAGTTAGTTTATATAGCTCTTTGTTTACTATTGAAATGTTTATAACAATTTGGCTTTTCATGCTATGGCTATTTTATGGCCATGAAAAGTCGTGTCGTTACAAATAGGGAGGAAGAAAAGTCATCCAGAGGTGAAAAATCATGTCGATACCGATCACAATTGTGGTTAGTACCAACCATAATGGTCTTCTCATGGAAATAGACTCCTTCATATCTTCTCAAGCTTTGAATCTCCATGGTTAGAAGTGGACCACCCATCAAGAAACAAACTCTGTACCAACCATAATTGTTGTTCGTATCGACCATGTTTGGTTGCCTATTTCGACTTCAAACTTCTTATGTTTCTCTACTTTGGTATTCCAAGCATGCCTCTAAGTTCTTGATCCAACATGTCTTCATCTTCACGTGCAAGTTCACTTAGAAGCTTCTTAGTTCCAATGTTGGATAACATATGGCCAGCTAGATGCCACTTTCTAATTACCTTCCATATTATTATTTTTTGTTACACATAATTTTTTATGAAATATTTAGATGGACCGGTATCGATGCATTTAAGGACCGGTAGTACCAACTCATGCTTCCACTTGGTATATGAATGGGACTTAGAGCTTTTTCCTTCTCCATCGTTCCAATTTAAATTCAGACCTTCAATCTCTTGCCAATTAGAGCTTTCTTTATTCTCAAGAAAATCAACTCCATTAACTATCACTTAATGCCAATCCAAGATAAGGCTTCACGTCATCTACCCCATACCGTCACAGTCAATCCTACAAGGTCACAACCATCGTCGTTGTTCTAGACTATTGCTTAGTTATTTATGGCTACCTTTATTTGAACCATCCCCACTTCTCCCCTCAATCGACAAAGAATCATATAAAGAAGTTGAGATAGTGGCTAGGTTGAGGAATCGATGTAGAGTTTTTGATAGTCGTGTGTGGAGATAGGTTCATGAGCAGTGTTTGGCTGTGGACAGGTTGGTTCCAAGCAAATTTCGTGAAGGATGTACCTTCTCTTCGGAATTCCCTAGTAGAGAATTCGAGATTTAGCCCATATCAGGAACATCCATTAATGTCATTTTTATATTAATGGGTAATATATGACACATAGTTTCATCGTATCTGGGAACTCGTTAGCCATCATGAGCAAGCTTTCAACACAACGTACTTCTATACATTGTGCACAAGGCGCATGATACGCAAATTACATTGAACATAAACACTACACTGGTCGATGTACAGAATCCGTCAGGACGATGCAAATCAATGTCAATTAAATGCTACACATTGACTACACCGTGGTTAAACACTAATATAAAATGTGTAGAAATTGAATAAAAATTACCCGACCATGGTCGTTAATCGATATTTCCAGCTAAGTTATGGAATCCAGATGCTCTCTACTCCTATCTACCACTAATGCGGCTGCATCCACTTTTACATTGTATGTAGTGGCCTCTATCTTAGCACTGACATCTATTCCTACTTCTCCTACCGAATTTTTTAATCTTCGACATGCTCGCAAACATCTGGATATATGCATCAGAATGAATATGTTGCTAATGCAAAATATATGTGGTGACATAAGGAATGACAATGAAATAAAGGTGTTTTATGTTATTATTCAAACGGTGAAGCTTGAAAACATCTCAATAGGATATATCTGATTTTGCTAAAGAATCATATAATGTTAGACTTAATTTGTGTGTAGATGGTTTTGCCCAATTTACTTCATTCAGTAAGCCTTGCTCAACAAAGCCAGTTATTCTAATACCTTACAATCTATATCCTAGGATGTGTATGAAGAATCCATACATGTTTTAACTGTAATTATTCTTGAACCTAAAAATTTATATATCCTTTTGAGAGGTACATAAAATATAAGTAGGAATTATATAGACTTTTTTGAAATCAACAAAGTAAACATATAATTGATATCTTTTTCGTATGAATTTTTTAGGTCACTTAAAAAAAGGTGAATCAAAAAATGCATTGAAGGTTTCATATGTCAAGCATATAATGTTAAGGAAACATCCATATATTTCAATTATTATTTCAAAGACCAATGTTAAGCTGATCATAATAGTGGTCCTCATACTAATGAGGCTATGGATGAGTCATTTCTCTTTCCACTTTTCAAAAACATGGACCTATTTCTAGTAAAACCGGGATGGAAGTTTTCAAACACCTAAAAAGTTTTCGTAGCAAGAGAAACAGTGCTTCTCTATTGTGAAGAATTATCGGATTGTATGAAGTAAAACTGTGTTTGTTTATTTACTTGCAATACCATGTTATATATTGTAATTATGTTTATCTCGACAATATCAATTGTTTAACAATCAAATTAAGCAACAAAATCCAAGGGTTCGACCTAGTAATGGATTGAGACTTGGCTTTAGAAACATGTAAGCATATATTAATTATTGGATAAACTTAGTATGAAATTGTTTATTATGTATATTAATGTGTATTAATTTAATATAATAGGTTTTTGATAATGAAATCGGGGATATTTTTGTAACATTATTGAATTTGTTCCAATGATCAAATATATAAAATGCTCAATCATGTAAACAGCTTTAAATTTCACACAATTGAGTTTGGATTTAGTAAAACAATTTACAGCAGTAGGTTATGTATTAAGGGCAATGAACAGGGTGATGACTTACAAGATTGTTATGGAGCGCTAGTGGAAATAATTGAACTTAATTTCCGCAATACTAGAGCTTTAAACAATTTTATTCAAATGCGATTGATTTGAAACTACTCCTAATGTAGGAGTACGTCATACACATAAAAATTACACTCTTATTGAGGTAAACAATGAAAAGATATATAAAGGAAATGATCCACTTGTGCTAGAGACTTAGGCAACATAAATTTATTATGCACCTTATCCTACCATGAAAAACAATGAGGACAACTGGTGGGTGTTACAATTCACCCTTCCTAATGCAAAAAAGTTATAATCTCGTTTCAATGATAGACTCCTGAATACCACAGAAGACATATTGTTAGGGTAAAATTAGAACAAAATATTAAACCAAGGCATCGATAGGATCTCATAACAGAATGATAACATATAATATACTGAATATACATGAATAAAATAAAACGATAATATATAACAGAGCACACTAACAAAAGTAACCGATAAATCAATATTAGTACAGAAAGTCAGAATACATTATCTCCGAATAGCATAAAGTTTTGAATGAATATTTGATACAACAGTCTCAAATACAAATAACAGGTCCATTGTGTACTACTAAAATATCTAGTACATATATCCAAAATTGATGATACATCTCTAAATTTCTCCAGCTGCACATCCTGATAGTGTATGCCTAAAAGCACGTGACTCCCAAAGTACTTAATCCAGTACCCAAAAGTCATTATGATATAAATAGACAGAGATAAAACGTGGGTCATACCTAAAGCCTGGTGTGAGGGAAACAATTTCAAAACACCATGTATCAAAACTATATACACATAAACAAGAATCAACCAACTCACTACCAGCCTCTCTACAAACGAGGCATAGGGATAATCTGGACTACTCATAAACAAGTATAGTAAAACTATCTCAAAAATAAAGAATCGTACTATAACATGCTCTTGTCCTGTAATCAACGAGTCATCACACTAATATAACGTGACTGCCACGTAACAATGTATTAGGATAACAGAAATCATAATATACAACTGTAGAAGAAATAAAAGTGCAATAATATAAGTCTACATAATGCTACACGCAATGATAATATCGATTAAGTAATATGGCGCAAGCACAGCATAACAACATATGAAATAGGGAATATCTACCATCGTCCCGTACTGAAAGAAATATATAAGTAGAGCAACTATACCTTATGTATAACAACTCGCCTTTTCGACATTCGAATGTCGATACAAATACATCCACGGTATTCACGTGTCAAGCACCGAAGTACTAGAGGACGAATTTTCAAGGTTAAATAAAAAAAAGGAAATAAAACATGGAACAAAGGAATACAATATCAGAATCTTGCAATGGAACAATCATATATAATACCAAAAGATAGTATAAATTGCACTCTAAGATACAAAGTTTTTTGGAGTTACACTAATCAGTCTGGATAGTTATAACATGTCCTCACAATTGCTGATGATACATATAAAGTAATGCCGTGAAATAAATACTATGGTAGGAAATCATCCAGCTCACCTCTAGAAGCTCCAAGAGCACTATGGCTAAATTTGGAAACATACACGCAGCTGAAGCGAGAGTTATAAGAAAATAACACCTGGATCAGTCTAGTAAACCAGCGTGAGAAACTCAAAAAATATGAGTTACAAGTAATAGTAATCGTTGAGACCGTATGGATTCCTACAACTGTTTTTACCTCAAAGTAAACCAACCATTCATTTAGTTTTACATGTAGTGATATGATAGATAATGCCTAGGGTGTAGCACATAAATCATATCAAATAGCTATTGTGTGAACACTACAACAATAATAGCTATACAATCAATATTGCTAAGGCACATTAGCATAGGTGTAAGGATTTACGTGGAGCTCTCCTTTGATTTAGCCGAATCCGAATTCCATGATTGGGATTAGAAACTTCCTTCTAAGCATCGTAAATCTCAAGTTGGGATATACTCTAAGGTAAACATGATTGGCCGAATGATGAACTACATGGCACCAAATATCAACAACTCCCGCATGCAACATATCGATAAGCATACTCTAGATCTGGAGTTGATATAACCTTATCGGTAAGCTAAACCCGAGATTATGCACCCCACTCTGGTTTTAGTCATTTTCGATTTCGTGGTTACGTTCGTCATCTTTCACAAGGGTCTTCATAACTCAAACAAAACGCGAATCCCAAATTGGATCCCTTCATCTTGAATAGATTGCGAATCACTATATGGATTGAAGCATCTTGAATAGATCTCGAACCTCCACATAGGTTTTCCACATAAGTCTTTTGACAAATGCTAACGTTATCCTTTATCTTGGAGTACTCAACATAGAAAGTCCCACATGATAGCATCATTCAAAATGTTAACGCTAAATTTTCCCTTGGACTTAACCTTCGGATAAACTGTTCTACTCTATAACATTCCACTTCATAACAAGTTCCAAAACATAGAATTTGTGTACTAGTTTTGAAGTGGTTTTCGATAAGTAAAACACTTACTGATCCTGGTCTTTCCAAAACCAATCGATGAATTTTCAATTAACTTGATCCCTGTTCTCTCAGAAGTAAGTGAAACCTAGAGACATTTAGTATCAATACTCTTCCCTAGAGGTACTTATTAGTATGAAATCGTGAAGCTTTTTGATTACTTCCTAACTTAATATTAGGTAAATCCCAATAATCGACCAACCATTTATCTGCTACGAGATATTTTGTTTATTAATGAAAACCAAGTCTAGCATACTTTCCATAAACAAATGAATATACAAAATACTATCAAGTCACGCAAAGTATGATCAAGCCACACAAAGTTTGATTAACCTACTCAAGCAACTCCCGATCCCTTTTATTTAATTAATCCTTTTATTAATTAAAAATTCCTTTATTAGTAAACTTCTTTTACCTAATAAACTTCTACCTTTTTCTAAAAGATTCCATACCTATAATTTCCTTCAAAATATTCATTTTAAGGATCTGAGTACTTTTGTAACTCTATTTAAAAGGTTTAAAACTAATGTTACTTAAACATTGCCTCTGTAAATCAAAAACCATTTCGGTCTTGCTTATCTTTAAATCATTCTTTTAAAGATCTATTTACATCCTTAAGTGTAATAAAAAGGGGTTAAAGATGAATATGATTAGCACATTTTCACAATAAATCCAAACCATTTTCCTACTTGTTACTATCTTTACAAACCTCTTTTTAACGATTTAAGTTCATATTCGGTTAAGATCGATAATCAACTAACTGACTATCTAGTAAAAATCCATTGATTATACAAATCATGATTCTACACTTAACTCATTTATGACATTCTTAACTTAACCATTCCTCATTCAAGAGTAAATCCAGTTAAGTTTTGGCGTTAGTTGCTCCAAGCCTTTCCTAGACACTTCATTCTTAAATCTCACAAATGGATAAGTCTACCTCGTTAATTTTTAGTGTTAAGTATAGCATTAATGATTTCCATAAACAATAAGAAATCAACTCGATTAACACATTTTCGACATTTTTCACTTATCTATTCCTCGATTAAGAGGGAAGCCCGATAGGTTAGAGTTATATTGCTCCATCCTTACTCGACATTAATCTCAACTCTCACAAATAGATCAGATTACTTCATCGGCTTACTAGTGTTAAGAATAATTAATTACTTTCCCAGTAAGTAACTAAACAATCTAACAATTTTTCCATTAAGCAATTACTAACCCCTTTCAAACCTTTTGTTTGTACTTTTAAAACAATATATTTATATAAGATATTTTCCAAGAAATTTATATAAGATGTTTTTGAAGATATTTATATAAGATATTTCCAAGATATTTATATGATATATTTATACTTCACAATACTTATAATATGTTTTAAAACATTCCTTTAAAATATCACTTGAAAATAACAAGTTTAAAAAATCATTAGAAACTTGAAAAAGACTTGTTCGAACAAAAATCTCTTCTTTCAAAATTCACCATTAATTCTTAAATACTCATAAACATATCAAACCTATTTTAGATTACTCTAAAAATAGTTACTACCATTTGTAAAAAGAATGAATCAAAATACTTAAATCTAAATATCTTTTCAAAGATTTTAAGTCCAAAAATCAAGTTTAAATGGGGCAGTTTTGCACTAGTGATGCTTTGGCCATTTTTCGAGATGTTAATTAACTTTTTACTATTCATGAATTTAATATCAACAAACATATATATATAACATTCTAAACATGGCAAGAAACCTCTAAGGATATCTCTATAAATTTCCATAACAAATACCAAAGCAAGACATTTCAAACCTGCTTCTATAGCAACTATCGATATAAGTACACTTCTAAATCCGAGTCAAATCTAAAACAAGTTCGATCTACAACCTAATTGCTTATTTCAAGGTCTAGTCACATATAATATAAGTCCATTAAAGTCTATTCCAAGTTTATTCAAGTCCATATACGTGGATCTTATGTGTCACTTGTTTTCAAAACAAGAATTCAAATCAATGTTTTAACATATGTCGCTTAATAATTCAAACAACATTTAATATAACCAAACATCAATATATGTGTGATATTTTCCCTTAAAAGTGAGGTGTTAACTCACCTTTAATCCAACTAAAACCAAGATCCAAGAACCC
Source organism: Allium cepa (assembly GCA_030765085.1). Classification (NCBI taxonomy): domain Eukaryota; kingdom Viridiplantae; phylum Streptophyta; class Magnoliopsida; order Asparagales; family Amaryllidaceae; genus Allium; species Allium cepa. Next base: position 150,005,609 of record CM060928.1, read on the forward strand.
AACCCTAACCCCACTTGCAACCACCTCCTTCCTTCCTCCTTTCCTTTGCTTCACCTTACTTTTCCTCCTTCCCATACTCCATAAAGATCAAGACCATAGCTTCCCATGGGTATTTTGCTCTGATTTTTCATGTTTTGATTGGGTGGAAGGGTTTGTAATATTATAATAGGCTTTATGGAAAAGTTTGGAGTGATTTGGAGTTGATTTGCAGCTATTTCCTTTTAGAACATAAGAGAGGAAGACGAAGAGAAGCCATTGATTTTTACAGCTCAAGCTTTGTAATTTTTGTGATATACTCTTAAGAGTGTACCCCCTTATATAGCCCTAGGAATGTGAATGGGGAAAGACCAAAAACCCCTCAAAACCCTGTCATCATTAACTATACCCATCACTTCTCATTTATGTCAAACTTGCTTAAAGGTTAAGGATTTTCCTTATTTGCTCATTTTCTAAATATCTCCCCTTAGCTCATAAAATTTATTTCCATAAATGGAAAAATATTTTTATTTCATTTTACTAATTTCATAAGAAATAAGTGTATTTAAAATATTATGAACAACTTCTTATGGTGAAAAGTTATTTATCGATCAAACGGTTTTCCGTTACATTATCCTAGAACATGTTTTTCCATCATTAGTTATGATATAAAACGGGGTCAAAGAGCTTAATAAATCACTATAATAACACTTAATCAAAGATCCAAATATTTGAATAATTCAAATAGTTAAATATGAAGTGTCCAAATTTTCGGGTGGTTACACTATATGATACTGGATTTCCAAATATAACATTCCCATTGAGATTACACCATATAGAATTGAGTGCCCTATCAATCTCTTGTCTATACAAGTGCCCTCATATAGACCAAGACCAGTCTCTGGCAATAATGAAACCATTGCAATACTCCCTAACATCTATATCTACATTACTACTACTGGGTACGGGTACCCCTTAAGTGTCACTCCAAATCCTCCTGAAGGCTTGGTACAAAACCATAAAATAATGCCTAAACGGATACGTTGCATTGGAACTGCACTATGACCTGCATCTAATAACTTACTCCATGATTTCCTCTCCATGCACTTGCTTTGATCCCTACGGATCACTCAAGCAAACGACGCTTGATATGATGTAGTGCATATTTATATTGAGCCAACACGTCTACCTAATCTGGAAGCGATCGCTTTTATCATATGGTCGCACATTTGCCTGAGCCTGGAACTGACTCCTTGACATAATGTGCTCCCTCTAATTGAACACGCTTATCGTACATGACTGTAAATCTGGTCCCCGTCTAATTACGTTTACGATTGGCTCTCGACGTCTATCTTAAACTTCTACTATTGCATTGACTATGCCTTGTGCTCTTGGCCTCGATTGCTACCTCGACTACTTGCCTGAATTCCTTAACAACCATTTCTGATTACTAATTTTCATCCACATTTAGATTTGTTCTTCGCCTTGCATCCCACTCTTCTGAGTCACCCGAAGCCTCTTCGAAGTCATGGTAAGATCATACGGTAAACCATAATCGAACAGAGAAAATCACCCAAGTCATTTGCTGCCAGGGGCTCAATCAAATGGAGGTGTCACTCAGTTGATTGAGCCCAATCTACTGAACCCAATTCCCTTAGTCATCTTTTCTGTGGATACCCCCTCGGGACTAATTTTCGCACACATTCAATTGACTAAATTTCATTCTCACTCGACCGAATTATCAAATTCGTGGCAATGAGCCTGGGGTAGGGAGGAATCTCCCAAATGGTCGTCGATTCGCATATTGTTTCCTTTAACGCTTCACCCATTGAGTCGCGTTACTTCCAAAGCCTACCTCTACCCCTCGGACCTCTACCGGGGTTCATCTATTGAAATTTTGAAAGTGATTCTATAAGTATTCAGAAACAGATTTCGATAGCAAACTCCACTCTTTGCATGAGTAGAGTTCAGTTGAAGATTATAGTGACACGACCTCCTCTAACACGCTAAAACGACATACCCGGCCTCTTTGCCTTATGTGTGGCTTAGAAGCATGTCAATACACTCACTCATGCATGCCTATGTACACCTTCTCACAAAAACACATATTAACTTCACCAGTCACATTTCGGGCCTTAGAGCGACTACTCAACCTTGTGCACTTTTCATGCAACTTAGCGCACACAATAGTCGCTATGGCTACATAAATTGCCCATAATTTGTATTCAATAATATATCTATATAATCAAACAATTTCTTACATATATAAACAAGCAAACACACAACAGTTCCAACTAAGATTCACACATTGTTTGGATTGTTATATATCTTCAAATAAACGTATGCCTATACTTACCCATACTTATATACATACATGTGAATTTAAATAAGTAATTCATTTATCACTTAATAAAATCTTACTTTTATTTATTTTATCTTTTTAATAGAAGTCTAATATGGTTTCATCCTAATTTATAAAATCTTACATCTATTTTATAAAACATATTAGTAGCATATAATCAATTTTAAGCCATTAGATACTTAATTGCCTCATTAAGATTAAATATACGTCATACTACTATTTTATAAAATCTCATTTTTGTTTTATAAAATCTATACTTCATTTATAAAATCATATAATAATTTTATTAATACCAATTAAGCTTCATTTATACTATTTTATAAAACGCCAGTTTATAAAACCCCACTTTTGCTTATAAAAATACTCCTTCCCTCAAATAATATTTATAAATAAACTATCCATTAATAAAGATCATTTATTTATTTTTAAATAATATTCACAAGTACTAATTAAGCTTTGTTAACCCTCTTATCACTTTAATAATGAGCGTTAACTCACTTACTTAGCTTACTAAATTTTCTGAAACCATTTGAATTGGTTTTATTATTTGATGTGCACATAAATGTGCATATATTTACATCCATATTTTATCCCTCTTTATTTAAATAAACATCATATTTGGGCATCTTAACATGTTTAAAACCAAAATTCAATTATTTTTGAACCATCATATTTTCATCTTCATTCAGGGGAAGAACGGTCATTTTTGTGCATGTGTCAATGTAAGAATTTTACTTGGACATTTTTTGATAACTTTTATAGGAATTTGGATGCATATAGAGGAGGCTTATATGAAGATATATGCATGCACAAATGAATACAAAGATAAGAAGAGGGAATAATTCAAGCCATGAACATAGAGGACCCCACCCACTTACCTAAATGTACAATTAGGAGCTAATAGACAACTAAGTGGAGGTTAAAGCTTCATGCACAACAAATGATGGATTAATTAGTGGATAATGGTTACTTGGTGGACACACTTCCTAAAGGGCAATTTAGGAAGCTCCTTAAAAATAGTATTAGGGTTTTATGCATGTATAAATAGCCCTCTTATGTACATGAACAAATCATCTTCTACTCTTTCATTTTACTTAGGAAATTAAGAGATCAAAGTGTAAGCTCAATTTTCAATGAAATAAAAATGGCTTCTTAGCCTCTTTCTCTTCTCTTATTTACATGCTTTTACTTATTTCCCATGCTTTTATGCTTTTTCCTTTTCTTTGTTAGTAGAATAGTTTTACATTTATGCAAGTAGTGTAGCTTAATTCCTTTTGTTGTAAGTAGTTAAATACATTCACTTCTTTACTTATTTTTAATTTTCTTCACTTTTAATGTTGAAATTACATAATATTTGAGAGCTTCATTACCCCTAAATTGAAGGGGTTTAGTTTCTCATTTGTGGCATTGAAGCAACACAAGTAAATTTCAACATTAAAAGAGAAGAAAATTAAAAAAATAATAAGTAAAGAAGATAATGTAATTAAACTATTTACAACAAAAAGAATTAAGCTACACTACTTGCATAAATGTAAAACAAATCTACTAATAAAGAAAAGGTAAGAGCATAAAAGCATGAGAAATAAGTAAAAGCATGTAAATAAGAGAAGAGAAAGAGGCTAAGAAGCCATTTTTATTTCATTGAACATTGAGTTTACACTTTGATCTCTTAATTTCCTAAGTAAAATGAAAATGTAGAAGATGATTTCTTCATCTACATAAGACGACTATTATACATGCATAAAATCCTAATTCTATTTTTAGGTAGCTTGCTAAATTGCCCTTTAGGAAGTACGGCCACTAAGTAACCATTATCCACTAATTAATCCATCATTTGTTGTGCATGAAGCTTTAACCTCCACTTAGTTGTCCATTAGCTCCTAATTGTACATTTAGGTAAGTGGATGGGGTCTGCCATGTTCATGGCTTGAATTATTTACCTCTCCTTTCCTTTGTATTCATTTTTGCATGCATATATCTTCATATAAGCCTCTTCCATAGGCATCCAAATTCCTATAAATAATATCAAAAAATGACCAAGTAAATATTTTTACATTGACACATGCACAAAAATGACCGTTTTGCCTCTGACTGAAGATGAAAATATGATGGTTTGAAAATAATTGAATTTTAGTTTTAAACATATTAAAATGCCCAAATATGATGTTTATTTAAATAAAAAGAGATAAAATATGGACATAAATATATGCACATTTACATGCATATCAAATACCCCCACACTTATCTTTTTATTCGTCCTCAAATAAAGGAAACTAAGATAAATACGTTTATGTAGGGAGCACGATTGCATTGAGCGTATGCAGCAAGCCGTTAAGCCTCTGGGTGTCTCCAGTACGACGAGTGTTGTCTCGTGAGGGTTTTCAGCGGATATTACCCACAAAATCCAAATGCAGGACGAGCATATTTACAAAATGCAAGATTTATTTACAAAGAGATGAATGCAAGTTTTTGAAATATTTACAAATGAAGGATTTATTTTTAAATTGACACGAATAAGTTAAATATAGCTTTTCTTTATTATCTTGAAATTTTATGTCATTTACTCGTCTAAATTTCCGACAAAAACCAAGTTATCATAACAAATAGACTATAGTTTAACTCGTTGTTTTGGTTAATAACATAGTGTAACTATGTTGATTATTAAAGTTTATAAAAGTGGTATTTTCATTTCTTTTCAATAACAATCAAATCAAATAAGTAAAAATAGTGCTAGGATTTTAATTGCTTGCTCTCTCATTATTTCCAGGAAAGATTACACACCTAGCTCAAGTAAACTAAGACCATATATACCACCCATGCACGGTCTTTCGGGATTATGTGAGGGGAGTACAGAGCATGGCGAGTGAACATGGTTTCGTGCATACACCTATTGACCGTAGGTGGTTTTTATTAAGTCTGTTCTTTTTTTCGTTTTTTTACATGTGTTCCACACATGCATAATCGTGAGGACTTTTAAATGAGTATGAAAGCACATAATCAAAGATTTCAAGTAATTCACCCATGCATAACCGTGAGGACTTTTAAATGAGAGTGAATACTTTGGATGTTATTTTTTTATTTTTTTTAGAGAGAGAGATTTTTGCAAAATCATCTTAGCATCATTTATCTTGGAAGATAAAAATGTTATATTGTTTACTTTCAATTTACTACTTTTTAAAACAAAGATTTTCAATTAGAACATACTTCATAATTAACACATATGAACCTTCCTATATACTAGTTAAACCATTGTTATTTGTAATCAAACTTCATTTTTATCATTGTTAAGATAAATAAATTTTCAAAAATTTCATTTTCATTAACCAAAACCTATACTTATCTCATAGTATTTCTTCAAAAATAAATCAAAATCCTAAAAAGAATGTTTTTGAGATTTAGGAATTTTGAGATTTTTTTAAGTAAGAAAATGAAAATCAAAAATGCCATGAAACTAAAAAAATGAAAATGAGACTCCCCTCACACTTAATTTTGATTGTGTCCCTACAGTCAATGAATGAGTGTAACGGGGAAAACTACGTACATATTTACAAAAGAGGGTTAACATTCTTACTAGACGTAGCTTGGCTCATGAAGGATCATGAGCTTCTCCTCTTAGTTATTTGGCAATTCCAAGAAAGGTTTCAAACGATGACCGTTGACTTTGAAAATCGATACATCCCTGGTGTTTTCTATTTCTAAAGCACCATGTGGAAAAAAATTCGTATCACAAATGGTCCGGTCCATCTTGATTTAAGTTTCGCGTGGAATAAATGAAGTTTTGAGTCGTATAAAAGAACTTTTTGGTTAGGCGAAAACGTTTTCCATAGGATTGACTTGTCATGAAAATTTTTGGTTCTTTCTTTGTAAATTTTCTCGTTTTCATACGCGTCGTTCCTAAGTTCTTCTAGTTCGTTGAGTTGAACTTTTCGGTTTTCGCGAGTTTTTCAAGATCAAAGTTTAAGTTCTTTATTGCCTACAATGTTTTTTGTTTAATTTCAATGGATAAATGACAAGCTTTACCGTAAACTAAACGAAATGGGGACATCCCAAGGTTAGTTTTAAAAGTACTACGGTAAGCCCAAAGCACAATGTTCAATTTCTAAGACCAATCTTTTCGATTTTTGTTAATAGTTTTCTCTAAGATTTATCTTATTTGTCGATTTGAAACTTCAACTTGAACACAAGTCTGAGGATGATATGGAGTGGATAACTTGTGGGTTATCGAGTATTTTTTATTAAAGTTTCAAAAGAACGGTTGCAGAAATGGGTTCCGTTATCACTGATTATTGTGCGAGATGTGCCGAAACTTGAAAAGATGTTTTCTTTAGGAAATTTCACAACAATTCTATGGTCGTTGGTTTTTCAAGGAACGGCTTTGACCCATTTTGAAATGTAATCGACAGCGAGAAGGATATGCAAGTTTCCAAAAGAATTGGAAAAAGGTCTCCTAAAGTCGATACCCCAAACATGAAAGGTTTCGATCATAAGAATGGAGTTTATAGGCATCATATCTCGGCGAGAAATTTATCCAAGCATTTGACAACGATCGTAAGTTTTAAAAAATTCGAATGAGTCTTTGAAAAGAGAAGGCCAATAAAAACCACACTGAAGCACCTTTTCCGTAGATTTACGAGAACCGTAATGTCCACCACATTCTTGATTGTGGCAAAATGAAAGAACACTCATGATCTCATTATCCGGAATGAAACGACGGATGATTTGGTCAGGACAATATTTGAACATGTATGGATCGTGCCAATAGAAATATTTTACTTCGGACATGAATTTGAATTTGTCCTGTATGGACCAAGATGAGGGAGTTTCTTTAGTGACTAAGTAGTTCACTAAATCAGCGTACCATGGATCAATAGAAATTGAAAGAAGTTGTTCATCAAGGAAGTTTTCATTAATTAGCAAAGAAGATGGTGCATTCGAAAGAAGAGACAAGTGATCGGCTATGACATTATCGGATCCTTTTATGTCTTTAATTGTAAGGTCAAATTCTTGAAGTAAAAGGATCCAACGTATCAAACGGGATTTAGCATCCTTTTTAGCGAAGAGATATCAAACTGCAGAGTGGTCCGTGTACACAGTAATGTGTGAACCCATCAAGTAAGGTCGAAACTTTTCAAGCGCAAAAACGACAGCTAGAAGCTCTTTTTGGGTTGTTGTGTTGTTGAGTTGAGCATCGTTCAAACTCATACTCGCGTAGTAAATGATGTAAAGGATCTTGTTGATGCGTTGTCCTAAGAACGCACCAACTGCAAAGTTCGAAGCATCACACATTATTACGAAAGGAAGATCCCAGTTGGGTGCGCAAATGATTGGAGCAGAAATGAGTTCGTTCTTAAGACATTCAAAAGAAGAGATACACTCAGAGTTGAAATTGAACGGAATGTCTTTTTCGAGGAGAGTCGCCAAAGGACGAGCGATTTTTCTGAAGTCTTTCACAAAGCGTGGTAAAAGCTAGCGTGTCCTAGAAATGATCGAATGTCCTTAACAGATTTGGGAATGGGTAGATTTGCAATTACGTTGATTTTTGCATTATCTACCTCAATGCCTTTATTTGAGATGATATGTCCAAGGACTATACCTTGTTTGACCATAAGGTGGCATTTTTCCTAATTCAAAGTCAAATGTTTTTCTTTACATCGATTCAAAACCAACTCGAGGTGATGTAAACATTGGGAAAAAGAATTGCCAAAGATAGAGAGATCGTCCATAAAAACTTCTAAAAAGCGTTCAATCATGTCGGAAAAGATGCCAACCATGCATCGTTGGAAAGTCGTAGGAGCGTTACAAAGTCCAAATGGCATATGTCGATAAGCAAAGGTACTGAATGGACACGTGAAAGTCGTTTTCTCTTGATCTTCAGGAGCGATTGGAATTTAGGTATAGCCGAAATAAACATCAAGGAAGCAGTAGAATTCGCGACCGGCTAAACGTTCGAGCATTTGGTCAATGAAAGGAAGGGTGAAGTGATCTTTACGTGTTGCGGCATTTCGTTTCTGATAGTTAATGCAAACACGCCAACTCGTTTGAGCACGAGTTGGGATAAGTTCATTTGAATCATTTTTTACAACGGTTAGCCCAGACTTTTTCAATACAACATGAATTGGGCTAGCCCATGAACTATCGGAGACTGGGTAAGTGATTACGTTGTCGAGAAGTTTAAGAATTTCATCACGCACCGCATCTTTCATTTTTGGATTAAGCCTTCGTTGCGCATCACAAACAGGTTTGGCATCGTCGATTAAATGGATGTATGTTGAATAAGAGCGGGACTAATTCCCTTTATATCGGAGATCGACCATCCAATCGCTTCCTTATTTTTTGGAAAGAATAGAGAGAAGAGAAGCTTCTTGGTCAAGAAAGAGAGTTGCGAAAATTATTACAGGCAACATTTCGTCTTCACCTAAGTATGCGTACTTAAGGTGATCGGGATGTGGTTTGAGGTCCAACTTCGAGAGTTTTTTGATCAAAGAGTTAGGTTGAGATTCAGACTCAATTTGAAGCGATTCAATGGGAAGAGTGTATTTAATTTCGTTGGGACTTTCACGAAACAATTTTTCATACTCAGCCTCGCGTTCCTTGTTAAGATCAAGTGTTCCATTTTCAAAGTTTTCGTGAATGGCACTAACTTCCAACATTTGGACTTGAGGTTCATTCGATTGGCTTTCAAGATTGAAAATATTAAGATCCAAATTCATGTTTCCAAAAGAGATTTTTATTGAATCATTATGACAATTGATTAAAGCATTTGAGGTGGCCAAGAATGGTTGGCGTAAAATTAAAGGGATTTGACTCGCAGGATTTGTCACTGGTTGCGTTTCGGGAATGATAAAATCAACGGGGAACTTTAATTGCCCTACTCGAATGAGCATATCTTCAATTTCTCCCATGGGCTTCTTAATGGAACGATCGACGAATTGAAGCGTAACTTTTATGGGTTTGAGCTCACCTAAGCCTAATTGTTCATTCATGGAGTATGGAATCAAGTTGACACTTGCGCCTAAGTCTATCAAACATTTCTTAATCATCTTGTCTCCAATTGTATACAAAAACGTAGGGTAGCCAGTATCTTTGTATTTAATGGGCATGGACTGGCACAAGACTTCGCTCAAACTGGCAGCTAAGAAGACTTTTTTGGACACTTGAGTATGTCGCTTTTGGGTGCACAAGTCCTTAAGAAATTTCGCATATGTGGGGACTTGTTGAATGATGTCAAGAAGCGGGATGTTAACTTTGACTTGTTTGAAAATTTCCAACATCTTTTCCATTTGATCCGAGTGTTTCTTTGGTCGAAGACGATGTGGAAATGGAACACGATACTCGGTAGGCGAGTCTACTCGAGTAGAAGAAGAAGTGTTTTGATTGGCATTCGATTCAACATTTGGTTCCACGTTCTGTTCAGATTCGTTCATTGTTTTAGAAGTGTCGAGAGAAGTTTCTGGTAGGTCATTTGGGTTAACGACTTGATTATCGATTTCTTTACCGAAATGTAGAGTTGTGATAGCATTTAATTGGGTGATATTGCTATCTTGAATAATACGAGCTTGATTTGAATTTGCATTTTGGTTTCTAGGATTTGGAAGGGGTTGGCTTGGAAATGTGCCTCGTTCACATTCACTTACAGACGTAGCTAACTGACTCATTTGCATTTTGAGTTTTGCAATTGATTGGCTTGTTTTTTGAATATATGAAGTCAATAAATTTTGCAGATTTCCATTTGATTGAAGGCTTTGAGTAGTTGCTTTAGCCAACGTTTCAAGAGTTTTCTCGAGTGAACTTAAACGTTTATCGTCTTGGGGAGGATGAGGAGAATTTGGTTGAAAATTTGATTGTTGCGGTTGATTATGGGACGGACCCGCAAAGTTTGGTTGAAAATTATTGGGCTGAAAGGGAGGATTTGAAGCATTATTCGGGAATGCTTGAAAATTGACATGAATCGTATTTGTGTTGGGATTGTTTTGGTTTCATGCAAAATTCGGATGATTTCTCCAACCACGATTGTACGTTGGAGAAAGCAGGTCGTTTTTGGCTTTATTGAAAGCATTGATTTGTTCGACAGAATTGAGACACTTATCGGCTATATGATTAGGATCGTTGCATTTATAACACATAGGTTGGGTAGCTTGGTTCATTTGATTCGATGAGAAAACATTATCAATTTTTTTAACCATTGCGTTGATCTTAGCTTCCATAGCAAAAGAAGATCTTACTAAGTTTGCACTCGATCGTGAATAAATTGATTTTTCGTTCGAACGTTCCCACTGGGACGACTTTTCAACGAGGTTTTCAAGAAATTGCCAAGCATCGTCGTGATGTTTGGCAAGAAAGTTGCCTTGGCATATTGATACGAGCATGGTTTGTGAGCTGTTTTCGAGTCCATCATACAAGATTTGGCAAATCTTCCATTTTTCAAAGTTATGGTGTGGACATTTTATCAAAAACTCTTTGAATCTTTCAAAATATTTTCCGAATGGTTCTCCCTTGAATTGATGAAATTTTACAATTTCATTTCGAACTCTACTTGTTTTTTCCAAAGGGTAGAACTTTTCAAGAAAGCTTTTACGAATTCTTCCCAAGTTTTAATCGAGTTTGATGGTAAGCTTAACAACAATTTTTCAGCGTAATCCCTAAGAGCGAATGGGACTAATTGAAGTTTGATTCCATATTGGAAAGTTGTTAGAGTTTAATGGTTGAGTAAACTTGTTCGAATTTAGTCAAGAAGATGTATGGGTCGTCGTGTTCAAAATTGACAAATTTCGGAAGCGCGGCAATGTGGTTCGAGTGGATTTCGTAATGGTTACTCATAGGGCGGGTAACGTGTACGGGTAACGTGATGCAAGATGGAGTAGAAACTCAATCGAGAAAAATTCTATCCATAAGAGTTCGAGGGGCATTTTCGTTCACCATTTTGGGAGGATTGTCTATTCGAGTTAAATGGTTTGTAGAAGGGTTTTGGATCCAAGTATTCGTTGTTGTGTCATGAGTCCAAGTACTCATGCACTAGTGAAAGTTGAGAAGAGAAAGAAGTTAGAAATGAGTTTAGAGACTGAAAGAAGATTTGAAAACTTGTTTTTATTTTATTTTTGAATTTTCAAATATTTACCAAAAGGATTTTTTGTTTTTAGAAAATAGAAATTGATTTTTTTTTTGTTTTTGAATTTTCAAATTTTTTCTGGAAACATTTTATATTTTTTTTAGATTTTTGTTTTTGATTGAAAATTTTCAAAGGAAAGGAAAAAATTGTTTTTTGGATTAAAAACTAAGTTAAGTAAAATTTACAATTTTTTTTTGGATTTTTGATTTTTTTTTGTGTTTTTTTTAAATATGCATGAACTAATGCAACTAAATGAATGCAAAGGACTTAATTATAACTTTCTGTCCTTAGTAGCTCCTAACCCAAAATTGTATAATCACACTTTGTCTTAAATCAACAAAAATATTTCTTTGCCCGATAATGGACATGGGTTATCGGTGCACCACGAATCACCGTAGCAATGCAACCGAAGGTTTAAGTACCTTTAGAGGAACAACAAGTATAACATTTACGTATCACCGTAATTTTTATAACTGGTTATTACTCTGCCGTAGCCTAGACACCAAGAAATAAAATCGTTCAAATAAAACAATTACGAAGATACAGTTAAGCCCTAAATGAGCTCATGACACCCTTAGGTCCAACGTCTAACCTTTATTATTAGTCAAATTCTACGATGAAATGCTTTTGTGGGCTAAGGAAAGGGTGATGAAATCCCGCACCTTATGTGAATCGGGGTATTTCCCTTAGAAAAGAAAACAAGATGAGATGAATGCAAAATAAGAATTAAATGTGAATTTACAATGCAACTAAAATGAAGTTTGTTTTTTGTTTTGGATTTTGAATTTTTTTTATATAAATGCAAATGCAAGCAACCAACAATGCAATAAAAACAAGGGGAAATGCACAATACCAGAGCGTGCAGATTATTTAGCACTTTTTTTGGCAGCAATTTTTAGCAAGGCAAAGCAGTTTATTTGGGTAAGCACTTCTTTCTTTTGAATTTCTGTTTTGTCAACCTGAAATGAAAAACAAGATATATACAATTTTTTTATATTAAAGGAAGACTAAAAAAAACCCGTAAAACAAAACAAATGAAATAAAACAAATTGAAATTTGTTGTTTTTTTAACGAAAGACAAATGAATATTTATTTCAAGCAAATGGGAAAGGAACACAGAAAAACCCTTTTTTGTATTTAAACAACAAAATTTACAATCCACTGACCCAAGCAACTAAAACTTAAGGCAAAATGAACAGTTGAAAACAAATAAAATAAAAAGTTTTACAATCCACTGACCAAAATAAAATCTCTTTAACCCTGGCCCAAACAAAATCACTAGCACTTTAATATATGTTTTGCAAGTCGACATCAGATATACACATATTTTTTCTTTTAATCCTACTTCTCATCTTTCTCAAAATCAAATTCGACAATAGAATTTTGAAAGTACCGTGGTTATTAAATTGGAAGAGATTTTGGTCCTGGTTCGAATATGTTGTTCAGAAGTATCGATTGTAGGTAGTATGAGGCAATTCTGGTGGATGGATTTAAGAACTTTTGCAATGAAGGTTGGAGCTCGATTGTCACTCATGGTGATTTTGGAGGAGGCGTTTTAGTTTGAGGTGGATTAGGGGATAGAGCAGTTTGCTTTCAGGCGGCTTCTGGTGTCGATGGTGGAATTGAATTGGGCAAATTGAACGAACAAAGTAGCGATGGAGTTTGTGGTTTTGGGTAACGCTGTTCGAATCATCTTTGCACTCTACCGGATTGACGCCCAGACTCTATCGGATTCAACTTTGCACTCCATTACTGATGTTGTACTCGAATTTCACAACTGTAACTCACTGTAATCCGCTGCAATCAATTGTAATCATCCAAAGAATATCAATAAAATCATCAAACTTCATAGTGGACGTAGGCAACACGCCGAACCACCCTAAACTGCTGTGTGTCTATGCATTTACTTATTTGTTTTTGAAGTTTTTGTTAGATAATCCACATTTTACATTTTTATTCTTCATTTTTATCTCTTCAAAGACTTCCGAAGAGTGTTATGCCCATTTTTGGTATAAAAACTTTGGTGCTTTCACTGAGATAACACAGTTTTTCTCCTACACCTTGGATCTACTGTCGATACCGGATTGCATAAATCCAAGAAGAAGATCCAGATCTCTAGTCCAAAATCCTTCCAACCTATTTAGATTTGCATAAAATCTAGGAAAGGACTTCACTATTTTCTATGGTTAGTACAAGGATGGCCTCCACTACTACATACCAAGAAGGACGGGATAGACAGAATCTCGCGCAGTTGCCTCCATCCAACCTAGATGTTGCCGGACCTTCAAATTCACCAGGCCCGGTTACAAGACAAAAATTTCAGATGCTGCTTCAAGAGTTGACCCAAAGTCGACAACAGTTAACTGAACAGCTACGCGCCAACGCTGAGTTGACTAACCAACTGAATCGCCAAAGGCGTAGAAGATCCAGGAGGGATCATGCTTCTCATTCCTCCATAGAAAGTTCTGCCTCATCTGACTACCATCATAGATCTACACGGCCCGGCTAGATGTGAGTTATACACAAGCCACCGGACATCAACCTGCTATGACCGTTGGACAACTAAGAGTTGGCCCATCGACCAGTTTCCAGACTAGACCCTCCTCTCGAGGAGGTACTGTTCCTCACTACACCACAGACAACCATGCTCCACCGCCACTGTGGAACCAAGGGTTGATGCCCGAAATCAGCCAGATCTGAAATGTCATCGACGTGAACGTGCTCCTAAACCATACATCCCTGAAGAATTTGAGCCAAGGGGGCGAGACATGGACCGTCGACAACGTCGGGTCCAGTCTTGCATTATGGAACCTGACCACACTTTGGCTCAACATGCACAGAATGTCCAATTGACGGATATTCCAACTATAATACGTCAGACGATCCGTGAGATTCAGGATCTTACTAACGACGACTAGGTAAACTCTCGAAGTCATACCCCTTTCACAGACGAGATACTTTATGATGAACCCCCTCGACGATTCAGGATGCCAGCTCCACCGATGTATGAAGGAAATTCTAATCCCAATCAACATATCTTGAAGTATGAATGGTCAATGAGTGCTGCGAGAGCTGATGATGCAGTGAAATGCCATAGTTTTCCCATTTCTTTGGGGGCATTGTTACTATGTGGTTCACACGATTACCACCTTGATTCATTTTTTGCTTTGACCAATTGGCTACCAAGTTTGTAGAACAATTGCGAATGCATGTTGCGAGGCCAAAGGATGTTCACACTCTATCTAGTGTCACCCAAGCTCCTGGAGAGACACTCAGACACTACTTAGAGAGGTTTCATGCTGCGTGTGCAGAGATAAGTAATCCCAACGATAACTCAATCTTAATGGCATTAACTAAGGGGATTGACCCAGACTCTGAGTTTGAAAATTGGTTGGCTGGGAAGTCTCCCACGTCATTGGACCATTTCTACTCCAAGGCAGCCCAATTCTTAAGGAGGGAGGACGCGAAACAGTCCTAGAAGAAGGATGACGTGGGATCCAGTAGTGAGGGAATTCAAAGTAATGTTGCAGTCAAGCAGTTTGGGGAGAGTTCCAGAAAAGTTCAGTTGAACATTAAAAACAAACAAACTCAGCAAATGGAGAATGTAAATCAAAATAGAAAGCGATATCAGAATCATGGCCCACAGCGCAAAACTCCTATGTTTGATAACTACACGCCTTTGAATACGTCGCTGGAGAATGTGTATTGACAAACTTGTAATACCATTCAATATAAGAAACCTGCACCAAGACCATCGTCAGAGAGGCAAATCCAGATGGGAAACTTTTGTAGGTTTCACGAAAGCTACGGCCACAATGCAAATGAACGTCGTCATTTGCAAGATCTCGTTGAGAAGTTGATTAGATAAACGAAGTTGGAACAATTTGTGCGGGCACCAAAGTCTGGAGGCGTGGGCCCATCGAGTCAGAATGATGCGCCCAATCAGGCAAGACAGGAGGAACCCGCTCGTACCGGCGGTAGGCTAGTGATAAATGCTGTTAGTGGAAGGAAATGAAATTGTATGCCAGTTCCATTGAGCATGCGGATCTCGAGTGTTATAGTACTTTGGAAAAGAGCTCCTACCAAGTGGTAGAAAACGATGACTGACGACATCGTGTTTCAAAACAAAGACCTTGACAGGTTCGAAGCCCCAACCACTGATCCACTGGTCATGTCAGCACAAGTAGGCCATGCCTGGATGAAGAAGATTTTAACCGATAGTGGAAGTTCTGTCAATATAATGTTTAGGCGAGCCTATGACCAGATGAGGATGGAGATCAAAGAATTGAAACCTTGTAAATCTTGTATTCATGGCATCAACGGGAATGCAATCATACCTGCCGGAGTGGTGGAAATGCCAGTGGAGTTGGGAACTGGAGAACGCTGGAGAGTCCAGACATTGCAATTTGCTGTATTGAACATAGACTCTCCATACAATGCTTTCTTGGACCGACCGACTGTTATTGCCTCGTGGTGCTCAACTTCGAAATTCCTTACCGCCAATGGGGTTGGAGTCGTTTAGGGGGATCAAATTGACTTGAGAGCAGCTGCATGCCAAAATCGAGTCCCTCGATTGCATAAGGTCGAAGTCCGACCTCGAACCTTCAAACTAGGCGACTTCGTCCATAAAAAGTCCACCAGGTACCATCGCAC
The DNA here is from genome assembly GCA_030765085.1 of Allium cepa. Lineage (NCBI taxonomy): Eukaryota > Viridiplantae > Streptophyta > Magnoliopsida > Asparagales > Amaryllidaceae > Allium > Allium cepa. The sequence continues at coordinate 150,021,706 of CM060928.1, forward strand.
ACAAGACCAAGGTGGGAAGGGCCATACGTGATTGAACGAAAGCTAGGAAATGACACGTTCAAGTTATCAACCGTTGGCGGCCCTGCTTTGTCAGGAGCTTAGAGCAACAGGGATCTCCGTCACTGTTACACATGACAGGCTTTATTTATTTAGTTTATTAGTCATTCGCTATTTGTTCCTGCATTTCAAAATTTGAATTTATAATGAGGCAATTGACTTTGTCGTATTATCTCATTTCAGCAATAAAATGTCACCTCTTCAAGCCAGAGTTGTGATTCATTGAATGTGACATGCAACAATCACGATGCACGAAGAGCTAAGTTCCATCATACGGTGGAATTTTCTCAAATAGGGAGTGACTGTGATACAACCGACCACTCACTAGGTGAAACCCGAGCTCGGGAGCAAGCCATCACACTAAAGACTAAATTGGACCGATACACGACAGTCCTCTAACTAACTCCGGATTCCCAGAGTGCAAACTGGAGTACAAACTTATAAATGCGGTTTCGAAGAGGGAGGATCCATCTACCTAACAACTTCGACCGTATTTAAAACAAGTTCAAGGAGGAAGGATCCGTCCATCTAACGACCTCGCTTGTCGACTCAGGGTGGATGTGAATTGACCATCCACGGTCTTGGTAATTCCATTGTTCCCAAAGTGCGAACGCAATCCAAAAGCCCAAACAAACGTGACTAACCGTTTGTCGGCCAACTCTAAACTCCCAGATGCGAGTGGGAGTATAAACTCATAAATGCGGTCCCGAAGAGAGTGCACCCATGCACCTAACGACTTCGACTGTATCCTAGCCAAGTTCAAGGAGGGTGGATCCGTCCATCTAATGACCTCACTTGTTAACTCAGGGTGGATGTGAACCGACCATCCACGATCCCGATAAATTCATCATTTCCAGTATGCGAGTGAAGTCCTAAAAGCTTAAACAGATGTGACTGACCATCTGCCAGCTAACTCCGAATTCCCAGAGTGTGAATTGGAGTATAAACATCAACTCTAGGTTACCAGAGTGTGAACCAAAGTATAAACATCAACTCCACCTTCTCAGAGGGTGAATTGGAGTATAAACGCCAAATCCAAGTTCTGGGAGTGCGAACTGGATTACAAACATCGATTATCTTCGGATTCCGAGAGTGTGAACCAGATTATTGATCATAAACTAACCTAAGTCCCTAGAGCACGGACACATACTTAAAAAAACTTAAACAGGCATGACTGACCGTCGAAGTTCGAATACGAATCCTCGGAGAGCGGATGTAATCGTTGATAAATGAGCGAGTTGGTTCAACCACATAGTTCTCACCTGCGTTAGCATCGATTCAACAATGTTGAGTTTAAAGGAATGAAAGCAAAATGCAACACTGGCCAATCTTTGCAACTTATTCCCGAAACTAGGGGGCATGGCTTAAGTGTCAACCATAGACTGAAGAGGTGCAACATCGAAGTTCAACGTAATCCCTAGTCACAACTCATGTTTGTGATTTCCGGACTTGACACATTAAAACAAAATCGATTCAAAGGTTGAAATTTCACAATTGCACTGGACTGAAATTCAAATACTGGAATAATTAAGCATAAAAGACAGTTGTAGAGTCAAAAACAAAAAATAAAACATCATTTCAACTAATTGTAATAAAGTTCATATACAAGTTTTTTCAAAATTCCTACTAGCAGAGGCTGAACCCGCATCTACACACGGCCTACGAAAGGAAAGCAAAAAAACAAAGTCCTATCTACTAAAACATGTGCCGAAGAGGCCCGTCTACTCTTTCTTCTTCCTTGGCTTCTTCTTCAGCGTAGACCCGTTGGAGCCACTAATAATTTTTCGTTTCGAGCTCTTGCCTTTTGGCGGATGGACTCCAGACAGGGACATGATTTCAACATCCTCCTCCGAGCTTGAATGTACGAGAATGCACCCTACAGGAGGGTTCGGAGGATTCAGATCTATTGCAGGGGCGGAATGGGCACACTGGTATCAACGATTGTACCGCCAGGTGATGTCGTCCTTAGCGGAGACAGACCGGGCGCCGCCATTCCACCACCCGAGCTATCACCATGTGTCGCTGCCTCCAACTCAGCATTGATTTCAGCTAGTATTTCTTCTTTGCGAATATATTGGGCTTCGCTGGGGGAAGCAGTGGTTTACGTTGAAGAACCGGAAGCTGGCGCAAGTCCACTTATGACAAACGGCAAGTCCGCAAAGGGATCACTGTGTCGACCGACGAGTTCATTCATCATCTGCTTGTCAAAAGATAGTGAGCTCCCCTGAGTTCCATCAATCGACGCAGTCATTGTCATGGCAATCGCTTCAATGATAGTGGCATCCTGCATTTGATGTGATTGTTGGATTGTAGAAGGCGCTGCCAGTGTAACTCCAGTCACTAAACAAAGAAGAAGAGAAATTATTAGCAAATGCTTCGGGAAAAGTTCCTTATCTCAAACACACTTGAGATATGTACAGAATACTTTCCTCGGTTTGGCTCGCAGATGGCTGAGCGGCTTCGGAAGCGTTCTCCCTAATAGGGGATAGCTGCGGCTATTCTGGATTATAAGCCAGGACAGACTGAGGCTCAACCGCTGGTATAGGCTCAGATGAAGGTGAAGCAGTAATCTGAAGGCTGGTAGCATGATGCTCGACACCTGAGCCTTCCCCAATCTCTTGGTGCTGGGTGCTGAGCTTCTCCTTCTCATGTGAGATCATCGAATCGTGGAGAATTGTCTTTTCATCCTCAGTCAGCACATGATTCTCCAGCTCGAACACATCGAATGATCCACCCAGATGCACTGCCTTTTCCTCCTCGACCAATAGGCTCTAGGCGTTATAGAGATGTGTCAAATAGTTCTCGAGCCAAGCTAGATTTCTATGTTTCGAAACAATGGCATTGTAGGTAATGAGAAGTTCTTCTATATCGGCCTCTAGCCTAGATTCCGCCATTCGGACTTTCTCCTCAACCTCAACCTCAACCGCATGGACTTTTTCCAAAGCCGCATCCCTTTCACCCTGAAGCACCATAGCTTGATCACATACCTCTTGTGCAGAAATGTTGGCGGAATCCTTCTCTTTAATGATCTTAGAAAATTTGGACTTAAGCTCATTAAGCTCTTTGAGGGCCGCGTCCTGCTACGCAGTGACGATGCTGTTTCGATGACCCATGTCCTCCATTATAGCATAGCGAGATTGTCTCATCCTCTCTATGGCCGAGTTGGCCTCATCTACCTTCTTGAGAGCCTCCATTTCTGATTTTCAGGAGGACTCGGCCTCAGTATTGAGCACATGGACGATACAGCCTTTCTGAGCCAGTCCTTCTCCAACTTCTCAGTCACGGCTGCCCGCTCGAAGGCCACCTTCGATGCTTTCTTCACGGCCTTCACCCACTACTTATATTGGAAGTAAATATCGGCAACATAATCGTGCACTATGTTCTCAGCCTCCGCACTACAAGAAAATTTGCTTTTAGTTGCATTAATTGGTAGCGTTTAAAACCATATGCAACCGTTGGACCTTTTTTAATATAACAATAAACAATTGAACGCTGCAAATGGGTTCCCGCCAACAATTCATGAAAATTTGACTAAATTTTTCCGTGACCGCTCATAGCTTATTTTAACACTAACATTTTTCCCATCCGCCTTTCAAAAAGTACGATGGAAAAAAATCTTATTTCCAAACCCTCAAAACCCTCATCCCTAAAATTCCTCATCTTCGTCCACCAAAATCGCCTCTTATAAAATCTTCTTCTACCTTCATCCTAACCACCGCTTTCCACCTCCCATCTTCACAGGCCGGCCTTTGCCAAAGCAAAAAAAGCAACTGCTTTAGGCCGCAAAATAAGTTAGGGCACCAAATCGCACTTACTATGTTAGTAATGAAAGCCCCTGCGTAAATAAAAATTAGGCATCACGAATCGTAATGCATCCATGAACCCATGAGCAAAAGGCGGTGTTCGGGAAGTTTGGTGGCATGGCAACGATGTGGTAACAACAAAATAGGCTTTTTTGATTTTACAAAGCATGAAAACAGGCAAAGGCTCAAGCAGTCTCCTTCGATCTGAATCCATTAATTATTTATATCTAATAGGTTTCTGTGTATTTGTATTATCATTTATTTATTTGATAAGAAATAAAACTAAGAAGTTTATTGTTGCAGGGGATTCTCTTCCGCTTGTATTATGGAGTAATCGGCTATTTCCTGGTGACTGCAAATATGAAAAGGCTTTAAATGAAATAAACAAAGCAAGAAGAGGGAGAAATTGGGCATTTGTTCATGTATATCCTGAATCAAATAAGATGGCTGAAGAGAAGACGGTTTGAGGAGCACAACTATGTCAAACACGTCACATATGGGATCATCGAGGTAACTTAATTTGATAACATGTCACAACTGTGTCAAACATGTCGCAAATTGGTTTACATTGAAATTTTTTTTGCACAGTGTTATAACTAAAGTATTCAGGTTTATTTTAGCTATTTATGTCTTCATTATTTTATTTAATGTCAAATTATCTATTTATTTACTAAACAGTTCCAATTCCAGAATTGATGAACTAGTGAAACAAGCATTAGAGCCCTGTATGTTTCTATTTTTTTCTTTTCTTTTAAAAAAAAGACAAACCTTTTCTCAAAATGGTGAATTGCAATAGGCAATGGAGATTATGTTGTTGGATGGAGTTTTTGAAGTTGATTGTGGGGTGGATTGATCAGTACCAGTGAGGTGGTTGTTGATTCGAGGACTGGGCAGTGCAGTTGTGATGATCGGAAGAGGTGTTTAGAAGACTGTTGTGAGATGCAGACTAATGTATGAACTATAGGCAAATGGTTGGGCTTGAAGAGAGGTGGTTTCAGAAATTGTTATGGTTGTGAACGATTTGAGGCAGTGCAGTGGTTAGTTGAATGTGCTGCTGTGAAGAAATTCTTGCAGTTGATATGCAGAGGTAAGTTGTGATTGCTTGTAGATATCTGAAGTATGGTTTATGGTATATGAATGTTGATTTTATGGGGTGAGTGTTGCAGTAAGTAGCTAAGACAGAGATGATAAATGAAATAGGGGAATTGCTATGGAATTGATAAATGAAGTAGTGAGGACAGTGATGATGGGTGGAAATAACTTGATGATATGGTTGTAAGTGATAGGATGATGAAGGCTTGGCAAAAGTTAATGGAGAAAGTGGTTGTGTGTGCAGTGAGTACTGGCGGTGGTTGGAGGATGGTAAGATGATGGGGTCCGGAACTGTGACAATGATTTTTTGTAGGCAAAGGATTTTTTTTAGGTAGTGAATTTTGGATAGATGTTGGTGGAGTATGTATGAAGTGGCGGGCTTGGATGAAGAAGTGGTGGACTGGACAATGTTTGTGTGAGGTTTGTGACAAGGCAGGTAGTAGAGTGGTGAATTGTTTGTTAGAGGGTGAACTGTGTTTGGTTGTTATAGGCAGTGTTGATGACAATTTGATGGTTATGGAGATTGGCTGGGGTGATGTCAGTGGAGATCACTATGCACTGCAATTTGTTTGCAAATAGTGTTGAGGCACCAGAAGTGGATTTTGATGACAGTAGTTGGTCTATTTGCAGTTTTGTTGTATAGGACGATGGAGTTTGAGAACTTGGTTGTGGTGGAAGTATGAAGAAGTAATGATTGTTTAACGTTTTGAATACATGACGTTGGAAACATAGTAAATATTATAATACCGCTTGTTACTTAGCAGTGGTTCTTGACGTAATGCAGTGGTTCTTGATGTGATTCGTTTTTAATGTCATATTTTTATCAAAAATCCGTTAATTTTTGTAGATGTGATAACATATATCCAATTTTATGTTCATCCACAATTATCGTATTTTGACATTCCATATCTAATCTTCTGGATCGATGTTCATATAAAAACATAAATATATAATATATTGCATCGCTGGTTTTGATGCGCTTGTTAAAAGAAAAATATTTGATGATATTGTTTAAAAATGGCCTATGTTGTTTTTTGTGTTACATATAATTGTACTCACAAATGCTTGCTTAATGTCTTATTCAATCCATGTTCTCATTCATTTGCAGATATATAACCACGAGTATGAGAGCAAGAAGATTTGCACATACTATCTTGTGTCCTCGTTCCCTACTGTTCTTATCATCGATCCCATAACCGGGCAGCAAATGCATGCATGGACTGGATGTATAGAGCCGTCAAAATTGATGAATGTAATGTTCGAATAAGACAAAGTTCGATTAATTCTACTTTCCTCAACAATGATTAATTTATTGGGTTTTCATTCCAGGTTCTACTACAATATTCACTCAAAAACCCGAATGATTGTCTTCAAGCAACTGGTCACAAAACATTTAAAGGAAAGTACTTCTAAAACAGCTGAATATGTTGAACCAGGTATATAGCTATCTAATTGATAGTTGAGTATACATGTGCATATTTTCAAATTGAGCTTTATAATATTCTCTGTATATCATCTTTGTAGCTAGAAAACGATCCAATAATATAAACTGTCCGAATGTGCAGCATAAGATGGCTCAAAAGGTATGTTACTGAATTATATTTTGACACATTTCAGAAATTTTTTTGCCTGAACATACCAAATAACAAACAGGCTTCAGAGCTGAGGGATATAATTTCAAATGATGGATGCACTTATGTATGTGGTGATGCTAAACGAATGGCTAGGGATGTTAACTGAACTCTTCATACTATAGCTCAGGAACAGGTACCTAACATTTTTTTTCTTGATTTATATGCTTGTTATCGCTAAAACTCTGTTAGAAAAAGAAGAAAACAAGTTGAATTTTTTTTCTTTTTACCTACTAGTGTCGACCACTCCTGTGTCAAACTTGAATTTCATCAGGGATCATCGGATAGCTCGAAGGCAGAAAGCATGGTTAAGAATCTACAGATGGAGGGAAGATATCTGTGCCATATTTGGTAATTTCTGCATTATTTGAAATATGATTGTAGTGCATACATAAGTAGGTTGATAACTAGTTCCTTAGCTTCCTAAAAAATGTTACCCATAAGTCTATGTTCACTTAAAAATGCCACAGAGGGTTGATGCATTAACTCCATGTAGAGATATCACTGCAGCAGATGGGAATAAATTGGTCCCAAGAAACCATTTTGTATTTTCATTTTCATTGGTTTCTCCATGTAATCATAATTTTTTATTCCTGTAAAATAACAGGTATTATTATAGCAAACTAAGCAATCTCAATGGACGATATGGTATCACTCACCTTTAGTAAAATGTCCCCAAGCAAAGCTGATACCACCATCACTAGTCATTCTGAAAACAAACTGAAAGGTATATAACTTGTTCATCATAAATGCTTTCAACTTTGATTCTAATACCCTGATAATATTCCTAGATAATCGACTATAAAAATTAGTTATATTACTCAATAAATATTGGTGTAGAGATAGAAAGTGATTGAATTGGTGTTTTGAATGGAGTGCATGGTTGAAGAGGATGGTTGTCGTATGGAAAGTCTGGTGCACTGACCTCACAAACATGATGTAAAAGTTGTTGGACAATTACAATGTGCTCACATCAGTGGTTAATACGTAGAGGCATATTTGTTTGAAGTATTATAGTCTAAGGACTTCTATATTTGTCCATTTTTGATTTTTGATACCTTCACCTCACAAATATTTAGTAACATGATTATTATTGTTTACAGGTAGATAAACGTTTGTGAAGATTTCAAACAGCAACACTGGTTTTGGTATGGTAGTTGCACATGTATGTAGTTAGGTTGATTAAAACTGTTATGAAATTATTATGAAACTAGTATGTATGGTAGCAGCACTACTTTAGCTGCATGTACTATCATGAAACTATTTATGGTAGTTTGGTCGTGTAAACGTATGGTTAACCTTTTGTCTTGACACTAATGTTATGATATAGAGGTGGATATGTAATTGCTTTTGTTTGTGTTATTGTGGTTCATTGAATGTGTTATTTTTGAATGTGTATGTGTTTATATATTACGTTATTGTATAAGTTTTGAAGTACTTGAATTGGAGCCGAAATCAGATGTAGTCGTGCAACAGCAGGCAATAAAATCGAAAAATACGGTGGCGGAGAAAAAACGCCACCAAAAATGTTTTGTAGCGTTTAAAAAGCGCTACAGAATCAGCAATTATAGTCACTTAGATAGTCTCCGTGGCATTCAAAAAACGCTGCAAAAAATAATAATAAGTGCAACAAAAAAATTAGATAGTAAACGGCACCTTTTCGGTGGCGTTTCTTAAACGCTGTAAAAAAGATCTTTAGTAACGTTTAAAAAACGCTGCCAAAAATTCATTTATAGTGGCGTTAAAATAAATGCAACAAAAAATCATGGATTTTTAGTCACATGTTTTCTAGCGGCGTTTATCAAAACACCACCAAAACTTTTTGTAGCGTTTTTTGAGCGCTATTAAAAGTCAAATTTCTTGTAGTGCCGCTAGAGTTCTCTTTCTGTGTGGGGGGAAAATGTAACCATCAAAATAGATGTTTAGAAAATCCTTCTTCAGTTGAGCAAGTTTAATCGCTCCTTCCCTCGAAGGCTCAGCAAGGACCTTCTCTGCAATTATGGGGGCCGCTATTTTAGTTCTATGTTGTTGAGTTTCATGCCTTAAAGCATGAGAAGACGGCTTGTGCCGCGAAGTTTCTGGGGGCGTGAGACGTAAACTGGAGGTTGTACATGATTTCTTGGAAGGGGAGAGTGAGATCGAGATCGGTGCCTATACTCCCTATCTCTGTTGTAATGCTCCTGACTGGAGTACTCATGGTCATATTCTCTATCCGCTTCTCGTCTACGTGCCTCATAGTTTAACGAAGATCGGCAAGCCTTCCGAAGACTGCTTAGCATCGAATCTCGGCCGGACATTATATTTGCAAAGTAAAAGAAAAACAGAGTTAATAATCTTCCAAAACATGATTAGCTTACAGTCAAGAATTGTGTGGTGTCGTGAAGTGTATATGTATGTGTAACCCCTCGACCAACCGGAAGTGTCGGCCATGCTAGTTGGAAGAGACTCGCTTAAGTCTAAAGCTTTATGAAGCTCCTCTAATCCGACATCGTGTTGGAACGATACATAATTTGGAATCAGAATATCGGCGAGCCTTTCAAAAAGGTTTCCCTCCTAGAAAGGGGGAGCCTCTTGAATGTTAACCTCGGGAATGGGCAAAGATACAACCATAGATTTCCTTCTACCGGATTTAGGATACTTAAAACATCAACCTTGCCTTTTCTCTTTCTTTCGAAGCCCTGAACCGCATTCGATGGCCCAACCAAGAGTTCATCATCAGTGGGTGTTCTCTCTGAATCAGCCTCTTCGGTTATAACAATTCTGAGTGTCTTATGCTTGGATCATTTCTTCGAGATGGACCTTAGCATTCCCTCGAGCCTAATACTTTGGTTCCGCTCAATCAATCCAACAATTCTCAAGTTCCTATCCGTCAGAACCGAGTCAATGTTCCTTTCTTCGCTCGGAACTTCTTGGAGTATCCGAACTATCTCCCTGAAATGAACACCTTTAGGCCGTGGGATCACAACTGTAAAGAAAAAAGTGATATAAGTTTGGCATCAGTCGTGATTATCTTATTAGCTACATAAGAAGACTGCAATACTTATGTCTGAATAGCCATTGACCGGCAAATCCTAGGAGGCATTGAACACACAACCACTCTGTCTGAAGTAAGTTAACCTAATCCAAGATCCCGTAACTACTTGGCAGTTTCTGACTGCCTCTAGGAACATGAAAGATGGGCTATTTCCCCAGCTCTTAATGTTGAATAGATATCTGATCTCGATCGAGATCGGTAGTCGAAAGAGATGCTCCATGAACACAATAAATAAACTGTTCAACAACGCGTATCCATTAGGGTGTAGCTGAGATGGAGCGATCCTAAAGAAAGACAACACTTCCCTAATATATTGGTTAAACGGAGGAAGCGTCGTAGCTGCGCATGCATGATGATTGAACGTAGTATACCCTTCAGGTGGATAGTGCGGTCTGTCATTTGGTCCCGGTAATAACACATCATCCAGTGACAGTCCATGCCTTAAGCATATCCATCCCAACAAGTCTTCAGAAACATTGGAAGGAACGGAGTCTGGCGGATTAAAGATGAAAGATGCACTAGGTACCTTATCCAGGGCTGGATCTATGACTTCGGTCGTGATGGTCGGTATCTCGATTATTAGAGGAGATGAACTCTAAACTTCGTGTTGCTGTGAGCTTGAGGGTTCCAAAACTAACTAACTTATGAGAAATCATCATTAGACGATAATAAGCCCGTGCATCCCCCAATGTGAAGTGTGTGAATGTGTTGTGTAGTGTAGTGCTGTATATTACTTGAAAAAAATTCAACAGAGCATGGATAGGCATGCAAATGACAAGACTTTGAAATTCGACTGGAGTGACCGTCATCGCTGACCGTCACAACCATGCCATCCAGATGTTAGCGATCGACCCAAGTTAAAGTTCGTTACAATTTTTTTAAGCTACAATTCCATCGACGAGCTTCAAAAGGCAGTCAAATATGCAGTTTAATAGTTAAGTCTAGATAGGCAAGGATGAAGCTCATCTGAATCATGTGATCGATTGTACAAGTTTTTGTATCCATTAGGGTTCAGGCTGGGATCCATCACCAAAAGTCTATTTTGCATCGATCAGAAGAGGTCTTAGTTCGTATCGATCAAGGCCAATAGTTTTGAATCGGTCACCAATTTTAAAGTTTGTATCGTTCAGGTAAATCTAGGGATTCACATCGATCAACGTTCTATATTTCGTATCGATTGCTAGGAGCAAGACTTCGCATCGGTCACCGGCCTAGTCTTTGTATCGATCATTGGAGTCAGAACTTCGTATAAATCGTACGGGCCAAGTCCATATATCTATTACCCCAGATTAATACGAGATCCAACCATCTTCGTTCGATGAAATTCTCGTCATTCCATTCAACATTTCTAGGATCAACACAAACTCCGATGCGAAATCTTAACATCTAGATCGATTCGAGCGCTTCTACTCCAGATCGACATGAAACGAAGGTCAAGCCGTTCCTCCACTAATACTTCGTATCCCAGACTCCTTCTCCAAATGGCATAAATGCCATGACCTTCCTCAACCATGCATCAACCTTCTCCAGCTTCCTTCATGACTACACTCGGCCACGAACATAAAACATATGGCACGAGAATGGAAATCTCATCGTAATTAGGTTGAATTCATTCGATAAATTACCAATTTGTAACCGGCTAGTTCAATGGATTGAAGGTTTGGTTCGATTCGAAGGCAAGAAGAGTTTCTTTTTCCAAGTTTCCAGAGTGATATGAAGGCAGAGAGCAAGAATAGCAAATGAGAAAAAAGGGCTAAGTCCAAAGTATTTATATGGACTCGAGTGTGAACGGAAAAGGCGTTTCGCTCCCGGTAGACTCGATCGGTGACAACGGTTCCACCAAATCGATTCGAACAAGCTATTCGAATCCATAAGCTTGAGCCTTCATCGAGATGAAATTGTCAACCGAGATTAATTTCTAAGTCACCAGGTTCCATCGATAGGAAACTTTTGTTCGTATTGGTTGTCTTCGACTCCATCCACAGTGCATCGATACGAACTACACAGTTCGAATCCATCAATTCACAGCCTCCAAAGGACTGTATCCATCGTTGCGAATTGACTATTTGTATCCAAAAACACAAGGTTCATTGATACGAAGCGTGTGACAAAGGATGTTCTGAAAGCATTAAACTCCATCGATACGAAATGCTTATTTCATACCCATCATCGCTCAACCCACAGGAGCACAAGTTCATCGATACGAAATCGCAACCTAATACCCACTACCGCGGACTCCACCAAAACTCGTATCTATTGATGCGAATGTCTATTTCGTATCTAATGTTGTCGCATCGATATGAAAACCACCGTTCAACCCTTTACGTCGATCTGGGAGAGGATCGGTACGAAGGAACATTCAAAAACAACCATCAAGCATTGTTACAACTCGAATTTCACATCAGTTCAGGAGAGGATCGATACGGGATTCAATATGAGAGAACTGGCAACGACTCGTGAACGTGCAATGTTAACGAGAGTCAGTTTAACATATGTGAATATATATCGGACAAATATTCAATAATCAACATCCACAGGAATTGGATACTCATTTGATAACGATTACGACGACAAACAGCTAATTACTATCGTATATAAATCAGTGACAACAGTACAGGGCACAACAGTTGACAATCAACAGTTCACACTACTAAGGAAATTAGTCAAAGATTACAACTTTCAACGAAAAGACGATAACTATTCAGAATGAGGATTGCAGCTTTTCAAAGCATGTCATGTTTCCACAAGACATACTTTGGAGGGCAAATGTTATCCTGCCTTTAGCAAGGCCGAGAAATCAAGGAGTTGACTGAAAACCAAGGATCGTTCGCCCCAAATATCGAGTACGCACAGGTTCACAATGGATGTTGATGAATTTTGTCTGAGTCCGGATCAGGCTACAATTGAAAAAATACGGCAAGCGAAGCCATGAAAGCCAACGTTCCAAGTTTCAAGTCAATCCTAGTTCGTATGCTCAAGATATGATCGATACGAACCAAAGAGGTCAATTCATTCACATCCACTATTTCGAATCGATCGAATCATTTCGCATCGATCAGTTTCGCATCCATCGGCAGACAGGCTCATTTCGAACCGGTCGACCATTGTCGATTTCGTATCCATCAACTATCGCACGGAGGTCTACTTCGTATCATTCCAGAGGCAGCCTCCTTCACATCGACCTTTTTCATATCCATCAACCTATATTTGTTTCAAGTAAACTGCACTGTTCGTATCCCTCAAGGAGAGCCCTGTTCGTATTCACCTAGCTTCCCTAGTTCATACCCATCAGGGAACTGATGTTCGTATCCATCAGGGCCTAACGAAGCCGCTCCCTATTCGTATCAATCAAGTCATCTGTCATTCGCATCCATCAAGTTGGAGTGACCTAATCGATGCAAACAAGCTAACACAATCGATACGAACTCTGCAGCTCCTATCGGTACGAACAGAGCATACTGCAGATCGATACGAAAAGCACGCTATTGATCGATTCGAACAAGACAACGACTGTGATACGAACAAGGCGAGAATCTGGGGACGACATGGTCAACTCGGCGTCGAAAGTGGATCGATCTATAAATCATGCCCCACGTCATCACCTGGATACGTGTAACGATCGATTTGAATGGATCGACTCGAAGCAATCGATTCGAACCAAACAGCCTGCCAAAAAAATCCATCTCATATCAATCATAACTCGAGATCCACAAGTCCAAATGCTATGAAATTTTCATAGGAGCTTACGTACAAGCTAAAGAATGTTCACATTAAGTTTCGACTCCATTGGTCAAAATCTTGATTGATACGAATTGCGTTAGTATCGATCACGGATCGAGTCGAAACTTCATGGGATTGATTGCGTGGGCCCACCCATATGCTAGAAGAAGTCTCCTGAGATCTGAGCGAAATATCATCCTCATACGCCTATAAATAGAACCCAGGGCCTATAGAAGAAAGATCTTTTGACTCTCCAATGCCCAGACTTTGCCGGATTCAACTTTGCAATCCATTACTACTGGTGTACTCGAATTTCACAACTGTAACTCGCTGTAATCCACCGCAATCAATTGTAATCATCCAAAGAATATCAGTAAAATCGTCAAACTTCATAGTAGACGTAGGCAACACGCCGAACCACTCTAAATTACCGTGTATATGTGCATTTACTTATCTGTTTTTGAAGTTTTTGTTAGATAATCCACATTTTACATTTTTATTCTTCATTTTTATCTCTTCAAAGACTTCTGTAGAGTGTTATGCTCATTTTTGATACTAACACAAACACATTTTTTTTAAATGCAAACACACACAAAATAAATACACGCAAAAATCAAAGAAAACTAATTCGAAGAATAGAGAACTAAAATCAAAACTATTTTGGGTAATGGCGCCAAAAAATTATTAATCAACAAAAATTTCTATCGGTTTAGAAATTTGCCGAAAAATTTCAAATTAAAATAAACCGCAAGCGCATGGCATCACTTTGTAGTACGTGACGAATACGGGTCGATTCGTAGAGAATTGTTAGAGTTTAAAAATCCATTCAACCGAATTAGACCAAATGCAGAGAAATTGTTAACTTGAAATAAAATGAAGCTAAAACTAGAATTAAAATTTGAAAAAACTATTGAGCTAGAGAACAATTTAGAGGCAAATCCACTCTCATATTTTTTGTAAATCAACAAACAAACAATTTGTAATCTCTAGTTTTGATTTAAGTGAAATATTATTGTATTTATCATAAGTATGGTTTGTTTATGGTATTAATTAACATAACTCTAACCATCAAACTATAATACAACAAATTACTTACTTATAATTCTCATGAAAATGAAGCCAAAGCAAAAGCTATTTTAAGTATGATCTATTTACTATTGTAACTAGTAATATAGATCATCAAATTTCATTTTTACCTTAATTTCACAATCAAAAATGGATAAGCCAATAATGATGCAGCTTGTGTTTATGATGAGTAAGAATAGCTAATTTGTATAAGCAATATAAGCTATCAAACCCACTTGTATAAACTTGCATCAAAATCCACTTCATGAAGCATAAACCAAATGAGATCATAAATCATAAAATGTTGAAATTACAAAATATTTGGGAGTTCATTACCCCTAAATTAAAGGGGTTTAGCTACTCATTTGTGGCATTGAAGCAACACAAGTAAATTTCAATATTAAAAGAGAAGAAAATTAAAAATTAGGTAAATAAGAGAATGTAATTAAACTACTTACAACAAAAGGAATTAAGCTACACTACTTGCATAAATGTAAAACTAATCTACTAACAAAGAAAAGGAAAGAGCATAAAAGCATGAGAAATAAGTAAAAGCGTGTAAATAAGAGAAGAGAAAGAGGCTAGGAAGCCATTTTTATTTCATTTGAGCTTACACTTTGATCTCTTAATTTCCTAACTAAAATGAAAGAGTAGAAGCTGATTTGTTCATGTACATAAGAGGGTTATTTGTACATGCATAAAACACTAATTCTATTTTTAGGGAGCTTTCTAAATTTCCCTTTAGGAAGTGTGGCCACCAAGTAACCATTATCCACTAATTAATCCATCATTTGTTGTGCATGAATCTTTAACCTCCACTTAGTTGTTCATTAGCTCATAATTGTACATTTAGGTAAGTAGGTCGGGTCCTCCATGTTCATGGCTTAAATTATTTCCCTCTTCTTTCCTTTGTATTCATTTGTGTATGCATACATATTCATATTAGCCTCTTCCATATGCATCTAACTTCCTATAAAAATTATAAAAAATGTCTAAGTAAAAATTCTCACATTGACACTTGCACAAAATTGACCGTTTTGCCCCTGAATGAAGTTG
This sequence comes from Allium cepa, assembly GCA_030765085.1. NCBI lineage: Eukaryota > Viridiplantae > Streptophyta > Magnoliopsida > Asparagales > Amaryllidaceae > Allium > Allium cepa. Next base: position 150,037,164 of record CM060928.1, read on the forward strand.
AAATATGATGGTTTGAAAATAATTGAATTTTGGTTTCAAACATGTTAAAATGCCCAAATATGATGTTTATTTAAATAAAAAAATCAAATATGGATGTAAATATATGCACATTTACATGCACATCAATTATCACTTATTAGTGACATGTACTTAACTATATCATGTTGTTAGTCTATACTTTATCATTACATCACATATAATCATTCAATTAAGATAAAATCAAATTCTTAAGTACTAACTATTTTCAAAAATAGGTATTAAGGTCTGAAACAAATAATGAGTAATAATATAAGGTTTATAACATAAACATAAGCCCAAATCAACTCAAACCATCTCTAAATCACTTCATATAATTCTACAATCATCAATAAATGAAAATATAAAATAAAACATATAAATTAGTAAGAAGAGTTATCTCACTAGCCTTGCTTTTCCCTAAACCAATCTCCAATCACCAAAATCCACTCCAAAGCTCCCTTGAAATCTTAGATGAACATCCAGACTTCGATTTAAGCTAATGCCTTATGGATTTTGTAAGGAATAGGTGGAGAAAAATTGTAGTGGTTTTTGTTTGAATTTAAGAATTTTATTTGGACATAATTTGGCTAATCTAGGGCAATGTTATTAAGAGGTAATTAAGAGAAATTAGAGTAGATGGATGAAATGAAATTGAAAAGAGAATGAAATGAAAATAATGAAGAGCTTAGCTACATATAAACTAAGTTAAGACAAGCTAGTAGGCTTAGCCCGATTCTCTTCATCTGGTACTTCATTTCCAAAAATCATTGACACCAAACATAGTCAAGTTTATATTTATTTTACTCGCGTTGAAAAATTAAACTCAACTCAACTATGGGTATATCGAGTTCCAATTTGCTCATCTATAAAATTCGAGTACAAGGGGCATTCCGTTACTTAACAAATAAATATTTAAGTTAATCTTTTGAATATCCGGTCATTGTAATTGCAAGGTGTTACAATGGGCTATCATCGAAACAAAACCGAGATACTCATTGAAAGGGGATATGACCATAACCGACGATCAACCATATCAAAATGATCTGGAGGACAATGAAATACTCTAAATAACAAAAGATGTTGATGATATAGGGTCACCTAACAATGAAGTATTTGAGGGAATTGACTTAGAACAAGATGTCAAGGTTGATGATGATGATGTCAAAGTCAATAAACATGAATATGATGATGATATTGTAAATAACGATATTGATAATGATGTTGACAATTGGAAACTTATGTATAATTTATTGAAAGACTATTTTGTTTATATGCACATTATTTTCATTTTACTCTGTTTGTCGTGCCAACGAAATTTATAATTTTTTATATATTGGGCTTATAAGCATTAAACCAAATATATTCATGTTTTATAGCTAAAGTTGTCAATATCATTGTAACAACCGCCCTTCATAACACCTAAAAATCAGCACTGCATGTTTGGGCTAACATTTGGATACCCTAAAGATGGCTTGTCGAGATAAGAAAGAACAAGAAACAAAACACAATATCCAGGCACAACGATGCAATCGCACATCAATAGAATTTGATGAACAGATATAAGAGACTATACTAACAGAAGTAATTGAAAAATAAATATCAATACAAAGAGTAAGAATAAAATATGGGATATAATAACTCACATATACAAAAAACATCTTTCAGATATTACTACGTTATTAAGTAGATAAATAACCATGTACCGTCTTTGCCTCTTAAGCTCCAACTGCACCGTTATGATAGCGTATCCCCAAAAGCACCTGTGTAACATCTCGCTATTTTGGACCATTCAAATCGACAATAAAACCACACGTGTCGGACTTGAATAATTCAAAGCAACAAATTGTTAATAATTTTTGGGGCAAATAAAATCAATCATAGAGTCATCAGACATAGAATATCAGAATAACTTGCAGCGGGATAAAATAAACATAGTAGTTAATGAAGCTACTAGATATGTAGTCTCAAAATAAATACATAATACCAGAGTCTGAAAGAAAATACAACTTGAAATCCAAATACATAAGTCCATTAATACATAAGCAAATGACTAAAGGGAAATAACTGAAATAGGAAATTGATAGCTAACTAAATCTCCAGCAGATCTCTAGCTTCAAAAGATGAATCCAAAGTTATGATACCTAGGCTGATTCGAGCGTAAAGAAAAACATAAAACACTCAGGTCAGGAAATATACTTAAAAAATGTAAATCAACTCAAGTGAACTGTATAAAAATGCATCAGTAACTTAAAGGATGCTTGGGATCGCCCATCCTTTAAGGATCCGTTAAACTATCTACTATTTACTATAATACACTATTATAATATGTCTATAGTAAACTAAACTATTAAAATAGCATTAAGGCACTACCCATATCCCCCTTAACACATTTTATATAATGTCATAGTCTATACAGTACTGAAACTCCACCAAACCAGTAGGCTATTAGGGAGCACTCCATAGGTACGACACAAAATAAACTTGTAGTGGTCTCGATAAGGTAGGTGACACGACACAAGTAGGCAATGCTAGGGTAGATATACCAATTACACCTCCGGGATGGTGGTAACGCATACCCACAGCTACCGCCTACCTCGATTCACACTCCCAAATCAAAGGTGCACACCAAATCAATCACAAAGTAATATAATGGAAATCGAAGAAGTGTGTTTGATCAGAGAAGCTACCTCACTTGTCCAGTCAATTGCTCATGTTTTAGCCACCTTAAGGTAACTCACGGGAGTCAGGTCCACATATATACCTCAAATAGAACGTCGCCAACCACCTACTTCATTCTGGAATCTCCACCGCGTACACAGTTGTTAAAGTGGTTTTCGGTATTGGCAGAGAGTATGATAATTATCGATCTCGGTCTCTTTAACAACCAAACGTTATTATTGTAGGAACTAGATTAACCCTAGAGGGGGGATGAATAGGGTTATAGCAAATTTTCTCGAATTAAACACAAAAACAAACTGCAGAGAAATAAATATGTTGAAAAGTAAATCACACACAAAATTTACCCAACTTCAGCAACCCCTGCCTACTGCTGCATTCCTAGAATTCTATTAGAATTAAACAGTCTCCCACTTACAAACACTCTAACGGACTCGCAACCCCTGCTACCGCCTATAGAGTTTTGCAAACTCGCAAACCCTGCTCAATGAACTAATTCTAACTAGACAATCTGACACAACCTAAAACCTTGGTGGTGATTTACCAAGATTTGACAACCTTAAAAGAGAATTTAAATTTAAAACAAATTTAAAAACAATTTTAAAACTAAAACCCTAAATAAAAATAAAACCCCTTATAATAAACAAAACACCGGCCCTCTTTTATTTCTCTAGCCCGTTCTCTTTTCTCTGGGTTGTGAAGAAAATGGCGGCCTCGTTAATCTTTGTTCGTTCTTTGTCCAAATTAGAGCTTTCAGAAAATATAGACGATCGTGATTATTACTGCTCGATTGAACTTGGTTCTCTTGCTTTATTTGTTGATCGTCTCTTGAGATGATGTCGGCCGCTCTCGTTCCTTTGCTTTGCTTGCAATTAGGGTTTGTGTAATTTAGGGCTTCTGGAGTTCGACTTCAATTTGGTATGTGACTTTCCTTTTTGCTTTTCTGTTATGCTCGATTGAACTCCGATTGATCGATGATTTTACCGATGATGATTGTGGGTTAATATTTGGATTTGATTGAATTTCCACTCCCTTGCCGATGATGAACTCGGGTGTGATGTATTTTATGAATTCTGAGACTGTGACGACCCGGAATTTACCAACAATTTAAATTGGAATTGTTAATTGATTTTAAAATATTTAAAATTTAATTCTAACTTGATTTCAAGATATCAATATTTACTTGATAATTAAACCATTGAATTATATGGTTTAAGAAATGAATTTAATAATTGAAATTGGGTAAATTGTTGAATTTGGGATTTCGAAGCCTGTTTAAAATAATTTGAAGGCTTATAAAATTTATAAGGATGATTCTAAAGATAATCGAATGGTTAAAATTTAATTTAAAGGTAATTTGTACAATTTTAATAATATATCGTTTAAATCGATATTTAAAAATAGCCTTCGGAGACACAGTCTCGGAATTCAACGAAACCAGTTCCATTGGATCCGTAATAGTTAGTTATTATCGGATTTCAATTTTCGTAGCAATCGGAGTTGTCGTTTGACCCTGGCAGCTCAAAACGCTTAGAAATATTTTAATCGATTCAATTTAAAATTGATCGTTTACTGCCGTAACTTACGCATAAGATCGAATTAGCTACCGAAACATGTTCCATTGTGTTCGGAACGCAGGTAAAACTTTATAATCGTCTGTCGGCATGTCCGATTTGGGGTTTGGGATGTCGCGTTATGCTTATCAAGACGTTTTGGAAATTTATAATATAATTGGTCAGAGATATTTTATTAGTCAACAATCGTATTCAGGAAGCCATTTTCCCCAACCCTATATCTTATTCCCGTTCCTTCTCCAACCTTCATCAGAATTGAATTCATAAAAAAAAGAAAAAAAAAGAAAAGGGGTAAATAAAATCGAAGTCATTCATTCGTTTCCTATGGCCGATACGTCAGGTAAAACCTCACGACGCGTTCTTCTTCCCCTACACTCGATTTCGAAATCGAGTCAACTTCTCTCACCCTTATTCGACGTCGAGTTGGTCTGTGCATACTAGTTCGAGCATCGAAGCATAGAGCGATGTCGCGACCGGGAGTAGGGTTTCTCGAGGTTATTCGATTGATTTCTTGTGAGCGTCGCGAGGTGATTCGAGCATTGGGGGTCGTGGAATTGGCTCAGGCATCTCACCGTCTCCACGCGTTTGAACAACTTAATCGAAGTCGAAGGGGCTAGGGAACTCGGCAGCGGTGGCGACATGATTTCGAGGAGATGAGCTTTTTTTTTTTTGGTTTGGGCTCTGGCCGATGGGTGCTCGAGGCGCCGGTGACGATCTGCGGCAGGAGGAGGTAATTGATTTTTGCTTTTCTCGTTTTACATGCTAGTATATTTTGTTCAGATTTAAGTTGTTTAGAGCCTAAAATAGAATTTTTAGGGAATATTATATGCAGGCGTTTTAGTTTACAACAAGAAAAAAAATAAAAAAATGAAAATAAAATCTAATCAATATATATATACGTATTTCAAGCTCATTAGATTATTTCTTGATAGTGTATTATATTGATTTATTCGTGAAATAAACTTATTTGGCTACTAAGAGAATTTTTAAAAGTAAATAAGCAGTTTAAATTAAATTTATAAAATGGAAATCAAATTTATTTTATTAACTTGTAGAATTATTTGATAAATAGATAATATTTTATAAACAGGAAATTAGTTTGAAATTGACTTATTAGGTAAAATGGAATTTATTAAATAGAAATTGATTTGTCCAAATTGTTTGAATATTCATAAGATCATTTAATATTTATTCAAGGTCTGAAAAACATGGGAAACGAGTCGAGTTATGGTTGATTGCAAAACAAAGGCAAAGGTGAGTAAATCCCACTCTGTTGGGTTTTATTTAAATTTTAATGGTTGAATTTAAATAATTGGATGAATGATTGTGTTGTTTGGATGTATACTAATGACCTAGTAATTTTAAATTTTGGTTGGTTCTCGGGTTATTTGTTGTCTGACTCGAAGCATTTGGGTTTTAAAAATTGTTTAAACTTAAATCTTATAAAATAAGAAGATGGTTATTTTTTTAGTTAATAAGGGTTAAATGATTGGTGGTTCGTTAAATAGGTAGGGTAATTTAAATGGATAATTAATTTATTTAATTGATTAATGATTTGGGAGAATTTATTAAGTTCAATTAAATCTGAATAAGCATTGGATGATTAAATAAGTACCTATTTATTGTAATTAATAATATATAATTACTTTGTGAGATTATTCAAGAGTTAATTAAGATAATTGATTAAGGAGAAATTTATTTATTTAATGAAGATTTAAAAAAAAAATATAATTAACTACATGTTGAGATTGATCGAGAATGATTAATATCGTAGTTGAATTAAAGTAATTAATTTAGATTAGGGTAAATTGAAATATAAATGGGAAGCTATTAATTTATATAATTAATGGCGTAATTAAAAATTAATTCACTAAGATAAATTAATCAATACTAGGTGCATTATGACAAATTTATTATACAAGTAATTAAAGATTTACTACTGATTTGGGTTAAGGATAATTAAATTGCGAAAAAGATTATGACTTGAATGAAATTAAAGTTAATTAATCCAGTGTGATTAATTAAGATGAAAATGAAGGATTGATTAATCAATTGATTGGGAATTAATTAATATTTAATGAAGGAATCTAAGTGATTGAGATTTGAAATACAATTTGAATCAATTGATTGTATGTGATTAAGCTTTGCTTATGGGTGATTGAATGGTATTGGATGCTTGAATAAGTTGATATCTCTGTTATGAAACGTTGTGTATTTCATTTGGATAACTTGGGTTAGGATAACATGAGTTTCGTAGTGACAGGGATCGGGTAGTGGGAAATACCCGAAACCACTTCGAATTTTTATAAATTGATTTGTGAAATCAATAGGTAGGAATGGAAGGTTTTAGGTAAATTGGATTATTTTATCTAAGATGGGTACTTAGAAATTTATATGTGAAATAAGCAGTGTCTATAATAAATTGTGAATTAATTAAATTGATATAAGTTACCTCGGGTTTATATAAGTTGTTTGCTTTGGTATTCCATGTTAGATGGGTTTACTCACGCTGGTTTCTAGCCTGACCCGGGTGTTACTTTGGTGTAATGCTCTGGTCAGTTCGAGTATTATAGATTTTCAAGTAGATACGTTTTGGGAGCTCAGGAGGCGAGCTGGATGGCAATAGCGTACAGGGTATTTCCACTGTATTTATATTATTGTTATTCTGAGACTTGATAATTGTGTATTTTCAGTGACTGTATATATATGTGAAACTTTGATGTAATTAAATGTAATCGAAGATATAATATTCTTTTGTAAACTGTTATTATTTATTATTAGTTTTTATCCGCTGCGAATGTGAGTTGTTGATGTTTCTGTTCTTCTTCTTCTTCTATCTCTTTCTTCTTTTCATAACTATCTGGAATTTTCGGCGTTGGAAATTTCGGGTCGTTACATTTGGTATCAGAGCTGATAGGTTAAGCGAGAACCATGGCTCTGGGGGGGATTACTCATTAAATAGAGTCTAAGGTACTCTAGAATGAGTTGAGTGTGTGTGTGTGTGTGTGTGTGTGTGTGTGTATGAGAGCATACTTGTTATTTTCTTATATAAAGATTTTAAATGATTTTATATAAAATATATTTTGATATATATAAAGCAATATTTCCTTCTAATAAATATTAAGGTGATTGGTTGTTAAATTATTGGAATTAAAACTGAGAAGTAATATAATACAACCAAATTGAAGTCTTGAATTAGAATTAAATGAAGTAAAAATGAAAATACAACCACATCGAAATTTAGTTAATTGAAAATGAAATTCTAAAATTAGAATTCAGGAATTAAATTATTTAAAATCTTTAAATAAAGGTAAGTTTGAAATGAGACTTATTGCAAACAATGGGTTGTTTGAAATTTGATTTGAATTTAAGAACCAAGGGTGTTTTAAAATTGTAAAACATGGCTTGGAGAGCCAAGAAATAAATATGTATATATGTATGGATATACATGATATCAAAGATAATTTGAAATAAACTCTAAGAGGTTGAGTTTTGATTTTTCTCTGAGTGATGTAAAAATCCAAAGTGATATAAGTTTTGAACTTATAAGAGGGAAAGAAATTTGAAGTTTGAAGCGGGAATTCAAATTTGGTAAGGTTGATTGGATTAAGTAAATTGGAACTTAACTTGGAAAGATAAATGGTTGATTGGAATTGGGAATGTGTGTGATCTCAAACGGGTTTGAGATTTAAAAATTGAAAATGGATGGACGTTTTAAAATAAATTGGATGATATCATCCTATTGGTAATAAAAATAATTAAATTGAGAATAGAATTGTATAAATACAATAAATTTGAATAATTGAATTGCAAAATAAACTGATTTAAGAACTGGCTTCAAATTGGAAGATAAAATTGGATAATAAATTTAATTTTGAAAACAAATAAAATTGTATTGAATTCTTATTGGAACATTGAAATACATAAGTTAAGATAATTTAAAATGGAATTTTGAGAATTGGACTCAGAAATTAAATAAATTAAAAACCTTAAAATAAAAGTTAATTTGGTTTAAAAGAGTTCAACCCGCCTTTGAGGATTTAACTCGAATTTTTATATAATCCGAGATGGGTTAAAGTAGAAATTTAAATTCCATTAGTACAAATTGAATTTTGTTTGAATTAATTAGAATTGAAGTTGCTTTGGGATTAAATAAATTTCAATGGAAATTGGAGTTATTCAAATTGGAATTGGATCAATTTTAATGGAAGTGTACATTGAATTGTTGGGGTAGTGAACAGTTTGACTCTTGACTATTTTAAATAAATTGTTTAATACAAACTTATTTTTCTAAGCTATTAAACATATATACAACCTTCCTTTATAAAGCTAACTTATTTTATAATTGTTTACCATTATCTTTGGAGCTATTTAACCATTTTTCAACTGTTTCCTAAACTAATTACTATTTTTTTTAACTATTTCACAAACTAATTTCTATTTTACAACTATTTTGCAATTATTTAGAATCTTTGAAATTATTCAATTATTTTTCGACTATTTTACAATTAGTTAATTATTTTTTAGCAATTTGGTAAACTAATAATTACTTTCAACTACTTATCTATTTTTAAATTTTCAAGCTATTTTCTAAAACTAGTCGGAGTTCAAACTGTTAATTGGTTTAAATACCCAACTGAGGTAAGAATTGAAGTGACAATTCAATGGGAATTAAAGGAAATTGATTTGGCTGATAATCAATGGAAATAAATACGTAGGATGTACGTATATTATTCTATTCGCATAGTGATTTGATTCAGATTCGAGCACAGAATTTTGAGATAGTTATATCGATCCGAGTTGGGATTTTTCACTCGATTTTTGACGACGAACCTGGATATGGATTGTTGATTGGTTCTGGATGTTCTCTATCACAGTTATATCTATGCAAGGAGAATGGCGGTTTCTAATCAAGAAACCAAACCAGTGTCCGCACTAGGAAGTCGGGTGGACAATACTAGTTCGGAAGTGAAATTGTGTGATCGAGTGAGCGATCAGGTTGGTATAGCGTACGGATGATATGTGTACATGTACGGATTTGAATAAAATTGGTATTGGAAAGAGAAGTGAAATTTGAATATTTGAATTTGAATAAAAAAAGTTATATATCTTTGTTATATAAGATAAACCTTTCCTTGTTAAATCTATTACCAGAAGGAAAAGATTTTTGAAGGTGTTTGAAGTATAAAAGGAGTTTTATACAAGTTTAAAAAGATCCAAAGTTTTAAAAATTATACATATCTGTATATATATAAAGGATCTTATGAGGATTTTGGAAAAGGTTTTGAGAACCTTTGGATTTGGGATGGCTTTTGATTTATGGATAAAATCAATATTGAATTTGGAAAGCCTAGTTTGAGAATTATCGATTTTGGGATAATCGATTTTGTGTAAAGGAGCTTTGTATGATATCATACTAGGTGTATGATTTGAAGATACTATATGTATAGTATAAAATGTTTTGATGATGGCTCTGGGGAAAAAGCCGCTCCCTTGAAATGAACTTCTCAGGAGTGCCACCGGGTGGTGCTGCCTTGAGCCCAGGGGGGTTCTAAAGTTGATCCTGTGAGGAGTCCGGACAAAACTAGTTCATGGGGATTATGAGTAGTGTATAACATAGCGGAAGTCGTGTGTGCCGCTGAGAGCCAACGGTCTGCGTTTGATTTTATATCGGCAGACTGCGACCTATGTAGGAGTGGAGAGGTTTCATTTTGACAGCGAAAATCAGAGGCCGCGGAGAGCCTGCAGTTACATGGACTTTTGCTGTGACGGCAACGTAACCCTGAATGTAACTGTGATCTGTTGTGTGGGATCCATGGCGTAATTGAGAGGCCGCGGAGAGCCTGCAGTTACATGGACTTTTGCTGTGACGGCAACGTAACCCTGGATGTAACTGTGACCATGGATGGGGATGATGATTTCCAGAGCATCCTCACTAAAGATATTTCCTCTATTTTCAAAAACTGTTTCTAGATTTCCAATAAAATTATTTTCCAAGTATTTTCACTGGGTGTTGAAAACGGGTTTACCTAGTACTTATAGATTTTCAGTCCTACGCCTGATCAACGTATAACTGAATTTCTATGAGAACAAGGACGGACTGGTTGAGACATCGAGTTATAAGAAATATCTTATGAAAGCTATTTTGATAATATTATGTGAATATAAAGGCATTTCTAAAATTTTTAAATAAAGATGTTAGAATTTTGGGAAATGAAGGGAAATCCAAACTGGAGTTTTAATGAAGTAAATAAGAAGAGATGTTGTAAAATAAAAATAAAATAGAGTTGGACTGAAATGTGATGGTTTGAATTACAAATAAAATTCAAGTGTGATTTGAACAATATTTAATGAAATTTGCAAGTAAATTGGATATAAAGAACTGTTGTCATATGAAAGGGAAGTGAATAATAATAGAAATTGTTTGAGTTGCAATCAAACCCAGATGAGTAATAATGAATTGAGAATGGTTTTGTATAATATAATGAATTTGAAAATGAATTAAGTAGATGAATTCAAAAAATTAAAATGGGTAAATAAATGGGTTAATTGATTTAAGAAATAAATGGATGAAGTCTGATTGAATAAAAACTAAATCAAAGATGTGATTGGAATGAGATTATCAGACCGAACTTAAGTTTGGTGGCCTATTAATTTGAAGTTCAAATGAGTTAAGTATGTGCTTGGTTATTATTTTGATAAATTGAGAAGGTGAATTAAAATTAAAATTAAAATTAAAGTGGATGGGCTAACTAAATTTAATGAGATTTGATTAAATGAGAATCAAATCGAAGTAAACTTAAGTTCGATGTTGGGATAATTAAAGTAAATTAACTTAAGTTTAAAATTTATGGAAGCTTGGCTTCGAATAAGAGTGGAAGCCATTAAATAAAGGCTTGGATTAAATTAGTTTGGAAATGGTTATTAATTTATAAGTTTGAATGTGCCATGCTTAATAAATTGTTTTGAATGAATCCAATGTGAAAATGAGATAAAATGCAATGTACGGTTGGTAAATAAATTAGAAATGAAATTAAATTCAGAATGAGTTGAAATTAATTTAAGTAATTATAAACTACATGAATACTCTATTAAACGAATATCATTGAAATTGCATAAAATGTTTGTCGTTCGGCGTAAATAAAAGTAATTAAAATTCTATGAGTTGATAGAGATTTAAATAAAATTGATTCTGGATCATTTGAAGTAAATATGAGCTTGTTTGGATTAAAATCAATTGAATATAAGAAATTGAGTTACAAGTCATTAAAATTGAATGAGATGGCATATGAATTGATTTAAAGCAATTGAATCAGCTTTAAAGTTATATAAATCGCTTATGGAAAGCGTTTTGGTGCTTGTTGCTTATGATATACATGTGTTTAACTATTGAATATAAGTGAAATGCTTGTGATTTGCTATTAAAGTAAATGAAATGTTGATAAATACTCTATATATGGCACTTACATATTTAAGTTGAGTAAGTACAGGTACCTGAAGGCCGTTTGGCTGGATTTGGATTGCACTAATTGCTAAATAAATAAGCTGCATGCTTAAAACGCTAGGTACGCCTACGCAATAAAATTAGGAAATATGAATTTTTTTTTCTTTTTCCGACCGTGTGGGTCGATGTATATATATTTATATCTCTTGTCAAATTGCAAAAGCTCCTTCGTACAAAGGAGACTTTGCCAAAAAAATTCGAAAATTTTGGGAGTTAGAAAATTTTTCAAAATTTTTGGGAAAATTTTTGTCAACGACAAAACAATTTGAAATTGGGAATTAAAGTAAATTAGTATATGAAACTAATATGAATCAGATATACTTGAAAGATAAAATTCAACATTCAAGATTTAAAGTAAATTGAATTCGTATGAAGTGGGGAAAACTAGTTTGAATAGGAAAGGATATGAAAACTTCTGTAAGGATAAGTATGTAAGGATTTGAAAGGGCTATGATTTGATATTATTGTTAAATAAGATATGCAGGGATTATAAGGAAAAGGAAATTGGATTTGATATTAGAAGATAAATTTGAATTTCCCGACAAAAAGGTATGTATTTAAAATTTCTGAATGGAATTGGATTGGGTTTTTGATGTAGCCACTTGGCTTTTGTTTTCTTTTGGAATTTGGAAGCCCGTAGAGGCCTTTTGTAGTTGTACCGAGCTAGCCGCGCAAAGGAGACGCTGGCAAAAAATTTTGGGAATTTAGAGAGTTAGAAAAATTTTGAGAAATTTTTTAAATTCAAATTTTGGTTTTAGATTGAAATTTAGATGATTGAGCAAAGGGTTGTTGTTTGATATTATAGAGGGTTTTGGGAAGTTGATTAAGGTGATAGTGGGTTCTTAATAAAAGATAGTTGGTAGGATGTTGAATTGAGAGTTTTGGGAAAAGTAAACGGGTATGGTTTCATTCTTCCTAACTAGTTGTAACGACCCAGAATTTTTGATAATTTAAATTTGAATATTTAATTAATTTTAAATATTAATAAGTGAAATTTATAAGTTGAATAAATTTTATTTCGAATAATTGGATTTAATTGGATAATTAAATCGATAATTTAATATGTTAAATTATGGAAATAATTGAAAATTGGGTTAAATATGATTGAAAATGATTTGTAAAATTTTATTATGTCATATTGGAGTTAGAACGATGTTTTAGAACTTTTAAAATCGAATTAAGAGTTAATTTGTGAAAATTGAATATTTTAATATTTAATCGACTAGTGAAATTAGCCGTTTTTCGAACAGTCTCAGAATTGGACAAAACTAGTTCCATTGGATCCGTAATAGTTTGTTATTACCGGATTTCAATTTTCGTAGCAATTGGGGTTATCGTTTGATCGTGGCAGCTCGAAACGTATCGAAATTGTTTTAATATTAATTTGGCGAGTTAAAATAGTCATTTTTCAAAAAGTCTCGGATTTCGACGAAACCAGTTTCATCGGATCCGTAATGTGATATTATTGTATGGTTTCAAATTTCATGTCAATTGGATTTACTGTTTGTCCGGTGCAAGCTAAAACGCGTAGAAAATCGTTTAATCGGTTTAATTTTAAATCGAACGTTTATTGCCATAACTCGCACAGATTTCCGAATTAGCTCCCGAAACACGTTCCATTGTGTTCGGAACGCGAGGTAAACCTTAAAAAGCCAACCGGAACGCTTCGTTTGGAGTTCGGAAAATCCGGGATGAATAGTGTTTGCAAAATTTTCTATATAAGACCCTCGCAACTTCAAGTTTGCAAATAACCTAAAACCTAACCCTAATTCTTCAGGAGCCGCCGGCTATGTTATCAATGGCCGAAAATGTCTTCTCTTTCCCCTCAAATTTCTTCGAATCTATGCTTCAATTCGAAAAACTTTCTGAAGCAAACTTGTAGAGCTCGTCAAGAGCTAGACATCCAACGGCTAAGATCGTTTCTAGTGCTTCGGATTGGTGGAAAATTGAGCTTGAACCATGGCCGAATGCGTGCGTTTTTCGAGCTTAATAAGGGGCCGAGCTGCATGTGGTTCATGGTGGAGGTGGAGTTCGAGATGCACTTCAAAATGGTGGTATCTGATCGTGTTCAAGATCGTCGTATTTGGCTCGAAATTTAACCCTAGTTTGTAGCTAAGTGGGTTTGGACGCGTGCTCATTACTGGGTAGAAACGTGAGATGGAAGAAGGTGATGAGCGGCTAGGATCTGGAGCAAGGAATTGAACGGTGATGGTGATCAGGTTAAGAAAAAAAAATTAAAAAGAAAGTTGTATATTTATTAAGTTATAAATTCGTGTAACTTCAAATATTCATATCTTTTCCATACGAGGTCGAAAACGCGCGAAACTAGTTGCGTTGGAATCGTATGGACGAGAACTACGCTATGGAATTGGATTGGAGTCGTTTGGAGTTAGCGAAAATTTGGGGTAAAATTAAACGTCCGTTTAATTTTATTCGAAATAAAAGCTGAAAACGAAATTGAAATCAAGGTGAGAACTTCTCACTCAATCGAATCAGTTTCGATTTTAATTTTAAATGGTTAGATCTAAAATACTTGAATGCATGTTTGAATGATGATTGTTATCTATTGATTGTTAAAATAGACATTATGCGCCGTTAGTAAGCGGATGTTATTTATTAAAAACATATACCGCGAATATTTCATAAACAGTGAAAATGGTATTATTTATGTACTTGGAGTTGATTTTCCCGCAGTATATAGCGGATGAGACCCTATTGCGCCGCCTATTAAGCGGATAATATTTTAAATCTCATATACCGCGATAATTTTGTACTGGAACGGAATTGGTATTGTGCTAACATCTTTGGATGCAGGAAAACAAGTTGGAGGGATCCAACTGGATTCCTCAACAGTATTTATTTGATTATGGATATTTTGATATTCGTTGATTATCATATCGATATATGATGTCGTTGTAGTCGTGATTGACTATTTGGTGTGTAGCATCATTGGGCCAAATTTTGGAATTTTAAAAGGATTTTTAAAGTGATTTTTGAAGAGTATACGTTTATAAAATATTTTTGGAATTGATCCATTTTAAATAAATAAACGTATAATTTTAATGTTGTAAAATTTTGTTTTTTTGAGAAATATAGTTAAAAGTTGATTTTTGAAAATAAGGGGTTGATGATTTTATAAAATAGTTTAAATTGCGATTTCTGAATTTATTATAAAAAGTTTAATATATAGGATTTATGAAATTTGATTATTTTATAAATCAAAATGGTGAAATTATAAAGGAGATTAAAGATGTTTTAAAATAATAATATAAATTGATTTATATAAAAGATTTATAAATTGATAATTTATAAATTAAAATATTTGAATTATAAAACGAGTTTTTATAAGTGTTAGAATGAATTGTGAATGAATTTCATACATGAATGAAATTTATAGAATTATAAACGGTGAAGTTATAAATGGAATTTTATAAGCAGTAGGTTTATAAAATTTGTAAAATTATTAAATGAATAGATTTGGGTAAATAAATGAATCTTATAAGTTATAAGATTTATAATTTGGGAAGTTAAAGGAACGATTTTGCAAACAAATAAGTTGTAAATATTTAACTAAAATTATGGACTTTTGGTTTATAATTGAGTTATAAATTGAATAGGTTAATAAAGGAGATTTATAAAAGGAAGTAGTTATAAAATAAATAGAAATGGAATTTATAAACATTGTTTTATAAATTCGCAACGACTTATTTTGATAAGTAAATTGTTGTAACTTATTAATGGAGTTATATTCACGTTTTATACAGTGAATAATCCTTTAAAATAAAATGAATAGAAAGGATGAAATTGGTTAACAAGGTATATTCACGTTTTTGAAAAGTGAATAATATATTAAAGAAAATGTTTTGGATGTGATGTTTTAAATAGAATTTAAACGATTTAACGATGTTTTTAAAACATGTTAAGATTCGAAACCATAGATTTCAACATTTATTGTTGAAATAGACGTTTTCGAGAAATAGAAGGAAATTGTGGACTATAACACTGTTGTTATGGTAAATGATTTCCGAAAGGAAATGTTTTGTATAGTATTGGGAGTTATATATCTATTTTAATTTCGAATCCCTATACTAGTGATTTTGGGTTGTCATACCGATGTTTTACGCAACATTCGTTTTGGCCCAAATAAATATGTTTAAGAGAATGATTTCCTTAAAGAATGAAATATGTACTTAATCTCGATTTAAGTATATTGAATATTTTCCAAGTGCTGAAAATAAATGGATTTGTGAATTACTTATTAAGTAAGTATGGAAATGTTTTCCAATATAAAGTGAATATTTTGAGAATTTATCTTTTTGAAGATAAATTGAAAATGAATAATTGAAATCGTATATTCGTAGATATTTTGGAATGTAAATTCACTATGGAATTTATAAAAGAAAGGAGAATTTGTTTAAAAATAAATATTGATTTATTTTTGAGGTATTGAAATTATATATCTTGTAAAGATATGAATTTTGGGAAA